>JBAPLH010000105.1:1200000-1850000 GCA_037897445.1 Ceriops zippeliana | reverse complement strand
AGATCACCACTCTTCCATCTAATCCTACATGGAAAAAATCATATAGAATTCATTAAGGGCGGACCCAGTGCCAGAGGCATAAAGAAATGCATTAAAAACCAAGATAAATTTGTGCTTCTAGGCAGACAGGGCTTGGACAGAAAGTTGTGCATCTATTTCCACTCACCTGAAGTGCTGAAGCGCATTGTTCTAGAACTTCCTGCCTCCCTAAGAGGAATAATACAACTACAGTTGCAAACAAAATGCAGAATTACACATTTACCCACAAAACTTAGAGACAGCTAAATGTCAATCAAATCACAACCCATCTTCTGCTTTTCTCTAGGGGCAGATGATAGCACATGCACATATGGATTGACATACCCAAGCAATCATTGCAGTGCTTTTGGCATAAGCTAAATGGAACATACAAGGAAATAGTTAGAACAGTGAAAAGTTCAGAGCATGGATTTACTTAATGCAGTTTTCATGAACACCCCCACGTGATCTCGATGGTTCAATGGGGTCATTGCTTGCTCCGTGCTTTGCTTGGCCATAGAACTTTCCAAATGCTTCAGAAAACTGGCAAAGATGGTGAAAAAGTCAATGCACAAGCAAACTACAATATTCGAGATGATATTGTTACCAGGCAGTAAGACAAGTAACTGCATGAACCAAAATAAATCCTTGTCAGAAAATTCATGTTCTGAGCAAATTGATTTTTGGAGTTTCTCCACAAATAACATGTGCACATTCATACATAGCATGCATGCTGACACAAGCATTATATTTCACATTGAATTCAACACTAGTAACAATTGTTTATGGATTGAATGAGAATTATATTAATACAGCAACAATTGTCATAAACATAGCTCGTATACAAACCTGCAAACTATATTTTGAACCTGAAGATGATTTTCTTTCACCGAGAAACCTGATAAAACTCCTACAAAATATAAAAAGGAAAAGGAAAAGGGGAGAGAGAGAGACAGAGAGAAAGAGATCACCGTCAGTAGTAAAATTAATATACCAAACAAAGGAAACAATCAGTATGCACACACATTAGATCTTCTCTTCAATGGGTGCAAGAATTATGGCTATGTATTATAATTAACAAACCCAAAGATCCACCTAAGTTTGCAAATCGGCCCAGCCACTCTCTACCCGAAAAGAGAAAAGCAAAGAAAACTGAAGAAGAATAAGAGGCAAATAAATTCAATGCTTATCATCTCAAAAACAAACTTGCACCAACAAAACACTCAATGTTCACAAGCAAAATGCATTGGCAAAAACCTAGACACAAAAAGCCCATCACATCAATATTCTCAGTAAAATTACAGAATCCTGTGTCACTCCACTGTAGTTCAAGTATAAGGCTGCAACACATCAATTAAATTTGTGTTGGCTATAAATATAGATATAAATCCAAAACCAAAGGGATTCCATTAAAATAGTCGTTGAGCTTTATATTTTCATTTCTAAGAACTTACATACCATATTCCTCTTTCATCTGCTGCAAAAACCATTGGGTTGCAGTCATACCCCACACCTATTACCATTTTCTCAGATACAAATAAAACCTGAGATAACACCAAGTCAAAAAACATTTCAAAGTTAACAGTGAAGCTGCTTTTCTAAAGAAAGAACCAGAACTTCAGAAGAGTAACATGAGTGGATGCTGACCCACATCACGAAGAGGTAAATCACGAAATGCGACATTCTGGGCCAATGGAGATGGGCCAACATCATCAACAAAGTAAATCATAGAACTATGGCCTGTGAATTTATGGCAGAATAAGAAATAGCATCAGAGTAATCACAATACTTTGAAGTACATTTGCTTCAAGATACAAAATAATTGGATAACTCCGCACAATGGTATGAATTAAATTAATATAAATTTCATGCAATGGCATCGATGCAATATTTAAAAGCTGAAAATGTTTACAATTAAAATAGAGCTTCTGCCCAATGGAAGTAGATGCCTGAATAAGAACTTAAAAAGCAGCTTGAAATGCCACAGCAAGCATGCAATTGTCTAAACTTCATCAAATGTGACAGCTGATAGAGAGATATTTCTGACCTACATAAGCTAAGGTATTGCCACTGGGTGACCACTTCACACCAAATGCCCAAGAAAATGAGAGATCAAGCTGAATAATTTGCTGTTTCCACCCCCCGAAAAAAAGAAGATAGCCATAAGTCAATTTTACATCAATAAAATGAAAACACCTCATCTGTGAAAAATAAAAAATGTCAAAATTGACATAACAGTGTAATCAGCAACCAACCCTTTCTACATGAATGAAGAATACAATTGGTGTAGATAGCTAGATTGTACTTTTGAATGCAATTGGACAGGCATAAATTAGAACACGTATACAAATGGTGAATTCCTACTTGTACCAGTGAATAAGACATCAAAATTTCCACTAATGCAAGGAAAGATTAAAAAAAAAATGATACCTCCCCAAATTTTGAATCTGATGAAGAGCCTGCTTTTGAATCCCTGGATCATTAGCAACAGAAAGAAGTACTTAGATTCTAAAAGTAAGAACCAATAAATTCAGCAATTGTAGTTACCTTACATCAACCCCTTTAATAAAGGTGGAAAAGACACGGCATTTTCCATCAGTAGATGTTGTTGCCAGAAGAATCTGTAATTATGTCAAAAACAAATACAATGAATTATTTCATGGACATACAACAACAGTAACCATGCAGCAACACTGAAGAACACAGTAACTATGGAGGATCAAATGAAAACCTAATATGTCCAGCTACAATAAGACATGAAAACTACGACAAACAATACAAAGCTCCTTCTCCCATTCAACAGGACCGATTTGGAGATACAGAATGGTCATTAAAAAAAAAAAAAAAGGGAATCCTGAAGAAAAGGATAGCTCATTTAACAGCTTTAAAAATTAAAAGATATGAATCAGGCAGAGGCTGATGGCATTGTCAGCCAAAAATGGTCGAAGTGCTGCTTATTTTATTTTCTGTCCCTTTTTCTCCAATCTAAAAAATGCTGAATTTTTCTTTTGAAGAGAAGTATCACAACCCCACAAAAGATTTTAACCTACAATGGAGGACAGTGTATAAAACAAGAAAACATGTTTAGCACAAAGAACTCAGTGTTGCATGGAGTTCAAATAAAGCTTTACTAAATCATTTCATGCCAACAAACACACTCAATTATGGCACATGAAGAAAAGATACTAACATTATTAGGATGCCAAGCAATGCTTGTCACTGAGGAGTCATGCTTTTTCCTGATAAGCTTACTGACCCACCTGCAGAATGTTATAAAATGCAATGAAACATCAATTAATCATAAGACTTTGAAGGGTTGTTATTGATTGGATCAAAATGTCATTTCAAATAATTTCATTAAAGATGTGCAAGTTCTATGCAGCGATGATAAACAGAATATCAAGGATTCTAGTTTCCATTGACCATCTGAAGCATTTCCCTAATTAAAGTCACTCTTCACTTGTTGACAGAATTAAATATGAAAATAGGAAGTTAAAACATTCTTCTTGCTCCAAACATAAACAAGCTGTATCCAAATTAAGATATGACTACTAGAATGCCAAACCTTATCCACGGACTAAAAGCAAGACAAGTCAACATGGCTGTTGAACCTGAAGTACAAATTTTTCCAAATGTCGCCCACAAGCAAAAATATAACCTAGTGACCTCCACTATAGGATGATGGCAAAGCAATAATTAGAAGTCGATTGGCACTTGTGGGACCCAACATTTCTTTGAGAGATCTCAAGAGACAACAAAAAGAGATATGACACACATTGAAATTCAAAAAAAAAATAAAAGGACATAGAAGTCCATAGGTTAATATTCTTCACCTTGTAAAGAACCAACAAAAAAAGAAGGCTGCTGGAATTTGTTTCATCTCTTCAAAGAGAACACAATAAATACAACTTGAGGAAACAAATGCTACAGAACCATGTCTTTTCAATTTATTATTCTCACCCCTTAACAAAAGATGCATGTACCAGCATAAATGTCATATGCAAGTTTTTTTTTCAACTCACCTTCACAATCACACAGATCTAATGGGCCCTTAGGCCATTGAAAGAACCAAAAGAAATCCGCCAAGCACTCAATTTGTACAACACTCTGAGACACCTTATATTTGGGGCCTTTTCCCTTCAAATGTTTTGCCATTTACGTAAAAATGAAAATGCCATAGTGTATGATTAGCACAACACAAATCAAAACTAAGATATAGGACTTGGCTTATTCATCATCTTAAACTCAAACATTGGAATCATTAAGAAATCTGTCAAACCAAATGTCACCACAATAGTAAATAGCAGAGCAAATAATACCCACAAAACTACATCTGAAATTTGGCCTAAGCCATTCAGCAGACTACACTGGAAGCCCCAAAGAAAAGAACAGCATTGAGCCAATAAATATATCCTCTTGCACAACAGTGCAACAATGTGTTGTCTGTTGTTGCCTCCGCCATTAGAAATCAAGACAATACTGAGAGTAAGCAATCTTAAAGCACATGAAACCAAAAAGTGTGAAAACAAGCTTCAGAGCTGCATTCATTTACCAGTTGTTTTCTCGCTCATAGTAGCATATACAGACAGTTTTAGCCCCGCTTCCAATGGCAAACTTGTTCTCTGGAATTGGGTAACAAAAAAAGAGAAAATATTCATGCTCAAGACCAATTTTTGTTTTAGCAGGCACACCTCCAGAAAGAATATTGTCAATGCCAACAAAGGAACAACTATATATATATATATATATATATATATATATATATATATATATTCCAGTTTCCATAAATAGTGGATATGGAAGCTACTGCACATGCAACACAACAAAGGAAACATTCTGCAAGAGAACAAGAACACATGCTATGAAATGTAGATGTGCATTTAATTATGGAAAGATGATGCAGAATATGCTATGAAATCAAGTAAAGAAGGGCATATTTTCTTTAGCTAGTCTTTTAATAATAACAGTAAATAGATAAGCCACATGCTCAAATATATGAAGCATACAATTTTCAACTTTTGACAATGAACTGTCATATTTCTGAATAAAACTTTAGATCTTTTATTCAAGATTAAACTATTTCCCCACAAAATCTCTCATGGGCTAACTCAGATCTATCATGTGCATTTATGTTCCCATCTACACGTACATGCATATATGTAAGGCATATCTGAACATATATGTCTAAATGTCTATGCAGGCATGCATGTGCACATGCTATTAACAAATCCTAAGTTTACAATAACAACATAACATGCATTTGTTTCAAACTCAATCAAGTCCCCCAAGGCAGCTTCAGCCTCAAAACTACAGACACTGCCAGATATAAATTTGGGCATGGCTCTAAACAGTCAATCAACATCAAATATTGATGGAAGAAAACACAATAATTGACAAAGCCTCTGCAACCAATGACATCAAATATTTCAGTACCTCTTGGACTCCATTGCACACAAAGAGCAGCACGGTTTAGCCTAAGGATAACAAGAGTAGGTATCCATTCCATCCCTTCCTGGTTCCAAACATACCTTACATGAAAACAACTTGTTCAAACAAATGAAATATGGTTTTACCCATGTCCATACTGCCTATCCACAACAAATGCAGCAAATATAGGATGACAAAAATGTAAAACAAGTAGGCACTCACGAATTCCTATCATGAGAAGCAGTAACAATTTGATTTGATTTCACACTCCAATCTATCCCAGAGACAATTTGGTCATGCTGTAAAGAAACAAAAATTTAAAAAAAAAAAAGGAAAGAAATATCACACACAACATTTTATAAATAACAAGCAAACTCTCAAAGGCATGAGAACAGGAGTGAGGCCCACTAAAACAGCAATCAGAAAGTTTGTGAACAAGACAGTAAAGACAAGACAACATTGTTATAATGACAAAAAGGCATTCACCTTAAATAAAATAAAAAATAAAAAGGAGGGAGAGGAAAAGATAAGTGGAAAAACTCAGCTGCCCAACAAATGACATTCTAAACTATACATAACATGCAGGCATAATTTCTGAATTTCAAAGGAAGTTTTCTTTTTTGTTTTTAAGAAAAAGTAATTATATCCCAGAAATAAAAAGGTACCATCGGATAGCAGGAGGAAGCCACCACTATGGTACAAGCCATGTACAAGGACATAGACTAAAAATTAGAAACTAAGCACAACCATAAAGGTTGATTTTGTGATAATCAAAAACTAATGGCCAACAATCGCTCCTCTCAGGCCCAGTCCCAACAAATTTCGGCTGCATGAGGGTCTTTGTAGGATTTTGCAGGGAAGTTTTTCTATACTTAGTACTCTACACTTAACGTCTTGAGTAATTATGTTAACTACATCATCAATTCCAACATCTCAATTTGAGTGATATTTAAGTGATGATTGAGTGAAGAAAAGAAAGAGTAGTAACCTTCTGCAAAACATGGAGTTTCTCCCACCGATCTTCTTGGGACAATTTATAGATGTGAACTTCATTATTGTTTGGACAAAGAGCGATCACTGAAAAGAATGGAAAAGAAAAGAAAAGAAAAGAAAAGAAAAGAAATCAGTTCACTAAGATGTCGTCAGAAATCAGTAAATTAACAACTAATGAAACTAGATCTGGATGATTTATCGTCTGGAATCGGAATAACGCAATCAAGAAACAAGCAAACTTTGCTTGTCCAAAACAAGATCTAAATTACTGGGGAGGGGATCCAAGCCAAACAAACAAACAAACAAAAATCGAGTTAACAGAGAAGAAGAAGAAGAGGAAGAAGAAGAAAAAGAAGAAAAGCGGGGAAACAATATGAGAGTGGGAGAGAGAAAACAAACAAGAGTGATCGGGACTCCAAGCATGGCAGGTGATAGACTGGGCTAATTGGTGAACTGCCTTGACGGCTGCCATGGTATGGATATTTATCTGCTTCAATGTTCTACTATTACTCTCTCTCTCTATTATACATATGCGTACACATATCCGTGTGTGTCTGTGTGTGTTCTGTTAATTAATTTTCATAAAATTAGCTCAGTAATGGAATTGTAATTTATTTGCTAAATTTTCAGGAAGATGAGAAAGAGAGGGAGAAAGAGATCTGAAGGAAAAAGAAAGGGTAGAGGCACTCAGCCAGCCCACTGTCCCTCTTTGTATTCTCTATTGGAAAGCTTATTACGCATTGGTTTTTTTTTTTTTTTTCAATTCCTAAACTTCGACACTCAAAATCCCCCGCCCCCACCCCCACGGCGGCGCGTACATAAGAGGGGAAAGGGGGCATTTGCAATTTTCCACCCTGTCGTCTCCCCAGATCAGCAATTTGCTTTTTCCTACGATTAATAAGACAGTCACTTTAAAAAAATGTGAGCCCCACCTCACTTGAAAAATACTTTACTTAGTAATAATAGTAATAAATTAATTTATTTTTAATTTTTAAATATTTAATAAAATTAATTTTTTATTATATTATAATTTTGTGTCTATATAAAAAATCAAATAATGCAATTAAAAAAATTAACCAAATACAATCCTATCCAGTTAATTAATTATTTTCATAAATTTTTTATAATGAATTAAAAGAAATTTTATAAAAATGATAATCATAATTTAAAATTAATTTGACTTTCAAAATAAAAAATTTACAAAAATAATAATTATAAATAAAAATTTAATTTCAATTAACCATTTAATTTTATTCAGTCACTCCAATTCAATTATATTAATTTTAAAATAATAATATTTAATAAAAATTAACCAAAAAATATTAATTACTTAATTAATTATTATTACAAATTAGCATATCATAATAAAATAGTAAAAACGTAAACTAAAAAATAATATTATATTTTTTAATTACTGTATTTAATTTAATAATAATTAATATTAATTTAAATTGTTATAAAATTAAATTTTAATATTTATTAATATTAATAAATTAAATTTAAAACCTGCACTTTTGCGCGAGATGTTTAAAGCCCTGCTGAATTGTTTGGTTATACCAAAAAGATTTTAAAACAAAAAAAAAAACAAAAACAAAAATGCTAGCCGCCCTGCAGCAGCAACTTCTGCCACTTCCAATTCCAAATCCATTGTCCTCCCTTCTTCGCTTTCGCTTCCCTCTCCACCATATTCCGTCATCTTCTTTAAAGCCCTGCCTTCTCACCCTTCCTTCCTCTTCCGTTGTCACCAACGCCACTTCGACAGACCACCGCTCCTCGTCCTCCCAAATCCTGTCCATCCGCCACTCCCTCTTGTCCCGTCGCCTCACTGCCACCCAACTTGCCGAGTCCTACCTGGCTCGCCTCCGACTCACAGAGCCCCAACTCCGCTCCTTCCTCCACGTCTCCGATGACATCCTCAAACAAGCCGGCCTTTTAGACGGCAAGATTCACAGGGGTGAGGATGTCGGTCCCCTTGCCGGCGTGCTTGTCGGGATCAAGGATAACATTTGCACGGCCGACATGCCTTCCACTGCCGGCTCGCTTATTCTTCGCGACTACCGCCCTCCTTTCGATGCCACAGCTGTCAGGAGACTCAAGGATATGGGTGGGATTGTCCTTGGTAAGACTAATTTGGATGAGTTTGGTATGGGAAGTACCACCGAAGCTTCTGCATTTCAGGTTTGTCTTCTGTTAACAGTCTTCACTTTTCCTCCTTGCTTTACTGTATTCTAATTCTGAGCTGGTTGGTCACGTCTTATTTCTTATCCTGACTTTGAAGATAGACAACGTCGGACAGTCGACTGTTTTCTTCTCTATCGAGGACCTTGATAATTAGAACAATATTCTGGTCTGAAAATTACTCCATGGTACTTCGGCTTCAGTGACCAATTAAATTTACATGTTGATTAAGTTGTTTTATTATTTATCGGTTTTCTGAATGTCTTGGATTGGTACTCTTTTACTGCTACCAACTTTTAGACTCTCATTTTCGGTTGAATAAAATTTGGCCATTCTCACTGGTATTTAATGCTTTGAAGCATTTCCCACGGAATCTGATTTACTCATGTGATGCATGTTGTCATTCATTAGGTGACCACAAACCCTTGGGATGTGTCCCGAGTGCCTGGTGGATCATCAGGAGGTTCAGCTGCTGCAGTTTCTGCCAGGCAATGCACAGTCTCTCTGGGCAGTGATACTGGTGGCAGCGTAAGGCAGCCAGCATCATTTTGTGGTGTTGTTGGCTTGAAGCCTACATATGGGCGTGTCTCAAGATTTGGGCTTATGGCATATGCATCCTCGCTTGATGTTATTGGATGTTTTGGCACCTCAGTTACTGATGCGGGTATCCTTCTTCATGCAATATCCGGTCATGATAGATTTGATGCCACTAGCAGTAGCCGAGTAAGAAATGTCCTGCTGTGGATTGAAACAACTTTTTTGTTATAAATTGATTCATGAAATAAAATATTAGAACAAATACTTATGTTTTTTTTAATGTAGTTTATTTTATTTCATGCGCTTTTGTGGAGCAAGTGCAAGGTTTTCAAATATGCTACTCATTGATAAAACTGCAAATGCTTATTAAAAGGAGATTACTAAATCTATGTCCATCAATGAAATGTGGGCACCTCTATCAAAATTCTTTTGCCATATTTACTGGACTGATGAAGAAAATGCGGTTAATGGCAGTTGTGGTCTCAATACCTCTTATATAGATGTTAGTTTGACCATATTTAAGTCTAAATAGTTTTTCTCCAACTAGCCAATATATTGCCATCATTTTGGCGCTATTGCATCATGCAAAATGTACTCTGTTGGATTATTTTGTTTGGTCTTCCAATATTTGCTCAGTTATAATTTTGTAAATATCTGCTCTTCAGGAGGTTCCTGATTTCACTTCTCTATTCAGTTCCATAAATGTTGTGGAATCCAAACCTTTGAAGGGATTGAGGGTTGGTCTCATTCGTGAAACTCTTGATGATGGTATAGATGGTGGAGTGAAATCTGTAATCACTGCTGCTGCTTCACATCTGGTAGAATTGGGATGCATTGTGACAGAGGTCTAATTCTTGATCATTTTTTCACTAATGCTCCATATACCATTGGGTGCATATGTGCATATACACATGTGTATATATTTTGATGGGCATTCAATTTTCTTCAAATATTTTGATGCAGGTATCATTGCCATCTTTCTCCCTTGGTTTGCCAGCCTATTATATTCTTGCTTCCTCAGAATCATCTTCCAACTTATCTCGTTATGATGGTGTCAGGTCATCCTCTCATGTATACTTTTCATTTAAAAACATTTGTTCTAATTTATACAACGGGCTAATAGATTGTTTATTCTCATAGTTATCCCAATATTTTTCTTTTGCCACAAGAGAGATCGAGTTTTTTTTTTTTTTTTCACTGAGAGATAAGGAGAGATAAGGAGAGTGTGTCTCTCTTTTTGAAATTATAGCTTGGAGGTTTACATTAAATGTAAGGCATTTTATGGAATGAGCAATGTATGGCTGCGTAGTTTTTAAGCTAGATAACTCTTTGCATAAATAAGCCATCTCTTATGTAAGCTTTATAATTCCAAGGTGCAGAAGAAAAGTCTCACTCTCTAATTGAGTTTAGCCCCTTTTTGCATCTCATGATGTTCGTATCATAAACTCCATTATTTCTATTGACATACAGATACGGAAATCGAGCTTTTGCCGCTGACTTAAATGCACTTTACAAGGATTCCCGGGCAAATGGATTTGGTTTTGAGGTAGTTACCATTTTCAATTGTGCATGCTTGGAATATTAGCATTATCAAAGTGGGTTGTAAGGATTTTATTGCCAGCTCCCATTCTGATGGCTTATCAGAGACTAATTATCAGTTAGTTCAAAGGTTTGAATTTGTTTCTGTCATGTACATTGATTTGACATCTCTTTGCATATTTCAGGTGAAAATGAGGATTTTGATGGGAACATTTGCCCTCTCTTCTGGTTATTATGATGCATTCTACAAGCATGCACAGCAGGTACTGCAATACAAATATTCTTAAAAGTTAGAAGTGCCAGTGGATGACATATCAGGTCATTACCTGATGAAGATGTGTGTTGTTACCAGTAAAGTCATTACCAGTTGATGGTGCGTGATATTGTAGATACCTTGCTTTCTCTGGCTTTAGCAGTCCTAAAACAAGTGGCAGTTGGAATAAATTTGACTGTAACTTGGAAGATGGTGCAGTTTATAATGATTGGTGTTGTAACATTCACAGCTGGAGCAATTTACCCTTTTAGTAATGGTGTTTTAGGTGAGGACCTTGATTCAGAAAAGTCTCAAGTCAGCATTGAACAAAAATGATATTCTAATTTCTCCTGCAGCACCATCAACTGCATATAAGTTTGGTATGCTATCTGCATCTGTTCCGTTTTGGTGAGCAAGTTATTTAGAGCTATTGGTTTTGGCTAAATTGTACTTTACTTTGACAATGGGATGCCCATTCGGTTTTCATGTTTACAGGTGAAAAGAAAAATGATCCGTTGGCAATGTATGCAGGCGACATTATGACCGTAAGTATTTTTGTGCTTCTTCATTTCTGCATATTCATTTAAATATTTCATATTGCCTTCAGCACAAACTTTAATTGGTCTTTGCCTCCTATTGGGATCTATACATGAGTAAATAGATTTTTAATTGAACCTTAATTTCCTACTCATGCCATGGGATAAGAAGGGAAGAGAAAACATTAGAAAGGCCTTCTGTAGATTAGTGGACAAGGGATGTTGTGGGGTGAAGAACATCATTCTTTCCATATCAAAAATTACATCTTTGAAGACAAAAGGGACAGTAGATGCCACTCTTCCTGCTGTAATATAGGTATCCATTAAGAGTGATGATTAAGGGAAATGAGAGAAGTCTAGTTTGGGAGCCACCTGGAAGTTAATTTGCTTTTTTTTTTTTTTTTGTATCTTCAACATCACTGATTTTTGTAACACAAAGACTCAGCCATATGCTGCAATAAGATATTTGTTACTCAACTTATGGGCAGAAATATAATTGAACTTTATGAATGTAACAAAGTTCAAATTTGTTCTAGATTTTTATTATCCTATCAATTGTTTCATTAAATATTTTCTGTTGACAACCACATTGCCTTTGTGAAGCCAGTGCTATCACATTGGAAAATGTCATATTCAGTATTAGTACGGGTGTTTTGTCTGTCAACTCAATTAGATAGACATGGAAATAGCAGTTGGTAATGGACTCTTTCCAATTCTGCTTTGGTATAACTCTAAAAATTATATGTCCTTTGAATCTTTTCAACCTTCAATGGAATTCATTACCAAATGCTATTTCCATGTATATGCAATGGAGTTGACAACTAAGTTCATTACCAACTGCTATTTCCATATGTACAAGGCTGTGAAATGATTGCAATTACTCATGATTTGCGGTTCATCTTTTGTTTCTCCTTGTCATTTTAGTTAAATAATTTTTCTACATATAATTTAGTGTCAATGCCAGGGTGATTTCACTTAACTGTTTTTCCTCTCATTGTCAATTTTGTCCGTGTCCCAGGTAAATGTTAACTTGGCGGGGCTACCTGCACTGGTATTGCCATGTGGATTTGTTGGAGGACCGGCTGCTCTCCCTGTTGGTCTTCAGATGATTGGTGCTGCATTTGACGAGGTACAGACCAACTTTGCTGTTTGCAAGTAGCTATTTGGTGTTGGAAACACCTCTTTGGTTCATTTGTTTTTCCAGTTTGTTACAAAAGATCATCGTGCTTATGTGCAACAGTTACAACCTAGAATGTTTGTTAGCCTGATTAGAAATTTAATTATCAGATTGTTTCGTTGCAAGAAGATTGTGTTTAAGTACTCTAGACTTGTATTCAGTTATGTAACTGCTACTCAAAGGGCCCACTGCATTATAGATTTTTTGGCTGATCAATTGTAGTTTGATTAAAATCTGGGATTGGAGCATTTTTCCAAAAGTATCCAGTTGTTCTTAAACCACTATTTCCTGTTGTTCCTAATAACCCAGTTATTTTTGCTTGGTAATTTATTGGAATTGCTGTGTTGCTTGGATGCGGAGGCTGGGGGTCTAGGAACATATTTTGCACTACTAGGAACTTGATAATGCAATTAACTAGGCTTCTGGATGCCTCCATCACTGGTTTTTTTGTTTAAAAAAATTCAAGTTTGTGTAAACTGGGCTAGAATGATGGAAGTGTTGATGACATGGCCTGGTTATGGAGTTAGTTTTGTAGCATGTAGAGAACTGGCAAGGCAGACACGTTCTTCAGGGCAACGCAATCAGATCTTTCTTCGTGGAAGTGCTCGTGTTTTGAGAAAAAAAAAAAAAAACAAATTGAGTGGGAAAGTGATGGATTTTGATTATTTTAGTTGCCTTATGTGTTGCAGGAGAAATTGCTCAAGGTAGGCCATATCTTTGAGCAAACGCTTCAAGGTTGCAGTTTTATTCCACCGTTAGTAGCAGATATTCCCGTTCGATAGGACTCGCGCTCTCCAGGACTTTTGGGCAGTCTAACGAAGCCGGAGCAACGACAAATCTCTCCTTCACTCTCTACGTATTTTCATGACTGAAAGATTTGAGATATCTCAGTTGTTTACGAAGGTATGCTATAAATGTTTGTCCGTGATTGTTTGTCCACGTTAACAATCGTTGAACGGAATCGAGCCAAAAAAAATTCCAAATTCTTTATCGTAGACGGCGGTATACGTTAGCAAAACGCGTGCATTTAAAAGCCTACCTACCTTGCAGCAGCCCCACACGATTTCAATTTTATTCATCGGGAGGCCTCACCGATCCTCCTCTCCTCCCCTTCCTTTGTATATTTATGCAAATTATAAGATTGTTACCTACCTAACTACAAGGTACAATAAGGAAGCCTATGGTTTTGAAACAAGAAATTTGAAATATGAATTCGAAAGTTGGATCAAAAATAAGTGTTGTAGAAATAAAAAAGATAAGATTAATTACTTTGAAAAAATCAGTTTCTAATAATTATTTTGAAGAATAAATTAAATATTTTGGTAATATTATTATTTAGTTTAATCTAAAATCATAAGGCATTATCATTATATAAATTTAACAAATTTCTATTAGAGATTAAGGATGTATTGAACTAGGAGTTAGATAACAGTTTGATTTTCAAAACCTAATATGTCAATCTAAGATAACTTGTGGCTGAAAGAGTGGATAGTAATGGATAACTGTTGATGCATATCCACATGTTGCTTTATTGGACTGCAATAAGACTATTTTTCAGGAGTTGAAGCAACTTATCTCTATCTTGTAAGTCCTTATTGACTTAACCTACATGAGATAATCCAGTTGTATACTTTGTAAGAGGTGGAACTCTCTCATAAACTGTTTGAAATGGGAGCATATTTGTAAAGGAATGATGAGTGGTATTATACCACCATTCGGCCTAAGAAAGACATTTTACCCAATTCTTTGTCTTATTGCTTGTAAAGCAACAAGATAGTTTTCCTAACATCGATTGACTTCCTCAATTTATTCATTTATCTGTGGGTGATAAACAGTACTTATATTCAGTTGTGTCCCTTACAAGCGGAATAATTCCTTCTAAAAATTACTGGTGAAGACCTTATCACCGACAATTGATTTAGGAACGCCATGGAATCTTATAATATTGTCAACAAAAACTCAAGTAATACTAACAACAGTATAAAAGTGACTAACTGCACAAAAATGAGCATATTTGGTCAAGCGATCGATAACAATAGGAACAGTAAGAGTCCCTCAATAAAATCCATAGAAATGTCTATCCAAACTTCTTCTAAAATAGGTAAAGGTTGAAGAAGTCCTAGAGATGCTACAGATTCACTCTTGTGACATTGATATACATCACATTCAGCTACAAACCTTCTAATTTCCTTCTTCATACCCTTCCAATAAAACTCTTTACCAACACATTTATAAATATGAAGAAATATTAAATGATCGGCAGTCAGGGATACATGATATTCTTGTATGATTGTGTCTTTGTAGGAAGAATAAAGAATAAGTACTAATATCCCTTTATAATGTAAATTTAAAGAATTCCAAGTGTAATGAGCAACCGAATTAAGATCTGTTTATAACTTCTTAAAAATGTCTCTTGAGTTTCTGGTGATGGTCATAACTCGCTTGAATCGAGTAAACGAATCCTTCTTTAAGAAAGTCATCAATTCAATGTTAATTTTTGCATAGTCACAAACAAACTTGTGATAATAACCAGTTAATCCCAAAAAGCCTCATAGTGCATTAATCATTTTTAGAATTGGCCAATCTAACATCGCTTGAATTTTTGAATCGTCAACCGCCACATCTTTTTTGGAGACAACATCGCCCAGGTACTCTACTATTTGACTAGCAAAACTACATTTTGCCTTCTTAACAAATAAAAAGTTCTCTTACAGGGTAATGAACACAGTCCATATATGTGATAAATGTACTTTAAGGGAAGAACTATACACCAGAATATCATCAAAAAATATTAAGACAAACTTATGTAAATATGACCAAAAGATGTCATTTATTAAACTCTAAAATGTTGAATGTGCATTAGTAAGTTCAAAGGGCATAATAAAAAACTTGTAATGGCCATCATGTGTCCTGAAAGCTATTTTTTAAATATCCTCCTTATGGACTTAAATGTGGTGATAGCTCGGCCTTAAATATAGTTTAATAAATAATTAAGCACCACCCAATTTGTCTAATAGTTCATCAACTACAGGAATAAGATATTTATCCTTCACAGTGATATGGTTGAGTGTCCGATAGTCCACGCATATCTTCCAATAACCATCCTTATTTTTTACTAAAAGCATAAGAGATAAGTATAGACTAACATTTGATTTGATGATGCCAGCTTTTAACATCTCTTTAACAATTTTCTCAATTCTCTTTTTTGGAAGTGTGGATAACGATAGGGTCGAACATTAACAAGTGTATTCTAGGATAATATCAAAATATGATAGTTATGTGTCCTTTGGGGAGTAGACTTGCGAGCTCAGCAAACAAATTAGAGAATTTGATCAATAATGTCGTAACCTCATTCCCTTGTATAAAATGTGATATGACCACCTCTGGACCTATCAACTGTACTAGGAACCCTTCTCCTACGTTCAGTAGGACCTTCTCCATTCAATGACTACTAATAGTGGTAACTTTACCCCCCACGTCTTTTGTGTAATTCCACTAAATGTCCATTTAATAGAAATTTCATTATTAACCTATAGGAATTCCAAGTAATATCTCCTAAGGTTCACAACCAATCAATATCAATGACAATTTCATAATCTTCTAAGGGTAGTAAGAAGAAATCAATATGAACGATTTGACCTTATAACACGAGTTTTACCTTTGTGCACTTCTCTTCACATGTCAAATTTCTTTCGTCAATAACTTTCACAGCAAATTTGTCACAGCCTTCGATTGAAAAAGCAAGCCTTTTGGCAATCTTCTCATCTATAAAGTTATTGGTACTACTCGAGTCAACTAATACCATTATTGACTATCCCTTGAGGACTTCATCAATCTTTATAATTTATAAGTTTGAATACCTAGTTAAAGCATGTACTGTAAGCTTATTTATGAATTCAACAAAAGTGTCATCATCATCTGAACTCGTGTGGTTATTCCTTATTTCTTCAGTCTCCTCAATTGGTTTAATCATTAAAAGTTTCTTTTACTTACAATGGAGCTCCTTATGCTACTTCTCATCACAGTGCAAATATAACTCTTTTGTCATTTGCTCTTTTAATTGTTCTTGAATTAAGTGTCTAGTATTAAAGGGAAGAGTAAGAAAAGGTAAGTTGTTATTGCCTTTGATAGGTTTGCTAATCACTTTATCATATGGTCAATGATTTTCAGCACTTAATTTCTCCTCCTGCAAGTGAGTAAAGGAAATAGCTGCTATCATTATTTGTGGTTGGCGAGCCTTGACTTCCCGTCAGATGTCAGAAGTAAGCCCTTTAATGAATGTTCTTATTAATTGTCTTTCGGACCAATCTTTAGCTCAATTGACAAATTGCTCAAATCGACTTTGATATTTGAGGATATTGGATGTCTAGCAAATTTTTATGAGTTCGCCAACATTGTGATATTTCGAAGGCCCAAATCACGTAAGAAGACCTTTAGTGAATTCAACCCACGTTAGAACCCACCACATGTTTCGACTCAATCATACCATTAGATTGCATCACCTTCTAATTGAATAGAAGTAATTTCGTCAACTACAACTATAATGCTTCTGCATCCTTCTGACTTTAACTTTAGAAAACTCTGGTGTATAATGAAAGTGAAAATATTTTTTTAGCCCGAGAGATTCAACTTATAGGATCATTCTTATCTCAGTGGGAAAATTCTACCCTTGTGTATGGTTGGGTATAGTCACGATTAATGCCTCCATAGGATTCTTGGTTCTTTTTATTTGTTAGCAAATCCGAAAGTATTATCTCCTAACTCTCTCTCTCTGTAATAGAAAAAATCATTTGTTCAAGCCTTTGGAAACACTCTTACATGAGAAATAATAATTCTTCAATTCAAGATAGCCTGACATTCAAATCAGAAAAATTGTGTGAAAACATACTATAAGATCGTAAATTGATGATATTTAAATTTTTATTTTTATTTTTTGTAGAATGAAACAAAATATTGAGAAGTGAGATTAAGAGTTTTGTAAAAATAAAAGAAATAGAATTGATTATATTTTTAATAATAATATGTTAAAGATATTTAAATCTTTGAATTCATCCTTGGAAGCTGAAATATCTTTTTATTATTATTATTATTTGTGTAAGGGGATGGCTATTGGGATTATTTTGTTGATTCCCCTTGTGACCGTCTTCCCAAACCAGAAATAGATCTTTGTTGTTGGCTGTTGAAATAGGTGAGAAAAATATTCTTTGCAATTTTAAGTTTTAGTTTGTAAAATATAATTTTGTTATCAGGTTGAATCATTTTAGGGTATGGAGATTAATGATGCTAGTAACATCTTTAACCCTTGGCTTAGTTTATTTGATTGTTTGGCTAAGAAAAGAAGCTAGATTTTGATCTCTTTTATTCAGCCCTAATTCATACGCAATTGTAGCGAGACAATTTGGAGGGGCTTCTCACGACTAATTATAACTTGCGCTTTGGAGGAGAGAGGAGGAGGTGGAGGAGGCGGCCAAGTTAGTATCGATTGAATACCAAACAAATATGCTAGGGAGAAAAAGGAAGGCTCCTGCCCTCGTTGATCTCTGTGTTGATGTGGCAATAAGAAACGTTATGTTCCTGGCAGATGTTGGGGAAACTGATATACATCTTCTAGACCAGATTTTACCTCACTGTACGGTGGACCAGTTGATGCATATTGAGAAGAGCACGGTAGTAAAAGATTGCTTCCATTGCTTGCTCAGTTAAATTTGAACATCATAAGACTTAAGTTTTCTGGGATCCTTTTGATTTCTTCTCCTTCTTTTTCAATTTCCCGGTTCAATGACTCCAGGGACGGGATCTTAGTCCGGTAACTGATAAACTATGGAGAAGATTCTTTGAGCAGCAGTTTGGTCAGACAAGTACCCTCAAGGCTGTCGAGAAGATGAACCAGCACAAAGTGTCATTCAGGTGGATTCAATTGTATGAGGTGAGATACTCTGTTGTGTTCTTTCATTAGCATCTCTTGGAACATCTGTTTTGCATCACTACCCTCTATTTCATATTATTTTTTATAATAATTGGTCAACTCTCTTGTAGGCAAAACTGAAGGTCATTGCTGAGAAGGAGAACAAAACAGTTGCTCGACTTAGACAACTATACAAAAAGGAAGATGATCGTATGTTTCTTAACAATCTGATATGTGTAACAGCATATATCTAGCATTCTTCCTTTACTTCATTATCCATGACTGCATATTATGTTGTGCCAACATTGTTAGTATGTTTGTTTTGTGTATTTATTCCATATATGGCTTTTTTTAGTGTCTATTGTTGGAGTGAATTATTTGTGTGAGATATATTTTGGGACCATTGACTGCCTGCTGACAGCTGAGCCACTGGCATTAGTACTAAGCAAGCTCTCCCTCGTGCAAAAATTGCTTAAGGTTAGGACTGTATCTGTATCACTACTGTTAGCAAGTCCATTGACCAGATGTGGCAATGGTGCTTTTCTAGTCCTCGCGAGGCTCTGATTTCTTCTACAACTCAGCCTGAGTTTCAGGGGTCAGATACTTGTGAACCATTTTTCTACCTGAATTCTATGACTGTTGAGTAAAGTTTTTAACCAACAAATGTAGTTAGAAACATCTGTTTTAAGTCTTTCTTGCTTTATCCTGATGAAACTGTTCAACCTGCTTGAAGGAAATGGAACTGATATTTCATGAACTCCTGAGAAGGACAGTTTTGTGCTGTCACCTCTACAATTAGCAATATTAGCAATCTCCATTTTTTTTTTTTTTTTGAACTTGTTCTAATCCTTATTCTTAGAGGTAAGTCTAAACAAAGTTATGAATATGTGAACCCTTCCTTCTCCTACCTTTCTGTTTTTAGAGATGTTGACATTGGCTAGGAGTTCTCTCTTAGAGGACCTTCAATTCATTTCTTCTATACAAATTCAGTGGTGCAAGAAAGAGTAGACGTGGTTTGCTGGACAGTTTGATTTGTCACAGGTATTTAGTTCAACATAATTCCTTCCATCCATCCAGTTTTTTTTGTGGATGAGATATCCTCCTTTGGAGTTTCTTTGTATGAAGTAAGGTCTGTTCCTCTCAAATAAAAAACTCACATTTGTCAATCCTGTGTAATGTTACTGTTCTGCCTATTGAGGAAGATGTGGAAGAAAGACATATTTTCTTGGGCTAGTTTTACTTGCTTGATTGATATACCTTAAGTGGTCAACAAATTGGGCTGGTAAATGTGAGCAATATTCTCTAGGGTTGTCCCATTAGTGGATTAAACATTAAGGGTTTTCTTCTTATTGTCTTATGTCAATTGCCCACAGCAATATTCTTATATTTCAGGGTCAAATTTTGTAGGGAAACAAAGTCGGCAAACTCGTTTTTGTGCAAAGATCCCACCTTCAGGCGGTAAGAAACTTTTATGGAGGTATATTGACTTATTTCATCCAAATTTTTCTCTGACACATGGTGCACCGTGCTCTAAAGCTGGGTCAACTTCCAGCCTCTGCATGAGTACAGAACGATGAGCCCTTTCTCTTCTATTGTCATATAGAAAATTACATATGTTCTCCTTTTTCCTTTTTCCAGGAAGTGGACCTGGATGCAATCTTTCCAACACAAAAAGCAACTTGATGAAGAAGGCGAAACTAGATTTTCTTAAGAGGTGATATTATCCATTGCATAAGGGATTCTTGATAATTCTTTGTTTCTAATTCCTTATGAAGGAATTATACACCTGTGATCCTTTTTTTTCATATCAATAAATGAGATAGGAGAATTAGATTCAATTGACACAGGCTGTAATAGAATAACACTAATGCTTGGATACCGAAGAAACATTTTTTCCCAAAAGAAAAAAAAATTAAGAATGAATCCTGACTCTATGAACAAAATGAGGACTAATGAAAGAATCTTTTAGAAAATAAAATATCTTCGTTCAGTGTAAAATTTCTTTGTTCCAGTTCATAGGGAGGCATGTTAGGCTTGAGCTACACAATAGCAAATGTGGCAAGCCCGAGTCTTCCCCACTGCCTGCTAAGGAAAATACAAATAGCAAAAAAATAACTGAGACTGTCACTCAACAAGCTTAAATATTTTCCTAGTGCATCTAGGTAGAGGAAGTTTTACTAGGAGCCTTGCACTGTAGATTATGTACTGCTGTGGAATTTAATTTTGAGATCGTGTCAGTTGTTCAGGTCCATATATCAGAAAGCCTCTCTCTCTCTCTCTCTCTCTCTTATACACACACACATTCTTACGTTCCTTTTGGCTTTTAGCAGTCAGGAAGTGAAGAATCTTGCAGCCATAAAGAAAAATGCTGTGCAAAGGATTAATGGGTAATGCTTTTTATGATTACTATTTTACTGTAATTGAAGAGCTGCAAATAAGTACGTTTCCAGCACTGACATTATCTGCCTCTTGCTCCTCACAGCACTTCTGCCTCTTTCACGAGGAAGCCAGGTGGATTTGCTGGAAAGAAATCTGCATCATCTTACGCATAGTGTAAGTAGATCATAGCGGCATGTGAGGTGATTTAAATCCTCGTCACTGCTACGGAGAGATGAATCTCCAGTATAGGTGACCATTATTGTGGCCATATTAGGTACGCGACCATAATTAATAAATGATTAAAGGTGTCGCAATGTACCCTTTCGCCCTCCACGAACCATTGGGCGATCTTTTTCTTGTTCTTTGGAATTCGATGTCACGTAGATGTATCATTTGGATTAAATCATCTTGTTTGAATAAAAATTCAACACCCCTATGATGTCTGTGTCATGTACTATGAACTACCCGGATTAAATAGATTTGATTAAAAATGGTTTTGGAGGTAGGTTATGTCACTTTCTTTACAATTTAATCATAGGGATATAAAGGGCTTTGCCGTCCTTTCTTGGATGAAATTAATTTAATTGGAAATTAAGGGAATTGATAGCTTGAGCTATTAATTATGCTTGGATTTATTTTGGATTAAGAAAGTTAAATCTCAAAAGTTTTACTTAAATTAGTCCGTGTTTTAGTAAATTATGGGTCTCTAAAGAAAATAGGATCTAGTTTAAAAGAAGCAGGCCCACATGGATTGGTCTGTTCAGAGGAAAAACTGGGCTAATCAAAGGCCTCGGACATGAGAGACATGGGCTCATGGTCTACGCAAAAAGAGGGGTCCAGATTTAAAAATGTTTCTGTTCTCTGTTAAATTTGCCCATGTTTTATGAGTAGTAGGCTTTAGTTTCGGGGCTCTCTTCGACTTCTGACCTCATTCAGTTATGTCACGTTTGGGTGGGGACTTACTTTTATTGGGCTTTAGTTTCACGTGATAGGCTTTGCTGTATCGTTGTTGGGTTTTATTTTAAGTCTACTGTTCATTTGAGTTTGGGTCGTGATAGTTGGCCCAAATTAAACGATTCGGCCAATCTCTAAGCCCAAATAGGGGTGGGGAATTAGATATTTTCTTTTATTATCTACAGAATCGATTGCCCAAATCGGTCCTGGAGCCCGAAGTGTAATTCAAATTAAAAACAGTAAAGCGGGATTTAATGTGTCCTTTCCGTTGCTTATCGAAGGGGCATATTGATGCAAAGGACAATGCAAAGGAAAAAGTATTGAGACTCAATTGGCTAGTGGATGTTTGGATAGTCTCAATTCAGTTCTTTTTCTGTTTAATTTGGCTGGGGGATACCTTGGTCTGAAGGTTATAACTCAAAACTTGGTACAACAACAAAGTCACGTGTCCTTCGCTTACAGATCCATGCAATATTAGTACAACAAATTCTTAATTTCAAATCTAAATTCATAACAATGAGCAGCATTTAAGTGGCACTTATGACAGGAGAGGCAAAATATGACAAAAGTAGGAAGGCAGCTGAATATTGACCGCCCCCTGCAGAAGAAGTACATTTCATGGCCTTTACAAGCTTTGCAACTGAAATGCTAAAAGATCCAGCATTATTTCACAATGCAGAACCATGTTACTAGACACCCAGAACTTTGAAGAAACAACTACATAGATGCTTTCAGGCCAAAGAATTATGTTCGTTTTTGGGTCAGCCATCTAAAAGTACATCCATTTATTCATGCACGAAACTTTTGTATCATTGATTTTTATTGACCCTCTTTCATTCGTAAATCCAGTAGAAGTCTATATACCAGATCCAGCAAGTCTTCGCTTAGAGGCATTTGAAATGGACATCTGACCAAGCCTGTCAGCATCAGTCCATATCAACCGCTCTTTAAGAGGCATATAATGTCGCAACCATTCCCCTGTATACACCTGCTCAAAACACAAGTCAGAAACGTCTCTCATATAATAAACTTCTTCTCACATAAACACTAGGTCAATAAAAAGCCAAGAAATCCTTAAACCCTCGAGGTATTTCAACAGCTACTTACCACAAATTAAATACTTTAGAGAAGCTGTGGAAAATAATTCCAGATCAATACCAAAAGGCCTCTTGTGTATGGAAAATAATTCAATTTCTAAGTCCACAACAATATTGCAATAACTATAGTTAGCTTCCCATAAACAAAGGAACAAATAATAATTAGCGACAACAGGGGAAAAAGAATAATAAGCCTTAAATGCTTTCATTTTGAATTTCTTCACAGTTTCTTACTTTCATTATCAAGGGCATCCTTTCGTGTGATATAAGAAATGGTCATATGAACACAGTTTGAGAGACAATTTGCACATCTCAAACTTGTGGCTTTCTGGTAGCATAACTCTACTGTTATGCCAAGGCTCACCTTCTTCTTTCATCATTAACTTCCAGGTTAAAAAAAACACCTAGCATACCCTATGTACCACGTCAACTACAAGCTCTAAAAAATTCAGTAGATATTTTTACCTTTTCTCAATCTCCCACAGGGTCATGCCAAAGTTGAGGTATAGCAGAGACAGATTTCCTCATTACAGAACAACAGTAACCCATGATAAATTCATGTGGGTATTTCATGTAGAGATGGCATTAGTCCAAGTCGGCAGCTTTGGTTTTGCATTTTATTATTCTAGGTTAAGCCCATGAAGTAATAGAGCGAATCATAAGTCACTGCTCAACTTTCACATCAATATTTTTATTGGCTAAAAATAAAACCATATTTCGGCAAAACAAAATCTAGTTTATTCTCTTTGGCCAAAAAAAATGCCCAACCTTCTGTGTATGCAAAAGAAAAAAAGTGTTACATTTATTGTCTTAAGAAAATGGGCACAATGGAAAGTTACCCAAATGTGGGAAAATTAGCAAATCCTAAGAACACAGAAACAAATTAAAGTAAAATGTTGGAGTAACCTGCTGTGGTCTCATTATTTTTGTATCAGGCTCATCAAGTGACTCTCGCCAATGTGCTAGGTAACCAGCCATTCGAGGAATTGCAAATAAAACAGGGAAAAACTCTGTCGGAAATCCCATTGCCCTATCAAGAATTATTAATTGTTGATTATTTCACAATCTGTTCTATGCCAGCAGAAAAAGTCAACCAGTTTGCATATCTAGAGTCATTGTGCATGCAAATCCATGCAAAGATTCTTTATTTACCTATATATCAACCCAGAGTAGAAATCAACATTTGGATACAACTTCCTCTTAACAAAGTATTCATCTGAGAGTGCAGCCTTCTCCAAAGCAATGGCTACCTGCAAAAACAGAAAATAAGGTGCAAAAAGCTATAAATAACATGAATCCTGCAAGGAATTGCCTATGTTGAGAAACATAAGGAAATGGTCATTCAACTGTGTGGTATACTTGCTACATTTAAAAGAAAAGAAAAGAACGGTCCAAAAACCCATTTCAACAGATTTATGGCATCAAATAATACCCTCAAACAATGCCAATCTACAAGTCTTATATCCTCATAAGTCAATTCATTTTTATGCATGGCAATGGTTCCTTATGATTAAATTGAAGTCATAATGCAGTACAAATTGTTGCTTTCAGATGGCTTTAAGATTCTTCAAAGCTTAATAACCTGCAGTGCCAACCTTTGACAAATGATAAGACGATGAACAGGTAAGAGGGAAAACTCTAAAAGAGGACCAAACTACCTCAATAAGAGGATCACGGCCAACAATGGAAAATACATCCTCAGCCAGCTTCCTGATAACCTTTGCCCTGGGGTCATAGTTTTTGTACACACGATGGCCAAAACCTGACATCTTTCGTTTCCTAAAAAAATGGAAAGATGCAAGACCATTGATCAAGAGAGGAATTCAGCATGACCTTTGTGGAGAATAAATTTTAAAAAACTTAAAAGCAAACAATCACCTGTTTTTCACACCCTCAATGAAATCTGGAATGTTCTCAACAGTTCCAATCTCACTCAACATCTTAAGCACAGCCTACATCCAGGTGAGAAGCAGTTTTAATGGCCCTAAATTTGAAAACAAAATAGAATATTTTTAAATAAATAATGATGAAAACATGCCAATAAACATACCTCGTTTGCTCCACCGTGAAGAGGACCATACAGTGCTCCAACAGCCCCAGCAAGAGCAGTGAACACATCAACTCCACTGCACACAAAGATAGTGGAAATGAGAAAATCCTAAGGCCATTCATTTTTGTTGAAGGTTTGGGGCTGCTGTGTACCTCGATGCAAGATGTCGTGCAGCAGCAGTGGAACAATTCATCTCATGTTCTGCATGGAGGATGAAAAGAATGTCTAGCACTCGAGCCAGATGAGGATTAGGTTTGTAAGACCTATTGCCTCTGTAAGTCCAGAACAAGTAAGGAGAAATTAGGTAAAGGAAATAATTTCCACATTTGGTAAAAGATGATAAATTTTTGGAAGATTTGTATACAATGAATCTAGCATGTATAGGAAGTTCTCGGCATAGGAAAGGTTGCTTGAAGAAAGAACAGGTGGTCTGCCAGCCAACCTCAAATAAGCTGCTGCTGCAATAGTTGGTGCCTGCAAAATTTTCTTGAATAAGTCAACAGATTGCAAGAAAGATACATGAAGCTTATAGTCAGAGGAATGCAGCACTATAAATTCAGGCATACAGCCATAAACACCTAGGTACCTCCAAGCTGCAAAACTAGTTTCCAACAACAGAGATAAACATCAAACCATCCTTCTCAAGATCAAAAACAAAAAAGGAATATTGAATAAGAAAACCTTTCCAAGAATTCTTGCAATTTGTTTGTCTCTCACTTGCTTTGACTTGTACAGATCTTGTCCCTAAACCATAAAAGAAAATGTGAAACAGAATTACCTGGCAAACCTCCAAAATCACTATGACATGCAAATTCAAAATCTAAAACATACCAAAACTGCAGTTCACGCCAGAGATGTTAAAATTAGATTTAGAATTCCACAACAATTTAAGAGAATTTCTTGTAGTTATATCATTAAAATGAGAGTTAGAAGAACACATACTGCAGTTCGACCACACTAAAGATAGACCTTGAACTTACTCGTAAAGCTGGGTTAGCATCAGGATGAAAGATGGAAAGAGCACTCATTGCACTCACTAGTACACCCATTGGATGCGCATCATGAGGCATTGTCTGTATAATATCCTGTGAGAAAATTTAATGACACACCTCCCAGTGAGAAATAAAAGCTCCAGCTGCATTGTAAATAAGAAATCAAATCTAATTACAAGGGTGAACAATAAAAACCCACTTTATACAAGCAAATTTGAAGTTCAACTGTTGAAACTGGAAAATTCCCCCTTAATGGAAATGCAATGATGGTTTTCAATAACTAATATTTCATATTCCACTGCATAAACCTTTACCAAAACAGCTGGAAAATCTCAACCCTGGTTTAGTTAGCAATTTGCAGTGTGTTACCCATGAAGATACCTTAACTACATTCTGCTACCATTGGATACAACTAATAAATTATAAAGAAACAGATTACTGGCATGCCAGAGGTCCAATCAGGTGCTAGAAGCTGTATCATTGTTTCTACTACTGGGTCAGATAAGCACTACACATCTTCAAAGTCTACAGGCATGTTTGGTTTAGCTGACAGCTTGTGACTAGCAACTTATAATAGACAGCTGTGGCTGACAATTTAAAGTTGATAGATTTGCCACCTATGCTGGTACCAAAAAGCTCGCAAGCATGGAACAAGGTCAGCTGGGTCACCCAGAAATAATGCAACTCTAATTCCATCTACAAAGTTTCACACCCACAGAGGGAGGGAGGGAGGGAGAGAGAGAGAGAGAGAGAGAGTCGCACCAAAATACCCTGAGGTACAGCTGAATGCTGAGAAATAGCAAATTCCCAGTCTGCTATTTGACCTTCAGAGGGCAGATTCCCATAAACTAAAACAAAGGAGGAAGTATATAGATATCAATCATTAACCTGGGGCAAATTAAAATACCCTAGAAAAAGAGCACGTACAGAACAAAACACACATTCAAATACAAATTGTTCTAACTCCAAATTTTGCTTGACACAAAAAGGTTGATCATGCATGCTGTGAAGGACCTTGAGGAGTGTTTCCTCTAGCAATTTGAAACAATAGGTGGAAAATTCAATTAGAAAGTAGAACCATTCTTTGCTCAGGAAATTGATGTCTTGAAAATTGGGCAGAAAAAAAATGTACTGCAAAATACAGTGCCATGAAAACTAGCATTGCCACTCACTTATGAGGTATGCAACCTCCATAAAGGTACTACTCTCAGCCAATTGCTCAATTGGATAGCCCCTGTATCTGAGAATACCCTCATCACCATCAATATAAGAGATTGATGACCGAACAGGAGCAGTGTTCAAATAGCCTGGGTCATAGAGTTTAAGCCCCTTGTCATTCTTTCCAGTTGATATCTGTAGTTCCACACAGAAGGGTGCAATAACACTTAGCAAAATCCCATAACAGTCCAGAAAAACAAAATCCAGTCAGAAACGCATTGTAAAATCAAATAAATTAATAGAGACCCATATGTAGCAAATAAAAAAAAAATAAAAACAAAACAAAACACAGATATTATAGGTTAAGTCATTTAGGCTCATGTTGCAAGATCAACCTCAACTTGCATCTTCAAAAGGAGGTCTATGGGGCTCATTTGGCTAATTTATAGATGAAATCTCCATCAGATAAAACCACATTACAAAAAAGTAATCACTTTCAAACCCCAAATCAAGAAAAAGCTCAAATCATGATTGTGAAATAAATAAATAAATAAATACTAATAATAAATCAAATCATGTTCGTGGGAAATAATCACACAGGCTGAATCAAACTGGACTCTCATGCTTATTGCTCTCCCTCATCAAAACAATGTACGAGAGTACACTCGTTAACAGCAACAGAAAGGAAATCAAGAACATTTCGACCAGATGCGCCCTTTACTCTGGAGGTAAGAGATAAATGTTTTGTCAAATGGAAAATCAGCAGAATATAAAACTAGGACAAAGTCAAGCTATCATCAACGATCAGAAAGCAAAACAAATCCTTAAAGATCAAACTCAGGTCACAGGAGAGATATTAATTAAACAAAACTCGAAAATAGAAAAGGCCTGATTTGACCGTGGAAAACGAAGAAGCAACTAGTTAATAAGACTTAAATTGGGGGGGGGGGGGCGGTTGGGGCAGGGTGGAAGAAACAAAAGCAACAAAAACAGCAAGCATAATGATACCTTCTTGAAATCGGAAGACTTAAGGGTGCCGTGTTCGGAGACGGGAATTTGGTACTTGTCGCCAGTCCTGTCGTCGATGATGGTGAGGGATCCCTGGACGCTAGGCGGCGGAGGGATGTAGGTGGAGACAACACAGGGCTCGACGATCGGGGAGGCGTCGAACGACCCCAACGAGGCCGCAGACAAGTGGGCGGCGATGACGGCCAACCGCTCTCTAGCTACCGTGGAGGCCGACGATGTCGTTGCTGAATTGGAAGTGGACATAGTTTCTTCTCTTTGACTTTGGCTGTGCGAGGGCTTGTGTTTTGTTTATGATTTACTTATTTATAGAGGAAAGAATCCAAGTAGCCTACAAAATATACTACATCTGCATTTTCTTCCGGAGAAACATGAATAGATACAGCTTTGTAAAAACTAACCTAGCTACTGTACTTTTTTCTTTTTTTTTTTTTTTCTTCCTCCGAATGACCCAGATAAACTACATTCTTTTTTTTTTTTTGACAAAATATACGATACTTTCTAATAATGTATTCTATTGTCAAAAAAAGAAAAATACTCCATTTTTTTTAAAAATAATACGTATATTATCTTCTTTCCAAAAATTTAACCTAATTTTACCGTGCCGAAGCCTGTAAAGTGCAAACAATAATCTTTCAATTTTTGAAAAAAAAAAAAAGTACAATAGATGGCCACTTGCCTTCCATCGTTCAAAACACATAATCGCCCTTGTAACCTTTTATTATTATCAGAGTTATAATTAATAATAAATTAATAATAATACATATGAGTAGCGCTGGCGTTTGTCTGAGGTCCGTAACGTTTTTATATCATACTGGGCATGAAACCGATAAGTCACTCGTATAATATGAATTTCTTTACGGAGCTTACTCACACCACGCTCAGATTTGATCAACTTATTTATAAATGATAAAAAATTTGAAACTAATAATATACATACATATATATATATATATATATATATATATATAGAGAGAGAGAGAGAGAGAGAGAGAGAGAGAGACAATGTTATTTTTAAAAATTAAATATTTTTATTACGCTAATAATTATTTCATTGTAATGATATTACATTGAAAATTAAGATTTTTATAATATATATAGCTACCATGTTACAAAGGCACACTTTTCTGGTCACCTCCAGAGAAGAAAGATGCAGCAGAAAGATGAGAAGGCAAACAGACCGGTTATATAGCTACCATCTAAACGTTTCCAAAAATTCTTGCGGTCCCTCAAATCTTGTGAACCCGTCTGCTATTACGAGGCGTACTAATATATCAAACATAAAGTACAGAAGAATAAACAAGCTGGAGTCACGTCCAGTCTGATCACTGTTCAAGAGCGGCCTGTTTGCAGACAAAATAAAATTGGCATCTGTTAACAGGGAAACATCACACGCTCTGCAGCACAACCTCCTAGTCTTCTGCCTCATGCACACAGCTCTTTACCATGCCGAGAATAGATGGAAATGATAATTACAGAGCCCCATGCAGCAACAGGCTCTACCTAAATTAGACTTTACATAGTGGAATGGAGCATACAATAAACATATATAGTGATTCACAGCCATAGTCTAATGCAGAAATCATGAGATGACGAGAACACCTGGCCAAGACAGCTACATATGCATTTTCGTATTTCCTGCCACAAACAGAACTTTTAGGCACATAGCAAGAGAGTAGTAGTAGCGAAGAGAATCAGGCGATCCAGTAAGCAAAACAAATCTTACAGCAACCACAACATTCTTAATCCCATAGAAATGTCATACCTTCAGCTAAAATGGCATCATGACCATCAACCTGTTGTGGAACATCATGACCACCGGTGAAAGGTTTCTGCAGAACATCCAGCATTCCTAGTTTAGTCGCCAGCACAACCAGTGACAGGAGAAATATTGGAGTCATCCCCCTCATGATTTTCATCCCCAAGCTTTGTAGCATTACCCTTGTTGGTTGGACAACAAGGCTCCGCCTTTCCAACACCACTGGCTGCACAAGGAGATTCTACTTTTTCACCATAAACAGTTGCATTATGAGATTCTTCCTTTCCATCATTGCTACCTGCATGACAAGAATCTGCACTTTCACCTTTACAAGCTGCCTGAAATTGTTCTGCTTTTTCAATTTTGCGAGATGCATGACATGAAAATGCTTTCTTGTGTTCTCCAACAGCATGGCATGGTTCTGCCCTTTCATCTTGGCCAGCTGCATGTAAAGTAGGACAGTCAGAGAGGAAACAAGGGAAAAAGAGAAAATAGGAAGGGAAAGAGGGCAACGGGGATTTTTTGGGGGGCTGCCGGGCAGAGGGGTGTGGCGGTGGTGGTTGGATGGGAAGCAAAAACAAAGAGAGAATGGGAGGACAAAAGAGAGTAGAGGGTAAGAATTGTAAAAGATAGCATGAGAAACTAGATGCAGTGAAAAAATGATGTCATTCCACAGACGTATATACAAATCTGACATCTATATGCAAAGGAAAAGACAAAACTAGCCTTCAACCAAAATTCCTAAATCAAAACAAAAGTCAGTCTACTCTGCAAGTCAACACCGATTCCCAATTTTCCTCCTATGGTAAATATGCCCAGATCCACAAAAAGGCACAGATGACTCTGCTTTTTCACCTTTGCCAGCTGCTTGACATGGATCTGATTTGTCATCTTTGCCAGCTGCATCACAGGACTGGGAGTGATCAACCTCACAATCAACATGACATATTTGCATACTTCCACGCTCAGTAGCTGCATGGAAAGACTTGGGGGGATCATCCTTGCCATCAGGAGAAGAAGAGAGTATCTGACCATCTTTGATAGCTGCAGTGCATAACTGAGAATGGAATTTCTCAGCATTTGCATCACATTGCACTTCACTGTCATCCCACCTCCGTTTCCTACTTGTTTTCTTGATAGCTCTGTCCCTTTTCCTGACTCCCTTCACCAGTTTAGCATGTGAATTGTCAATTTCCGGGTCTGGATGATCTGCCTGACTGTTAATGAGACATAGGTGCATTGGATCGAATCCAACTGCAGAACCATATACCTTAGCTTGGTCATTCTCTTCAACCATTTGATGTTGAACCAGATCAACTTTTGGCTTACATTTGCCATCAGAGTTCCTTCTTACATGCTCCTTTTCCTGTACCATTTTCCCCTGAGAAATTTGCAAAGTGGCTGATGGTAGGATTGCAGCTTCAACCTGGTCTCCTAAACAGTTGTGTGCAATCGCCCTGATCCTCGATATTGATTCAATTTGTTGGGGATCCAAACCTGCTATTAAGAATGTATCTGCTATTTGTGCTATATCTCTTAAGGCAGCATTCTGCAAGTAATTATCAAACAAAAAGGGAACAGAGAGAGAGAGAGAGAGAGAGAGTACAGCATATTGATTACTTTTTTTTCCCAACCAATGAAGACCAAAGAGCTAGGAAGATAATTACCATCCTCTTCTTTTTTGTTCTGAACTTCACTGTTCTATGAAACTGAGGTAAGGGAGAAACAGGCCTTCCTACAAATTTGCGAGTGATCCTCAAATACCAATGCTGGTATTCACTTTCATTTATGCCATTATCACCCTGGACAATATGGAGCCAACGGGCTGACCATTCGTTAAGCTCTACCTCCATCTTCTCCGATAAGTTGATCCCACTATCAACTCCACGACTCTTTCTCTCCCATAGCTGTACATCTTCTGGAATTACTTGAAGCATGTCATGCTGCCTCAAGCAACGATCTGGGAGGTGTCTTTCTGCCTTGTCAAAGCAGATTAACATCGTCCGTGATCTCCCAAGAATCAAACTAGTCCTGATGTCTTCTGGTATTAATGTACAATTCATATATTTGTAAGGAAGCCACTCCACCTATATGGGGACGCCTCATTAACTTAAACATTGAGCAACTTGAGACAGTAAGCTTGTCTACAGAAGATTATCTTCTTGCTAATGTAAGCCCTAAAAGGCAATAAAATTGAATAACATTTGACACTTACGTCAGATGGCTTTAAAAAGTCCAATGCTTTACGATAAAAAATTATGTCACGTTTCACTGTTGCAGCACTCTGTTTCCCCTTCCACTTAAGTACAAATGGAAAACAGTCATGGGCTGGCTCTTGATAAAACTTTGGTCGACCAATATTAAGATGAAAGTAACTCCAACACTGCAAAACAAATGATATTTATAATCAATTAATAAGATATTGACATCCAATCAAGCCAAAAGTTGTCAGATCCTATAGGCGAATCCTTGAATCCTTCCACCCATAAGCCCCCTTGAATATATAGGCCACAAGAAAGATGCAAGAAAAAAGTTGCAGCCAACCTGCACTAATGTCAAACAACCACTGATGGTACACTGAGATTTAAGAGATGCTTTGCCAAGTGATCTATACAGAAAGGCCAACGCTGCTGCACCCCATGCATAATTCCCAGCTTTCTCAAAATCCTCAAATAGTGGGAGGTAAATAACTGGAACTTTATTCCCAGTAGTAGTCGAAAAAATCGTGCTCCCCACAAGATAGAGAAGATAAGCACGGGTGTGATGCTGAACCTCTTCATACCGTGCGTCCTCAGGACACTGGGAAAAGTACTCCTTTAACCAGCTTAATTTCACCATACCACCACTTTTATATCCAGCCTCCGGTACTCTTCCAAGATATCTTTCACAAATTGACTTGCATGAGGTATGTGTTACACCTAGAACAGGTTCCCCATCAATTGGCAAACCCAGCAGCAATGCAACATCTTTGAGGGTTATGGTCATTTCTCCAATCTTCATGTGAAAGGTGTTGGTTTCTTTTCTCCATCTCTCAACTAGTGCAGATATAAGTGGATTGTCCAGACTAATAGAAGGAAGTGTTCTTAAATACTGAAACCCAGCCTTGTCCACCAATTCAATCTGCTTTTGTGTAAGCCTCCATTCACCCAATTTTGAAGTGTGTTCATGGCATCTAAGAACACCACGCTCCTGGTAAAATGTTAAAACAGAGACACTTTATCATCAAGAAAAGTTAAGCAAGTAAAATTTTTGTTAAGAAAAAAAAAATTCACCTGCCCTTCCCAAACTGCTGAAGATACATGGTTTTCCTGCCCATAAAGCACAGAAGGGTCAAATGGTCCAGGATCAGTGGCATCAGGTTCCACCAGAGCTGGAAAACCAACATCAGTTGGTCCAGAACTGGTCACACCAATGTCCATTAATGCTGCCAAGTCAGTTCAAAATCCAAACAACAAAGTAACCATTAGCTCACACTGGGCATCATCTCTATATGCATTCTTGATGAACACCTTCACATGCATACATGAACAAACAAAATACACCTTGAACCCACTCACAAAGTCTCTTTCTCAGGCACCAAGAGATGCAAACTAAGTGTTACAATCTTCAACTTGCATACTGATGTAGATGAAATGTTTAGTGTCAAATAACAAAGGAAATTTGTACCCAGGTCACAAACGTATGTGTCAGCAAAATTTCCATCCTGCCCTTCCTTTTCCAACGGTCCAAATATAAGTTGTTAGAATGGTAATGAATAAGGCTTCCATCTCTAATTGCATCTTAAGAGACACATCTCCTTACACAAGAACTGGAACTACAACCTTTCCTTACCCTATATGCGCTAAATGAGAAAAAATGGTTCCTCAAAATCCCACATCTCCACCTTAAATGACATTATACTACTAATTTCCAATGAACCAAGGATGGACTAGCCTCCAGAATACAACAAGAGCAGTATTATTCAAAAGTCCAAGACAAATAGAACTTTAAAAAGTGCTGAATAACAGAAAGATTCATCCAATCAAAGGAAACCAAATCATAATACCAGACTGTAATATTTAAGAAGGTGAAATCGAATGTCTTAGTTGCTACTTGATAGTTAAGACTTTTTAAACTGTTCTTAAGATATTGCATTTTTTTTCATACCTCTCTCTATATCACTTTTTTCTTTTTCTTTTTTCCCTTTTCCTTCTTGTTTTAACTAAAATTTTGGCGATGAGTTAGTACGAAAGATGCAAAAAACCAAAAACTAGGAAAACGCGGGTGCGGGTGCCCGAGTCAAAACTCAAATAAATAGGAACACCATTGTTTGGAGTGCGAGTCGGAGAAAACAAAAAGGAAGAATATTCCAACAGAATTTGGGTGGTTTTTAAAGAGCAGCCTGCATTGCAGGGCTCTCTGCGCCGATTAAATTTATTGTCTGCAAGGACACAGGACTAACCTAAAGATAAACCTTCCTTTTTCAATTATCATAATTTTCCAATTTCTGAGAAACCAAACAAAGCCACCAAGACGAATAGCTACACGGTAAAACCTTATCATATCGATCCAGAGAGAGAGAGAGAGCGGGCGACTCACCACAACAACAATGCGAATCCCCCTCCGAGCTTTTACATTACCGTAAAGGAAGGAAAGGAAGCCCCTTAATCGGGATCGGATAATCCCCAACCCAACCACACAAAACGACTGTGTCGTTTGCTGCTTTTTATTTTATTTATTTAATTTTCGAGTCACGCCTTTTCCAGTAATAAGATCATTAAAAATTTGATTAAAATTTTTATTACGGATTGGTCAATTATTTCTTTTCTTTCTCGTGTGCTGCTGCACCCGGTCGATTACACCTTTTATTAATTATTTCCCCAAGCACGGACACTGTTATTTTTCCCTTTATATATATATATATATATATACCTAGAGAGAGAGAGAGAGAGAGAGAGAGTAAATGAGACAATTGTATCATTATTTTAACGCTCTAAAAACAAAATGAAAAATAATCACGTTATTAACATTATCAATACACATTGCCAATTAATGGCTAATTTATCCGAACTCGCTAAGGCGACGGCCAACTCTCACGGTCTTTAGATATTTCAGTGTGTGACGTAGGAGTCCCCTCATCCATTTTTCTTGGTCTTTAGGTAAAAGATAGTTTCCGTCAAGTTTTCTCGTCAATGAATATTTTAGGATTTAAAATACTGGAGCACTATCAATGAGAATCCGGGTGCTGGTTGTCATGAAAAAAGCGTTTTCCCGTTATTTATTGGATCTAACTTTTGTTAGTCTCCCTCATTAAACCTGATTAGATTCTTAACTCTATTTCGAATTTCTGTTCCAAATTATCGGATCTGGTTCTAGAGTCAATAAAGAAACCCAACTAGTTGGGAGCAGGTTCAATTCTGATTCTTAGTTCGTCTAATTTTAGTTCAGTTTCAAATTAAATTTTACGAAAAAAAAAAAGAAAGAAAGATGTACAGGACCATTCAGAGAAATTAAGCAAACTAAATAAAAATAATTTGGTTTAACTGGTCAAATTTTATTTATTTTTGTTAAACGTTTGAAAAAAAAATTATATAATAAAAATTAGAAATTTATCTAAAAAAAAAAAATTTACTCCCCGCCCTTGGGAGGGGATACAAAACCACAGTTCCGGTCCCAATTGTGATTTTTGTGCAGCAAATACCTGTCCTTGACAGGACCGCCCCTGCGGTTCCGCAGTAATTTGATCGAAAAAAATATATAAAAAAGAATTAATAAAGGGTGGTGCAAAATGGTCCTGCATAAGCCACAAATATATCCAGCATATTTATTTTACTGATCTACCCCGGCAACGCACCGCATTCAATTACAACTTCATACATCGCCACCGTGGCAAAACTTTAATTGAGTCTTGCACCACCACAATTCTGATTATGTAGCGGAACGAATGAACAGATAGTGTACACAAGGAAAATTATGTACCAAAGAGAGATAAATAGGTCATAAATTTTACAGTGGCAACAACTTTCATGCCACTATGTTCTTCGCCCTAGCTTGGCTAGAGCTGTAAAAAGTCGCAAGATCCAACAAAATTCTTATAATGGTAAGCTGGGGGAATTCACATGAGTGAAAGAATATAACAATGCGAAAAAACCTTATCAGTAACAAGAACCAACTCCGCTTGGCGACCTTCCCAAATGAAATGTACTTTCAACAGTGAAGCATGTAAAGAATGACACAGGCTCGTACCATTCCGTATAGGTGCATAAATTATGAAAACATCCGTAGGAAGTTGTTTGCATATGCCATTGGTTTGACGTCAGGGTGAGGCTGCAAAAGGAAGTAAGAGAGAAGAACATAAAACTCATGGCACCGCCCCCCAATTTTGGTGATGAAATGAAAAAAAAAATTCTGCCATGTGTACACCCCAAATCATAATCTGTCATGCTTTCCTTCTCCTCCAAGGAGAAAAATAAGAAATTAAACTGAAGATGCAGTGGCAAGAACAAGCTACTAACCACAGCTGAGTACGTAACAATGTTGGGCTTCAAATCAGGAGCTTCAAATCGAATAAAAGCACCCTTATTACCCATCTGCAAAGTTCAAGACATTACTCAGAATATGAAATCACCAAGATAAACTCCCAAAACAGAACTTCCTTGTTTTATCTCCAAAAGAATAAAGATGTGCTCAACTACAGCATCCAAAAAAAAAGAGTCGAACAGTCAAGAGAAAATATAAGAAATGAAGTATTGCAGAAAGTTAAACATTGCAGAGCACTATAAATATTCACAGGCCATACACCATTAGCCTGTTGTTTCATTTGATGCTACTGTTAACCACACATTATAGAGATTAACCGCACACTCTAAGCATGGACAAAATTGCAAAATATATGCCACAATAAATGATATTGAAAGAGAAGAATAATCAAAACTACTTTTCTGTTAACAATAATGCCAAAATGAAAATACTCCATTTCACCAAAAACTTTGTGCTGATATGCTGCACGATTTAGAAAGGCAACATTCGACCAAAAATGGAAGAAGCGTCACATTTGAACAACCACAGGTTATATAATAAAAATAAGTCTGAAATGTTATACAGGGTACAAATGGCAATTTTGTCATTATGGAATCTTATCTAAGCCAAGCTATCGTAACCTGTAGAAAAGGAAACCAGGTGGAGAAAATAATCTAAGGACATCAGTGAAATATCAACTGCACAGAACATAGCAGTCTTCAGGCCACTATGGTTGCCACTCCAGACCTATTTGCTTCTTCTGCTTAGAACATAACAAATAGATATGGATCACATTGGAATTATTCTTTTAAGGGTCCTTTGCATGATTTCCACATAAGATATGGACACAAGGATGTTCTGCATGCAAACTAACATACGAATAAGTTTCACCTGTTAAATGACTAACATAAAAATTAGTCTATTGTTATCCCAAATTCAAACAAATAAAGTGAGACTAACTGGCCTAACATCATCCCCCTTTTTTGGATTAGATCTAAATGTGGTTCCGTCCACTTAAAAGAAAGTGGCCCAGAATGGTCCACTTAGCACTCCTAGGGCCTTTGATAAAAAATATTTATGGATTTTTTAACATAAAAGTTAATGACATGTATAGAAGAGCTATGGAGAGAAACCTTGTATTTCACAGCACATTCACCTATATTTCAGCATCAAATTTTTTCCATTTTAAATTTATATCAAGCTCAATGCACAAAAGAAAATAAATAGGATATAAATTCCAATATTATGGCACATTTCTAGGATAGTGTTGTATTACCTGATCACAATAATTTGGAGCAGAAAATACTGTAATAAGTCTACCATCATGCTCAATTTCATAGCCTTCATCCTTCACTTCATGTGATCGTACAACCAAATCTGTCAGTTAAGCAATATGTGAGAAGAAACCAAAGGAGGACAAGTAATAATTTCGATATGGCCCAGATTATTCTCGCCAGAAAGGATACCTAGATTATTTTCTTGTAAAAACTTCTTTGTTACATCTCCTCCAAAAGAAAGGCCCACACCCCGCTTACTAGGGCCCCTTCCAGGCAAAGGTTGTGGATCACTCCATAGTAATTCACACATTAACCCTGATAAAGATCAAATGAAACAAGATAAATATGAGATGATATTGGAGATATTTAAAAGGTTTATCTTTACCCTCATTAAGATTTATGGCATCACCAAACAATTTCTCTGCACAACTACAGACATCCATGTATATTTATACATACCAGTTCCACTTATTACTTTGTTTGTGCCCTATTTATTATAAACTAAAAATAAAATATTGTAAACCAAACAGCATGGCTTGTGTAAAGATTGAGATGATTCAAAATGAAGAATGAATTGTGGATCCAAATGTCATGAATAAGAGCTGAAGGAATTGGTTGTACCAGTAAAAACAACAATGTGATCTCATCTCAATACCATCAATTTCAATTATAGTCCTGGTTGTATCTAAAAATGATGTAGGAAAAGAAACTGAAGGAGACAATATAAAAGTCAGTTCTTAAAACGAATTCTAATTGGGTCAGTGATCTATCTGTAGCTTCTGAGCAATAGACAATGAAGAGCAACATAGAAGTTCTGCTTCAGTTTGCTTTCTTGAACCAATAGGATAATGAATAGAAAAGGTGACTTAGAATGTACTTTCTCTTGGACATTGTTACATCAGAAGATGCACCATAACAGGTTCACAAGCCAGCTCCAATAAAACTCCTGGAACCAGAATTCAAAATTTTGTAGATAGAGATCCTATCAAAACCTCTTTCAAGGAATAGGCCATAGCAGGGAATTCTGTTCCCAAATATTGGAATCTCAATCTAATTAGAGCACTTCCTCCCACTGGTCTCATTGTACCATCTCTTGGAAGAGTAAGAGGCTGATCTGATCTATTTACAGGATCAGCTGCAAGATCTTATGGTCTTAATTGTAGAACAAGGGCACCTCAACACACGAGACTTCCAGGTAGGGAAAGTGCCAAATGGACACAGCCTTACCCCCATATTAAAAGAGAGACTGTTTCCAAGACTCAACTTATGACACCAAGGTCGCAATGAAGTAACCATACCATTGAACCAAAACTACTAGAGCGCACAAGCACACACAAAAACACATGCTTTTATTTGTATGAAGATGAAAACTGTAACCACCCTCTTTCCTAGTTTCCATAGCACCATACCCAACCCCACCACCCTTTTGTCCCCAGCCCTAGCACCCCATTTCACCAGCCCCACCTCTGTCAGGAGGGAAAAGAGCACAGTAGCATCAATTTTCAAGATCAAGTACTTACCTTCTTACCATGCTGAGGAACTAAAGGGATAACTCTAATTGCAGTTTAGCAATCATATTTCAGTGCGTACAGCTCACACAGGAAGTTAACAGAACTAAGCTAATTACCACCACCCACCAGCAAATGGTTGCCTAGTCCAGACAATTTAAGTACGGGATAAACTGAGAGCACTGCTCTTTCATGCACCCCAACCTTCAGACCAAACCAAGAGTTCTGGCATTAATGCTAACGAGTTTAGGAATTACATGATACAAATTAAGTTGAAAAAAAAAAAAAAAAAACAACAGTTTACCTTCCTCAGGGGGCTCACGAAACCGATCAATAGCTTTAATGTCTGCTAGTTTCACCCCATCGACACTAAACAGACCTCCATGAACTACAATTATCTTTTCATTTATCACATGAGCCAAAGGTAAACAACAGAAGACTTCAGCAAAGAGTTCCACAAATGTTTCGCTCAACTTGGATCTGACCTCACCCTCAAAACCATATATCTTGTTCATGCTCTTGCTTTCATGATTTCCTCTGGAAAGATGTACAGCTGAAAGTTTTGCAAACAAAAGTGGACTTTAAGATGAGAATGGAACAATTTTTTATTGAACTCCAATTAAAATTACAAAGTAGAACTGCAGTATATAGCAGCATGTCCTTCTAGAAATGCAAAAAGAGAATAATTTTGCAGAAACTAAACATAGCAATTGCCAAAAGAATCAAAGAAGACTCACCTGATGGACACATGCACTTAAATGCAAACAATGTGAGAATGACTTCCACTGAAAATGATCCTCTATCAACAAAATCACCATTAAACAAGTATGGATTCTCTTCTGAAGGAAGCCCATTAAGCTCAAAAATATTTAGTAGGTCATAGAACTGCAACAATTGTAAAAGCAAATAAAACACATGAAATAAATCACAAAATAAAATGCAATCCAAGATGGACAGCTCAGAGCATGAAAACTTTTGGTTTGCATGCTGCAACAGAAATGGAAATTTAACTCCCCACAAAAAGAAGGATGCAAGATATTAATATGTACTCCATAAAATAAGATTTGAACACTCATCAATGAAATTACTGAGGGACACCACCATCCAGTATGCAATGGCATGGATGCATACCAGCATATAACAAGAAAACATAGATGGCTTGCTTCTATGCAATCAAAGGTGAGAGAGAAATTAACTAGGAAAAGCATCTCCAATTGCCAAAAGAAGATCTTTCAATTCATTTCTAAAAGAGCATGAAAAGTGTTAGATCCACAGCAACACACTTTAGCTTTGAACCTCAGAAAGTAACTGTGAACAGTGTAATAACTCAATCACAAATTAGCCTACCAACTTGCCAAATGAACATGGCATACTAATTTGACCTCATTTGCACCAAAGGAGGTACATACAGAGTTTGGAAGTGACATTAAGTATTTTCCTTAAAAATCAAGAGCCACTTCTAGTATTTTGAAAATGCAAAGGTGATGTGATTACCTGCCCATGTACATCACCACATACAGTGAAGTGCTTGCCATCAGAAATATTAATATCAACAAGAGACGGAACAGCTTGCAACATTTCTCTTGTTTGTAAGACAATTTGGAATGCATACCTACAACATCACCAAAACATTAGCCTGCCCATAATCTGCAAATCAAAGTGAGCATTATTGTTAATCATACCGTTTGTGTAAGCACTTCTGATTCTTAAAGTCCTCCATCATTTTCTTAACAAAATCTAACGTAACATTATCTCCCTCTATCCTTGCACCCGAATATTGTGGCTCCACATCTACAATAGAAAGAGAACAGCATGTTCTTTAAATCTGGCAAGGGAAAAGCACCTGATGAAGTTATTTCTCATGTCCACCCAAATGTGGCAGCCCATGCACTTGATACCATATATATGTAACCACAAAAACCTTTTAACTTCAAGTTCTTCCTTTATCACACTTGATATACAAACATGAAAAATAGCATTGTAACCACAAGCCAACATATCTGTACAATTACAAAGCCTCTATCAATTATTTTTGGAACACAAGTGAAATTCAAGAGGCCGACCAAGCCCCCTCCCCCCCCCCCCAAAAAAAAAATCTCATTTTAGACCACAAATTAGGATTACAACTCAACCAAACCAATGCAAACATTTTCCTTCAGGAAGCTTCACACAAAGAAACTGAAGACAGCGCTACAGAGTGGAAATTGCCCTGACAACAGGATATAAAGCAAAAACTCCACCCGGATTGACCGACTTAACCTCCAACAGAGGCATTCTACCATTAAAAGTACTTCCATTTCCTTTACAACATTATTTAATTCCTGACACATTTATTCATTATATAACAAACAGATCATTAGGTAAACTATATCTTACACTGCTCTTCTAAAGTAGGAATGTCAACAACTTAAATAACTTAAACACTTTCATATTAGGGATTGCAGAAATGATTGCAACAAGAATACTTCATTAACCATGAGGCCAAACCTAGGTTAATTATTTGTCTCTTGCTAAAGAAACCCCTAACCCTGACAGCAAACCACAAACATGCTCCTAGGGCCATGACTATCACCATCAATATTGCCACCACTGTCGCAGTTCTTGCCGTTCCCAACATCATAGCTGCCACCACAATCGGCACTGCTACTGCTACTGTTGCTATGGCCAATTGGGTCGGCACAGATGATGAACTGGGTCCATTCCCTATGATGATAAAATATATTCACAACATTCTATAAGTATTGTTCTGTTTAAGAAAGGCAACCACACTTAGTAAGAATCACACAGCTCATACTAATAAAAAATATTGTGCAAACTATGTCCATGAAGTTTATAATCAAAAACCTTCTTCAGGGAAACAAAAGGCCTAATGCTTGGGGACAATGTATTTTATCATCCAAATTGATCCAAACTATGAAAGCAAGAAGATGTGCACAAAATCTGAAAGGATGCATCCAAAGCTGTCATTGGGCTCATAAAATTGTCCTATTTCACTGAGATATGACGCACAAGTCTTGGCCAAAACAAAAAGCATTGAATTGACAGATATTGAACTAAGGAGATGCCACTGCACAATGGTATGTAGGCCAACCAAAACGGAATAACAAAAAAAAAAAAAAAACTAAAGTGTCTAAGTAAATCATTAGGAAAAGAAAGGACAACATGGAGAATAATGTCATCATTCTTTTTCTCTTGGAAAAAGCAGCCATACTGCAGCATTCTCAACATAAGATCTAGCAAACTTTCAAACCAAAGGAAGAAAAAACAAAAAAGGTTAATGAATAAAACGTGGTCATATTTTCTTCCTTGAAAGGTCTACTTTTACCGCAGATCCTTATTTGTTTTAGATCCAAATATCACTCTCAATATTACACAACTACTTATGAAGGAAGCGCAAATCAACTAGAAGAAAAGTAGTACCTATAGAATGAAAATCAATAGAATCTGCTACTGAGCGTCTTTCAGACTCAGGTACTGCAATTGCTTCTTCAAACTTAAGCTTCATTACTGCCTTTTCACATTCCCTTAATTTCTTTGTGGCATCAGGATCATTTGGACAGATTTTCTTGACCTAAGTAAAAATATGAATATAAGCATAAAGACATGTCATGAAACATTTCGTTCTATAGAAGAAATATATAAATTCCCCTCATGAAAAGAGAAGATAAGTTTGTCAGGATGTGTCAGACATTCAGAGCAAATAATGAGTACATCTACTACAGATGGAAAATCAACCAATTTTGTCTTCGTTGCGCTATTTTCCTAATCCATCTGACAACTTTGTTCATAAAGCTATCACTTATGCCATGGTCTAAATGCTGTACTAGAATATACTGCATAACTCAACCATTTCTAAAGCAATGTTGATCATCATTATATCCAAACGGTGGAGAAGGAGATCAGTGAAGGTTGAAAGTGACTAAACTGTCATATTGCTTCTTTTTTCCCTGCTGATTCTACAAATATTTTATAAATGCTAATCTTCACCATACAATCAGCTATTGCTAGAAACCCAATAAAAACTATCAAATTTAAAGTGAAGAAATCTTGATTGCATGAGCAGAGGACTGAAATGATTCATTAAGCAAGGCTGTCAAGGCAAAACTACATCAATAGCACCTGAACTGAACACAACTATGAACAAGGAATGCCATAAAGGTCTGACATACCAAGCAAACACCTAGCAATAAAAAGTTAAAAGTACAAACTGCAAGAGGTCAAGAATGTTTGAGCTCTATAACTTTGCAAGATGCTTTTGGACAACCAAATGCCCCAGAAACCCAACGGCATATGTACAAGCAGTTCAAGTAATGGGGTTTCCTAGTAAATCAAGCAAGCCAAATAACCGTGTTGATAGGTTGGGAAACAAATAGAATAGGACAAAATATTTATCAGTACTCTATATAAGGCATTGGAAACAAAAGCCAAGGCAACCTTACTGAGCAAAATACCTGCTGGAAGTCCCTTAGGGCTTCTTTGAATTTTCCCATGGAGAGATAAGCAGCACCTCGTCTGTAATAACCCTGTAAGTTAGATAAGGATCAGTCAAGAACATCATCCGTAGTCATAGATATCACATTAATTTCCAGCATAGGATGCATGCCTTTGAATACTTGGGATTGATTTCAATTGCCTTCGAAGCATCCTGTATTGCACTGCCATACTCCTCCAGTTTAGTGTGGGCAAATGCTCGATTGGCCCAGTAAACAGCATTCTGACCATTCAGTTCAATTGCTTGTGTATACAAATCAATAGCCTGAGCATACTTGTGGGCTGGGAAGCAAATTGATAAGAACTAGTTTTAATGTGAATAAATAGCATGAAGAGATGGATCAATTCCTAAAGTAAAACCACTTAGAGCTCTATTAGATGTTGTTTATTAGAAGGAGAGCAAGATATTACAACGACAAGTCACCACATAGATTGGCATCCAAGAGTTAGCAAACAAAGAACCAAAGCATGTGGGATGAAACAATACCTTTAAATGCTTCATTAGATAGAACTTTTATTTCTTCAGCTCGTGATGCATCAATATTATCTGTTTCCATATTTACCGTTATTGGGTATTTGAAGGACGGTTGAATGTCAGCAAACAACAGAGTCCATCAACTCTCTACTGCCTTGACACACAGAATATTAAAAATGAAAAAAACGCATCAAAAGCCCGTATAGAATGACAAAGACCACTAACCAAGCGTATGAAACTAATAAATTAGCAGCAAATTCCAAAATCAGATTGTTTACATTAGATTTGGTGCGTATCACAAGGAAATCAACCTAGAATAGAGCTTATAGCGGACACATTTATCCCACAGTCAAACACTGCACTCATACTGCAAACCAATACATGGCTTCAAAATTGGAATTTAGTAGTTTCAACAAATAGCTGAATATTATAATATAACCTAGAAATAAATCTTTAGACCCAAAAACCAAAAAAAAAAAAAAAACAAAAACAGAGAGAGAGAGAGTTTAGTAGCGTCAATAGAGAGGGGCCGAGGAATTTTAAGCAAAGGTTGTGGAAAAGCATTGAAGTTCATAACTAACAGGGCAACAAATAAAGTACGATTAAAAGTTGAGTCCTGTCTCTCTCTGTTTTACACAAAGTAAGAAACATGGCAATTGATAATTTCGAATTTTAATTTGGACCTTCGAACAAGAAATCTGAATAATAAATAAATAAATAAAAAGGAAAATTGTTTACTGGGGTTCGGTTTGGGAGGCCAAGAAGGGAGTAATAATTTACACGAAAGAGAAGCATTCATGCCAAAGAGCAACGACTGAAAGAAAGAGTCGTAGCAGCACACCCCGGAGAAAAAGAGAAAAAAGTCTCTCTGTTCCTGCGACCGCGCCAGTAATGCTTGAGCCAGTCAGTGGGTGCGCGCGTGCATGTATGTGAGAGAGAGAGAGAGAGAGAGAGAGAGAGAGGAACCCTAGAACAGGAGGACGGGACAGAAAGTAAGGCTTTTATTAGGAGTCGTTGAAATTTGGAATGTAATAATGATTATAATAATAATAATAATAACAAAGGCAACTAGGAAAAACAACTCTAGAGTCTGGACGGAGATAGATAAAAGATAGAGAGAGAGAGAGAGAGAGTGTGTGTGTGGGGGTGGGGGGCAAAGGGCTAACTTTACGTCCGTCGACGGACAGGTCAGGGTCAGGTTTGGCGGCGGTGCCACCTTCCTTTTTTTTGGGTATAATAATTAGATTAGAGAGAAACAAAATCTGAGACGCGTATTGTCCTGTACTTGCATAACAAAGAGAATAATGGAGGGGAAAGCCCAAAACTGGTGAGGGGTGAGTGACGGCATGCGTCGGATTTTTGCCTTACTATTATTTGCACTCCCTTTGAATGTGTTTCTCTTCTCATCAAAGTAAACAGTCTCTACCTTTTTTCATGCTTTCCGCTACTTATTATTGGATTTTTTTCTCCGCTTCTTCTTATTATTAGTATTATTATTTTTATTCCCATTCCCACAGCAATTAGGGGAATAACTCTCCCAAAATCTGATTCCAAATTCAAAATAATACGGGTGGATTTTTCATCCAGCCGTATTAAATTTTTAAAAGCGAACTGAAATATTACCGTTATTATTATTATTATTATTATTATTATTATATAATAGGCTATCAATGGTTTATAAAAAAGGAAAGAAAGAAAGAAAGAAAGAAACGGCTCACGGCCGTCTCCCTCTCTCTCTCTCTGATCTCGCCATCCTCCCTGAGAGTCTACTTTTTTTCTTTTTGTTATTTCTTCCATTATTATAATTATTCTATTCTATAATCTATACTTCTTAATCTTCTAACTGTTTCTGTTTCTGCTTCCCATCCATCAATAAAACCTAAATATTAACAATAAAAAAAACAGAGAGAAATACAAAACAGAAAACATCCACCACTACCACCGCCGACACCATCAAAGAGGGGGAGAAGAGAAAGGTTTCTTCTCTATGGACACAACCAAATCATCGGTCAAGTTCACTCTGGGCAAGCAGTCGTCGCTGAAGCCGGAGCCAGGTTCGTGTGCCGCTCAAAAGGATGATGGTCAAGAACAAGGAGACGACGCGGCGGTGGACCCCAGGATACGCCTAATGTACTTGGCCAACGAGGGGGATTTGGAAGGGATCGGGGAGATCTTGGACTCCGGTACTGATGTCAACTTCAGAGATATTGACGGAAGGACCGCTCTCCACGTCGCTGCTTGCCAGGGTTTAACCGACGTCGTCCAGTTGCTCATCGACAGTGGTGCTGAGGTTGACCCCGAGGACCGCTGGGGCAGTACCGTACTGTTTCTATCTTCCCTTCTCATCTCTTTCTTTCTTTCTTTCTTTCTTTTTCTTTCTAATAAGAATAATAATAATTATTATTATTATATTAACACAATAATTGGAAAAATAAAAAGGTTTGGAGAAGTGAAAATAGAACCTCCAGCTGTTGATGCCTGTTTCAAAGGCGTCGCAAGTTTCCGGACAGATTTCCCAATATTCATTATTGTTATGGGCTTCTGGCCCAAGCGCTTGAAATAAGCAGTCAATAAGGACGAATCTACTTCAATAAATCCATCTATCATTAAAAATGAAAGAATGAAGGAATCGACTTCAAATAAGGCCTTTTTATTTTATCATCAAATGGTATGATGAGAACTGTAGTAGCGGTAGCAGCTTTCTGGTGTTAGGTACGCACATCTCCCAAGTTAATCTGGTCATACCATCGTCCCATTGCCCAAATTATATTTTCTTTTGTCCCCGAAAATTGAATTGGAAGGACACCGACATCCAACATAGAAACTACATGCGAAGCCCCCTTGCTTTCAACCCCTCGACCAAAGAAAATATAAAAGTTAACCCTTGGTGGAACTTTAAATCCTCAGATGAAACTAGCCTTAAGTTAGTTATTGTATTCCATTACAAATATGGTTTCCAAATTTTTCTGTGAAGATTAGAAGTGGTATATCTTGAGAAATGGCCTTGAAGTTACAGAACAATGACAGAAGTCCTCTATGGCTGATATAACAGCCGCTTGCAGATGCAGTATATTACAAAAACCACGATGTGATCAAGCTTCTAGAGAAGCATGGTGCAAAAGCCCCAGTATGCTGTGAATCCCATGTCCTTTTGCTTTTGTTTGATATTTCTATCATGCCTATCTATATATCATCTGTTACTTTATTCCCGTCATAGTAGATAGCTCCCATGCATGTCCAAAATGCTCGTGAAGTCCCAGAGTATGAGATTGATCCAAGTGAACTCGATTTTTCTGACAGCGTTAAAATAACAAAGGTAATCTACTCTTCCTATTGCCTTGGTGGTTTGCCATCTCTTGATAGTTGTCAGTCTTCAGTAATGGCATTGGGCTATCAATTTATTTTTGCATTAACTTCAAAGATGTACATGAGCTTGTGCACTCTGAGCCCAAAATCAGGTATGACTTCTAGTGCAACATGTTCCTTTGTCTGCAAATTGTTACAATGTTAAGAAGACCTACTGGCTATGATGGCATACACTTGAGCATGTGCATGGTAAAAGATTACTGGAAAAAATAATAAGAAGAAGAAACAAAACAAAAAGGAAGCCATCATTCTGTTATCACTGGGATGGTGGAAACAAGGATTACATCTTTCTATTGTACATAATTTTGCTTGTGGAGATCAAGGGAGAAATAAGAAGAGAAGGGTAAGAGAAGGAAGATAAGGAAGAGAAAGGGAAGAAGGATGGAAGGAGAAGAAAAGGGAGAGAGACATACCGGAAAAAATAATTCAGTCATCTCAAAAAACAAAATGCCATGTGTTTTTACATAACAAAGGACATTTAGGTACTAATAACCTACCCCTAAAGAAGTTAAAAATAATGAAAATGAAAGAGAAGACAAGTAGTAGTGCATGATGTAAGAAAAACTCTACATGACCCTAATGTAAAATGCTGATTGGTAGTTTTTCTCATCAAGTATTCTTGAAATCTTGTGTACTGGCGGGTCCCAATTCTTGAAAATCAAATCTGCATCATGGCTGCGAGGGGCCAAGATATTTGCAACTCACTTGATGATTGATATTTCATTTAATAATTTTTTGAAGGGTATTGGTACTATAATTTGCTTGTTTTAAGGCTGGAGGCTCTACAGCATTTTATATGATAGATGTAATGTGTTATTCACCATTGAGCCATTCATGTGTAAGCAAACAGATAAGTGTAGTGCTCATAAACAACATATCATTGATGTGTTACGTTTGTAGCCTTAGAACTAGATTGAAATTCTCTCTCTTTCTCCCCTGTTTTCCCCTGAGATTTTTGTCCTTGCCCCCAGAAAAACTAAAATTTGGAAGGAAGTTTCTGGTTGATATTAATACTGCATTCATTGACGTTCATTTATGCATCATGGGTATTGTTTGGCATATAATTTCAAAATATGCCAAAGAATTATGACAAGCTGGAGTGTTACAAGACTGCTTTCTTCCTGATATCTACTTGGCACATTGATCTGGGAAACTTTACAGGGAACCTTTCGCATTGCACAATGGCGTGGAATTCAAGTTGCTGTTAAAATACTGGATGAGGAACTATTCACTGATGAGTATAAAGTGTGCGTGGGTCTTATTTCATACTTGGTGTTTTATTTTGAACTTTTTTTCACATTTCTTTATGAACTATATTTTACCTCACTCTTTTTTTCAGGAGGGCTTTCAGAGATGAGCTTGCATTACTTCAGAAGATACGCCATCCAAATGTTGTCCAATTCCTGGGTGCTGTAACCCAAAGCACTCCTATGATGATTGTCACAGAGTATTTATCTCAAGTAAATTTTCAGTTCTAATTGTTGACATGTTTAGTTTGGCACTTGCCTGAAATGTTGTTCATTTATCTTTTTAGCTCTTATTGGTTTGTTTTATTGTACTCCATTATATACTGCAAATTTTTGCCTACCCATGTTTCTATTGGGGAAATTATGGCTTCAATTATGCAGCAGAGAGTTTTTGCAATCATAGAAGTTTTTAAAAAATTTTAAATTTTGTATATTTATAGTTGAGGATGGGGACATTGGAATTGATAAAGTAGAAGCAACATCACTGCATCAGATTGTAAAATTTAGACCATAACATTATAGAGGCAATTTTTATATTTTTTTATGCATCATTATTGGTGTTGCTCACTTTTGCTCATACCACTGCATATGTGATGCTATCATATTATCCTGTGTTGAAGTATATTCATGTGTGGAGTGCTCTTTTTATGCATCTTGCAGGGAGATCTTTGTGCATATCTGAAGCTAAAAGGTGCATTAAAGCCAAGAATAGCTGTGAAGTTGGCACTTGACATTGCTAGGTAGGTTTACTGATTTAGTGGTTGGATATTAGTGCTTGCTGTGGAGGTTTTCAATTATCCATGCATAAAATTATGTTTCCAATCATAACTTCTAAGTTTGAGACCACAAGTTTGTTTTTTGTTTCCACAAAAATATGCATCTATTTACTTCAACTTACAGTTATTCATATCTAATCAATCAAAATAAGGCAGTTTTTGGGTCAGATTTGATTAACTGGCATCTCTCTGCATGTTGAGAATGCCTTTTTGCTATTTGCAGAGCTACCAGAATTAAATTAGTACCTAGGAAAATCTTTTTTTTTTTTTTGAGTATCTTGATTTTTAATTTCTTGGTGTAAAGTGAAAAGAAAGGCTATCTGTCAACTTGCTAATGGCATAGCATTTGTTGTTGTTTACTTCTCTTACAGTTTTCCTTTATATTCTCCACTTTATACAACTGGAAAACCAAGGGTTGGATTTAACATAATGACTGCATGACCATAAATCAAAGAAGAGTATAGTGAAAACATTTCTTTTAATAACAATCTTTTATAAGAATGGGCTGGTAAATGTGACAGAGAAGAGTACACTGTTATTGGCATCCTATTGTCAATCATTATCCTGCATGGTCTGCAAAATAAATGTGGTTTTGTCTGCGTCATACATATATATTTAAATTCTTTAGGCTGCTGTCTATCTGTATGCTAACGAGCTTACTGTAAATGTTCTGATACACGTTGCAGGGGGATGAATTACTTGCATGAGCACAAACCTGAAGCAATAATTCATCGTGATCTTGAACCTTCGTACGTTTTACTCTCTGTGCATTTATGAGCACTGGCAAACATGCCTGCCATTGGTTCTTTTGTTAGCTTAATTTCTTCCCAATTGACATTCAAAGTGTTTTGACATGTATTATGCTTCATATGTTCCCAATTGATTAAATTCTTTTGAAAGTTTCTTATCTTGGAGTAAGATAGCAGAAATATACTGCGGGATGATTCTGGGCATCTGAAAGTTGCAGACTTCGGAGTCAGCAAGATTCTGAAAGTTGCAAAGACAGTTAAAGAAGACAGACCATGCCAAGACACTTCTTGTAAGCATTCTGTTCTACATTGGAGTTTGGATGATACTAAGTGTCTTTTCCTGTATTTGCCAATGCCCCCAACCTGGCAGGTTGTCATTTATGCGAATATGCTTTGCCTTTTCTGAATAGTAAGAGTTCAGTTCAATAAATTTGGTATTTTAGATTTTTGCTCCACGGTAGGCAGTGTTTGCATCATGGGTGCCTGCAATGCCATAGTTTCTTCTTCCTTGCCATTCCAAAATACCCTTAACGTGCAAACATAGACAATGTAATTTATAAAGCTGAAGCTCATCTTTTCCATAAATGCTTCGTGGTAGACAATGTAATTCATAAAGCTGAAGCTCATCTTTTCCATAAATGCTTCGTGGTGTAATATGTCTCTCCATCTGCAGGGCAATATGTGGCTCCAGAGGTGTACAGAAATGAAGAATATGACACTAGAGTTGATGTCTTTTCGTTTGCTTTGATTTTACAAGAGGTCTCTCTCATTCTTTTTTCTTTTCCCCCTTTTTCATACACATATTTCTCATAAAATTGAATTGTACTGCTACATATTCTTGGCAATATATGCATGGAAGTAGCATATGATGTTATCCTGGATGATGAGGAAGACAAAAGATACTGATTATAAATTTTGGCTTATTGTTCATGATTCTATAATTCAGTTAATTAGAGAAACTGCCCTCAGCTGTTGAGTTCTAATTTTGAAAGGCAACATGGTACAGTATTTTTTTAAATTATACATTCTGCATCACTGCAATCATCTGGCTTTCTTTTACAGTAACATGGAAATTGGTAAGATATCATGACATTGTACACTGTTTTCCCCCTCTTAGTGGCAGAATGAGATTCAGATAGATTTCTTGCTCCATGCGTGAATAAATGTTTGCAATTTCTTGTTTCCTGGCTGAGTAAATGTTTGTAATTCCTTTTAGGCGGTATCATCTACCCCCCCCACCCAATCCCATATATATGGATACATGTATACTGGTACATTTTTGTTGGGATGTACAGCAGATTTACATATTGATGGCATGTCCAAACACCACTATTTTTCTTGTGCTGTGTTAGCAAGGGCCTGCAAGGCTTCCCCAGTTCTTTGGATAAAAGCCATCATGTTGCTTGATGGAGTCGATTCTTTGAACGGAATCTAATCTTGAATCATTGTGGATTTCTGCATGCATATCTTTTTTTTTTTTGGTTCTTTTTTATCATTTACATTTCCTATTCTATAGTTTGTTATACTTTACATAAATCATTTCAATGGTCTGCTTGTGAGCACTATTGACAACGTTAGCTTCCTCAAATCCACTATTGCTTTTTTTCCCTTTTTGGGTGTTGGAGGGGAGGGTTGGAAGGAGGGCATTGGGGTGGCATTGTGGTAAAACAGGTCATTTTCCTGATGTACAGATCACTGAGGGTTTTAGTCTATCTGCTGTTGCTGTAGATGATTGAAGGTTGTCCACCATTTCCCATGAAACAAGAGATTGAAGTTCCTAAAGCATATGCAGCAAATGAGCGCCCGCCATTCAATGCTCCTGCAAAATGCTATGCACATGGACTAAAAGAGTAATTATTTTATGTAACCATGCTACTCATCTTTGAGCTTGTAAAACCATTGGAAACTCCATGATAATGGTCAAGGTATGGTCAAGATCATGCATCTTTTGTACAGATTAATAGAGGAATGTTGGAGTGACGAGCCATTCAGGAGACCAACTTTCAAAGAAATAATAAGAAGGTTGGATGCCTTAAGCTATCAACTTGCTCATGCAAGCCAATGGAAGGTAATAACTGTGTGTGTTGCAAGATCGTGTTTATTAGTTTCTAGGCACTCACATTTATATGCCTACCATTTGGTTTGAGGCCTCTTTGTCCTTTGACGATATATTCTGCAGCACTTTGGTGATGTTGCTACTTGATCTCAAAGAGGATATTTTCAATAGTAGTTGGTTGTTTTGGATAAGCAAATCAGGCTGGAGAAACTTACAGTAGACTTCAAATGTTTGGGGGATTTGTGGGGATCTTGAGATCAAGAAAATTACTGAAAAGACCAATATCAAATTATTGAAGGTGAAAAAAAAAGGGCATTATTAAGGGGGTGAGGTAGATAGAAAAAGATGCTCTTGGCTTTTTGAATTCTTGCTCATTTTGATGATGGGATTACTATTTTCTGCTAGTATCACCGTGAATGCATTGTGTTTTTTAGTGTACATTTTTCAAACTACCTAGGTTCGTGGATATGGCATTGAGTTCTGTGCCGTTCTTTTATGGTTTGTACCTTGCAGAATGGGCCTTTTAAATGTCTTCCTAACTTCAAGGCCATGCTAAAGAGAGATCGATTGAGTCCCAGCAGCTATTCCTCCAGATATATGAGTCGATGAGTAAGTGTTGCCTCGATGATTGCATAGTTTAATTTCTTTCCCTGACACATCAAATGAGAAAGCTCTTGTTGGTGGTTGCCTTCAGTAAGCAAAGGTAGGATATACCGGTGATGTTAATAGTTCATTGTGATCACCACATGCCTGGCATGTTCAGTTGGTTTCTACCCTGTCAGCCGACTCATACTGTTGCAGAGATATGAATGCGTGAAAGGCCTCGTATATTGTATATAACAGAACTCTTCTGTTATGACAAGGGAATTAATCTGAAAGCACTGTTGTATGTTTGACTGCCTTTTTGGATGGCAAATCTGAAATTGTGGCAATCACTCGTCTTGTGAGTTTTGGTGTTTTGATCCTTTAAGCTTTTTGGATGGTAGTTATCTGATGTTTTAGGGGGTTAGTTTCCAGCTTTTGACGACTGATTAAAATTTTATCTTTTTTCAAAAGTTTCAAATTAATTGTCAAAAATTAGCAATTATATAACTAAAGTAACAGAATATGTAATAAAATGGATAGAATTTGTAACGAATTGTAAAACTGTTGATTGGTATTTGATTTTTTGTCTTTTGTTCTCGGTTGCATATTTGGTATTTTGAGCAGATAAATTAAAATTTGTAACTCAAAGCTTTACTTTTTTTTTTGGGCTGTGATTCACTTTTGGGTTTTTATCTTTTTGATTTCCAAATTTCTAGTCAAACTGATGTCCTGCATATTTCATTCACAGCATGCGCACCTAGTGTTTTTTGGTTGTATGTAGTCTGGCGTTGCCTCTATAATTTGACCGAGTTGATCAAATCAGGCTTTTCGCATAGTCTCAAATTTGGACATTCAGTCCACCCCCTCCTCCCCTCAACCAAAAACAAAATGTCCCTGTAGGTGAGGTTTAACTCGAGGATCTGCTTGATGCATTTTGATTAGAAGATTTCTTCGGATGTTATGCTCCACGTAATTGCCAACCATATACAATGCGATATCAAACAATGTGCAATCTAGAATATCTGCAATTGTTTTTTGGCATCGATTCTTTGTTTGCAACGACAGTGCCGTCAGCTTAACGAAAGTTTGTCGCTTTTCCTAGTCGGCACGCTTTTGGCTGCCAAAACAAAACACAAAAAATGAACGCAAGTATAATCCTTCAGCAGCTGATGCGTTGTTGATTTGTTAAAGTTTGCGAAAGCAAGGCGTATTGAATACAGAATGACGCGGTTGATAGCCCCGCGTGGCTTCCCTGAAAGGGAAAAGGATAAGTTACTACAATCAAATACTGAGCTCTTTACGTATGCGTGATTCCTCAATAGGTTTGATATTTGGCGGAGTTACCGCCTGGAAAAAAATAAATTTCACTGCAAAGGTACTCGGGAAAATTTTGCAGCCTAGCATCAAAGTAAAATTTTTGGCACGCCTAAGACATTTGCTAGACTAATGAACCAGACATAGACAATATAAGGATCTGAAATAAAGCAAGCAATGATTCAATAGCATGCCATTAAATCTGTTGAGCTCTCATAATCAACAAGAATGCACAAAGAACACTCCTCTTACACAGCCATTTGTAAAACTCCCCGCGATATGGACGAAGTGCAGGAATGTGTTACAACACAAGATCTTCCACCAATTAAAATCTTAATGAAAGCCAAGAGGGACCTTTGCTTTCCCATTGCTTTTTCATTGTCCAACACTTTAGGAACAATGAAGTAGAGTGTCTCGAGCCTCCCCTTATACAGGTCCAGGTCGGCTAATTGTTGGATGTAAGTAATTTTACTTTTATTTTTACAAAATAATTGTTTCCACGACTTAAACCTAAACCTGTAACCTTCAAATCTCAACGGAATAACTTAACTGTTTTATCATCAATAGCCCATTTCTGCCCATCCAAGATTATGAACTGAGGTTGTGCCTTGTAAAGGTCTTGGGTTAATGTCAATTTGGCATTCTAGCACCATGAAACCCAAGAAGCTTAATTTTGTTTGTTTTGTGGGGCTGTGTCAAATGAAAATGGCACATTCCCCAATGCTTCCGTTATCTGAATGATCAAACTACCGAATGGCTGCAGTCTGCAGGCCTCGTTTGTGTTCCATCTGTCATTCATTTTTTTTCATTTTCTGTGGACAGTTCGCAAGCTAAATGCTCATAAAAATACAAACCTTTGGGGGTGCCTTAACTTTCCATGCACTGAAGCCAGACCAATACAGGCCTTTCAAGCTTCTCACCCTAGACAATGCCACATGGACCATTCCGTAGCCAAAAGCTCTTAAAAGATCTGCATAAAGGTAGTCAAGCGTCATTCCCTGGCACTTGTGTATACTTAACGCCCATGCTAACGTCAGAGGCATCTGATATCTTGAAGCCACCACATAGTCTCCTTCCAAAATTTTCCATGTCTGAGATTTGATAACCATCCTGAATCAAATTTGACCAATGGAAAGAGATTATCGGGAGACAGGAAGTAATATCTTCATCCTCTAAGTTGACAAACCCTGTAACTGTACCTGGGCACCATTGCAGAGCCTGTGACAAATGTTCAAGTTCTTGATCAGCATCACCCTTGCACCTTTACAGAGCATAAATTGCTCAGGTGCTACCCCTATGCCACCTGTTCCACAATCAACAGCATATTCTCTTCATTCACTTTCTTGACGTCTTCAATCCTTGGATAGAGCCTTACCACTGTAGAATCCAGCTCAGTAAGGGAACAACATCGATCTAAGAGCTCCACATCTTCCCCACCACTCCCTCCTTGCCGGAGACCTTGAAGTTACCAGATAAGTTAAGCGTCTGATTGCCTAAAAACCTTAGAGAGTTCAACCTGTACATCAAAGGTTCTATCCCAGCAGTCAGCTTCAAATGCAAATTTTTTGTCTAGCAATTTCTTGTGATTGGTAATGGGTGGTAGCTGAAAGATATCCCCACTAACAATAAGCTGTATTCCACCCCAAACCTTATTTGATCCACGTTTCTCCCTTGCAATGTATTCAAGACTTTCAAATGTAATTGTACCAATCAAACTAATTTCGTCTAAGACTAGTACCTACACTCCTTTCCATCTTTTGCAAGCACTCCTATCCATTAGAACCATATCCAGCGAAGCATTGCGATCAGCATTAAGGAACCCAATGCCCACAAAGGAATGAAGTGTTTGCCCTTGAAGAGTGCATGCGGCAACCCCAGTGGATGCCGTGACAAAAACCACTGACTGACCACGTACTGTTTTCAAAGTCTTGATAACCTGCTTGAGCAAAACTGTCTTTCCAGTCCCAGCAGAGCCTGTAATAAACGCGGAAAGGCCACTGAGAACATATGGCAATATGTTCCAAACTTCTCACTCGAGACAGACCTGGATAGGCCAATCCACAGCCAAAGCCTCTTGAACGATCAGTGTGAAGACAGTCAAGTGTCATTTCCTGGGACCTGTGTATGCTTAAAGCCCATGCCACCATCGAGGGTATCTGATATCTCAAGGCAACAATGTTTCCCCGCTCTAAAATCTTCCATCAGGTACCAGATCCAATTTGACGACTGCAAATAGATTACTAGGAGAAATAGATTCAGCATTTATATGGTCTATGTGAACAAACCCTGTGATTGTCCCTGTGGTACCATTACAAAAATTTCATTGAACGTTTAAGCCGTTGATCAGCATCACTCTTACACCTTTACGTACTTTTTCACTCTAGCTCTGCTTATTCTCAGCATTCACTTTCTTCACATCTTCAAATCTTGGATAGAGTCTAACCACAATAGAATCTGTCACTCTCATGGAACAAAATTGTTCCAAAATCTGCATGCCCTCACCATCACCCTCCCCTTGTGGAATCCCCTGAAGTAACTTGATAAGTTGAAGCATCTGATTGCCCAAAAACATTAATCTGTTGGACCTGTATGTCAAAGCTTGCATTCCAATAATCAGCTTCAAACGGAATTCTTTGCCTAATAGTTTCTGTTGACTCGTAAAGGGAGATATCTGAAAGAAACCCCCTCGTGTCTTTCTTGCAAAGCACTCAAGATTTTCAAACGTGACTGCATCGATGATACTAATTTTATCAATAACTAATGCATCAACGTTTTTGCATCTTCTGCAAGCTCCTGTTTCGGATAGAACTTGACGATCAGAAGCATTGGACATGTAAATGCTAGTAGCGTTTGCCCCTTAAAAGGGCATGCAGCAGGCACAGTGGAAGCTGACACAAAAACCTTGGACTCACCAAGAACAATTTTGAGAATCTTAATAAATTGCTTTAGGCAAACAGTGTTTGAAGTCCCCACATAGACTGTAATATACATAGAATAGCAAAAGGGGACGTGAGCCAATGTATCATTCTGTTCATAGGTCCACTTAGTCTTTGTTGTTGGTGGTGGTGGACGGAATTGGGTTTTGGGGACATTGTTTTTGTTACTGGTCAATGGTTGCCGGGAATATGCAGCTACTTTTAGTGGTGAAAGTTGAGTATGCTGCTGCTGCTATTACAGTATCAATCTCGCAACCATCCTTTGTTTCTTCATCGTAACATATCTGGGGTCCCTCCCCCCCTCCTCCGCCAACCGGAATCAAATTTCTTCTTATATATATATAATAGAAAAGAAAAGAAAGAAAATCATACACTACTGCTGCTGCTGCTACTCCTAGTCCTCCTAGAGAGTAGTCCTTCTCTAACTTGCCGACTGAGCAAAAACCAGCAAGAATGAATTCAAAGAACAAACCCCACCCGGACCCGCCCCCACCTGCAACCCATCCCCCCACCCTCAAACAAACCCATCAAGAACGCACAATCCGATCTCCCAGGCCCAAACCAGGAATAATAAAAAACAAAAGAGGGGTTCTTCTTCTTGCCTCAGAATTCCATGGAGAGAGAGAGGGAGAGACAGAGCGATGGGAAATGTATTTGGTTTCATTTCAGCTTCCTTTTTTTTTTCCCGCCCGGGAGGTGAGGAAACATCCCACTTTCTCTTTTGAGTCTGACTGCAATAGGATCAATGATTATTTATAGAACAGGTCTCAGAGAAAAAGGACCCCACAGATCAGCCCAAAGAATCCCCACACCTTTAATATATAAGGACCAACTTTACTTCCATTTTTCATTACATAAATAATTATATTAGATTTTACGTGACCAATAATGTTAATATAATTAGTGTTTAAAAAAATTGATTCCAATGATACAAAAAATAAAAAAAATTCAAATTTTTTTAAAAAATAAAAATTACACGCTCCTTTTTTACGAAAATAGCATAAAATTATAAAACAGTTAAAACATAATTTATAAATTTCAAACCAAACTAAAAAAAAAATTATATATATCACCAAAAAGAAAAAAAAAAGCAAAAATGAAATTGCTCGTATGTCGTTATTCCCTTGTTGTATTATGCAGTGCTAGGTTCTTGTTCTCCCAATTCTATAATATTTGTCCCCGAAACGTCTGTGTAAGAAAAGAATGATAAGTTGAAAGTTTTTAACGTAAAGAAGGGATGAACCGGTGAAAAAGAAACGAGTCGTTGTAACCCGACCCGACCACACAATCCGCATTCCATATTCATATAATAAGAAACAAAAAATAAAAAATAAAAAATAAAAAGAAGAAGAAGAAGAAGAATATGGGATGGTACAAGCGGCGAGAGAGAAAGCTTGAGAGAGAGAGTTTTTTTTTTTTTTTTCTCTTTTAAGCAACAAATTAATTATGTCAGGCCAAACAAGTAAATTAACCACATCTTTATCCATAAGAATGAGTAATTTGACCGTCTATCGACATGCAATTTCACTCGTTCTACACCCAACCCAATTATACTTTGTCATGGCATGAGAGGATAACCCAGTGTTGTATTATGTGAAAAACTCTAAGCTTAATTAATAGCCTTTATTTAATGTACACGCTTAGCATTTACAGCAATTCATCATCATGATAGGAAAATCTTTTTCTTTCTTTCTTTCTTCTTTCTTTCTTTCTTTCTTTCTTCTTTACGAGATGAAACTTATGTTGAGGAACTATTAATTTGACGTTCGTTCGTCAATTTTCATCGATATACAAGTACAAGAAGATCATATGTGTGCTTTTTATTGTTTTTTTTTTTTTCCTTCCCTTGTTCTTTTCTTTTGTTTTATTTTCTTTTCTTTTTTCTGTGTGTGTGGGGTTTGAGCGCAACCGAAAGTAAAGCCTTTTTTGTGTCTGAAAATCGCAAAATGTATTTATATGCTAACACAACCATGGATGACTTGCACCGGATATCGATCGACATATCACGAACATAAATTTGATTCAAGTGTACATTTCCTCAAGGATTTTACGACTGACTGATCAAGCAGAAAGTGAACGAGGAACTTTGATCTCTCAGTGCTTCTTTGCTTCTCTCTCAGCCTGAAAAAACGAAAAATTCATGAACCCAACAAATGAAGATGCTTATTGTCTTGCATATAGATCAAACTAATTAAGAAATGGGGTGCAAAATACAAATCGCTTGATGACAATGAGACATTGCGCATATGTGTATCTAATTCTAATATAGAGAAATGAATTGATTTTTTTCTTTTTTTGTCCTTTCCGAGCAAGAAATGAATTAATTGTTAAAAGAGAGAAGAGAAGAGAAGAGAATAATCGGAAGAGGTACGATGTTTCGCAATTCTTATATATGACCGAAATATTGAAATTAAATCAAATATATTTTGTCTTACTGCTCTGATGCCCTCTCAACAGCTTCCCAGCCATAGTTATCCACGTATTGCACAATTGATTTACGAGCATCAAGGCTCATCATTTGGAGAACCTTTCTTTGATTCTCGGAATAGTTTCCATCAACTCTCCCACCAATCTTCACATACTTCCTCACCAAATTCTCGTATATGTATGCTGCTCCATTGAAAATAGGCAACACCAGCCACATGCAAAACAGTAGCTTTACGTATGACCAGAACGGTAGCCTGCACAAAAATTAACTAACTAATTAATTACTCATAATTAGAAAGCAGTTTCCATTTCTTTTTTTTCAATTACTACAATTATATTAATTATGTATGCATTTATCATAATAGTCAATACATATCCTAATTAGTTGTAGGTATAGGTAGGCACCCAAATAGAACATGAATAGGTACATAGCAGGCAGAACTAGCTAGCTTAACATACCAAACGAGGATTCTCCAGCAGGATAACTCGAATAGAGTGATGAAAGAGTAAATAATCCAATAGGTTAGCCACTGCTGGTCGTCAAGCGTTGAGGGGCTCTCAATGGCTCGCAGGGATGCATATCTGCACGAATAACGATTCATCCAGTCACACGTATAGCGTTACACAGCCAACTCTTGTAGATCAGTAGATTAAGTCAATTCAAAAGGGCCCCTTCCACTTACAATGGGAAAAGCAGCATGATCCCTGGCCTGGATTAATTCAAAAGCACCGCTTCAGATGTTAGACCAATCGATAATTAAAATGCTGTATAAACGACGTATACATAATATATATATATATATATATATATGCAAAAAAACAAAAAAAAAGTTCTTGGTCTGTTTCCCTTTACCCAATTAGGGTGTCCAGATGCTTAGCAATTGCTCCGAGTACACCCATGTTGGTGATGAAATGCTACAGCGTTCTGTTGCCTGCCTCTAGTCTTGTCAAAATGTTGAAAAAGATGCTCCTTTTTTCTTTTTCTTTTTCTCTTTTTTTTTTCACATCCTTTAATATATATATATATATATATATGCCAATGCCAAAGTCTAAATTAACCGGATAGTTGTCCAATTGGTATTTAATGGGCTGGCCGGGTGCCATGCATTGCATTGCATTTTGCTAACAAGTCATGAAACTAAACAAGTAAAGTAAGGAATCTCTGAGGTACCAAAGGAAGAAAAAAAAAAAGTCGAGGAATTTCTGTGGGTCAAGGCAGGCAACATTTTTTCGCCTCCAGCGTCAAGGAAAGTACAGAATCTGTTGACGAAAAAGAAAAAGAAAAAGATACAGAAGGTCATGGTATGGCGTCCTTCTACTTGAATTCTTTGTTCATTTTAGGGGTTGCTTTGAAGTAGTGAAGCTTTCAACTAGAAGTTTGAAATTTTGGGCTCAAGCTACTAGCCTCATACTGCTTTCCTGGACCATAAAGTCCATTCCTAGTCAAATTGATCCTAAAGAACAAGAGAAACGCGAGGGGAACGTGTTAACGCAAATTGATTCGCCTTGTGAACTTTCTTGCGTTTGGCAAGCCGCGAGGTTCATACGTCTCATTTCATGATAGCTCAAACAAGAATACTGCAAGGTTCGTGAGTAGCACAGCTTGTAAATGGATTAAAAGTTTCGAGTTGTGGTCATTTATTAGGAATCAATTGTACCAGATTACTTGCAAGATAAACGATCTTGAGTAGGGTAATACAGATTATTAATCCTTCAACATCAACTGCGGTCAGCGATTTTAAAGATATTCTACACGAAGTTGAAAGTCATGCTGCTGAGGAGCCGATTAAACTAATGCCTCCACAAACACCGATCACCAAATTGCAAAGGATCGATGAAAAAGGATACTACGTTGCTAAACATTCATTCAGTCATCCAACCTGACCTGCTTCCCATGACTGATAGGCACAAATTGATGAGACATCGTGACTACTAGCATGGCAGGAATGTACAGAACTACCGTTCTTTCTGCCTAAATCTAAAAAAGTCTTAGTTCAATCCAAAAATAGGTGAAAAGCAGGAAAAAGAAAAAGGCCGAGGTGAATTCTTGTTTTGTTTAAAATTGAAGATGGGCAATGCAAGACTAATAACTACTTTTGACAAAAACTATCAGAGATAAAGGGTATAATGTAGCATACAATGTTGATGAAAACTACATCCATTGTAAGGATCTTAAAGACCCTGGTCTATATATATACTCCGTGGTACCTTCAACTACGTTATGTTGTCGACAAGCAAACACCAATATCATACAGTTGTCAACTCAATGCAAGCAGAGACTGAAGGCCAAGCCTTCTTCTCTCTCGTCTCACACTCAGCCACCAGTTTGAGCATTAGATACAACTTCGTTCCTTTCAATCCAAAAATGTACATTTCCTTAAAAAATTGTTTGAAAAACTTATGTGTCTAGTCCATACGTTTCTTACCTCTGGGAAACCAATCACAAGCCATGGTTTTTCTGGACCACTAAAATGTAAAACAGCATCAGTTTTCAGAATCTCTTCACTAGCCTCTGGGGGCACATAACCTAGTCCAGCCACATGCCATAAAGCATCAATACGGTGCACATTGTAGAAAGCTTTGAAACTACTGTTTATACATTCTGGTTTCAAAATTTTATCTTAAAACTTAGTTTGATCTATAATATAGAAAAAATATTAAGAATTTACTATAATAATTTCGCAGCAGTATTTTTCTCTAATAATGATAGGTATTTTAAAGGTGTGAAATATATTGATTTAAAATACATATCTATTAAAAAAAAAGTGTAAAATTAAAAAGTGTCTATTGAGCATATTCGCACTGAGTTGATGATAACGGACCCGTTAATTAAAAGTTTGTCACCGAAAACATTTACTTAACACGTTGATCAGATGAGTATTATGGACAGGTCCTCGTACGCTTGAAAGCCAATATTTAGGATACTCATATTATTGTGACACTCGTAAATTCAATTAAAGTTATGGTTTTACTTGTAATTTGTTATCTCTATTTAGATGAATACAATTATAGTTTGTGAGATAACTAATAGCATATAAGAGAATGACAATTTAAAGTTTTAATATTCCTCAGTAAAGTTATTATGAATTATGATGATTATATGATACATGGAAGGAATCATGTCGGACGTGTGACCGCCATGATCCAATCATTTAATTCAATCAAGCATTGTGATTTGATAATCTTTAAGAATTGTGTGCACTTAATTGTTATTGATTCATCTAAGTCATAACATAGGTCAAGTAGGATATTGTTAAATTAATTAATATGAGTGACCCACGTCATTTAAAGTATGACCCAAAATAAAAGGTCTAATATGATGTTCGATTAGGTATAACGATAATTTAGGTCATCGGGTTTAAAATCCCTCCACTCTTCCTATTTAAGATGATTGTTACAGAAGAAGAGGATTTTTCTGAAGAGTTAACAGAAAAAAAATAATGTGTATATATATATATATATTATTACAGATCTTTCCTGAGATCTCAAGTAAAGAAAAAGAGTGAAGAGTAGGAGAAAAAAAAGAAACATTCAGCAACAAAACGAAAAGAAGATTTTCATCAGTATAATAGACAACAATATGTTGATTTCAATTATAATTTTATTACTAATATTCACATAAAGAAAGATATTGTATTATAGAAATAAAAATTTTATAAAAAAAATTTATAGAAAAGTTCAACACATCGTACCCCTCAAAAACAAGTAATGCTGTTGGAAGTACCCCGGGTTGCCATAACTCCAATCCCAAGTCGAGGCTCTACAGAGAAGATAAATTGTGTCATGCAAACAAAAAATGTGAATATCCAGTTCATTGATAATTGACGATATTATGAGTGATCAGAGTCTGATAATATGTTTTACTTTATCTTTTCTTCAGCTTTTAGTCTCAACACATTTTTGCAACATGACTATTTATACAAAGTTCTACAACACAACCAATCTATGTTATGTTGTCAATAATTATGACTTTTGAACAAATTTATATTTCTCTCAAATTTAAAGTCAAAACATTTTTGTGTATGTTCAACAGCACATACGTGTGTCCTTTGTGACTGAATTTTGTTTCCTTTTGCAGCAATTCAGAGTTAATGCACTTCCTATTTTTCCTGAAGTTTAACCCAGATAACAGCAGCCTCAATTAGTAAATTTTAAGAATCATCCTTTAGAAAAGGGAACCAAGTAAACGAAGATAGAATATGACAAAATATAAGGGGCATTCTAGTAAACACAGGCTTTAGTCAATATCTAATTCCCAGCTTTGTAAAGGAGCACAGATAACGTTCTTACCAGTTTCATCCATTGATGGTAATTTTTTGTAATGTTGCTCGTCCTCCAAGCTTCAAGATCAACAATGTTCATCCCATAAAGCCAAGCACAACGATTACCATCGAATTTGGATGAAATTATTGAGTGAGAAAAATTTATATAGTCTCGGTATCTTCTCCCTGGGCAGCAGTTTTCACCACACCATGAGTTAACAACTGCACCAACAACTTTCTCATTGAGATCAAGTTCCCACAAGAAGGATATGTCACGCTGCACCACTACATCGTCGTCCAAGAAAACTATCTTGTTGAGATCTGGAAACAGCTGTGCGGGCCATAAAATCCAAATGACATGCCAATTGTCATTTTCATATATTTTGCATCATTCATTCATCCAATCACAGGAGGAGGAGGAGGAGGCACTGTGAGAGTTTAGAAAAATACCTCTGGAATATACATTCTGAGATGATTCAGAAGGGAGAGGATGCTAGGCCTTAAGGCCTCTACGCTTCTCTTTTGCTCTCTCAAATGCTGAAAATGATCCTGTTTCAATTTGCTGCAGTTATGGCTCCAAATTAGACGTTGAATTTGTAACATGTCTTGAACCCCAATGTTCACTTCCTCGGACCAATCATATTGGTGCAATCCTTTGACTTCCACAACCGCTGATTCAATAGAGTTGATTGCAAACCCAGCGTTCATTGGAGTGTATGTTTTCTTATCAGTGACAATGCGGAACACCATTTTTTCGGGGTTGAAGGTGTTTTGAACTGCAGAAGACACAACTACAGAGGCGGCAAGAACATTATCAGTTGGGAGAACAACGTGACGAAAGGATGGGTTAGCGAGTTGAGAAGCATATTTGGGTGGAGGCAAATGTGATCAAGCCATGAAGCAATCTACTGGCATTTAGCTGAACAAAATTTAAAGATTTGACAAAATCAGAACGGTTGTATTCCGTACGTAACGTGGAAAAATGATGACAACGAAGACCGCCGTTTAACATGGCGAACTTTTAACATGTGCCAAGCCAGGCCGACGACACGTTTCAATTAGAACCAAAATTACTCAATGTTTGGCAAGAATAGAAATATAATGAAAATAGAAAGAAAAAAAAAAGAAAAAAGAAAGAAAGAAAGAAAAAAGGGGCAAATTTGCTTAAGCAATCAGACAGTCACTTGCGTAAACAAAACAAAGAAGTAGACATTATTTCTATTCTTTACCAAAATATTTGTTATACATTGATCTACCGAATCAAGGGAAGGTTAATTATTGCACAGCACGTGTATTACTGTCTCAATTCCCCATTCACATGCATGCGTGCCCGTCGGTGGGCGTAATTTTGAACCAAAAAAATGCAGTCAAATTAAGAAACCCAACCAAAAAAAAAAAAAAAAAGCAAAAAATGAAAAGCATGCAATGGTCATTACATTAAAAATTAAGTATTTTTTATTACGTTACCAGAGAAGCGCCCGCAGTATCAATGGAAATCCAAAAACAAATGGAATAATATAATAAAAGAGCCGCTGATCATTAGGACAAAAAAAGAAAAAAAAAAAAAAGGAGAAGAAGAAGAAGAAGGAAGAGAGAAAGATTGATAAAGAATGCTGTAAAATAAATAAATGATCAAATGAAAAACGAAAGAAGAAGGTGGGAGGAAATGGAAAATGATCATTAACACTTTCTTGATAATTAATCAATTAATTAACATATTTTACATTAGTTATATCATATCATATGTCCTATCTCATGACTTATCATATTTATTTTTTGTTATTATTATTGTCTTTTTATTTAATATATGTATGTATGTATATATATATATATTGAAATTTTTATTTTATTAAAAATACAATTACATTAATAAATTTTTTTAATAAAATAAATAATAAGAAATTGAATGTTATGCAATCATTACTTTCTTAAAAAAAAAAAAAAAAGAAACAGTTTTAAACAATCTGTTAAGACGTCAAGTAGCCGATAGATCACCTAATTTTACTGACAAACCTATCATTTTTAATTCATTAAACAAACATTCACCCATGAATATCACCATCTATATTCCAAAGAGTTGTGATGCATAGAACAGTAGATATGAAAAACAAGTCCAACTGATGTAAATAGGATAGAGCAGTAGTTGAGCCGGATTTGTCTTTATCGCTGTATCTAACCCATAATTTTTAGCATTTCTTGTGGACGAGTTTTACTTACATTGACTCTCACCGGGGCGGCCAATACATAGGAGATATAAAGATGAATATCTTCTTATACATTTTAAACTCTGGTGGGCGGTGTCCGACTTGTTTGTTATATTGAATACAAATAGCTTCGCAATAACTTAAAGATAATAATCACAATAGATGGTGGAGAGTGGCCCAATAATGTGCTTAAAATCCCCTTATATTCCCAATAATGTAATTAACCATCAAACAAAGCTGCATGCTGTGATTTAAAATAAATTATTCATCAAACAAAGCTGGATGCTCGCGAAGAAAGATAACAACATGAAATTATTTTAACAACATGAGGTGTGGCCAGAGTCGTTCCCAGGGGGTTGGGCTTCAGAACTTGTAATCCTTATTTGATGCCCCCTTGCTAAGCTTCCCCCTCCATCTAAGCTTTCTTGTTGGGTTCAAAGACATGTTTAATCAACGAGTCTTTGATCGACAACATCTCAGGGAACTCTTTCTTCAACTTGGACGCATCCAATTCATTATTGCTCCGAGGGGCAACAATAACCTTGGCCTGTTCCTTCAGTGTAAAATTAACCCACTTGAAGCTGGGGTCAATGTACTTCTTGTGCATCTCCAGTATTTCGTTGTGGCTCACAACACCTGGGTTCGTGAAGTTCCATATGCCCCTCAAATTCCTTTTGGCCATCTCAATTGAAATGGGAAGAAGTTCATCCAATATAGTCATGCTATTTGGAATGTTAACCACCTTGCTGTATCGAGAAATCTTCGTGATAAAATTCCGTGGATTGCTAAGATCAGATGATATTGGCATCCGGACCCTAAGAGTGCAAACATTGTCATATTCTATCAAGAGCTCCTCAACCTGAAACAACATTGATGGAGAACAGGTGTTTTAGCTGCGCAAAAAGATTATAATCTTTTTAGTTATTTATTTATTTTGTCCCCCTTGCTTTTTGGCCTTTGTTCACGTGAAGAATAAAAGGAAAACAAGGAATAGGACAACTTGAGAAGTTACCGTGGCTTTGGTTTTGGAATAGAAAGAACCGGTGAAATTGGTTTGTCTTCCTCCTTGAATCCTATCCCTGACCCTTCTGGATGCGCATCATCATACTCAAAAATACAACCAGTTGCATAATTCATCATCAGCAGGTTATGCTCTCTACAGACATCTGCCAAGGTTAAAGTACCAACAACATTGGTCCGAACTGTCTCTGTTCTATGAGTTTCACACCAGTCAACATTTGGTCTACCAGTCACTCCCGCAGCATTAAAAACATGAGTTGGTTTAACAGCCTGAATATCTGCCAAAACCTGTGACCGGTTCTCCAACCGCCCTTTACCATATTCAAAGGCTATCCCCTGCTTCCCACAAAGCTTCCCTAGGAGCCCCCCTATCCAACCTGTTCTCCCATAAATCAAAAATTTCAGAGATGGCTCATTTGCAGAGGGATTGTTCTTTGAAGCAGGCACCACCATTCTGCCCTGACTGGGATTATCTTGCCCAGGGGAGGCGGAATCATTAATATCTGGCCCCTCAAAATTTCTTTCAATTCCAGGCACCATAAGCATTCTTGGATGGGGAAGCAGTGCTCCAGAAACATCTCCCCACCAAGCAGGATTGCTAACATACCATTCCATGGTTTTCTTTAGGCCCTCCTCCCATGTAGTTCGTTCAAACCAACCCAAGTTCTTGAGCTTTTGATCATCCAAGTAGTATCTTTGGTCATTAAAAGGCCTATTCTCGACAAACTTAATTTGTGAATCTGGGTTCAAAGAGAAAAGCTTGCAAATGTCTTTGGCCACATCAATCACTCTCCTTTCTTTCTTGGTCCCAATGTTGTATACATGGCCAACTTCGCCCTTGTGAAGAACAACTTCAAATGCTTCAGCAACATCCTCACAGTAGAGGTAACTTCTCACATTTGATCCATCACCGTGAATGGGAAGAGTTTTGCCCCTCATAGCCAAGAGGATAAATTTGGGAATCAGCTTTTCAGGGAACTGATTTGGTCCATAAACGTTGTTTCCTCTGGTAGTGATCACAGGCAAACCATATGATCTGCCATATGCCATGACAAGCATCTCTGCCCCAGCTTTAGTGGCAGAATATGGGTTTGTGGGCAGTAGCTGAGAAGCCTCGTGGTTTCCTACTACGGCATCTTCCTGTGTCTCCCCATAAACCTCATCTGTGCTGACGTGGATGAACCTTTTGATCTGGCCGGTGACTTTACATGCTTCAAGAAGGACATGGGTGCCATAGATGTTGTTCTTGGTGAACTCAATACTGTTCCCAAAGGAGTTGTCGACATGAGTCTGAGCTGCGAAGTGCATGATTGTGTCGATAGACTCCGTTAGGAGAATGAAGTTGATGAGGTCAGCGCTGGCAATGTCTCCCTTGATGAACTTGAAGTTGGGAGAGGATCGCGAAGGAAGGAGGTTCTTCAGGTTTGAACAGTAATCGAGTTTGTCGAGGACCACAATCTTGTACTCAGGGTGGTTTCGAATGAGTCTGTTGCATACATGAGATGCAATGAAGCCAGCAGCTCCCGTTATGAGGATGTTCTTTGGTTTGTATGGAGTGTCCATCTTACAGGGCTTGAATACACCAGAAAAGCATTTTAATTAACGAGATAACCCAAGAATCTATCTACAATAAGAATATAGTGAAACAAGAAACAAATAAAACAAAATGCGACAAGCATTGAAGCCAAAATTGCGATTCTAACAAAGCCCAAGCTCGACAGGAGAAAAATTCCCTTAATATCATCAGATTTATTAGGAGCGATTCGGCTCGAGGCTTTGAGCCATGTGCAGATTGGGGAGTTCTCAATATCCAGAAATATTCACGAGAATTCTCTCGACGGATACGGGCATATTGTGGCAAAGAAAGATGGACTACAGTAATTTGCAGCAAAATACCTGAAGCTGCCTGTCTGCAAAGCATGCAGCCAGACCACACACGAATTCTTCGTGCACGCACAAAAAGCTCAATTGTCAGCCAAGGGTAACACGTCAGAGTAGAATTCCGAATTGATGTTCCATAGAGAAACTTTTTGACTTCAGGAGAAATAGATAGATTGTGCATATAATGGACTAAAGCGTAGGCAAATCAACCAGGTGCCATAATAAGAGAAACTAACTAATTAAGCAGATATGATAATAGCAATCGACTTAAGGACACAGAGGGCGGGGGTGATGTAAACTGAAAATGCACAAGGAATCACATAACGGAGTTGGCAGATCTGTGAAAAACAAGACGAACCAAAAGGCTGGCAGTTTTCATGACTAAACCACAATAGACCCCAGAAATTAATATTTCCCAAAAAAAAATTATTAAAAAATAAAAATAAAAATAACCGAACCTCCACCCATGTTGGGTTATCAGTCACAGAACAGAACTACACAACAGCAGCTGTAACCTTCTGTGACCAGCAGAGAGTTGGGAAACCTTTTCCTTTTTCTATTTCTTCTTTAAAAAAAAAAAAAAAACTAAGCAACGTAATTGTAATCAAGATCTAGGTTCAAAACGCTTAGATATATATATATGTATGTATAAGAGAGCAGAGGCATGTCTCTATGTTTGTTTGTGTGTAGGTCGGTAAGGTAATTATGGAGACCCATGGCCTTCTCAGCGGGTTAACATTGAATAATTAACTCAACTTACTTGGGGGAAACTATAAGCCTATAAGATGATGTTGGAGAGACGCTTTCCTTTGTTTGCTTAGATGCAGAATGCGAGTTTGGGTTCCTCGCCTTCTCCCTCTGAACTCGCTCCCACGAAGGCAAATAACAGAGAAGAAAGAAAATTGACGCGCGCCAACAACACAAATACACACTCTCACTCTCACTCTCACTGTCTCTCTCTCACTCTCTCTCCCTGTCGGCGTTATCGGACAGAAAGAGAGAAAGGGGAGTCTGTTAATGTGAGGAAGGAAGGCAGTCGGAGTTTTGCTATTTATAAATAGGCCTTGCCACATTCGCTCCTTCCTTTACCATTTGTTCTTCATTATTAATTTAATGTTGACCCGATAGCAACTCACAGCTACTCCTCCTCCTCCTCCTCCTCCTACTCTTATTATTTTCATTTTTGTGATGGCAAAATAACGCTAACGCTTGTGATGTGATATCCGGAGCCAGAGCGAGCGAGCGAGCGAGTAAAGGTAAGAATGCGATGAATACCAATTATTAGGTAGCAACTCCACACAAGACACAATTACGTTATTAATTTTATCATTAGATATATATTGTTATGTACGAGAAAAAATGCTGTCTGTTGCTGCTTCCTCTTCTTAAACATTTGAGTTAGCTATTAAAGCCGTCCCCGTCCCACCAATCCCAATCGAGGTCCTGCCGTTACCTGGACTGATGAGAGACTATGTCTACTTTGCAAAATATTATATATGGCGCAACGTTCTTGGATTTCTAACCGCGATGATATGCAATATATCGGGAGGTAGGTAGCTGCAGTCAAGCTTCGGCCTACTGACACTAGCAGAACAGGAGGTTTTTGACTGGCAAGCAAGCCAAAACGCACGTTACCTACCCTCCTCCGTCCGAGATAATTGAATGCGCGCACCTACACGCAAAATGCAAAACGAAAAATACCAGAGATTGAGAGGGCGACCGGGAGAACTGCGGTAGTTGGCCCTTTAAACAAGTAGCTGTAAGGCTTTTCATGCAAATGCCGACAAGGAGAGTACCCGAATCATTCTCCGTGGCATGCACAATTTTCTTCTTCCCTATTTTCTTGTCATTTAACTGTTGATTTCAAGAGAGACGAACGCGCCCACAAAACCCATTCTCGTTTTTTATTTCCATCATTGTTTTGGAAACTTTAAAGACAGACTTGAAAGGGCAGGTTTAAGGTTAGATGTTTCTCAATTATAGACTTGAAACGACAGCTCGGCTTTGACCCCGTGCATTTCCCTTCGGCTCTTCTTTGTCCCAAGCACCGCAAAAAAAGGAGAGAGAGAGAGTGAGAGAGAGAGAGAGAGAGAGGGCCAAATGCTCCAAAAACCATAAACGATTTATGTAAAGGTTTTAATACGATGGGCACTCGGCGTCGTCGTAATTCCTTACCCGATTAAGTTAGATTTTTTTCGGCTTCATCCCCACAAGATGATGGTATATCGGGGCAAAAAGAGCAAAGAATTGTAGCTTGGGTTGGGGGAGAAGGAAGGGGGAGGGAACCGAGGGGGGTTGTTGTGTCAGTGCGCAAGCACGCATCGATTGAAGGACGGGGCCCAACCACCCTTCTCATGGTCATGGGCGCAACGTCTGAAACACGATGATCTCGATTTTATTAATGGAGAACTACTTTTAATATCTAATTAGTTTATTGAAAATTACTATTAATTTCTATTTAGGTTTTTATATCTGGTCAGATGAATGGATGGATGGATTGGACCGCATCAAATTCAATCCCCTGTAGAAAATGAGGCTACCAGATTTCTGCTTTTGACTCAATCAAGTGGCAAATCTCCGTAATAACTGCTTCTAAATTTAACTCAAAATGAAATTTAACCTTCCTCCTCTTTCTTTTATTATTTTGTTACTTGGTAAGGCCTACTCCTTCCCAAGTTGTTATTATATCCTAATGAGCGAGCAGTATGCTTAATATCGGTGCTCCCCTGCATGCTCTTCCCTACTTGATAATAATAATAACAAATCGTTTGTAACGGAAGGAGGTTTCGAATCATATTATAAATCATTAGATCATTAGATGGACGAGAAAAACGGAGATAGAGCGCCATTGAAAAAATTGATCAGTACACACCCCGTACGGACACAATCAAACACAGTCAACCTAATGGTGTGATTATGAGCCCAACTAAGGATGATTTTGTTAAAACCTCAACAAATATGTAAATCATTTTAGGGAAAATAATATATTAAAAAAAAACTACACTTTTAGTAAACAAATAATCATTAATTTGTTCCTATATTTTTCCAATAAAAAAAAAAAACTAATAAAAGGGCATTTCCCAGATTCTAATTCATTGCCCTTTACTTTAGTTACCCGAGTGTACAATTTTCCCTTTTTTTTTTTTTTTTTAGTCGATTATTCATTGTCATTTTTAATTTTGCAATTGATTGCTTTAATGAACATATCAAATGATTTTGTATAAGTATGGTATAAATTAATGTAGAATCATATTCGGGAAAAAGAAAGCCTCCTCAATTGTAGTTAAATATTTACTAACTCAAAACAATATATATTATCTCTAAAATTTTTTTTCTCCTTCTAATTTCTGATTAATTGTCCAGTTGTCTCAATGCATCATTCTAAATTTATTTTAATTTGATTGTTGATTTCTATTGTTTCTTTTAAACTTATGCACTAAATTATTTAACAAATTTATTAATGTATATATTGAGCAGCATCACACGTTAAAATGTTTGATATATAGTATATAACCTGTGTGATACTTATTTCCATCTTTGAGGGCACTATTGGATCATTCCGACCAATTATGTCAGGTTCTACACCTGCTCAACGATGCAGGCAAAAGGTCTTCAGTTTGGTGTCCTGTTGCAGTGGCTCCTGAGTTCTTTAATCTTTCTTGCTTTCTGAATTCTCCCAGCGTCAATGTTGCTGTTATCATACTTCTCTGTATATTATGAACTATAGTAATACAGTATATAGCCGCAGCGTACCAGCAGTTATAGGTGTGTTTAAATGTATATCGCTGCATTTAAGTCATGGGAATGGCATAATGGTGCTGAGAACAGAAAATAAGTTTACCACATCTTCAGTTAAAATCATTCAAACTCAAGGAGTCCTCTTTCCATGTCTTAATTGTGTTGCAAAATCATTAGCCTATGCCTTTCTTATTCCATGCAACTCTTCATCAGTTGATGTTGATTGTTTTCAGATATGGCAATGCATTGTAATAGTGCAGCACGTTGCTTCTGAAGAATTTTACATACGCCTTTGCATCACTGTATTAATTCCGAACAGATTTATCTATTAAAGTTCACTCCTGGAACTCTTGTTAGGGTTGCAATATACTGGACGTATCTATTCCACAGGTGTTCAGATTTTGTGGAAGATGGTTCGAAGACCTTGAATTGAATCATTGTTCTTGATTCCATACATGCTTATAGGAAAATAATTCCAGTGTGACGGCTGCTTTCAATGGTTTCTATACTGAGTTGCTTCATGCATTAGTAAAGGCTGTATATATAACCATTATCTTTTGTATTTTGCTTCTTAACCCAACCATGTAAATGCCTTGAATGCTCGATCCTGCTATGCAGGCACGATTACATTCCTTTCACAATCTTCCATCTTGGCATTATTTGTAGTTGCTAGAATTGTGTTCTCTATTATTGTACCTTTTCGGCCTTATTAAATGTCCACCAGTGACTGGTAAAGATATTGAACATTGTCCACAATGAGAACCAAGTTTCCATTTACTGCTACTTCTTGACATGTTTTCTGCTAATTATATGGGTCAAAATCTATGAATCCTTTCTGCAGGTTGGGCTTGTCCACAATAATATGTATTACCGCTACGTTGTCTTTTGGGAAAGTAATAATTTTCTTAATCAGTCTAACATGAATTCAATATTCACTGCTAAGTGTTCTAAATTGGGGAATAGGTAAGAGGACGGCAAGAAATCTCACTTGAAAAAAATAGAAGGATCATGTTCCTCGTAAACGTGTGCGCTGCACTTAATAGATTGCTTATAAAAGGCGACCTTTTAAGCACAGGGCACTGTTGCTAAAATTTTCAAGGTTCTTTTCAATATATATATGCATACATACATGTTGTGATTTTTTTTTTTTTTTTGGATCTTCCGAATCTTACAAATATTAAATTTAAATGGCAGGACAACCTAAATATTTTAATATATTTACTATGTTATTCAAACTTTCTTAAAGTATTTATCTAAAAATATTTCTTAAGAAATAAACATCAAATATAAATTATACCACATATAAAACTGTTCTCCAAAAATTATAATACATATTTCTTAGCGGTAATTAAATTCTCTGGAGGGAAGAACTTGAGCAAAGGACTTGGAATTTCTAGCTTGACAAGTAAAATAGCAGCATCATAGTTCAACATGAACTCAATGAAGCTTGCAACCTGTCATTCAAGACATACCCAATGTAGTCTTTTTATGATTGTAAAATTGTCTCACGTCCTCACTGTTAAAGGGCATCCTGAACCATTCATATATTCACTGTATTTGACGTTGTGCTCAAGTCACATGGGGGCCTCATTGCTTTCATTTTAAGTCGTCCTTTAGAACCTGGTGTGCCACGAACAGGTTATGGATTAAAATGCAATGGCAATGAGAGCGGTTCAACTGATTAGACCTTTTGAAAAGTTTATTTGTATCGTACGATCCATATGGTTATGTGCCAGTCAGGATTGCGAATGGGCATTATGTTTAAGGATATATATATATATATATATATTTTTTTTTTTGCATCATATTATTTATTTTGTAATTTGAGAGAGAAACGAGATTGCTGTTTAGTTATCGCTTATCAGGATTGCGTTTTAATATTCATTAGAACTCAGCAGTCTGTTTCCATCATTGGAAATTAGAAGGTATAGAAGAGGCTGATCCATCTAGATGCTCGGGTTTTCTTATCCTTGACAGAGTTTTCCTTGGGTGGCTGTGTTTCGTTTCTCTTTCTTTCTGTTATTTTTGACTGAGGTAGCAATGAGACTGCACCAGTTGTAACATTGAAGTACTTCGAAAGGTCAAATGCACCAAAACTTTGACTGTGGTTTGTGGATATGACATTGGACAGGGTCCACGTACTAAAATGTGCCATGGTTTGTCTTAGATCCTCGTAGAACTTTCAGTATATCAGAGTCTAGCCAATGTGTCTTGTATAAAACAGTGCATTCGTTGTTGTAGAATGCGCCAAAAATGAGAGGGGAATCTTGGTACTCTTGTGTTGGTCCGATCGACGTTGTTCCTCATAAATGCGAAGCGATGGATTTGCCGTTGGCTGGGGCAGTTACAGCTGTCGAAGCATAATTAGATCGTGATCTTGGAAGCTATCCTCCATGGCAGAAGTATATCTCGGAGATAGTTGCCAGCAAGCTATCCTCCATGGCAGAAGTATATCTAGGGGATATTTGCCAGCCTGCTCGGTCAGATCGCTCCCCAGTGCTAATTTTAGATTCCTATTAGCCGTCCCATTGAGCATCGGATAGCTGTGATTTACTGCAATCTCTTGCTTGCGTTTAAATTCGTTTGTTTGAGTTTGTTGGATTCGCGTAAATACAAGTGTTAAAGAATACTGAAAGTTTCTCTCTTGGACACAGCTCGTTAAATTGCCGTTCTCCTATTTTTAAGTGTTCTGAACGACGGCTAAGCCACGGCCCACTTGGACGTTGACAAGAATGTACTGCACAATTTAACGAGTGAATTAAGAGTCTTTCCACCCAAAATTAGTATCTTCTGATATTCAGTTAATTGCTTGTGCTAGAGGGAGTCTTGATCCTGATTTAAGTAAACAAGAGTTTTCTTTTCTTTCCTATCCTTTTCTTTTCTTTCTTTTTTTAAGCTTGAGATTTAGTCTCCACTTTTCTGATCCTTGGAGTGTTTTTTTTTCTTTGTATACCTTTATGTAATTGAGTAGTGGATTGTTTGAATGTCGAGTGGGTGTACATAAATTTATACATCCTTAAAGATCCTTTTTTTTTTTTAAGCATATATCCTTCAATATCCTTAGTCAAGTGGCCTGTCAAAGCTGGCATGACTAATTCTAACACAGTATTCTAATGGAACTCTCTCTTGTTGGAAAAATGTTTCTTGATACTTTGAAGGATTTGAGGTGTGCCCATTTTAGTATCCACATGAAAATATCAAGAGATTCGGAGTCGAATATAAATTTTATTCAAATTTAAAACCAAGACAGCATCAAAAGACTCAAATGCAAACAAAGTGCCTAACTTCAAGTGCAAATATACTAGCAGTAGGGCCAAGGATTTAATAAGATGCTAAGTTGCGAGACACCGAGACACAATACACACCCACAAGATATAAAGAGCTACGACCAAAGGCGGATCCTCAGGTTTGGGGCCTGAGTCTGCCCTCATTGGCTAGCTTGAAGAGGTGACCCCGAGCTGCTGCAGCCTCGTTAAAGCCAAGAGCAGCAATGAAGCTTTCCCTGACTTGCCTGGTTGTGAAAGAAAATCTGTTGTTTACCATGGAGTTGAGTAAGGAAGCAGTCCCTTCTCGGTAGAGTGTCCCGTAACCATCAGCACGCGTGTTGGAAAGTGCTTCCTGCAAACTCGTGCTTACCCCAAGTCCTGGCAAGCTAGTCACTCCAAATGCACTGCCCATTGTTCCCCAAAGGCCAAAGAGGCCCCATATTATTCCCGGGTGAGTCCTCCAGTAGCTGTTCAAAAATATTTTTACGAAAATGTTATGCATGCAAAGATTTTTTTTTTTTTTTGTTCTGTGATTCAGTTTCATGTAAACTGTGAGCGACGGATAAAACTTACTAGCAGGAGAATGGTGAATTTGGATCAGGAACGAACGGAGGTGTGGGGACAGAGGTTGGAGTTGGTGGTGGATTCAACATGACTGGTGTTGGGGGAGTACCACGTACATATGGAGGAGAGGGGTTATAAGTACCACCTCCTCCTGAAGGAGGATTTGTTGGTGTTCTCGGAATCGGAGTAGGCACCCGCGGTGTGTTTCCACAGCCTCCGCATGGTGGAGTTGTCACCTGCGGAGGGGTTCCACAATTGGGTGTCGATGGTGATGGATAGCTCCCATGTGACGGGGTTCCCGAACCATCTGATGGAGGTGGATTGCCAACGACTGGTGTTGGGGGAGTACCACATACATATGGAGGAGAGGGGTTATAAGTACCACCTCCTCCTGAAGGAGGGTTTGTTGGTGTTCTCGGACTCGGAGTAGGCACCCGTGGTGTGTTTCCACAGCGTCTGCATGGTGGAGTAGTCACCTGCGGAGGGGTTTCACAATTGGGTGTCGATGGAGTTGGATAGTTCCCATGTGATGGGGTTCCCGAACCATCTGATGGTGGTGGATTCACAATGACTGGTGTTGGGGAAGTACCACCTCCGTATGGAGGAGAGGGGTTATAAGTACCCCTTCCTCCTGAAGGAGGATTTGACGGTGTTGTTGGTGCTGGAGTAGGCACCCGTGGTGTGTTTCCACAGCCTCCGCATTGTGGAGTAGTCACCTGCGGAGGGGTTCCAAAATTAGGTGTTGATGGTGTTGGATAGTTTCCATGTGATGGGATTCCCGAACCGTGTGATGGTGCGGCTCCGTACGAAGGGTTCTTGTGTGAACCTGCCATTTGGATATTGTATTGTTAGCGGTAGCCAATTTTATGGTATAATAAAGTGAAAATGGAATTTAAATAACTTCGTTTTGCAGAACTCAGGCGATGATTTGAGCTGTCTTTGATACGAATATCTCATTCCAATTGCACTTAAAAGGGACACAAGGTAGATCAATGTGTTCATTTCTAAGGTGTGCATGAGTGCGAGTGACTGAGTGTGAGAGGCTAAGACCTGTGGGGGGACTTCTTGCACGTGGGTCCGGGGAGTAGTAGTTCTTTGGATCATCAAAGGTGATGGCCGTTACAGGGTCGACCAAGTATTGGGAAAGCAGGGCAGCGACAAGAACCCAGATTAGCATTGAGCACTGCTTGCAATTCCTTGTCTCCATCTCTCTGTCCTAGAAGAACTCAAGAAAGGAAATTCGGAGTTTGAAAGGTGCATGCAAACACAAAGGGAGAGGTAATTATATATAAAGGGAAGACAGGGTGAAGTAAAAAGAGCAGCTGGCGGAGTAGCAAGTGGTTAGTTGATGCGCTGCAGGAGCCATTAATATGTCCTAGTAAATTGCCTTTGCCTTCTCGGAGTGGTGCTTTGACTGTTGTGCTGTTCATCAACTCATAAGCTTCTTTTAATGAATTTCATGTAAGCTAGCTAGCTCATTTTTGTTGAGGAACTATGCTGGGTAATCGTAGGGTCACGCTGTTTAAAATAGGCATAAACAAGGTGTCTCTAAAGTTGGCGGGAAAACCCCAAACGCTCTTACACAGAGGGACACACCTCTGGTGTTGTTTTACATACTAATACCCAAAAGCAAAATCGTGGCACCAAATTTAGCGATTCATGTGCAAACATATTCAAATGGATAGATTTATTTCAGAACTCCCCTGTTTCTTCTCGTGAAACGCAGTAATGCGCTTAATGGCGCATTCATGTTTGCTGCGGCAATCAGCAACGGCCCCGCAAGGGCCAATCAATGAAGTTAATGTCTAGGACACTATTCACTTGCTTAATGTATGTTGGTCCACAGCAGGTAATCTGGCAGCTCTCATCATGGTCCCACCCACTATCTTCAATTGTTCAATCCTGGACCTGGAAAAACCACTAGGCACGTCGCTGCGCTGCGGAATTGCCCATTTGACACACTTAATAATTACAATACCTCTCCTATTTGCTTAGGCAAAGCTAACATTTATTGACCCGCAAAGCTAATCTTTGTGTGTTTTCATGTCGGTTGTGGACCGGGCGCAGGAAAAATTATTGAGATCTGGATGCTGTCTTTCGAATTTCGGACGTACGGCTGAGAGTTTCTGCAGTATAAAGTTGGTTAGTGCGATATAAAATGGTTGCACTGCTTCGTATATGGCATAGGTTGCATAGCATGACTTGCTTTTACATTTTAGTAATCGCTGAGAGGGGAAATTTGATTGTATTGAATTAAAGAGAGCATGAAACGTGGACATGCGGAGAGGGTAAGGGACCCACCCATGATTCTGACATTAGAGGTCGGGGTGTTGTAATTAGCGTCGCAGAGGGGTAGGCGTGCTAGCACCCAAAACGAAGAGTAAAATGTTGGGGGAGGAGTAAATAGGATAGCAGACTGACAGCCGAAGCCAGGCATGGCTCTGTCATTTTTCTCGGGCTCCACCGGTGTTCAGCAGGCGGCCCAGTGAGTCTTCATCGTCATCCTCAATGCTCATCCATTAATTGAAGATCCACCACCCGCAGGGCTGCTTTTTGACCCGCACTTTCTCAAATTTCCTTAACTTTATTTTTTAGGATTTGTTTTTTTTTAAAGCAACTGGGGGGGGGGGGGGGGGAGGAAGAGTTTGAACTTCGAATTTGTCGCATAGCTTTAGCATTACAGAAACGGTACCTGATGATTGCCTACTGACTCCAATATATTCTGGAATCTATCGCCTGATTTCATTTTGTGGCGCGGCTGACTTGGTTTTGCCATGTATCAAAATTTATAAATCAGTCGTAATGAGGGCAGCCCAGCGTCCGTCTACCATATTATTATTTCCACTGCCATTGCCACTGCCACGGTGCCACCGGTGATTTCTGCATGGAAATCCATACCAGCGAGAGAATCGCCACCACACTTACTTAGATGGGAGCGATCAGTCCCCGAATCGAGATTACCGACTTAGCACATTTCCGCTTCGAGATAGGTCCACCCAAAAGCCCCTGCCATTTTGAGCGCTAAGTGCCGTATGAAGGAAATATTTAACAAAAAATAGAGATTAAAAGTTAGGATTTACGAGTCGGGAAAATATTTCCGGTGAAACGATTGAAACACCTTTTGCAAGCAAATTCAATTATATACGAACAGGTGCACCGATCAGTGAACAATTCGATCCCCCCAATCTTTTGTTTTGAAACTATCCGCCTTAGGCCACGATCAATAATAAATATTTATGACAAGGTCATAGAAAGAGTTAATAAAATGTGTTGCCATCAGATAACACGAACAATACAAAGATCAAGAATAATATTAGACAAGATACATTGTTGCTAAACGTAATTTTGAATAAATTCCTTTTTTCTTACATTGTTGGCAGATCTTTTACACAGACCCTGACATCGGACAGTAGACAGTGACTAATTGGCTTCAATCCTCTTCCAAGCCAATTGTCTACTAGGAAAATCTCAAGTTTCCTCACCTGCACCCCAACACCCCCCCCCCCCACAAAAAAAAAGGTGTAATCAGAATAAATGTAGCATTGAAATGAAATCAGAATAAATGTAGCATTGAAATGAAAGATAGAAAAAAATATGAAACCTAAAATATTTTTGTTTTCCTTTTTGTGCCTTTTCTAGACTCCTCCTAACCCCCTCCCCTCTTCAAATAAAAAATATAATTTAAAAAAAAAAAAAAACCCTTGAAGGGCCTCACAATTGCTTATGAGTAATAATAAAAGCAAGGTTTATATATATATATATATAAACTTGTCAAAGAATATGGCATTATGATACATGCATTTCAATTTTCATCCGTCGAAATTTATAATTCTTATAGCTATTTAGAAATTTTTTTCAAAAAAAAAAAAGAAATGAGAAATAAAAATGCATGCATACATCTGTTCGATGTTCTATCCAAATCCCCAATCTTCAACAAAATTCAACATGTAGCGTGTAAAAGGTGGGAAGCAATCAACCTGCCGAACAATGAATGGTTCCTCAGCAAGACTCAATGGCTCTGTTAATATGGTAAAAAATCCATTCCGATTACCATAAACAATATCCGTGAATGGTCGGTCGCCCACCTGCCCCAGACATAATTAAGCTATCCATATAGAGCAAACTCAAAAGCCAAGCAAACAAATGAAGAAGATCGTGATGCTCGTATCTACCCTACCATGACAAGTTGTGAGGATTTACAGCCAAAATGCTTCTCAATTTCTTCGGCTGTTCCAGCGGGCTTCTTCACACCTGCATCATTCGCAGATACCCACATCAAGGTTTTGATAAACCCGGCAGCGTTGGTGGCGCGGAAGCATAACTGGCATTCTGTCAAATACGATAAAATCGGCTAGCGACGAAAACACTAGAATATAGAAGATCAAATCCACCCTTACTATGCCTTATGACTCTGATGCCAATTGCCTTCTCAAGTGCCCTAGCTTTTGAACCATCACTGTCATACTCATACAGTCCTAACTCAATCGCATCAACAGCAATACAGGTCAGCACATTGTCAAAAAAGCGAAACACTGCATTTCAAAATGGGGAACAGGCAAAATTACCCGCTGAATTGCTAAACACGGCGACATTACTTCCAAAAACCGATTTACATTGTTCTACGGACGATGCAAGGGGAGTGGAGAGCGTGAGGGTGTAGGGCACCGTGATCGTGTTATCCTTGTCAAAAACCACGCCTTCGAAACCTCTTCTAGACAACTCTGTCCAATCAATGTACCTAATATCAGGCACTGCGACATGAGGAAGAGCCAAATGCCGGTCTTTGAAGTTCCGGCGGAAGAGACGATGCCTTGGACGTTGATTCGTTGGCCCGCAGCAGCTTTCAAATCTGCCCACCACATGTTTGAGAAAAGTCCTGGGGTTTTCTTGAATTGATTTTCGTCTTCTGGTTGTTGTTCTCCTGGGTGAGGGTCAGCTTCAACGGAAACGTGAAATTGGCAAGATGCCAAAGTCTCCTGATACTGAGGACATGGCTGGCGGTGGTTGCTTTTGTAATTGTTGCTTTGACGCCTTAGTTGCTCTTCGTTAGTAAGACAATTGCTGGTGGTGGAATGGAGAACGAGGGAAGAACATATGTATTTGGAGGAGTGATTGCGGGAGTTGGGAGAGGAAACAGTCACAGAGGAGGTGGGTGGCGTTTTAATTCTGGGATGGGGATGGGGATGGGGATGGGGTTGGCGTTGGCGATGGCGGAGACGTGAAACTGGAGAGAGAGAAGGAAATGATGGGTCGGCCCAGTTACAGTTGTTGGGCAAGAAAGCCACGTAATAGACGATGGACTGCATCTCCAAGAAAATCGAGCGAAGTGCGCTTGTATGCTGCTCTCCTATTGTTGATATTTCTCCATTTGCCCTTAGCCGTCCTCTGGCGAGGGGAGAGTAGTCCGGATAAACATCTCACAGGAATGAGTTGGGTTGGGCCCTCTTCTCAAAATTCAAAAAGAAGTCATTTTTCGTTTTTGCTTGGAGATACTGTCCATCCATGTGTGTGTGTGTGGGGGGGGGGGGGGGGGAAGGCTTCTCTTGCGCATCCATCCTCTGACTGACGACGGTGCCTGCTTGGTTGGGCCTTGCCCTCAATTTCTTTGACAGCTCACTTCACTGACTACCCACCTCCGTGCACTGGAGAGCCCAAGCTTTCACTTTAACAAGTTTTGTAGGATGCTGCGCTTCGTTAGCCCGGAAATAAATGTAACTGGGGCCCCACTTGAAAACGCAAAAATTCTACGTCTTCATGTTGTTGGACTGAGCCCCTTCGCCCCGCCCTTTCTTTTTTTTTTTTTTTTTGGTGGGAAATAACTGTTTATTCCATGAAAACGAGGAAACGCATCTATTGCATATATATTCACATTTATAACAGATAGACTCAAGAAAAGGGAGGCAGAGACGGAGATGGAGGACCCAAACCGCGTTGGCTCCTCGGTCCAGTCCATGCGAGTCCACCACACACAACGCCTATCCTCTCTCTCTCTCTCTCTCTCTCTCTCTCTCTCTCTCTATATATATATATATATATATATATATATATATATATATATATATAAAATAGTAAGAAGGTATAAACATGACAACAACTACCATTCTGTTGGGAGTGTTCCTTGAGTCGAGGATTCAAAAGCCCCCGCTCTCACGACGACTCAACCACCAGTCCACAATGAAGACCTTCTCTCTCGACTTAATCTGTGCGAAATTTTAGCATTCCTGCCTGCACGTCGACTTATTCTCTTCTAACCTACCTTTTTCATCTCAACCAACGTTAATAAACGGAAAAAAGAAGCTTCAGTTTTATTAGTTGAATTGCCTGACGTCCCTCCCACCCTCCCTCCCTAGATGTCTTATCATTTAATTTTTTCTTTCGTTTAGTCAATAGTGTAATAACCCCCTCCCTCGGTTTGACCGGTCTGCACTTCCAATTCTCTCTGTTTTTTCCATGCTTACTTCTTAAGAAAAGTGGTAAAAGCCTCAGTTTGCACTTTCCGTTCTCTCTGATTTTACCTACGTAACCTCATGGTGGTGCCAATAACCGAAACCGATTTCTGACTTTTCCACCTCTTGAATCTGTATTTATACCCACTTAGCATTACATTTATCTCACAGAGAGTCGGAGAGAGAGAGAGATAGAGAGACTGTGTGTGTGTATGTGTGTCTTTATCTCTCGGGTTTTGTGGTTTCTGCAGATCCTAAGAAATGGAGGAAGCCGCCAGTGGAAAGACTGAGGAGACCCAGGAGGTTCAAGTGCAGGAGGAACGGAGCAAATCAGCTATCGAGGTTGCTGAGGGCTTGAGGCACGAAGTTGAAGATGTAGGAGAATTTGCTGTTGAGGCCGGTTCTCTGTCTCCGACAGAGGCTCGTGGCGGCATCGTTTCAGGGGAAAAATCAGAGAACAAAGAGCAGAGCCCTCAAGTGGACACTTCAGTGATACTAGATGGGATAAGAGAGGATATTGACTCAAGTGTTGATCCAACTCAGCTTACTGTGCCTTTTGCAGAGGAAGTACCCGTGAGTCCGGAACTGGAAGCATCAGCAGAGAAATTGAAGGACTCTTCTTCTCATGTAGAAGCCAAAAAGGATGATGAGAAGACTTTCCCAACTTCAAACGGGACTAACCACCCCCATGCTACACTTGTAACAGATGGGTTAAACAGAAACACGGCAACGGAAACAACATCAGAACCAGTACCTTCTTCGGATGGGATTGCTGGGTCACATGTATCTGGCCTGGTCTCAAATACAGTCGACGACGAAACGATGCTGCCATCCACAGATGGGAAAGAAGCTGGGTTCATTCCGGTTGCAAGAGAAATGGATCCCGAAAGAAGTGAGGAGAAAATTAGGCCATATTTGGATGAAAATCAAGGGGAGTCATCGGGTGGTCTTGCTGACAAGACATCTGCGGAAAGCCCAAACAAATCACTTAAGGCCGAAGTTGGAAGCAGCGATGGTTCTCCTGAAAACACGGGAGAAAATATTCCTGTTAGTACTCTGATATCTTGGACTGGGTTCCAATTGGTTAAATTCACCTTTTATTTTTTTTATTTTATTTTTTTCAATATTTCATGTCATTAAACTCCCAACAAGAGTTCTATTTCACAGGTCCGAATGTTCTGATACATTTTTTTTTGTTTGTCCCAATAATTGAACATTGTTGTTCATTTCTTTGATTTGTCCACAGCCCGTTGTATCTCTGAATCGCCGCCCCGAGCAACCTACATCTTGGAGGAGCTGTTGTGGCCTTTTTGAAGTTCTTCGTCGCCCGCATGCGTAACTCAAGGTTAGCAAACTCTTTCATTCTATAAGCGAAACACTGGTTCATTTTGGGCAATCAAATCTATCAACCCCAACCCAAGTCCTAAATGGTTCATCTTTCGTGCGTGTGAGTAGTTTTCTTGTACTTTCGTATTTTGCTTCATCAAATGATCATTTGGCCCTTAACTTTTTCCAATCTTTTAAAACGACATGGGAGCTTTCGATAGGAGGAGTAATTGGTATATACTTATCCACCCCGTTAGGTAAAACACAGCGAGCTTAAAATTGGTAAAAATAAAAATAAAAATCTAAATATAATTATAATAAATAATAAATTTGTGAGTTTAAATTATTTTTTAACATTAAACCAAACAACTCATATGTTTACATTTAAAATTTTAATACAGTTCTCGTGGAGCTGGTTAAAATTGCATACCCGCGCCACATGTGCTGTCTATTGTGTTTTCTACCCAGGCTTATCCCGACGGCCCACCATTATTTGTAGGTTCCTGTTGGACTGCCCCTTTCCCACAGAGTGAGAGTTATGAATCTGTGCTCAACTAGCTAAAAATAAATCAACGTAGGGGTGGGTGTTGGGGGAGGGGGTGGTTGTTTATTTTCTTTGCGTCATTCTTTGCTATCATATGGCTTGGCCACCCAGTCATTCCAAGAAATTATTCAGCTGGCTAGCTCCTTGGGGCTAGTTTGTCACAGAGTTTGCCACTTACAAGCAAGCGATGTCAGATTCTGTAGGAATCAGATTTTATTCAATTCAATTTGGTTAGTACGTGAAGTTATACGCCAATCCTTGAGCACATACGCAAAGCAATGTAGAGGCAAAATTGATTTTATTTACTGGTGGATAGAATATGAAAAAGTTGCTTAAATTATTAGTGTCGCCCATGAAGTATGAAAGTTCCGACTGATAACCATTCTATCTGAAATGGAAATGTCCAGAACCTGCCCAGACAAACTAACGTGTAATATGCACTGGCATGTAATAACTATTCAAGAGACTCGGTACTGCATATGAACTCAACGTGTTTCTTTCTCTTGATGCAGATGCGGACCATCAAAACAAAATTCCTATCTAGTAGCTATGAAGCTTGTCAGTTTAATGCATGAATTGCAGCATTTCCATCATGGACGAAACGTGCCCAAAGAGCGTGCCAGTGTTGTTATTTGTTGTGCCTGGTTATGGGGATTGACCATCCAGGGACTCTATTTGTACCATAATTAAGAAATCGGTGGCCAAAACAACAATATTTTTTAGCTTTCTATTGATTTCATTGGTTGATAAGAACTTTGGCAATACAATGTTACTCGGGCGAGCGTTCATCGTCGGCAATGGTCTCTTTTTGACTAGGGAATTGTAAGCTGCCCCGCATGTCCAACTTTAACAAGCACACGGCATCATAGGCAATTTCGCTACTGTAACACGGTGTGTTGTATTGTGTAACATTTCTTGAAGAAACCTTACCCGAGAATTATTGTATGAGAAGATACCGTATTCGTCTCGACGATGGAATTATTGCGTGACATAACATCATGCCCTCAGGATCCCGGAAGACTGTTTTCGGGGCGGATATGACACCTTACGCAGGGGCTATGGACAAAGTCCGTTACAGAGGGGAAGCAGCAGTCCTCGCGTATCCTGTGTCATACGATTCTTGGAAATTGAGCGATCTTTTCGAGCAAAGGATATCTCATTCCCGAACCCTAACTCATCTGTGATTATTTAATCCCTTTTCATGTTGTCGGTGTGTAAAAAGGAATTTGCCTATGGAATATCTTCAAACCCGCAACTATCCTCTTCGGAAGGGAAAGTGCGTAAGCCTTGAGCCCGAACAATAATCCAAAACTGATTGCCTATGGAATATGTTCAAACCCGCAACAAACACCTCTTCGGGAGGGAATGTGCATAAGCCTTGAGCTCGAAAATAATCCAAAACTGATTGTGACAATTCGTCCAAGTACACTATTGTATTGAGCCTATTGACCCAACTCAAAATAAAAGTATTTGACCAGACAGAAAATTCTAAAACATACTTAAGACTTCTTTATACCTACAATTTTTTAAAGAAATTACAATAAATTTGTACTTAAATGTTCGATGTAAATGATGTAAATATATAAGACAACAAATTATAACCACACGTTAAGAAGTAAAACAAGTATAAATAACTCTCTCCTCTTCTTATTTGTACAATACCTTATTCAACCCAATAAAGCTATCAGTTGAATAAAACTCTCTACATTACAAAACTCTATTGTGGCTGCAGTTTTTCCAACATTTTCTAACCTCTTACTTGTCTATCATTGTTCTAAGCTCATTTGCTCAAATACTCTAAAGCTGGCTTAGTTCATCTTCACGTACCAATAAACTAAATGCCATGCAGGTTATCACAATCTAAATCTAACTCTGCGTCGTGTGTTGCTAGGAATATCTCGTGCCTGCTGTAGACCACAGATTACTCACACTGGACAATTCAGCTAGATCCCCTAGGTCGTTATTCATTAGCAAAGAAGAGCCATCATAGCCAACCAGGTTTTCTTGTTAGTCAAGAGTTAACGCGTCTTTATATCCACGTTATTTCGGGTCCGTGCCCTCGTTTTTGTGTGCATGCATCATAGAATATATCTGATGGATGTACTCTGGTGCACTTTACAGGGCCTGAAACAACTGATATTCCACAAACAAGTGCAAGTATGTGGATAAACCCAATTGCAACTCTCAAACAAAATGCGGCTGCTTTCCAGGCTAACAATGAAGTCAGAAAACCACGATTTCTCAGTCTCATTGGTCGGTCAATACTAAAATGAGGGGAAATTGCTGTGATTTAAAAAAATAAAAAAAGTCAAATCTATCTTTGGTTAAAACTGCACTAGACCAATCTAAAGCCTAGCAATGTTATCAAACAATGCCGTATTCCAAACAAAATCCAACAAACAGTTCAAACATCAAAGCATGCAACAATTGGTTTAAACAACGGTCCCAAAATTAGGCCGAGCTACAGCGCCAAGCAAAGGGACATACCATTACCAGCCGACAAAACTGAGAAATCTTCAAATAAACCCTAGTCCATGGTTTTAATTGCGCTTAGCATAGCATGCATAGACGACAGCAGCTGCGGCAACAATAGCGCAAGTGGAGCCAACTGCCAGCACCGGCCACTGGGCGTTCGATCCATTAAGTCCTTTCTCTGTGCTCTCTACTTCAATGCCATTGAGAGCCTGGACAGTTTTCCCCTTCATTCCACCAATCAGATCCTCTGCCTCCTCTAGCTGCTTTTGCAACTCGGCTATCTCAGATTCCATCTCCCTGACCTTCTCCTCTGACTCCCTCAATTTGGCCTCTAAGCCCTTTCCCTTGACCACCTGATTCTCCAACTCTTCATGTCTCTTCTTATACCCAACAATCTCCCTCTCTTTCTCAGCAATCTTCTCTCGCATCTCCTCCTCAATCCTCACTTTTTTACTCTTCTCCTCCGCCTCTCTAACTTCCAAAACCCCGACCTTTCTCTCCATATCCCTCAGTTTCCCATCAGTCCCTACCTTTTCTTTCTGAAATTCCTCAAGTTTCGATTCCTTCTCTCCCAAAGCCTTCCTGAGTTGAGAAACTTCAGCGTTCGCTTCCTCTGCTTCAGTCATAGCAGAAATTAAGTCGTGCTGGAGCCTGGAGACCTCGGTCTCCAAGTCTGCGGCCCTGGTGGCAATGGCTTCGAGCGCTCTCTTTCTCTCTTCTGCCTGCTCCTTGTGTTGCTCCATGGCTTGCAGCCTGAGTTTGAGGTCGGACTCATCGGACTCGAGCGATTCAATCTCGGCCTTCATTTGGTTAACCTGGCCTATAAATTGTCGGTTCTGGTGGGAAAGCAAGACCTTGTCTTGCTCCAGGGCTTCAATCTTGTGCTTGAGCTTGGTTTCGTTCTCCTGCTGTTGCTGATCCGCATCGTCGTAGAAGCTCTCCTCGGCCGCCTGATCATTGTCGTTCTTTGATGCGAGGCCATTGGGGACCGTGATGGTGCCGTCTGTCATTGCTAAGCCCTAAAACTTTGAATCAATCAATCAACGAGAAAATAAAAAATTCATTCACTGCACACACAGAGCGACACGGATTTTGCAGCAAATTGAAGAAAGTGTGAGTAACAATGAAGAAGAAGAAGAAGAAGAAGAAGAAGAAGGATAAGAAATGAATACCGGGCGGCGGCGGCGGCGGCGACCACAGAAAGCTGAGTATCAGATCTATAAATCGAAATAAAAGGGGCCAAAATAGCAAAGCAAAGCAATTAAATCAAAATTGTAAACACAAATTGTAGATTAGATTAGAGAGGAAAGAAGGCAAGAATGAATGACTCCAATTCGGCGATTGAATATAAAAATCTTGGGTGGGTTTAGGGCCGGCGGGTTCGGGTGCGGACTGCCGGAGGGTGGGGTCCACTTTACCACGGTGGCACACTTGACCCTAAAGGTAATTTCATTTATCTGCATAATTAAATAATATATAATTAATTTATACTTTATATTATTTTTTTCAAAATTATTGCCAAATTTTCTTCTTCTTCTTTTTGTTTTTTTATAAGAACGAACAAAGTTCGGCTAACGTGGATGGCCCCCACGACAGATGATGCGGTGGAGATAGCCTCCGAGCAACTCCGGCTGGCCCTTTTTATTTTATTTTTGAAATATAAAATATATAATAAAACAAAGTAAATACATAATAAAAATAATAAAATGTGTAAACAGTTATTAATATATATATATTTATTTATTTATTTTTATTTTGAGTTGCAACTGTTTGTTGTCCGTGCAGAGTATCACGTCGGCCGTGTCGTATAAATTATGTTATATTGGGATGATCACGACCGTCAGTTTTATCCCTCGCGCGAAGGCCTCCTGCTATATTAATATTAATATTATTAGCTAGCTAGCCGGTGGATCGGCAGCCCTCAATCTTTGCCCTCAATCAACTCAACTCGACGGTGCTCATCGAAGAGAGAGAGAAACTAAAAGGAAAGGAGGGCTGCTCGGCTTCGACGCTGGCAGATTTGAGTTGGGTTCTCCGGGATTGACGGGCGGCTGTTGGACGTCGACGACGGAGACGACTAGCTTCTGTGGGTGAGGTTGGTTTCTTTCTGCCCACCCTCCTTTGTCTATATAACCTGTGTCTATGTATCGATCTTCCTATCAAATACTTGCCATTTCCAGTACACTTAGATATTATACTATTTTGACGATCAACGTTCTCTTAGTTTTGAAAGCTCCTTCCGAATTTGTGGGTTTCACTCACTAAATACAATAGCCAAAAAGGAAGAAGTAGGAGGAGGAGGGAACCTGCACTTGGCTTCTTAATTTGAGTGAGTAATTAGTGGTACTAGAATCTACTACTGTCGTCGCCCGTAGTTTACAATGCCTCCATTAGATGGATGAATGCTGCAACTCATTTCTATTGAAAGCACGATGTGATTGATAGGCAAACTAGCTGTTAATTACCGGCTACTAACCAACTCAAGAATCCTATCTCATTCGGATTCATTCAAGCAACTAATTCTTATCTTTTGTATAGTGTGTTTTGACGTAGGAAGGAATATTCAAGAAAGAATGAGCACTGGAGGAGAGAAAGTATCAACTACCACCACAAAGACTCCCTCTGATTTCCTCAAATCAATCCGCGGCCGCCCTGTTGTAGTCAAGCTCAATTCTGGAGTTGATTACAGAGGTCAGTTACCTCTTCTGTCCTGGTGATAAATCCAGCTTGTTATGATCTTCACTTAAAGCTTATTCATAATGTTGAATTCCTGCATCTCATTGAACATGTTAAGGTTGTTTCAGACCTTGATGTGAACTTAACATTTTTATCTAAGATGGTACTTTTACAGAACAACTAATGCACATGACTTATGAACAGGGCTTCATATAAGATCGTATTGCAGTACAGATTGTTATCACAACTACTGCAGAGGGCTTTGGCATTTTTCCATCAATTAGTTTGGGGATAATGACAACCTAAAATCCCTTGGCATAGCAAAACTCACCAGAAATTCATATCCATGCAATTAGGACTGCATGTAATAGGACTCTACTGCTGCTTAGGAATAAAGATTTCTTTTTTTTTCACTTTTTGGCCATTCCCCACTTTTCCTTTTTCTATGTTTTACTCAATACTGTTTGCCATATGTGGCTGCTTGGTGACCATGATATTGAGTGGGGAAGGCAATGCCATAATGAGTGGTTTGGCACTGTAGATGGGGCTTGAATCATTCCAGCAATGCTGCAATAGGCTTGTCAAATTTATCTTTACCGCAACATTAGTTATCAGTTAACCAATAAATGAAGAATGTGGCATTTCTAATAACTGTGGTGTTATCTTCTCTGTTGTAGCCTAACATTTTTGTGCTTCACTAGAACCACAAATAGTGCAGAACTATCTTTCCATACCTTGTTGTATTTGTACTTGCTAGGATTATTACTGCTTAAGATGACTTGTGCAGGTATCCTAGCATGTTTGGATGGATATATGAATATAGCTATGGAACAAACTGAAGAATATGTGAACGGGCAGCTGAAGAACAAATATGGAGATGCTTTCATACGAGGAAATAATGGTAATAATGCCAAGTTAGTTTTCTATTTTAGCTATTTGAATTGATGTTAGAGTCCTGCGTTGATGAAATGTTTTCTTTGCCTTTCATGCAGTTCTCTACATCAGTACGACAAAGAGGACGCTGGCAGATGGTGCATAGTTGCGAGAACTGCAGTCAAGAGTTCTGTAAAAGGCCGACTTTGCAATAGTGCTTGTAGTGATTTTATTAGTGTTGTGAACCTGGATTGGAAAGCTGACCTGTGTGCCTAAACTTCCGTGCACCGCGTGAAAATTTGAGTTTGGTTTTTGGATTTTCAGGTGCCTGAGTGCCCTGTTTCATTGCTGTCCCTCAGTAGTATCACAGTATGTTAGTGCTTCCACTTAAATTTGGGTCTGCTTAGAGCTTGTGCCTTTCGTATCCCTTTTCGGTATAATTATTTCTGATCCCGCCATCTCTTTCTTTCCGTCTCTTTCTCTCGCCAACCTCTTCAGTTTTGTTTTGAAGTACTTGATGGTAAAACTGGTGACATTTAGGATTAATCAAGCCTGACTTGCTTCCCTGGAGGCCGTTACCCCAACAGCATCGTAATATGATATTCCGCTTCTCAATTCCTGATCATATCAAACCGCTTTATTTGTTTGTTGTGTTGTGCAATATATATACATTCTGTACATGGGCAATATTTGGAAAATTTTAGGACTCCTTTTTGCTCGATATGCCGTGGCCTTGCACAAGCAATTGGGATCAGCAACGCCCCAGAGCCTCTTATCGATTTTTTTCTTTCTTTCTTTTATGCCTTTGGAATGGAGACTGGAGAGGCCATTGAATTGATAGAAGAAGCTGTTTTAATCTTAATCGCATTACAGGGTGACAATTCAGTATGTTCCAAATTTAAATGGAAAACCACCTTTAATCATCGTTAGAGATTGAAAGCTGGCAAACACCTGCTCGGTAACAGGGAAGTTATATGTCGGATACTGCGCAATCAAGTTTCAGAATGGGCTATACTAAGTTGTGGCCTAAAATCGAAAGGGCTAGTCAAAAATAGCAACCCAATGTCTGGTGGCGCGGAGTTAGGCACGGGCCTAGTTTGGTTATGTTTGTGGACGGGCCGTGACACTTAAACTTCACTTTTGTTAACCAAACGATCAAGCACAAAGGTTGAATCACGAGGCTCAACGGCATGCCTGAAGATGTCCTTCGCAGGATCCACGACAACTTGATGTTGAATAATAAGAAGAAGACGCTCACGAAAATGTGTCAGGACTCAGGAGGAGCATGGTTGTATCGCAAAAAGAATCTATTGATTTCATGAACAAGGTAAGGATTCCTGCCAAGCATGTTCATAGGGCTTTCTTCGACATTATTGTTCGCTGCCAGCAGAAAGGGAACCAGAGGGCATAATGACTTGAGAAGGGAATTCGGTAGATTCGCATCAGTCTTTTACATAGGCCCCGACTGGAAGGACCATGACAGATGATGCTTCTGATGATGAAGAGGAGGAGGAGGAGGAGGAGGAAAAGGACGATGACAGTTTTTTCTGGTGTACGAACACGATCTTTTTTACCATATCAATGCAGTTCAAACTTCAAACTGGCTACTTCTTGGACTTCCATTCTTCGTCAATCCTTCTAATGGAGAAGCAGAGAAGATCCGATGGGTTATAACGTTCTTGATTAACAATGCACGAAATGAACTTACAGTTTTGCGGTATCTTTTGTCAATTAAAAAAAAAAAAAAACAAAAAACCAAAACAAAACAGAGAGAGTTGAGTCGCCCGTTCACAACCAGCGAGCAGCCAGCTGAAGGGATCGTGGTTGCGGGCCTTGTGGCTTTAAGGAATGATGACCCATTAAAACTCGTTCGTCGCTATATACAACATTTAGCTTGCTCTTTACTGAGCTCTTCCTTTCTCCCTAAAGACCCATTCCTCTCTAATGCTAACGCTAGTGCTAGTGCAAATAGTTTTAACCTTTAGGAGACGAGTGATCAAAAACATTGGAAGAAAACTTGACGTAAACTTAATCTGAATCTGAAGTTTGGACAACACACCAGGCAGAACTGGAATACAAATGTGATGTCTACCAAATCGCACTGACACAATTTTACTAATATATATATATATATGGTCGGTTTGTTAAGTCACTCAAGTTGTAATATCATGTGGAATTGTCCAATTGGAATTTTGTGGAAAAAAGTATAAATTGTGGATGAGTTCGTATAATCAATCAAAAAAACGCAAATCACAAAATTAAAGCGTGCTGGTAAACAAAATCAAAGGAAAGAAAGAAGAAGAGTCAAAGAGGAACAAGGCTTGAAAGGCAGACCATAGTGATGGGGCGATGAAAGTTTCCAAAATGTTTACAAAATACAATTGACCCTCCCCCCAATCAGCGACCACATACAAAAAAAGCCAAAATCATTCTCATTTCTTGCTTGCCTCTTCTTAAAACTCCTAATCCGACAGTTCGACTGGGATCTGAAGGTAAACAATATCAGAAGAAGAGATAAAAGAACAAGCTTTCTCCCATCTTGAATAATAATGAAGGAGCAAAATCAAAATAAATAAACTAGAAATTCAAAACAAGAAATGTTAATGAAAAATAATATATATATGTATATAATATTTTTTTTTTGGGGGGGGGGGAAGAAGAAGAAGGAAAAATAAAGGAAAGGCAACAAAACCCACGAGGCTGTCACTCCAACAAGAAGGAACGGGACGTGTAGTTGGGTTATGTCAACCTCCTAACTTGGTCTCGTCCTTCTCCTAACCTTCAAGGAGGGTAGCAAGAAGTCGCATGGCCTTGATTTGGCACTGCAGAGCCAATATATAGTGAGCAGTCTCTTCCAACAGCTTGTCAGGCACAAGCGAGTGACCACCGGGCACTATCCTCTGCAATGCCGCAATCTTGCTCTCCACTGCCTCTTTGTCAGCGTCGTCGTCTTCACAATTGCCACCCACCTCCAGCTTTACATCGGCCATTTCTTGAGCTTTCATTTCCCTCGTCTCGCTTCCGCTTATCCTTGGATGATGGCGACGACGAAGAAGTTTCTCTGAAGAAAGCCTCTTGCAGCGGCTTCGTTTAAAGTTGACCATATCTGACTTTTTCTTGTGAGCAGTCCTCTGTTTCTTGGGGAATGTGGGTACGACCATATTGTTTAAACTAGTCCCCATGGACAGTCTAGAAGGAAGGAGGAATTTGGAAAGAAAGATATCGAACCGTAAAGATCTTATTTAGATTAGAGTATTGGGTGAGGAGGGTGCGATGTTAAATGCTCAAGAAATTGCTCTAATGGAAATGGAAATGGAAATGCATTATTGATATATATATATATTCACACGAAGAATAGAAGTATTTGCTCGGAAATTGAATTGAATTTGGAGAAAGAAATGTCAATGCCAACGAAGCATGGCCCCACCTTATTTGGCTTCCCGAGTCACTCGTTATTTCTTGGGGACTAGAGGAGCTTGAGGTCGGGGAGTGTGGGGTGGGGGCGTCCGACCCGCAGGGCCTTCTGAGGCGCGCGCTAGGGATCCTGCGGTCAAGGCGTCAGAGGCAGACTTTTTTTTTTTTTTTCCCCTTTTTTCTCTCTTTATTTTTGGAGGCTTAAAAGTTAAAACGAAATATGTTAAGATCGTAATTAATTACGGAACTTGGATCCAGCGTATATGGAACGGACAAAAAGAAAAAAATTCTTTAAAAAAAAGAAAAGAATTCTAACCTATGAATTTTAAATGTGAGACTAATGTTGATTTTTAGGATGTAATTCTCTTGGGAGTTTATACAAGATCATTCATATCTCATTAATTAGAGAACTAGGGAATTGTTCATAGCAAAGGCATGGAGTTTGATTAAATTGCATCGTATTTTGCTTCCGAAATAAAACCTGCCTTTTATACAATTTTTTTTTAAATTAAAAAAAAAAGATTTCGACTCTGGTATTAAGGTCAATCACGTTAAACCCCTATCTATCGAATATAAGTTGTAAATTGACATATTTTCGGACCACATCTTGACCCTTTGACTAAGTGTAGTGTTTTGCATTAAAGATTTAGCGGATCATAAGATACGAGGCAGAAATTGTCGGAGATCATATTCCAGTCTCGAAGAATTCAATTATATGTAAGTCTATTAGAGGAGGAGGAGGAGGAGGAGGAGGAGGAGGAGGAGGAGGAGAGGGGGGTGGAGAGAGAGAGAGAGAGAGGTTAAGAAAAGCATGAGCATCATGTTAATTTATGGTGAGCGTTGAAATCATGGACTCCTACACATACTTTGATTAGCTACGCATGTGTCATGTATGGCTGGGGGGGCCGTGGAAAGGCGGTATGGTGGTGGTACATTTATTGGCACTTAGAGGTGGAGGAACGTGATATGGGTGTGCCGTCAAATCCCCAGCTGTCTGTCTCTAACGGCTGAAAGACAAAGAAACGGAGTTGCAGTAGGGCGATTGGCATTTCGGACATTCCACTTAATTATCGCACGACCAAAGGCTGTGCGTGTGTGCGTGTGCGAGCGTGTGGCGGGCAGGGGAACCAAAGTTTTCTACAGAACTATTACCCGTTGTTATATATTAGTGAAGTTAAATTTACATTTTAGCTTTGTATAATTTAAAAAGTAGTTAGTGATTTTTATTAAATATTATAGAGCTTTTTTTTAATTTATTAAAACGATTTAACTCTCTGTGTAATGTACATTCAATGTAATTTTATTAAATTATAGAGTATTATTATTATTTATTATTTATTTATAGGTTATATATATATATATATATATATATATTTGTCCAGAAAGAAAAACTTCTTTATAGCCTTGGAGGAGTTGGACTTGGGAGGATCACATTCACGAGGGGACGGGCCTGACAGAGGAAAGAGGAATGGGTCCACCACAATGACAAGAGAATGGAAGGAGGAGGAGGGGGGGGGAGAGAGAGAGAGAAAGAGCGAGGGAGGGAGAGGACATGTGCTCACATGATTCTCTTGAATCCATCGCCGCCAGCCCATGATCAATCAATCATCACAAGCAATAGCAAAATTGGCTTGATTGCCACGTGGCGAATTTTGTATGGGCCCACGGTCAGCTCCATAAACCCAAAAGCATGTAGGGGAGAGAGAGAGAGAGAGAGAGAGAGAAGGAAAAAAAAGAGAGAGAGATCCAAACAAGAGCTGATTTTCTTTTCAATTCAATTACAGTCATCAGTTTATATAAGATATTTAATCAAATAATAGAAGTGGGCCGAGCGGGAGGGCGGTGGAAAAGAGGGGAGCGGTGTTTCCAAAGGTGGGAAACCAGTCGGTCATATTTGGGATGGTTTCGAGGGAAGATTTTGTCGCCGGGTTGTTGGCCATACGGGGCTCTGTGTCCCCCTTTTGGTTGCTTTTACACACACTAAGCACCGTCGATCGCCAAAACCTTGCGGAAGACAATTAATTCAATCGGAACTTAGTTAATGGTTTTGCTTACAGCTCTTTATTAATCAAGTTGAGTACGGTCGAGGCTGGTTACTAGTAGGCTCGCAAGGAATTTTTTTTTTTAACTCACAAAACTTATTAAAATGTTGCCAACGTTATTTAGATAATTCTTTATATATATATATATATATATATATATAAAAGAAAGAAAGAAAGAAAGAAAGAAAAGTAACTACCCAGATTAACGCAACTAAATAATAATTAGTGGTTTTGAAGCATTTCTTTTTTTAGATCTAGTTGAAAAAAGGGCTTTTTGGGCTGTTGGCATCCCCGAAAATCCAACGATATCGATCAAAATGATTTGATGACTTTCAGAAGCATAAATCCTTTCTTTTTTTTTTTTTTCAAGTTATAAGCATAAATCGTGTGGTGGGTGGCCGGCCCTAATTGGGCTATTAGAATATGTGATGACAGCCGAATATATAAAGCCGAAAGTGGGTCCTCCTTCGATGCAGTCATGTTGGGACAATGCATGCATGACCAACGCCTCCTCCTCAAGGGCCCAAACAAATAAAATACAAAATAGTCGACAGAAAAGTGGGATGAATACTTGTGCAGGACACGTGCATGGATAACGGAATTATGCGTTACCACCCTAAAGCGTAATCACATGAGAAATGGGGTGTGAGATTTTGGTATTTATTTATTTTGGTTGGAGCATTATTGAAGGATTGCGATGTTGCTGTTGTTGCAACTTGCAAGGGCGTCCGGGTCCCGTTTGTGGGGGACGGCTTCCGCTTCCGCTGCCCGCCCAAAATTAATAAATTATTTTTTCGAATATACAAAATTTTCACAAGATATAGTTCATTTGATTTTATAATATTAATAAAATATCTTAAATTATATTATATATTATTACAAAAAAATTAAAATGACAAAATAAAAGAAAAGTAATTTATTAAAATACCAAATATTCAATTTTATTATGTAATTGTAAATATATTACTATATTTAAAAACGAGATAATTAAAATTTAAAATTTTAAAAATAAACATATAAATTCTTAATTATTAATTATTTTGTAAGAGACAATAATATATGTATATTGATAAAGAGGAGATTAGAAAACTGATTTTATAAAATTTGTATACCTTTTAACTTTTTATTTAGTCAAAAAATTAAACTTATCTATTATTTTAAAAATTATTTTTCAGTGGGGACAAAAGTCATTTCCCAGTGGGAGAAAAATTAATATTTAGCTTGATAGCTTTAAAATTTTCATGTTAAATCTTAGTTCTTAAAAAAATCGGCCCTAGTCCCCTCTTAAAAATTCAGCACTGGAGAAGGCATCGAACTTATAGTTGCCCAAGCGAAATAGCAAAGAGGGGGAAAAAAAATGGTAAAAATGGTTCAACATCTATTTCATGCTACGTTTGGCCGAGAGAGTAAAAGATCATTTTCTCTTCCCAGTTCTTTTCTGACCTTGATAAATCGAGAACGAATTAGTCTAAAGCCTACAGATGCTTGGTGATTTTTGTAAACAGTAACAATAACAATAACCAAGGAATCCAGAAGGCAACCAAGGCACCTAAAGCAGTAGCTTTAAGCTAAATTCCAATGGCTGACTCAGTCTTTATTCTTTTCTTTCCAAATGTTTTGCGTCTTCGAACTTCTCACTTCTTGCGTAGCTCCGTAAAGTGAAGAACGAGACGAGTTTTATTTCGTGAGATTTGACCTATAGTGTCACTGATAAAAGATGCTACCTTTCCTTCCTGGATGAACACAAACATAAGCGTTTCGCCTTGCCTATCTTACAGAACCTAACAATGTTGGCTCTACAAGGAAAGTACTCCTTTGCCAATTGTCATCCTTCTTTACACAAGCCACCCCTAAACTTCTGCGTTTGTAAGTCCTCTCCCACCAAAACCTCTCTCTCCCTGGATCACTCCAAATGAGCATACACTTATCCTCCTCCCTATTCCTCTTTAATACATTCTTGCAATTCCATATTGAGCAGCACCAACCTTTCTGTGAGCAGCAGCACTTGTCACAGATGGACCAATCCCACCATATTGAGCTTTGGACTGCAACAAGTTTGTGTCGATTGTAATCCTTTCATCAACAAGTTCCACCTTACTTGCCCCTGCCTGCGCCGTAAAAAATGGGTTGGAGTCAATGTTGATGGCCACATCGGGTGCAAATTTGGGAACCATGCCACATTGCTGGACTTGCTTTTGTGAGGACAAATCCCTCTCAGCTTCCGTCTTAGATCTATCTTGGTTTCCTGTGCTAGAATTTTGATATAAAAATGCAGAAGAGACAGCCTCAGAAGGAAGGATGGTCCTTCTGACAAATGCTTTTGAATCATAGGCTTCCTTCTCGATACTCCTGTTTTCATATGATGCAGCTGGCCCAACAAATTTTGTTGGATTAGCTGCAGGAACGATCAATAAATTATTACAGATACACGTACAACAGAAATTCAAAGGACACAGCATTGTCAGCCTTATTACCTAGTGGAAGTCGTGGTGCCTGCAAATTCCTTGACATATTTACAGAAATTCCATCAGAATCTCTGGGATATTTCTTGAATACTTCCTCTACAGTTTGCCGGTCTTTGAAGGAAGCAATGTTTTGTTGCTCCCTAGGAGGGACTGTGTTGGAATGTACAATTGTAGACCTGAAAATTAAATGGGAGAAAAATGACTCTTATGCCTTAGTCCATTAATGATTATGCAGGTATTCTCTTCACAGCTAAGACATCAAAGATTACACACAGGCTGCAGATGCCATTTATATGCCGAGAACACTGTAGCACCATACAGAATCCCCAACAAAGGGCAACTTACATCGAATTTCAATTCCCATATGTTGGGGCAACGAAAAATTGATGCAAAAAATGATTATAAGATGCTTGTACCAGGTAATAAAAAGGTTTCAGTGGACGTGAGAGAACATCAGGTTAACTTGGCTCTCAATAAGGCTTATCCTAATAATGTCCTCACCCCTACCTCTTTTAATAGACAGCAATCACATGCAATGCACTGCCCTGCGTGTAGTGCAACTTAAAGAGTTATCTCTCAATTATTAATTGCTTGTTACCTATGCAACAATTCTGTACAAAGAGTAGAGAGATACTCCTTGCCAATCAAAGAAAAGGATAAAAATTTGCCATAGTGAGATGCAAGCTAATAGTAAAATCACAATATTGACCAATGTAACTTATCAATGACACAAACAGCCAGAAACTACTAGATCAGCAAAATTCATTCACAAGAAAACAAATAATAATTATGGCAGCACAAAATTAGAGAACAAATATTACCTAGGAAGTGAAGCATGCTTTCTTTCAAGCGGAATCACTGGTCCACTTGTACCACCATTTTCTTCAAGATGTGCAAACTGCTTTCTAAATTGGTCAACAGCACTGATGTGAAACACACAATACAAATCAGGGGAAAGCCGAAGCATAGAGCTAATCCTATAACACACATTTGTATCAAAAAATAATAGAAAAAAGGAACCCATAAAATCAGAACCTTGGATAAAGAAAATTAGTCCTCTCAGCTCCATTTATATAGTCCTTTAGCAGCTGAGGATGGTATTCCAGTATCTCTTGAAAAATAAGTTCTCTTATGTCCTCCTTTGTAACTCTTCTCCTCTCAAACTCAAACTCCATCTTTGTTATTGGCTGACAGGAAGGCTCCCTCTCAACTTTAGCCAGTCCCTTGAAGTAAGGATCTGCCAAAGCCTGATGCGAGAAAAATGGGGAGTTAAGTCAAATGATGCAACCAATCAACCATATTATGGTCCCAGGTCAAGATAGCATCAAATGAACCATATTATAATGGCATCTAAACGAAACACATTCAGCTCTCTAATACAATTAATAAAGACCAAAAAGAAATTCTCATCAACCAGGAATAGTATTAAGGCTGGTGCAGAACAGTTGGATGCCGCATTAGAATGCAATGTGCACCTGACGATGAAGTTTATAATCTTTACTTATATTTTGATGCAGTTTATACTCCCAAGTAATGTGACAAACCTCTTCAGCAGTTGGCCGGTCTTTTGGGTCAAAAGCAAGCAGCCTTTCCAACAGGCATAGTGCCAAAGGATCCACATTTGGAAATTTCTGGGCAAATGTCACAGGCTGCTTTTTCCTCATGCTAGTCAAGTATCTCCTTGCCTTTTCATTTCGAACCTGGAGCCATTAAGCACAAAGGTTCATGACATGAAATAGTCTTGAGTGTCCTGCATTGCATCTGTGTGCAGGAGACTGTGCCTGGATGTGGAAGGGCCTTCCATGAAAGATTGATTAAGGGTTCATCAATCACACACGGATGTGGATTGAGGCCATTATCAAAAGCATACATCAAGTGCAAAGCATAGGCACACAAAATGTTTTCAAAAGTTTGGCCTACCCGAGAGATTGTATCTAATGAAGGTGTTCCAAGCAGATCTGTCATCAAATCAAGCTGGTGGACAACATTTTTGCCAGGGAAGAGAGGTTTTCCTGTTAGTACTTCAGCAAAGATGCAGCCTATACTCCATATATCAATTGCTGGGGTATACTGCAAATAGGTGCCATTAGCAAATTTAATCAAACCTGAAAACTAACATCAAATAGCACCGAATTCCACAAAAATAGAAAAAAAAAAGTTCCTCCAAAATGAATGTTTAGTATTATTAAAGGCAAAATGAAAAACTGTAATGATGTGAGGTCTTCACCAGGCAGAAAGAACGGTTATCTTTTTTCAAAATAAGCACATAGATGGAACAAAGTGAGTTGGGACATTCAAATCTATAAGATCATGGACTCTACAACATCAAGTCAATATGTACAAGAGCCATACCCTAGAAAAAAATGAGCCACAAAGTTCTGGAGCTCTATACCATCTTGTAGCAACATAGTCCTGAAAAGGTAAGATAAAACTCTTTAACTTCTAAGATTTAGATAACCACATATGTGATGTTTGGATAGGGCATAACAACCATCATATAAACTGTAAAACATACCGTCCAGAAAATTGTTGAGGGCGTATCATGAAAAGCAACTCTTGCCAACCCAAAATCACAAATTTTAAGTTTACAGTTTGCATTTGCCAATATGTTCTTTGGCTTTAGATCTCGATGGTACACACTTGCTGCAGCCAAAAATGCAATTATCATGTCAGCACTATTTTTGTGATCATTTTAAGGAAAAAGGGAAACAGGGAGAAGAACATACCAAAATCTATTTACTCATGATCATTTTGGGAATAAAAAGAAAAGCAAAGAAGAAAATACTAAAAGTACATAATAAGCAGAAAAGATTAAGGAATAAGAGGGGGAAAAAACAAAAACAAAAACATGGAGAAACATATCAAAAGGAAAGGAGCCCCTTCCAAGGTAACAACACAATTGATGGACTGACTTAAATGCATGTGGTCAATTAATTGCCAACCTAAGGACAGTACATGACAATGACTGCAGGCACATCCTAATGTGGCAACCAGTCCTGCCTTTGCCTTATACCAAGATTCAAAAGATTCCCTGGAAAGGCAGTGGAGCAAAAAGAGAACTACAATACCTGTGTGGATATACTTCAATGCACGAAGCAGCTGGTAAAGGAAAAACTGGTAATGTTCCTGTGTTAAGTCGTCATTTGCCTTGATGACTTGATGAAGGTCTGATTCCATGAGCTCAAAAACAACATAAATATCTTTAAAGTCCCTTCTGGATGGTGGTAGCATAATATGCTTAATCTCTACAATATCTGGGTGTCTTAAAAGTCTAAGCAGCTTTATCTCACGAAGGATGCGAACAGCATCTGAGATGTGCTCAAAAATATCATGTATCTTCTTTATTGCAACTCTTTCACCAGTGTGAGTGTCTATTGCTGAGCAAACAACACCATAACTGCCTTTTCCAATAACTTCCTGAATTTTGTACCGATTGGCATCACCATATTCAGAGAAAAATTCCATCTCTGCTGTGTTCTGTAGCAGATGAATCCAAGTCAGACTAAAAAACGACAGTCATAAAATACATGCTAGATAACGGCACATATCATGATGAAAATGCCAAAGAAGAAGCCCACAACAAACCAAAATATGCAAGCATAAAAAAGGGCATTCCCAGTGCACAAGACTCCCACACATAGTTGGGTCATACATTCATTATAAAAAGGGTTATGCGGTCAACAACACACTCACAACAATGGTGTGTAGATTATATTCAACAGAATGCCAAAGGGTCTCAAATCAAATTAATTGCTTATGCAACTGAAGTCACTACAAGCCGCATTCCAAAGACAACTCACCTATAAAACAGACGGAACAGGTTTTACCCCTGTTCTACTTTGTCCCGGATAGCATTATACTCAATGTCATCAATATTTGCAGGCTTATGACGTAGAAATTCCAAGCATTTGATTATCAAGGAAGAATAATCCAATGGGACAAAAAAAAGTTCTCATAAGTACATGTTTCTTTTCCAGTAATGATTATAAATCAAGTTTTTAGCACCAGTTCCTCTCCTCTCGCGCTCACGGGCCACAGCCATCCCAAACAGTTTCTTTTATTTAAAGGGAGCTGCCTAGGCAACTCCCTGTTTCCAAATAAATTAGAACAGGAAAATAAAAAACGTTAAAAAAAGAAGGCATGTAATGCAATCATGGAAAAAATACATAGGCACTAAAATCCGACACATATCATTCAAGAAAAGACCTAGACCTACCGCTCCGGAAGAAATTCCAATTCAATGATGCTATTATTATAACGGAAAATTCTTTCTTCTTTTTAATTAAAAAAATCAGTTTGCAAAAAACAAACATACAACAAAACGCATATAGCATAGAAAGGAAAAACCATAGATTCAATTCGGTGGGTGAGCATCAGATTTTGAAGGCCAAACAGTTTATTCGACCAAAGTCACCCAGGTCCACCTACTAAACTCATAGAAACGAAAACTCCTCATCTTCATAGAACACATACCATGTATAAAATTGAACTAAAAAACGACTATCACTGGGTATAAGCTCACTGGTACTAATCACCGATTGAAATAGTATCAGATGCCGAATTGATCCAATAAAAGAAACGATCCCAATATTACAGATACCCAAAAAAATTAAAAAAAAAATAGGGAATTGTAAACAATCTCTTTTCCATTGCAAATTCTTTCCGAACCTTGAAGTATGAACCAACCCAACAAAATTTCAGAACCGCCGCGGGGGGGGGGGAGCAAAATTAAAGTATGACAGAGAAGATGAGGGAGAGGCCAATCCAAGAACAGATAGACAATACCTTCTTCCGAAGATCTTGCTGCATTTTTGCTTTCTTCGTTTGTTTCTTTTAGCAAGGTTTCAGTTACCCAAAAGAAAATTGTAAAAGAATCAAGAATAAAAGTATTGAGAGGCGTCGGTTGGGATTGCACAGTTGAAGATCAAAAAAAGAACGAACCAATTCAATAGAATTGAATTGAAGAAAAAGAAAAAGAAGAAGAAGGAAGATCGAAGAAAAGAAGAGGGTGGTTGGGAATGATCAACCACATTTGCCCCATCTACCCCTGCTCCGTATGACGAGACCAAAATTCCACCTCCTCCTCCTCAATTGTTTCGCCCAACAACCCAAAACCCCAGCCAAAGCCCTCATGCACTCCACCTTCTCCTCCTCAATCTGCCTACGCAAACCAACAGCAACGACCACGAGCAACAGCAGAGCAATGCCAACTAGCACAAATCGACAACGCCGTTTCCAAGATTCATCACCGACAATGAAGTGCTACTCGGGACTGCGGGATTGGCGTTTCTATTCTGTGGATGAGGAAGGAAACCCATCTTATTTGATTTTTTTTTGGGGGGGCGGGGGTTGATGTTAATGTCAATGGATCTCGAAGTAACCTCCCCCTCCCTTCTCTTCTTCTCCCGCTGTCTTATTTTTACCTTAAGAAAGAAAGCTTTATGTGTTTTGTGCGCATTAGTTTAACTCAATAACACCGACAAGAGAGGAGAGGGAGGGAGAGAGAGAGAGAGAGAGAGCGACATATAGATATATATGAGAATGTTTAGACCCGTCACTCTTGGGCGGCAGGAACCTAGGGCACTGTATATATCGGAAAGGGTATTTTGGGAAACTTATTTGTGGATAAGGGCAAAATATTTGTTTTAAAGATTATTATTATTATTATTATTATTATTATATAAATTCTTAATTTCAAACATTATAGTAAATTTAATCGAAACTTCAAAATATGATGATTTTATTGTTATACATTTTTTTTTTACATATTTATCTCATTATAAAAAACTATTGATATTTTTTGTCAATTTGAGCGATATATATCATCTTGATCGGTCAAACAAGATAATATGTTCCGTTTTTTTTTTTTTTTCCATATCATTGAGATATATCACACAAATGAATAGAAAATAGAAATAGATTTTGATAATACGATGGATTTATTTTTAGAAATTTTATAATAAAAAATTATTATGTTTAAAAATTAAATTAAATTAAATATATTATAATTTAAAAATTTATAAATTTATTTACATATCAACTCTACTGTGTACAAACGAATGCGTCGGCGACTGCGTAATTACTATTACGTTATCGCTACGTTATCGCTTATGCGCGCTTTTTTACGTTGGCTTTGGCCGGTGGAGTGGAGGGAGAGGAAACTTATTGGGGAAAAAACTAATAATAATAATAATAATAAAGTAAGCAAAAGTTTTGTAAAAAGAAGAACAATAATTAGGTACAGGTAACAGCTGTTTCTACCCATCTGGTTAGTGGCGTGGTTGATGGTGGGTCAATCAAATTAAAATAAAATAAAATAAAATAAAATAATTAATTTTACTCTTTATATTCAAAATTTTTTATAATGATATATATTTTTTCAAATCTTATTTAATAAAATTAATTTATATTAAATATTTTTTTATTAAATACAATCATATATCAATTGCTCACATATTAATAACAAATATATTTATTTTTGACTATCACATAATTAAAATAATTTATTTTATTAATTTTTATTTTTGAATTAAAATTTATATTATGTTAATAATTTTAATGGTATGATAATTAAAAAAATTACATTTACTATGTAATATAGAATGGTTCTTACGTGACTATGCTTAATAAAAGTTATTTAATATAAATTAAATTTAATTAATACTTTTTTAAAAAATATAATTATAAAAAAATTTCATCGTAATAAATGAAATTAATCTTTTACCTAATAATAATGATTTCGTCTACAATAATTCAAACGTTAAATTCGTATATTTAATTTTTTTTTGTAATTATATATATAGTTATGGTTAGTAAATTTCTTAATTGATCAAAATAGTGATTATTATTATGGTCTCTTCCCTTCTACAGTGATGTACACGCATAAAATATAACTATTACTCTTTCTTATGTCCATAAAAAAAAAAATGATTCAAAAATCAGTCAAATTTAAAATTGTTTAAAAAAAACCATGAACAATTACATGGACACATAATTAATTTACATTTATTTATAAAGTTAGACATAATCAATAAAATGAGATATATATTTTTTTATTTTTTCATTGAATTACATTTTATGTTAATAAAACAATATATGTATTATTTTATTAATTATATATAAAAGTATCAACACTACTTTTGTATCTAGTAAGTATTTTCATTAAGAAAAAACAAATGATTCTAATGCCGCCCAACCCGGAAGACAATTCAATCCATTGAATCTCCAAGCAACTTTCAAAAATTAAAACCATTCCATGGAGATGACAAGCAATGTTAATGTTAATGGTGCTATATAATTTCTCTGGACAACCACGACTTTAATGTTAAAATAAAAATAATAATAATAATAATAATAAAGCTACGTCTATTCTACTCTCACATGTGTTACAGCTTCAAAATTAAGGGTTCGTGTGGAGGGGAGATGTAGCCTTCCCCGATCCGATGTTGTGCCATTTGTTTCATTTGAATAGAATTGGCAATACCCCCACCCGGTACAAATAAAACCGTGTCGTATATTAATATTAGGTTACCCACAGGATCGGATCACGCATCCAACTCGAAAATGAGATGAGATCAATTGACCGCAACATTTCCACCCCACGTAATTCCCAATCAATTAAGGGTCGAAGTCATGGTGGCTAGCTTTTGTTGTACTTAAAATCCTTGATGGCAACGTTTGGTACAAATTTGTGGGATAGTTCATCAGAATTTTTTATCTGAGGCTAAGCCTGTATATATATATATATGTGTGTGTGTGTGTATGTGTGTATTTTTAACGTATGTAACCTCCCACGTTTTACATGCTGTTGGAAAGGCCCTGGATAGTACGGATTGTAAATGTTATTACGTTGACTTCCCATTTCATCAGTCTGTCAAATGTTTATGTAAGTGGTTCGCATTAACTTTTTTTCTTCAACACAAAAATTGATGCCATTAAAATGTAGTTACAACTCGGGTAAGCCTGGACCAATATTTACTCGCTTACTAAACGTAATTGATCCCGTCAAATTGCGTGATTCACAAGTAGCCTCCATAGAAACTTGGTGTTATGAAAATGACCGACCCTGGGAAGTTCCATTACTAATAACGAGTACGCGTGTCAAAGACCTTTTTTTCTTTTTCTTTTTTAATCTTTCAAAAACTCTTAGATTTGTCTTTTTTTTTTTTCTCTCAAAAACAAAAACAAAAACAAAAGCAAAAGCAAAAGCAAAAACAAAATCAAAAACAAAAAAATTCGTCGGTGCCCACTTTAATTAGAGGTGAGAATGAGCATGTCAATAACTATGGAGAGGCAGCTCATCCCCCACCAGATATATGCTTTGGCTGGGCAGCAGGAAATGTGATCACTATCATCTGTTGGCTGTTATGCAAAATTGGACCCGTCCCAAATTCACCCAATTAAAAAGGAATCCAAATTATATCCACACAGGGAAGCGTCACGGAGTCCGCCTTATTATTAAATGAGTTCCCCAACTCATGAGCTCGCATTTCAGACCACTGCCCCCCAGCCTCCCATCTCTCCCCCAACACCGCCATTGATATATCAGCTTCCATTAAAAATTTACACATGACCGCTTTCTCCACTTGCTTTTATTTTGTTTAGATGCGTGTTTTTTTCTTTCTTTCTTTCTTTTTTGAGAACTATTTTCTTAAAATGCTCATAGCTCAAACCTCAGAATGAGAATGAGACCAAAACAAATTGCAAGTGCGTTTTAAGAGGCACTGATTTTCAAATTAAATGGAATTATTTTTTTCTTTATAAAAAAAAAACCCCAGGAAAAAAGACAGTTCGGGTGAGGACACCGCACCTTATCTCGTATTAATTAATTAATTAACGTCAACAAGGACACCAAGTTACCCATTTGGCCCACCCTGTCCTATGGCCATAACTCCAACACGTCGCTTTTTTTTTTCTTTCTTCTTCCCAGCACGCAAAAGGCAATCGTTGCTGCTTCTGTTTATGATATGTGCGAGGGGAAAATTTTGACGATAATACAGCGAAAATAATGAGTAATTGTATGTTAATACGATGTAATTTAATAAAGTATTTATTAAATTTAACAAAAAATGCATAAATTATTAAATAAATTACATATCTTTTACACATCTTTCATTACATTTTTACGTAATCAAATCTGTATATGATAATATTAACTCACATAAGAGGATACGTAGGTTACCATACGTGGCTGATTGTCAGTCATCACTTTTGTTCCACGTAAATTATTATTATTATTTTTTAAAAAGTCTCATTGCGTGAACACAAACTTCATAAATTTAATTAAATGAATGCAAAAAATTTGCATCCAGTTGGCAACAGCAGTAGTGAACGTGTACAGGAGGACGGACGAGCAGGCGATAATTAAGGGACAATCGGCCACGGCGGGTCCCACGTACGTCTGGCTGTACAGTTGTACTTGCACTACAGAAAGGGTCACCTTGCTCTTAATCTTCCCCACCCGCCCCGCAGCCGTCGAATTTTGAAAACAATGGTGGGGTTGGGGGTGGGGACTAGTTTTTTTTTTTTTTTTTAAAGAAAGAAATGTTATTTATGAAAACATTTGCAAAAGTTATAAAATCATAAATTTTACCATAAAAGTTATAAAATTCCTGCCCCGCCAGCTTCTGCAGTCAAAACCGTCATCCATTTTCCCCCCTCCCCGGGGATGTCAAGAGTCCACCGCCACGGGACCTTTAACGGCCCAATGGCTTATGGGCAATCCGGGGGCCGGTCTCCATGAATTATACCCTATGCTACCCCGAAGCTGCAGGGTAGGTTAGAAAATTAAAAAGGCTTGAAGTTGGGGGCTCTCTTCTGGCTACCAAATTTAAACAGCCTCGTTTTCCTTTAAGATCAGGCAACCAATTTGATTTAGGACTCGAGGGGGGGGGGTACAAGGATAAGGGACATAAGCAAAATGGAAATAAAAAATAGTAATAAATAAAATCAGGTGCTAGAATGCTGGAGAGCCAGGACAAGGGTCAGGGCGTCAGGGTAGGAGGGGATTTCCATTGAAACACACAGAGATTTTTTTTTTTTTTTTTTTTTTGAGAATTAAATCTCCGTCGTGACATGACATAACTTTTTCTCCTTCTCCTTTTTGGGTCCAAATACAACTGGGCTTGCGAAGTTGATGCCCACGCAATAGAGGTATCTGGACGTAAATTTAAAGGTTCAGTTGAGAAATGTCCAACGGTAACGGTGGTGAGAAATTCTCGTACATAATTTGATCGACAGAAGAGAAATTCTGGTGCACAGACTTTGTTTGTTGTTTCAGCCATGTGCGAATCGGAATAGCGATCACGCATATTTCCAGAAGGCAATAATCTCTAAAACGAACAAATAAGCAGCCACTAATTGTTAAAAAAAAACAAAAGGTCATTCAAAGCAAAAAAGCTTGTGTGCCGCCCGACCACTGTAATATAAAATTTAATTAAATAGGGTGTTTGGGGGGGGGGGGGGATGGTAAGGGAATGTGGTGGCAAATGCATAACAGGGTCATCATTTTAAAAAGCGCGGGTATATCTTTTATGGCAACGACGCCCACTCGTGCAATTTCATAAAAGATCCCGGTGCGATGGTGGAGACAGACACAAATTAAAATTCTCTTTTGAGCGTCCACAAAAAAAAAGGGGAAGGCCTTCCTCCTCAGCCCTTGTGGTTGGGCCCCAAAATTATTCAATTGGTTCCTTCCTTTCAATTCATCCGATCAAATTCCAAAATGGCCTGACGATGTTTAGTTTGCCTACTGCCATTTGCTATTTGCGAGAGCCCTACGTCGAATCATCGGAATGGCAAACAGGTAATTTTAAAGTGTTTTTTTTTTTTTTTTTTGGGGTTTTTGAATCCGATATTTAAGACATGGGTTGGCCTGGGAGTTGATGCTCGGCGATTGTACGTGTGAGATGTGTCGACGGACGCCAAATAGAGATCAAATGCAGCCCATTTCTTTCACTCCCTGTATTTTAGAGAGAGAGAGGGAGGGAGGGAGGGGGAGAGAAATTTTGTCTTTTATTTATTTCTCTTGTTCCCTTTTTTTCCCTTTTATTTACTAATATATATATATATCATTGTACTCATCAAAAGAAAATTATGGTGCGGCACACACGCACACGCACGCACGCACGCACGCACACACACACGCACACACGCACGCACACGTATATATCCTAAATAAATGTAAAATTGTGATTATATTCAATTGGCGGAAAAGTCAAACTAACAAGGGAAAACGATGACATTTTTTGTTTTTAATAAAAAGATTTTAAAGTTATTGGCAAATCAGTTTTTTCTTAAAATATAATTGTGAATAGCGAGTGTTGGACACAAATTTATGAAATTGACTTCGCGATGACTTTAAGGAGACCTGCTTATGGCTAATTTTCGTTCGCTGATAATCGAATGCCCAACAATTCGCATGTGCCACACACACACACACACACACACATAGAATTTATTTAAATGAGTGGTTTCGTTACATTACATTAAATTACATGGAAGTTGTGCTCAGAAAAGAAAAACGAAAGCCAAAATAAATTGGGGATGGTTGTTTTTCTCCTCCTTCCAATCATCTCTCTCTCTCTCACACACACACAGTCCTCTCGTTAATTTTTTTATGGGCTCTATTTATTTTTTGCCTTAAATTACTTTCTCTCTCTAACGAGGCCTCTCTCTCTCTCTCTCTCTCTCTCGCTTTTGCTTCCCCGGCGGCGAGAGAAAAGGAAGTAGAAGAGTACAAGAAATATATAACTCAGCTTTTACGAAACACACTCTCTAGTTTTTATTTATTTATCTCGGAAGAGTCTCTCCTTCTTCCTTTCTCTCCCTGTCTCTGTCTTTCTGTATATTTGTCCTTGTGGGAATTGCTTTCTTGAATTCTTTTTGATTGAGTTGGGTTGAGTAGTTTTAGTTGAAGTCAAAAACTTTTGTTGATCAGTACCAAAAACTTTGGTCTGTCCTGTCCATGTTTGTTACTTTTGTGAGCAGTCACCTGTTTGTCTAGTTCAAAGTCTCCCCTCCCTCCGTCCTCCAATGCCCTCTTTCTAACCTCTCTATCCATCAGGTACTTTCTTAATCTCTGCCTCTGCCTCACAATTATTAGTATTTTGGAGGTGATTTTTGTGATGCACCTTCTTTCTTTCTTTCTTTCTTTCTTTTTTTCTTTCCTCTCTTGGGTTCCGAAGGAAATCCTGGGGCAGGGAAAGCGATCTTTAATTGTTAACTTCCCTCTCTCTCTTTTTTTTTGGGGGGGGGGGGGAGTTCCTGTTTCTATTGGCTATTATTTCTTTCTTTCTTTCTTTCTTTTTTTTTTATTTTTTCGGGGTTTTATTCAGTTTCTTTTTGAGGTATGGGATTTGGGCGTGGCGCTTTGGAGGGCCATAATAACTTAGTGTTGATCAAACGAGTATGATTTGTGTTGAGAGCAACTGTTATGGTATGGGCATGCCTAGAATTGGAAAACCCTTTACTGAGTTTTGTCGAATGTTTCGACTTTAGAGTTCGGTTGACTTGAGATTGGGCTAACTTTATCAGCTGTTCCCTTCCTGTTTTTATTTTTTATTTGGAACTGCATGATTTTATTATTATCTCATTTTTGTTGTTTTCTACTGGAATTGAACATTTCCAATGGGAGTTGACTAAGACATTTATTGTTATTTCTGTTAATTCCTTACTACCTTATACCCTAATCGAATTCTTCTTGATGGTGTGTAGCACTCACTCTGATTATATGCATTTTAGTAGTTGTGTTTATGGAGAAGATACTAAAAATGCATTAGATTCAACCAAGAATTGATATCGTTATACTACAAAATGAGTGCATAAAAGAGAGAAATGTTCCTTTATCAATCATTGGGAAATAAGTATACACAGAAGGGGTAAATAATTAATTCTCCATCTTAAACTGTGGGAAGCTAATAGCCAACGCTCAATTTTTTTTTCCTTTTTCTTTTTTATTTCTTGCAATGCCTCGCTGATTAATGTCAACCATTTTTTGTTGGAAATTGATCAGTAACAATATGTTATTGTTTCAATTGATGAAGATGCCATGTTTTTTTACACGCCTACCATTTTGATTGGCTAAGCAGAATTTCATAAGGCCTAGATTTTAGTTAACAGTTTGAAGTTTTGTTGCTTTCAAATTTCTCTGTGTTTGCAGAACAGATTAATGGATTACAGCTCAAAGGATACTGGTTCCAGTCATTCTGCAGGTATCTCTTCTTTTCTGCCGTCTATTCTTTTTCCTTTGTTGACACCCCATGCCCATGTGTAGTGTTTGCATTTGTTCTCATCTATATGCATCATACCTTGCTAAGGAACAGGTGCATGGGGGATTCCACTTGCAAGAGATGCATGCCACCCATCAAATGATGCAAGCTTGTTTTCTAGCTCGTTGCCTGTCCTTCCTCATGAACAGTGTATGTATAAGCTCTAGAAGATGTTATGACTCCTATTGATATGCATGGGCTTGATTTTTGAGACTTGCTGACTGTGCAGCGAACTTTAATGATTTAGAGCAACGTGGTTTATTTGCTAATGATGGGTCTCCAAATTCAAATAAGCTTGACCTTGAAAATGAAGCTGAGGATCCATTTGACGATGTTGAAACAAAGGCAATTGGAAACTTGCTTCCTGATGATGAAGATGATCTTCTTGCTGGCGTAATGGATGATTTTGATTTGAGCGAGTTGCCTAGTCAACTGGAAGATTTAGAAGAGTATGACCTCTTTGACAGTGGGGGAGGGATGGAGTTGGATTCTGAACCCAAAGAGGGCTTTCGGGTTAGCGTTTCAAAGCTGAGCTTATCGGATGGTCTCACAGCAAATGGGATTTGTCCCTATGCTTTTCCAAATGGTGTAGGAACTGTGGCTGGGGAACATCCATATGGGGAGCACCCTTCAAGAACGTTGTTTGTGCGGAACATCAATAGTAATGTAGAAGACTCTGAGTTGAGATCTCTTTTTGAGGTAGTACTTGGATATTAATATTGGAGCTACCAGCATTATAACTCTTTGATTGGGCCTCAATTGTTTAGTGAAAATTTTTCAACTTTATCCTTCTTTAATTTTATATTTAAAACATCACTGAATGTGTTGATATTGTAGTGCTAACATATTTGATGTACAAACATCCGGTGCTTGAGGTCATTGTGACTGTCCTATTTCTCTAGACTTGTGTTGGCATTGTTAGCAATACAATATAAAACTTCTGTGAATTTCTTTTCACTTATTATGTTCATATTTGATGAACTCTACAATTGGCTAGGCATGTTAATTGCAATGAGACCATTTCCATAACTCAAACCTATGATCTCTAAGTCACAATGGAATAACCTTACTTTTATCCCAAGGCTTGCCCCTCATATCATGTCAAGGAAATGGAAAAAAGAAATGGAATTTCATCATTTTTTGTTAGACCCAGTGATTACTTTATAACTTCGTGTTTTCCATTCTTGCAGCAATATGGAGATATCCGCACTTTATATACTGCCTGCAAGCATCGAGGATTTGTAATGATATCCTATTATGACATTAGGGATGCTCGGTCTGCAATGCGTGCATTACAAAACAGGCCATTAAGAAGAAGAAAATTGGACATCCATTTTTCAATTCCCAAGGTTTAAATGAATAGTTTAGTCTTGCATTTTGTTGACATTGTTGATACCTTTGACATCTTTATTAATCATGTTTGCACGGTACATGCCAGGATAACCCCTCAGAAAAGGATATAAATCAAGGAACACTTGTAGTGTTTAATCTGGATGCATCTGTGTCAAACGATGACCTTCTCCAAATATTCGGGGCTTATGGAGAGGTCAAAGAGGTATAATTTTGTGAAATTCAGTAGTTTCTCTTGGAGGATTATTGTATGTTTGGTTGTCTTTAATGATTGTGATTTTCCTCTGTTGAAACTGCAGATAAGAGAAACACCACATAAGCGCCATCACAAATTCATTGAATTTTATGATGTTAGAGCAGCTGAGGCAGCCCTCAAGGCCTTAAATAGAAGTGACATTGCTGGAAAACGTATTAAGCTTGAACCCAGCCGTCCAGGTGGAGCACGTCGAAAGTAAGCGTAGAGTCTCATCCTTTTTTGTTGTGATAATTTGTGATATGGAATTGATTTAAGAAATGAAATGAAGAAATAGTAGATTGTATATTGTGAAGGAGAGATTATTTACTGACTCTAAAAGAAGCTTTCTTGTTAACTTCCCTTATAAACTGGTGCTAGAGCCTTACCATATCAATTGATTAGTTGGTGATGGCGTGAACAGTATTTGGAATGGACACAGTTTGGAAGTGGCTTTGAACAATGACTATTTTGCCCATACTTTTGTCTTCTATTGGCTACAGTTTTAAGGAATTAGAACATTTATTATTTCATGGAAAGGATCTTTAATAAGTATTGGAACAACCTATCTCATGCAAAAGGAGGAAGGGGAAAAATGGTGTCTGGGTTTTTATAACTTCTACAAAACAACTCTCAGCCAGTTAATGACATGCCAACTAGTGTTGAGCAGGAAGCCAACCGCTTAAAACCTTTTTCTTCCTTCTACTAATCAGAGTCAAAAGCCATTTGTTTAATAGAGTAGGTGGGAAAATGATTGTTTTGGAATGGGTTAATTGACAATAAGATGTTAGTCTAAGAAGCTACATTGCTATATGTGCCTTGTATATATTGAAGATGCTGAAGGAAAGTACTCTAAAAACCTGAATTGAGGATTTTAAATCTGATGAGTGTAAAATGTAATTGTGACTATTGATTCTTTGTTTTTGCTTTGGTAGCACTAATGAATCACATCTACTCCAGAATCTTCTAAGAATTTATATGATTTGCTGATTTTTCACATAAAAAACTTCCTTTGCATTTTCCCTCCATTTCTGGCTGCTGTCTTGTGGAGGTCATGGTTAAGCAGCAATATCTATATGTTTTTGGATTGTCCATGTTTCTTCTATCTTTTAAAATCTGCATTTTACTGTTGCTGTCCTTAGGCCTTTACCATCAGTTGTTTCTGCCATGGTCTTGCTCAAATTTCCTATGACATGGTGATGTATTTGATATTTATCCAACACACTGGTAAAGAGCATAATTTAGTGGCTTGTTTATGCTTAGCTTGATGCAGCAACTAAGTCAAGATCTGGAACAAGATGAAGCTCGAAGCTTTCGACATCAAGTGGGTTCACCAGTGTCCAACTCTCCTCCAGGTTAGAATTATATAGACAATTCTTTGTGTTTGTTTGTCTGAAACACAAACATGTTATGCTTTTCTATCTTAATTCTGGTTCTTTTATATTGGAAATGCATTTGTATCATAAGCTTGATTGTTGTTACTTCCTTGACAGGTAACTGGGCAAATTTTGGCAGTCCAGTGGAACACAAGTCCTCACATGGTTTTAACAAGTCCCCTGGTCCAGGATCTTTGAGCCCTGTAAATGGTAATAATTTGTCTGGGTTAGCTTCAATTCTCAGCCCTCATGTGTCCAATGCTGTAAAGATTGCCCCCATTGGTAAGGACCAAGGGAGGACTAACCAGGTAAACCAGATGCTTACTAGCACGGTATCAGTACAAGGTGTAGCTCATCAACATTCTCATTCGTTCCCTGACCAAAAGCTGAGCACAAGTCCTGTCCCCTTGTCTGCTTTTGGGGATCCATCTAGATCATCTGGTGTTGGAACATTGTCTGGTCCTCAGTTTCTTTGGGGAAGTCCTAATCCTTACCCTGAGCAGGTCAGTTCTGCTTGGCCATCATTGTCAGTTGGTCGTGCATTTGTATCAAGTGGCCCTGGACAGGGGCTTCCCCGTGCTAGTCAACATGGTTCTTTCCCTACTTCGCACCAACACCATCATGTGGGATCTGCCCCTTCCGGTCTTCCTCTTGATCGACATTTTAACTTCTTGTCGGAGTCACCAGAAACATCTTTTGTGAGCCCAGTCACATATGGCAACATGGGCTTGAACCACAACACTGGAAATTATATGATGAACATGGGTGCCCGTGCAGCTTTGAGTTCTGGTTTTGGGCTGCCAGGAACTATGACTGAGAATGGTTTGCCTAATTTTAGGATGATGTCATTCCCAAGGCATAATCCAATGTTTCTTTCCAATGGTTCTTACTCAGGACCAGGAATAAACAACAATGAGGGATTTGCTGAACGCGGTCGAAGTCGGCGAGTTGAGAATGGGGTGAACCATATAGATAGCAAGAAGCTGTATCAGCTTGATCTGGATAAAATTATTAGTGGGGAAGATACAAGGACCACTTTAATGATAAAAAACATACCTAACAAGTAAGCAGTTGATCAAGGTCATTGAAGTAGATCAAAAAAAATGTTTTTTATTGACTGAGGTGGTTAAGGATGATTTCTCTTTTTGTGTTCTTTCTAGGTATACTTCTAAGATGCTGCTGGCTGCCATTGATGAAAATCATTGTGGTACTTACGATTTTCTATATCTACCCATTGATTTTAAGGTAAGATTTTTTTCTGGAACTTTCATTTGATTGTGTTTTTTTTTTTTTTTGGAATTGGATATTTGATTATGTAGTTTGCTTCGTGGGAAATATATTGATTTGAAAACCTATTTGGTGCAGAACAAATGCAATGTTGGTTATGCTTTCATCAACATGGTGTCTCCTTCGCACATCATTCGCTTTCATGAGGTCCATATTTGCACCTTTCTAATGTCATTGAAGAGTTTTTTGTGTTGATGCTTTTGATGTATTACATATATACTTGACAAAATCTAAACTAAACATGAGTGTTTATTGATGTTTAGAATGTGAAATAAAATCTATGCAGGCCTTTAATGGGAAGAAGTGGGAGAAGTTTAATAGTGAAAAGGTTGCTTTACTGGCATATGCGCGAATCCAGGGTAAGGCTGCCCTGGTGGCACACTTTCAGAATTCAAGCTTAATGAATGAAGATAAGCGATGCCGGCCAATTCTCTTCCACTCCGAGGGTGAAGAGTCTGGTGATCAGGTGACAACTGAGTCTAATTTCCATTATCATGACATGTCTATCACCAATGTTTATCTCACTTATTCTGCATGATCAAAGGTGCTGTTTTTCTTTGAAATGGTTTCTTGGTGTCTTGGGGTCAGCTACATCACTTCGTTGGTCCCAGTGGGTGGACAATATCGTATGCAGTCATTTTAAATAAAAAAAATCAAAGAAGGAAATTTAATTATTCTAATTTCATTGAAATAATGCTATTAGAAACTATTAGAGGGGGGAAGAACCTTTTTAATTTTTTTTGTGTACTTCATGTTCACCAAGTATGTTTTCCTTCCAAATGCATGTGGATGGTTGAAATCAATGAGCTCTAAGTTCAGATTATATATGTCATGGTTTTCGTGCCCACCTTCAAAATGAATATCATTCAGCTTAGATCTTGTATGCAAACAAAAGAAGGTGCACAGCAGATTAGTTTTCAACTTTTTTGATGAAGTCTTGCATCTACCACAAATTGCTTGATGTTGTGTGTGTATTTGGATCCTCCAGGAGCCTTTGCTGTCTGGCAATTTAAACATCTGTATCCGTCAGGCAGATGGGTCATACTCTGGGGATCCACTGGAGAGTCCAAGAGGCAGTCTAGATGAGAAGCTAGAGAATAATTAACAATGGAGATCTTTACTCGTAGTGTTAAGCAGTGTTGGGAGTGCTAACGATTGTTTAGAGTTAATTTCTACTCTACAAAATTGGAAGAGACGAGGAACAGGGCAATAAATCCTTTATGTGCAGCCTGAGACTTTTGGGTTTTGGGAACTGCATAATATCTGACAAGGAGCAGACGGCACTTTGTTCATATGTAGGGAAGGAATTATTTAACCAAAGGGAGAAGAATAAGATGTAGCATATTTGTTGAGAAGCGAGAGTCTCTCTGCAGCAGACGGGCGCAGCGTCGCCCCCAACTGGCGATGATTAAATCCTGTCGGTTTTTGGCTTTTCAATCCCTTTTCTGTTCATTTGCAAATATGCCGCACATGTTTGTATCGCGGCATGATACGTCTTCTCGCTGATATGGGATCAAGGGCTGTTTACTTAAGCTGTATAGAAAAGGGAGACAAACAACCCTGCATCCCAAATGTAGTCGCTGTGCAGTCAAGATACTATGTGAATCTGATTTCGTGGATGGTTGTAAAGTATTCTTGTTTTTACTTGACATCAGTAGCTCTCTTCCTTTGCTACCCCCAACGGTAGAACTTTTTGTAATCGAGCGGCCTTGCGGTTACAAACCTGTACAAATTGTTCATATCTAACTTTGTGATCTCTTGCGAAATCCTTGGGAAGCTAAATTCGTTGTTTTTTCTTTCTTTTTTTTTTCAAATAATAATAATAATAATAATAATAATAATAATAATAATAATAATGAGCAAGTAGTTAATTACTGGAGATTGCCTGGCATAACCTGCCACGTTATTGGCAAAGCAGCAAGAAATCCAAGCTTCAACCGGTTCGAAGGGATCTCCATCTGTTGCACAACGGAATTTTGCTTGCGCTCCGTCGAAGTTGGTGAAAAGAGGGAACCATGACCTCCATGCTCAAGGAACATTTGTTGTAAATAAATAACCAATTAATCTTATCCAGGGGAAAGAAGGGTTCGATGGGCATGGGGGAGAGTTATTGTGACATTATTAATTAAGTGAAGCCAACACGAGGTTCTTCACATCAAAGATACTATATAAAATCAAGGCGGACCCAAAAATCATGAAAGCTGTCTTTCAAGGACGCGCATACCGTTTAAAAACATCTCTATCTTCTAGCCCCCTCGAGCTCATATCGGGCCTACATCATTTGCCACAGCTTGAAGTCATAGATGTCTGTCTCATTCAAATTTGAAGAGCATCAGCAATGGATCCGGCAAGACTCAAAACTTCGAATGGAGGTTTATTTGCTACGGCTTTGACAGTCTGAGGGCAAGAATCTGTGATCCAAAAGAAGGAAAATGCTGCCCCCGAGCCTTGCAAAAACAAGTGGCAATATTATTGGCATAAGGTATAATGTTCAGCTAAAAAAATCAACAAATAAAGCTTAAAAGAAGAATATAAAAGTGTAGGTCTCCACCATCATTTCTGTGCAGGAATCGCTCCCATGACTGCTTAGGAAACACACCATGGGTGACATATGCGCTCACTTTTGCTGCACCATGAGTTGCCAAAACTTTCTGCAAATAGATGGGGAAGAAAGGAGTTAAAAGGCAGTTCAGACCAAATAGAAGAGAAATGATGGCAACATTCCATAGAGATACATCGTTTTTCTGTTTTGTTTTTTGGCACAAAAAATTCTCCAAGTATAGATAATACAATACCTGGCACTCAATAAGGGTGCCTCCAGATTGGACCAAATCATCAACAATGACCACATGACAAGCAGCAGGATTTCCTTCCTTCAGTCGAACTATTCTTTTATTACCCTCACGAACCTTTGTGCACACCACCTAGCCAGTTGCCAACCCAAATTACTAGGACGATAGGAGAATCGGAGGAGCAATTAAAATAAAGCATTTGCAAAAACAATCGGAACCAACCATTGGAAAGTGATCCAATAACTTGTGGAATCGCTTCCAAGCACCATCGTCGGGAAAAGCAACAACAATCTGGTCAAAGTTGCTCTTAAATTCGAGAAATAACTAGCAATAAAGCTATTCCATCTTGCTTGCCTCAAGGAAACAGCAAGAGTTACAGTAACAAAAATGAAAAGAAAAAATAATTGTCACAATCAACAGCAAGGTTAGCATAATTCAAGGACACAAGGGTCCTTAACACTCTATAACCTTATCGGCTTCAGGAAGCTGGTGAAGACGTTGCTTCAACAGAGGGATGCCAGTCTCAAACAAAGGCAAAACATGATCACCAAAATAAAATCGTTCCTGCAGATGAAGGAAGATGGGCAAACAATAACTAACGAAAACAGAAGTGTAACTTGGGGCATTGAAAAGTTGCTGTAAGTAGAAGATCAAGAAGAAGCATTATATTGATAAGATGCACGAGGGCATCAAGATATTATATTGTTTTGCCATGATATGTTGAAGAAACCAAGCAGTTAGAAAGACTTAACACATAAAGAACTACAAAAGGAAAGTAACTGTTTGTCCGCTTAAGTCAAAAGGACCAAAAAGAAAAACCTGAAGAGCATGAATATCATAGATGACAAGGCTGGTTGGGCCACCCCTTGATATGGGAATATTTGACAATATCCTTGCCATGGTAAATGCAGTTGCAACATCCCCTTCTTCTTCCATTCGCTCAAAGGAACCAGTTGGAAAGAAAGGCAGAACCAATGTGAAAGAAGCAACAAACAACCGTGGCAGTGCATATATGACAGAAAGCTGTTCAAATATAACTGCTGGAGAACTGAATGATGAGAGAAAGGCGACATGTTGACCTCGTATATCATGGGCATCATTTATATAAAGATTAGGAAATCCATCATCGAAGTTCCTGAAAAATGAAGGAAAAATAATGACTTCAACCTCTCACACAAGCCATCTTCAAGAAAAATCCGAATACCCTCTTAAGCACAAGATTGTTTTTCATGTAACTTATCCTGACGAAGTAAATACACTCCCACCATTTGGCAATAACAGTAGAATGATGACAAAGGACCTAGAGGCTAGATGTGAAGGGGTAATTGCACGTTTTTGACAAAAGCACTTAGAGTAGGGACAAAGGATTCCTTACACTTAACAGTGCTCTTTCTATCATGCCCACTCCCCACCATGAAAAGGCCCCCAAACGCTCGTTGGTTTAGACAAATTTGGTGCTATTGGCAAACTCACTGTCGTTGAGATTGCGAAAGAGATCGTAATCAAAGTACGGAAAGAAGAACAGACCAACTTGAAAGTGTTCAACATGCAGAGATTTAAAATTTAATTTGTGAAGACCAATTTTTTTTTTTTAAGAAAAAAAAATAGAAAAATGGCCATAGAAGAAATACCCAAACGATATTAGTTTGCAGAAACAGCAATTAAACCATCAGATACACGAATACACACAAGTGGGTGGGTGGGTGTCTCAGTATCTTGTGTGTCTGTCTGTGTGTGGGTAAGTTTCGGGGAGATAGGGAAAGAGAAGGAGAGAGGGAAAGGACCTCCAGTTGATGGAGTGGAGGGTGATGAGGTCGGAGTGAGCAGCGACTTTAAAAGCAAGGTCTCGGCACTCCTCGCAGTAAAACAGATGCACATGTTTCTTCTGCTGCAGTTGCCGCTGCAACAACTGTGCCTTTGCCTCCTCTACTTCTTGTTGTGAGGTCTCCGCTTTCCCACCCATCTCTCTCTCTCTCTCTCTCTCTCTCTCTATCACATACACACACACTGCAATTACCCAAACTTCAGCTCAAAACGAACTCTCTACTTCCCGTGTGTGGGCTTTTTAATAGTTGGCGCTAATTTCTAACAAGAAAGGAGACGGAGGAAGAGGGCTTTTCGGCGGTGGGTGATTTTGCCTTCCCCTTTCTACCAACCAAAACTCGTGCGGTGGGGGGTTAGTAAAAGCTCAAAAGTAATCTACTTAATTAAATGCACTCAAAATAAAATAAAATAAAATAAAAAAAATAATAAAAAGATTGGTAAGATTTTAAAGTAATATATTCAATTAAATATAATTAAAATTTATATTTATATTAATTTCACTACTTTCAAATGCACCTGTGGAGTTTCTGAGGAATGCGACCAACAGGAGACGCGTTGTGTGCGGCGTTGTGTTGGCATACAAATGCATTGCATTACATACAAATGGATTGGATTGGACTGGATTGCCAACTAGGGCCTCCCCTGCCTTTCCGAACATAACGGATGGGCTTCATTTGGTAGTACACCGTAATGAAAATATCTTTTTTCTTTTTTAAAAAAATATAACTAAAATATTAATTAAATTTAATTAATATTGAATATTTTGAATTGAATGTAACTAAATAATAATAATAATAATAATATCTTATTATTATTATTATTATTATTATTATTATACTGTAAATTTTATTAATATGATATAAATTTTAATTAAAATACAAATAAAAATATTTTTAAATATTATACTTTTCTTTTTTGATAATATTTAAAATATTTTTAATTTTATTATTTGTTATTATTTTTTTAAAATTAAAATTCGTATCATATCAACAAATTCAATAACATAAAAATTTTAAAAAAATATATATGTATTTGAAAAATATTTAATATAAATTTAATTTAATTAATAGTAAAAATAATGAAAAAAGGGAAAAGCAAACAATATGAAAAGGGAAACAAATTTAAGAGACACGAGCCTTTTCTCCTGGTCCTCCCTAAAACAAAAAAACCGAAAAAAAAAAAAAAAAAAAAAAGGAGGAAGGCCAGGAAGAGACGAAAGTAAGTATATATAATATAATAATATAATAATAATTGAATGTCATACTACAAAGTTGGTTAACTTATTGCAATAAAATTGGAAAAACAGACTAAGACGGCATTAGGTTACCAAGAGGGCTCCCGTTAGGGGTTTGGGGAGTTTTGAGTTGGGGTTGGAGAGTTGTGGATTGGGGAAGGAGGGGAAGAGCGCAGAGCCCTGAGTAGTCAGCGGGTTAGCAATGATGGAGGCGGAGAACAAAAACGAGAAGAAGAAGAAGGGAAAGCACGACAAGCCGAAGCCGTGGGACGAAGACCCAAACATAGACCATTGGAAGATTGAGAAGTTCGACCCTTCATGGAATGAAGGCGGCATGCTCGAAGTTAGCTCTTTCTCCACTCTCTTCCCCCAATACAGAGGTCTCCTTCCTTTTCTTTTTATCCCTTTCTTCTTCTTGTTTGCTCTCTCTCTCTCTCTTAAAAATGCCCTGCCTCTGACGGACCTCATGAAATTTAATAATTATAAGTGACAGTCCTCGGTGGAGACATATTGTCGAACGTCTGCTAGGTTTGAAGACAGAAAACTGAAACAAATGAATTATTTAATTTTTGTTATTAAAAAAATAAACAAGAAAATGCAAAAGGAAGAAGAAGAAGAAGAAGCTGTCGCTCTGGGCATTAGGAAGGAAACAAACGACGAGATTCATGTAATTTTGGCCAAGACATGTATATGCCGACTGTCTCCATACATGTCTTTGCCATCATGGGCATGTCTATTGTGAAGCAGCTTTGCTTACTTGTTCTTGTTTTTTTTTTGGCGAGTTGTCCAGAAAAATACTTGCAAGAAGTGTGGCCCATGGTAAAATCTGCGCTGAAGGAATTGGGTGTTGCCTGTGAACTGAATCTGGTTGGTTTTTTTTTTCCCTTTTATTTTTTGTCAAATTTTGTCTGATCATTTGTTTATTAGAGGGGAACTGAGTTGTTTTCATTGGGTGAAATCGTAAGCAGGCATTACATTCTTTTAGGAAATAAAGGTCTTTTGTTGAAAGTGGGTTTGGGGATGTAGAAGCAAATATGAGATGCTCAGCGTGAGCCATCTGTTGGCATTCTCTTCATACTTGCTTTTGTTTTATCACCATATGGTGCTATGTTTTTGGGTTTTCTTGTGTGCATGAATGCACTCTTGACCCTTTCATGCTTTATTACTGGAAAGGTCGAGGGTTCCATGACAGTGTCAACTACCAGAAAGACTAGCGATCCTTATATCATTATCAAAGCCAGGGACCTCATTAAGCTTTTGTCAAGAAGTGTTCCTGCACCGCAGGTACGGTGGTCTAGTTTCCTTCTGCTCTCTCTCTCTCTCTGTCACACACACACGGCATTCATTTTCTTTTATGCTGATGCCTCTGGTGCATTACCCGAGAATTCTATTGTATTTATGATTTGGGTATGATATGGCAAGTGTTTTTCAAAGATGTGAATTACATGTCCAATTAAACTACAGATTCCTTATATGTTCTTATTTGTGTCAGTATCTAATTGTGGCACAAGTCCCTCTTGTATACTCATAATCATAGTCATTGTTCTAGTTCATGTTATTTATCTAACCATAATGCTTGAAATTGCAAATGTTATAGGCAATCAAAATCCTTGATGATGAGATGTATTGTGACATCATAAAGATTGGCAACCTTGTCCGCAATAAGGTGTGTATTGCATAAGTATTCTAATACCATTGATGGATAGAGTGGCAGTGCTCATATATGTAGTGTCACATTTAGAGTCTATTAAGTTTTAAAATTTCTTGTGGCTCAATTAAAAAGGGTTGCATGAGGTTCCCACACTATAAGTTTGGAGAAGTGATTAGTGTTGTCAAATAACTTCAGTCTTCTGTTATTGTTTGCAGGAACGGTTTGTTAAAAGAAGGCAACATCTGGTGGGCCCAAATTCTTCGACATTGAAGGTGTTTGCATTTTCTTGTTAGTTTTAGAATCTTTTGCAAGCTTCTTGACCTCTTCACCAAAAAATGTGAAACTTTAACAACAAAAAAGGCGGATTTAATTCATAGAGGGAAACTCTTCAACGTTTTATGATGAGAGGATTGTATTGGATTACCTTCTTTTCCCTCACTGGTTTATCGTGGGCCACCTTATGGTTGCAGGCACTTGAGATATTAACAGGCTGCTATATTCTGGTTCAGGTAATGGTTATCTTATGATTTTGATCTTATGAAATCCTTTTTGGTGCTAGATGGGATTAGGGGGATATTAGCAGGATTCACCGAATATCTTTCAATTGAATAGGGAAACACTGTTGCTGCTATGGGTCCTTTTAAAGAATTAAAAAAAGTGAGGCGGATTGTGGAAGACTGTATACAGAATAAAATGCATCCTGTGTACCACATAAAAGTACGTGCATTTGCCTGTTGGTTCCCTGTCAAATTGTCTTTGTTTTCACTTGCAGATCTTTCTGCAAGGTTGGTTTTATGTAAAAATCTGTCAGCTTTCTCTCTCTCACACACATGGCCTTTTGCATCTCCTGTTTGTCTTTTCTGATATATAGATTCTCATGATGAAGAAAGAACTTGAGAAGGATCCAGCACTTGACAATGAAAACTGGGATAGGTTCCTTCCAAAGTTCAAGAAGTATGATTTTATTGTTCATTTTAAAGCACCTTCCTCTGGCCTCTGGTCTGTTAAATAGAATGCTTCTATTCTCTGAATTAATAATGTATTTCTCCAGGAAAAATGTCAAACAGAAGAAGGTTAAGGGTAAAGACAAGAAACCATATACTCCATTCCCTCCTCCTCAAATACCAAGTAAGGTGAGATAGATGCTCTAATCTATGTATCAAGCTTGCTGATACTCTTTTCTCCAATTATTTTTGTTTGTTAGTATATGTTGCAAGTAGATGTCTCTGCTTTAGAAGCCTCTATGCAAATAACTGTTGGCTTGTAATATCCTACGTTAACTGCAGGTAGACATACAACTGGAGACTGGTACTTTTTAAGTGAGCACAAGAAGCAAGCAAATAAGTGGAGAGAGAAGCAGGAAAAGCAAGCAGAGAAAGTAGCTGAGAACAAAAGAAAACGAGATGCTGCCTTTATTCCTCCTGAGGTTCTGGGCTGGATTTGACTTTTTGTCTTTGGTTCTTTGGGGATTTTGTGTTTATTATCAATTACATCAATGGAAAATTTTTGGCTATTTCAGGAACCCATTAGAGAGGATGCTGACAAATCGAAGAATAATCAAAATTTGGCTGCCATAACCACGTCATTGAAGGTAATCGTTACTGTTCTTTCCAGTTAAATTGGTGTTATTTGTAGCATAGAAATATGTGAGAACAGTGTATTGCAATCAGCTATACTAGGTTTTAGAACAATGGTCCTATTCTGAAACCCTGTTTTTTTGCACCTCATTGATGATTTGCAGCAAAAGGCAAAAATGTTTGGCAAGCATAAGTCCGTAGAAAATGTGAATGCAGAAGACTATGTTACAGCATCCGGAGAGCTACCTCTGAAAAAGAAATCCAAGCGCACGTAGTCTGGAAGTTGTGGTATGGTCTACCTGTGCCTTGCCATGGCTACAGGGATAATGCAGTATTTAGTCCTGAGTTCATGCTCTCTGTTTTTTCTCATTTTGGTACATATTTTTTGCTAATTTATTAAAATGCAAGAGGTTGGTCAGGTTATTGAGATAATCATGACATATTTGGGGTTAAGTATGCATTTAACCCCAATATCTCGTGCTCATTTTCCAGGGGGCTCATGATTAATGCGTTTGCCATGGCCTTGACGTCTTCTAAATAAGCCGACTGTAAATGTGCATTTACAGGGGGCACATATGCTAAATGCCTTGTGCATTTGCGCGCTTGTGTTTTGGGTGTGGAACGCCAAAATGTGCACTTTAGGTGTTGAATGTGGGGTTACCTTGGCTGTGAGTTTCGTCGTGCTTTTGTTTTCTGTGGTTTTGACTGATAGTTTTTTTTTTTTTTTTTAAAAAAGAATCTCATACCTGATTTTCGGTGATGTAAAAATTTCACCAAAGACTTGGGACTTTTTCTGGTTGGGTAAGTTCTCTTTAATAATAAACAATAATTAACCCGGTTAAGTTAACGTGTTATAAATGAGTTTGTGCTGGGGGAAAAATATTTTACTCATGCATATGTGACGACACAATCACAGATAGGCAACTTCTATCTCTGTCTCTTCCCGGTACCGACGGTTGACAATGGAGATTTTGGTGCCTACTCCTCGCAATTTTGGGCCTTGTGCATCTCTTATTACTTTATCACCACAAAACCTGATACGTGGCAAAAACCAGCAGCCAGGCCCCACCAGCATACCCATGATAGGCAACTTCTGGCGGCTCCTCAAGGCCCCCAGGAATTTTCTACCATGGAGCCCGCCCTTTGCCAATCACGCGTCCAACATGGCCCAATCGTTACTCCTAAAGCATGGACCCAACCTTCTCGCGCGAGGCCAGCCATCGGGTTCTTGTTCAAAACAGCTCGCTCTTTGCTCACAGCACAATGGCAACAGGGACAACTTGCGCCCGTTTCAACAACCAGCGTACCATCAGCACCGCACCCTATGGCCTCACAATGTCTTGTCCGTCACGCATCCTTCTCGCCTACGTTTATTTGCCGATGGCCCCAAATGGGCATTGGATGTGCTCAAGAAAAGGCTCATTTGCCGACCATGTGGCTTGGGGAGAAATTTGATGAGAACATCACCAGGGAGATTGACAGATGGCAACGTGCTACGGTCATCAATTTCCTTTAAATTCAACCTCCTGAGCTTCAGGGGTCGTCGGAATGAACTCGCGGACATCCGCCGGAAGCAGGAGAATGTCGAAAACGTCTATGATGTCGTTTTCTTGGCATCGATTGCTGGAAAATTCCTGATGCCAAACAAAAATCTAGGGAACACGTGTTTTCGGAATGCGTACAAATGATCAAGAACCGAAAATTCATAGACGGCTGACAAAAGAAGAAGAAAAAAAAGTTACGCGTAACAAGATGCTTTTGGGTGGAACTGAAAAGAAATGAAAAGAAAAAAAATTATACATACTGACCTAAATTCGGATCTTTTTAATGTTGTTAGTCTCAAATAGAAGAAGATTTATATTAAATTATAAATTTATTAATATTATAATTAAGTATAGAAAATTTATTTAAATTTAACAGTATTTTGATAAATTATACAAAAAGATCAATAAATGACTTTAAATCATAACTTATAATTATACATTTATAATATAATAATAATAATAATAATAATAATAATAATAATAATAATTTCCCGTTAACTCTGCTCAATTGATACAAAAGCGGCATCACGCTACACATTGTTCCTACAATGACTCTCCCCAGCGCTTAAAAAAGGTAAGAATATTAATGAGTAGTATCACATACATACATACATACATACATAACATGCATGCTCTTCCCCCAGGCATGTTCGCACAAATATGATGCTGCCTTATCCTCTAAAAAAGCCCTATACTAAAAGCAAAAAAGCCGACTGAGCCGGAATGCCACCAAACGTTGGGCCATGGACCTGGAGGATGACGTTGGGCCAGCAACACAATGAACCATGTGGCGCACACAACCATTGATGAAACATTAATTCTGGGAGCTGTTGATGGGACTGAAGGGGCAGTGGGTACTGCACCAAAAACTGTCGCACCATTTGAATTTGTGGTGTTCAAGATTGACGAGCTTGTACTGCAATCCAATGGCAAATCCTTAAACTACATTCAGAGATTTTGCACAAAATTGAAAAAAAAAAAAAAAGTGGAAGTTACAACTGATCATCATGCATCGCGTTCACTTACGCGATTAGCTTTTAGGTTCGCCGTCAATTAGACAATGATTAATCATGCGGACACAATACGACCTAATCTATCTAATGCGTGCACGCAGAAACATATACCATATTACCATACAAAAGGCTTGATATTAGGTTTAAAAAGAAAAAGAAAAGGAAAAAGAAAAATGTAGGAGCAGAGTCAAGCTCTATGGGAAGAGAGTTGCTTTTATTTACCTTGTGGATGGAAACTGACAGGTCCCAGTGCCTGAGAAGATCAACAGAAAAGGGCCAAAAGTCATGACGATGATGATGATTACATATGCCAGATAACTGCAGGATTGGAACTTTCTTTGGGTGGGCTTTGTTAATGGGAATCTTAGAGGTTCACATCAAGTCCGAAAACAATCCACAGGTTGAGCTTGGCATCCAAGGGCCACTAAAAGTGGCCTCGACCAGAAGAGTAGGCCATGCTGGTCATATACAATGGCCAATGTGGAATGACTGGAATACACTCTGTATCCCCCGTTTATATACACACTTTATAGGAATAAGACTACTAGTTTGGTTTCAACAATTTAAGGCGTAGGCGTAGCATTAGGTAGCAACTCACTGGGATTAGCGCTAGTCGTGACAGCGGTTCCTCCAAAATTGCAGCTACTGGGCATGGGAGTCTTCTGATAGTAGCTGTTGAACGCATAAGAAGCATGATCGCGGAGAGTATTGGGATTATAACAAAGTCCACCAGGCTGAATTGCCGAGCAATCGGCACCACCGTAGCCACAAGCATAGTCCAAAGCAGCTTGTAATGCAGCTGGTGGTGCGCTTTGGCTAGCCACACACCAACTAGCTCCCGGAGTCCCTGGTGACATCGTTGCGCTTGGTGTCCCGGTGGCTGGTGTTGCATAATCGGGGTCGGAATTTGGATTAAGGGTTGGAAGTGAGGAAGTAGGTGTAACAGGAATGATGGTTGGGATGGTTGTTATTGGAGTGGTAATGTCCTTTTGGCTACGGGAAGCAGATGTGGTTCGTGTATCCTTTAATCTATGGTGTAGTTGCCTAGAAGGTCTATTGGGGGGCCTCTTTGTAACACTCGTACCTGAGAACTCATATTAAGAAGAAAATTATTTAAAAAATAAAATAAAAAAGTCCAACAGTAAATGAAGAATATTCGGAATTAGAAACAAAAGCAAATATACAGTAATCAATGGATACAGCGGAAAATTGGGCTAAAGAAACATATTTTGCTGCAGTACTTGAACTGGAAATTAATCGAACGATATGTCCATAGAAGCAGCGAGCTGAAGTCAAACTCTGTTAATGTGGACAGCTGAAATACACAGTGCACAGTGGGTTTCCAACTGGAGTAGAGCAGGATTTGTAATAATTGACAGGAAAAGGGGAAACATGGAAAAAGTTATGAAATTGAATAAAGAACGGTCATTATAGGTTTTGAAAAACACAAAAACCCGTCCCCACCTTGCTACTCCTAGTCTTGTAGGCCTAGGAGAAAAGACACTCTTGACAGAAGAACCATGATTTTGTCAAAAAGAGACCCATACCCATATGGAAAAAGCAATCAAAATGTTTGCCCAGCACGTAAAGCGCCAAAAAGTTTGAATTCCGATGAACGGACATGAACAAGGAACGATGGGAAGCGACAGAAAGAAAGAGAAGGATGCAGCCATCTTTCAAAGGCACGCCGAAACCAAAGTAAGAATGCTATTCACACGGAGAGAGATGAAAAAAAAAAAAGATCATTTGGACTTCTCGCCTCACAAGGCATAATGGAAATGAAGCTCTAGAAGTAAAATCATAAACGAAATGCAGAGGCGGGGAAGATCAATTCACCTGAAGATAGGAAGAAGCCCAAAAGGAAAAATATTAAAGAACAAGAAATTCTGCCTCCCATTTGCCTATAAAAGCCAATCTTTCTCCCTTCCCTTCTTCTTCTTCTTCTTCTTCTTCTTCTTCTTCTGCTTCTTGAATCAATTTGTATCCGATTTTGCTTTGATTCGTCCTCCGCTTTAACGACGGAAAGAGGGTAAAGAGAGAGAGAGAGAGAGAGAGAACTTAAATTACAGAAGCATCAACTCATTCAACGATCTTGTCAGAAAGACAAGGGGTTTGCCTACTTTGTCTTTCATGAAAGCATGAAGGATGTATAATTTTGTAAAATAAGTGCAATCCTGGGAGAGATAAGAGAAAGAGACACTTGGAAAAGGAGACATGGGTTTGTAGTGTCGAGGATGTTGCAGGCCAGAGAAGGAGCCCAGCAAAACCGCCAAAAGATAAAAAAAAAAAAAAGAAAAGAAAAAAAGAAAAAGAGGCAAAAGGCAAGAAGAAGTTTTCAAAAGAATTAAAAGAGAGAAATATTTTGGAATTTAGGTTTGGAGTGTGGGGGTCGCAAGTGATGATTGTAAATGATGGCTGGCGATGTATGTATGTATTTTGCCTTTTTTGTTTTTTCTTTCTTTGAAATTCATTGTTCCTACTCCTTACGCCGTTCCATAAATCAAACGCAGCGCAGCAACCCATAGAATAATTTGAAGTACTCCTGTTTCCATATTTTGTTTTTTTTTTTTTTTTTCATTTTTGTAATGAAGTTATATTGGATGGAAAAACAAGGCCCAGCTCAACCCCTTCCAATTTTTTCGCACCACATGAGTGATTAGTAGGGATGTCAGAGTTTTAAAAGCCGCTCTTTTAACATTATTATTTATTTTTGGATTCGGTGTTTTTAATGTTATTCGGGGCATGTCTTTCTAGTTTGGGTTGTGACGTATGACCACCATACCCAGTTCCCATCAACTGCGCATAAAAGAAAAAAACTTTCTTGTTGGGGACACTCTCCCATTTAAATTTTCCTCTCTTTTAAACAATGGAAATAGATAACTGTTTGCAACGAGCAATGCGGAGCACAGACAGGTATGTATTGCAGACAAAACTGTGGTTGGATTGGTTTTTTTTTTTTTGGTTGAAGAGCGGAAATTTTGAGAAATATTTTTCAAATATATAAATTTATATATCAATGTTTATTCCCATATAAAATCAGTAACTCCCTCTACGTAACGAAATTTATAATCTCATAATACATAAATGAATTACTTATGTTTCATAATAAAATGGATACTATTTATGCAAGCTAACAAATGTATGTAAATCTAACATAACATAGATACATGTGTATGTATGTATATATATATATATATAAGCAGAATTACAAGGCGCAACCTAGCAAGTTGGACAAATAGAATATATACATATAATACATACATATACAGGTACATAGTCTGCTTCCTACAAGTTTAAAGGCAATTCTGTAACTACCAGATAGATAGCAACACAAGACACAATCATAACCAATGTTTAAATGTAAACAGATAGGACTAATTAAATAGATTTTATAGGCTCATAAGTTAAGGTCGAATTGGTGCTGTTGCAATCAGATGATATCCTGAATCAATGTACACTAATTCAAACAGGTTGACCAGAAATAGAAGATTATTGCTTCCACAAAGGCAGTTTTGATCCATTAACGTGGACCATAGAATATGCAGAAAAATTTTCTGTCTCTCTCTCTCTCTCAAAATTAAATTCTTTCCTTTTAGTTTTAAAAAATAATAATAAAAAACAAGTAAGATAATACTCTACAATTCACAATAAACTGTACCATTACACACTAAATCTATGAAAAGTCTCAATTAAGTTTTTGAATAATAGTAATAGATATAATCTTCAAATACTTTATCCCCCTAATCGAAACTTTATGGGCAAGAAGGTGCAAAAATGCTTTGCTACCATTTGATTCACGAAAGACAACTTTGGTGTTTCTTCATGCATAATAGGAATAGTGGGAAGCAGGAAGGCCATGCTCGGTGTAAGGAAGTGAAAAATCACGGCCATGCTTTTGACTTGAATGGAATTTAATTAGACAATGGTGAAGCTACAATTTCGTTCTCGTGGCTATGGCAAGGCCAAAGAATTCCTGTGAAAGGACACGACGTAGAAGAGTATCAAGACACGGGGTGATAATTTGAGTGCCTCCCAATCATTCTAGGATTTTCACATTGCCTCGGGCCGGTGCCCAAGGTTGAATTTCAAGAGCACCATCTGTTAGCGAGTTTTGTGATACTTCATGTACATCTGAAACATCGAGGTGGTGGTGACCATCGTGATAATGCTGATTAGCCGTGGGAATCCCATCTTCATGCAAAGGCAACCGATCAAGAGTGGCATTCATGAATGATGCAGCCATAACGACAACAGGGCCCGAAGCCATGAGGGCACCAACCACACCTCCGCCCACAACCTGCCCTTGGACCCCTGCTAAATAAATGGTAAGGCCAGTAATCCCAGGGGGAGCTGGTGGGGGCAAGACTGATCCGAGCAGTGACAGTATCTCAAACCGGCCATGAAGGGTCACAATTGCCCCAGGCGAGGATGCTTGCCTTAGGGTGACGTTGGTTACACATCCACTCCCACTGAACACAAATATTCCACGCTGCTTCCTCCTTGCAAAGTTAACTAAACACTCACTAACGTCACATCCTGAACTCACCTCCATTGCATGGCCCCGTAGTGCATTAGCATTCTCTGTCGTGACAATAATAGGCGGTTTTGGCTTATTTTTCGATCCCGCTGGTCTGCCACGCGGCCGCCTGATGGTGTCGCCATCGGGTACAGAAGAAACTGGTGGAACAGCCTTTGGCAACTTGGAAGCTGTAAGGATTGCTTCAACGCTTGGACTGTGTTTAGCAACCTTATCTGAGTCTTGGTTTCGCTCCATGGTAACTTTTAGACCCAACTGAAATCAGTGATAGGTCTGCGCCTCCAGCGATTCATAAATGACTGGACTCACAAGAACTGCATTGGGTTTTAAGTAGCAAATGTTTTTGCTAATAATTTTATTGGAAGAAGCAAAAAGAATGATCGCAATTAGGAGAAGGTTAAGTTGTACCAACTTTCGCATCAATGGCAGCAGTGCACCAATCCTTCCCACTGCCTACCTACCTTACAACTGATGATTACATTACCTTCCTGTCAATTGGCTCCCTCAGTAAGTAACATTTTTATAATGCAATTATTCCACGCAAATACGATTTGTGCATCTGGCATTCCTTGTTTATCCAAATCCTGCAGGTCATTTTAGTGAGGAGGACTTCACCCCATGAAAGGGAAGAAGATTTTTTGTTTTTTTTTTTTACTCTTTTGGAGGATACGGCCCTTGTTTTTGGAGATTGTTTTAGGACGCTCTCTCTCTCTCTCTCTCTCACACACACGCACACACACACGCACACACACGCACACTCACAGAGAAGCTTGACTCGATAAGAGCATTTGGTCCTCCTTGCCACGGTGTCTACTACTTCAATAAATATTGAATGAATGGAAGAGCAATTGGAATAAGTTGGCAGTTGGGAATGATTTTTCCATTTTGAAAAAGAACAAAAAAAAAAAAAAAAACTTTTGAAACTGGTTTATCCTCTCCCTTATTTTAGGGAACCCTCATTTATCTTAAAGATGAGTGTTATTTGAACCAAAATACATGTCGATAGGTCTAATTATCAGCAAGCTATGACTTGAAGTGAAAGCACAATTGCGTTGCTTTGTTGTTCTTTTTTAATGATATTTTGAAGAAAAAAAAAATTAAGATTGTAGTTTTCAAAATAACATGTCTATTATAGAAGGGCTATTGCCGCCTATTAGAGTAATTAAGAAAATGAAAAAAAAAAAGCATAGGAATTTTCAGACTTATGCAATATAATTCGGCAGTTTTATTTTATGGGCTTTAAAAAAAAAAAGGTAAATTATGGTAAGCAACAACATTCTGTTACGATAACGAGCGTGGTATGGATGGTATCAACGTATAAATAAAATGGCCTGAAATAAATCCAAAAACGGTGACGGAGAAGAGTTCGTTATGCGGTCGGGTCGGTAACCGGGTCAGGGTGGGTCAAGAAGAAGAGCAATTTCCTTTTTTACTCGAGAATCTAAAATCGTGTCATCATCGAGCCTCCCTCCTTTCCCCACCCAACCCGTAATTAACCTTGAATTGAAAGGTTTAGGGTTACTTCTCTTCTCTTCTCTTCTGTTCCCTTCTCTCTCTGTTGTGTAGCTCGCTTCAAGGTCGAACGTTCCCAGAAGAAGCAGAAGAAGAGAGATAAGCTCGGATTATGCGGTTGTCGTTGGCAATAATTAGGGTTTAGGGTTCGGCTTTGGTGGGAAACTAATTTTTAGATTAAAGAGAAGGATAGATAGGAGGATGTATGCCGATCGAGTGGAGACCGCAGCGAAGCGGTCAATAAAGGACCGTCTCAATGGCAATTCCTCCGCTGACGCCGCCTCTTCTTTCTCCACCCGTCTACTTGCCGCCAAACGGTTCTCCTCCTTTCTTATTTCTTTCTCCCCCGCTCCACCAATGCCCTTCCTTTCTTTTTCATTTTTCTGCTTGCATTTTCATTGTGGAACAATGTGTTTTACTTCCGAGTTTTAGACGCATACGCTCGCCGATGAATTTTTCTTTTCTTTTTTGACTGATTCTTGCCACTTTGGACGATGTCCCAATACATCTTTAATTGAATGAAAATATGTGGATTGTGGTAATCAAGAATTAGGAACTTCCAAAAGGAATGCTACATAAACCGTTGATATATGAGTATCTACTACTATTGGTAATCTTTGACAAGCTCTTACGAGCATTCTGCTTAAAAAAAAAAAAAAGTATTTGTATTTTTGGTGCAAACTGGAGTTTCTGCTTGAAAAACCGTTGATATTTGGGTACCTACCACTATTGGTAATCTTTGACAAGCTCTTACCAGCATTCTGCATAAAAAAAAGTATTCCAGTTTTACTTTATGGGATAGATTGTGTCTTCAGATTGGTGGCTTTGTTCCATTGAATTACTTGTTTGGCTCTAGCTTCCCTTATTTCTTACAAATTACGAATGACTGGGGTGAGTGTTTGCTCCGTTCATCTGATTCAAGAATACCATCCTATAAATTGGGATGTTGGGTAATATTAGTAAAAAGGAGGATAGGATACATACATTCACTTTTTCGAGCTGCTGGATTACACTTGAGCACATTAAACTCCTATGCACTGTTTTCTTTTCAAAATATGCTGTCACTGTGACCCTTTTTTTTTTTTTTTTCTTATGGGTTCGTTTTGTAAATCTATTTAGAAGGGGGTAAATTTGTTTGCTTATGGCTCTCAACTTGTTTTTTAGTCCTACGAGGCCAAAACTCTATTATTGAGTATAATGGTGTACCTTTTGCAGCCAGAGGCAAGATGATAAGTGGGAACACGATCTTTTTGAGGATGATGAACCCCGTGTTTCAAGTATGGATTTCCTGTGACAATCCTCAATGACTACAAATTTCTGCTATTATTGGATGCAACTGAATTAACTTGATTTGTTTTGACCTTTTGTTAATTGCTGCAGAACATGGCAAGTATGTTGCTCAAGATCTGCGACTGAAGCTCCAAAAGAAGAGTTTCCAAGATGCATCTCAAAGTGTAAGGGGATCAGTTTCAGTTGTGCGTGATCTACGTGAAAAGTTATCTGGGACAATGAATGTGCAACCAGTGAATGCAGATCCACCCAAACCAAAACTGGAGACTTCTAAACCAGCTAGGAAAAATGTTGCTCTTGAGGCTTCTGACTCTGTGATAAAAAAATTTGCCTCTGTGGCTCCTGGAAAAAAGTCACAGCAAAAGGTATTTACATGAATATGTGGGTCTCTCGCGTATGCATGTATCTGAAACTTTGACTCCAAGCCTTTCACTTACATCATTAAACACATAGGTGGACTCATTAATGTAATGCCCCCTTGCTAAGTCTGTGTGGTGCATTTGTTGCAGGCAGATACATCAGTGGATAGCTTTTTGCAGTCACTGGGTCTTGAAAAATATATTATTACTTTCCAGGCAGAGGAAGTGAGTAATGTCACTTTTTTATTTTTTTTTTGTCCGCAACATTTACTTCACAGGCGCTTCTATTCCCTTTGACATGACCTGATCTCACAGGTTGATATGACAGCTCTTGTGCATATGACTGATGAGGATCTTAAGGCTATGGGAATACCAATGGTAATCTCAGCTGGTTTTTAAGCCACGATTTGCTTGCTTTAACTCTGTACCTTGTATAGAAATATTTTGTAGGTTTTTTCAGATACACGTGATGGTTAATATAAACTAAATTTGAGTTATTCTCTTTAGAATGAGCAACCCCATGGCTTCTAGTAGGTTGAGAAATATTACTCAACCCGACTATCCTGACTTTCTTAAGTGTTTAGCTTTGGTGGGTTGAAAAACTTTTATCTTAATCCAACTAGTCACATCAGCTCTAATCTTTAAGGAATAAAACTGTTGGGTTGAATGAAATGCAATTTCTACTGCTATTTTTAATCCATAAGCATATGCTGTAGATTAATCAGTTTGTTGGATTTCACTTAGTATGCATAAATGCAACTCTCTCTCTCTCTCTCTCTCTCCCTCCCTCCCTCCCACTTCCAAAAAAAATGCTTGATGGAAAAACGCGCATAGAAACACACAAATTGATTCCATATTTGTGAATATACACATTTGTTCATATTCTAGCTAATAAAAATTTCTAATCTTCTCTGCCCCCTTTCTCCTTGTAACTCTTTGTCAGGTCAGCAAGGAGTCAAACAGCACAACATGGTTGTAAATGTTGTGTGAAATGGCAATTTAAGCTGACCTTTTCCAGTGGCTATTACCGGTCCATCTAAATTCCCATCGGCAAATTTATAAACTGATTTTTAGAAAAAATCACCAACATTTTCTTATATTCTTGCAGTTTGTCAACTGTATGGCAATATCTTAGGTTGATGCTTTGGTCATGCATAAATAGAATTGTGACTAGAAATGCATAGGCATGCATGTGCATTGTGGCGATTCTATGTTCTAATGGATGTTCCCTTGCCCATTTCGGTTGACTCACTGACTACCGTCTCTGTTTTCTGCCGTCGCATCATGTATGTATTTGAAGTGCAGATATTCTTGGTTTTTGCTGTTCCTGATTAATTTTATTGGTTCATTTTGCGGTATCAGGGCCCAAGAAAGAAGATACTTTTAGAATTGGAATCTAGAAGCTGACCTATGGGAACAAGGGGGTGTGCTACATGTATTACTAGTTTCTTTTTCCAGAAGTTGTGTTTTGGTTGATATGACACCGCCTGCCCAACCACTTTCTTTTTCGTCGAGTGCATTGCTGGAAGTGGCTTCATCGGGATCATTAGTCATTATTGGTTTGAATCTGGTAGAAATCGTTAGCTCACATGTAGAGCAAGAAAAATTCTCCGCATCCTTTTCGTTCCTGTTGAATTCGTGGAATGCTAAGACGAAAAACATAAAACTAACGAGATTGCTGCAGGTTTTCTTAGTTTGGCAAATTTTTTTTTTTTTAAAGGCTTGGAGATGATTTCAGCTGTTTGGTTTTTACACTGGGAGGTTCTAAACGTTCCAAGAAGCTTAGATGGTGTGATTGTAGTGGTTAGCTTGACTTTTGTATAAAAAATTGCAGTAGAGATTGGAAAGGAGCGAAAAAAGAAGAGAAAAGCCACAAAATTGTAGAGACCCAAATCTTGATGCCATTTGCTGCGTATGGTAATTACATCAGGCATCGTGCCAAACAGAATTCAAGCTTGTTCTGCGCTAGACAATCATTTCTAGTCGATTTATACTTTTCATGTAATATTTAAAAGTATTTTTTTTTTTACTTTTCACCAATTAAAAAAAAAAAAAAACTAAGAATGGCACTCCAATTTCATGTAAAACTTTCCTTGATAATCAGTTTCGTGAGCTTCCTAATGATTATAAAAAATGATAAAAAAAAAAAAAAAGAAGTGCGGGAAATAACTTCCCAGAGAAATATAAACTACGTCGGCTTGGCTTTGGTGGCAACATACTTCTTGTATGGTGTTCAGAGAAAGCCCATTATTCGGCAAAAGTTCCTTGATTATTGATCGGAAAATCTCAGTTTGCTTGCTGAGGAGTCGATCTTCATCCATATTCGTCAAAACTTATGTGAGAAACAATCATAGACATGTTTATGAATTGCACGGTTTCTGATCAAAATGTCGGACAACAAAATTAAGTATTGGTACATGTTAGTTCCGAGTTCCTTTAAGTCTTTAACAGTATGTCGATGACTTTAATTTGGCTATCACATCATTCACCCCATGACCATGTTCGTAATTTCGTTACATGTGGCCAATTAATTGAGGATATATGCAATAAGATGTTTGTGGGCTGCAAACCTACCCCAACCAATGAGTGGCAGTTGCCGAAGTGGGTGGCAAAAGAGAATGAGAAAGAGAATGAATGGGTGAGTTCTGAAATTTACTTGTCGCAAACCTCCTGAGAAGAGCGGTGTTATTTCATTCCCTTAGTCTTTGACGCAGTCCCATTCTCGTCAGTTCAGTCCCGCATAATGCATATGGCAAACACATCAGCCCTTAAAACACCAGAAATACTGACTACTGACTACTACTACTCAGTATTTATAGAGGAGAAGCTCCCCTCCTCTCCCCTCTTCTTCTTCTTCTTATTATTATTCTTTGTTCTAATATTTCTACTAGTTGGCCCGTCCTCCAACTTACTCTCTCTCTCTCTCTCTCTACACACACACACACACCCTTTTCCACATTCGTATAGGATTCCTCCTCCTTCATCTTTTTTCTTTTTCTTTTTTTTTTTTTGAAGGTTTCGCAGACATCAAGGATTGGCGGGCTGGTGACGGGAAGTTACTGTTTTGCCGTCGGATTGAGATTCGGGTGGGCTTTGATGCTGTCAAGTTTAACTTTTCACACCCCCCCTCCCCTCGTTGCCTCTTTTATTTCCCTTTGCTTCCATTCCCTTCAATTCAAAGTCAAAGTCTGAGAAATGCTTAAAATAAAAGAAGTCGAAACCAAAGAAATGAGGAAACAATAACGGTCTCACCCAAAACAATTAACTGCCCATGGTTTTTGTTGCCCGCCTCTCCGAAAAAGCTCCCCATTCTCCCACCACCCACAAACCCCTGCAAAAACCCAACGAGGTGTCGACGTATGGCACTAAATGATCCTTCCCCTGCCAACTCTCTCTCTCTCTCTCGCGCGCGCGCAACGTATAATAAGTCTGCATCACTCAATAGTTGCTTTCTTAATGATTTTGTAATCCCATGAATCATGAACGATCCCATTATTAGAGCCCCACATTTCTGAGTGAATGGAGGTAGTTTTATTGGGTTATCTGGAGTGCTGCACAAAAATGAATTGTGGTTTCGAACGTCTCTATAGAGAGCAGAGGAGAGGATGCCTCTCTCTCACACACACACACACTCTCTCTCTCTCGTTCGTCGTTTCAGGCATATTTTCTACTTTCCATTCTTAAATTTGAATTTAGGCATTTCAACTTGGAAAGCAAGATTTGACTCTCAATGTGTGGTAAGCATTCTTCAATTTTAGCCCCTTCTATAAAAAAAACTCTTTGGAAGGGATATCCCGATCTCAATTGCAATGTTCGGATGTTTGACTGGGATGTACATGTTGTTTATTAAATCCGCTGAATTGGTAGCATCTCCAAATAAAGTCATCGCATCCAGTTGTCGCCCACTTTTCTGAGTCATGTCATGTCATTGTTCATCAATCTACTCCGAGGCCGCACAATGATTCCAAGAAGAAGAAATCTACGTTTCTTCCTTTTTTTTTTTTTTTTTTTGGAAGTTTGTTAAAAGAAGAGAACTACTCTTTTTGTGGCCAACCGTGTTTAACCTACCTATCCTGTACAGCTCTCACCATCACCATGTAAAAGATTTACCCCCTGTAGCAGAATGGTTCTGATAAGAGGCATTCAAGCTCTCCCACAGAACTTAGTAGAAGTTAGTTTGAATTGGAGCATATCCCAGGATTTCAATGCTCATTTGTGGTTCTAGGGCACTTTTTTTTTTTCTTCTTTTAGTAAGTTCTTTGTCATTGCTCCCAGTTTCTCTACTTTTTTTTCTCTTTTTCCAAGAAGGGTAAGAGGGGTGCGACCATAGTGCGGCTCCGAAACATCACCTACGTCTGGTGAAACTCTGAATATTGGCAGATATCCTCAGTATAAGAGATGACTTTGGTTTTTTGCTGTTGGTCTGGTTGAGATTGCACTTTCAACGTTTCTTACGTCTGAACTTCAAAATTGAACCTTAAGTTTCTCATGTCTGTCTGGACTCTTCCCGAATGTTATGCAGATGCAGGAGAGAGAGAGAGAGAGAGAAAGAGAGAGAGAAACTGTTAAAAAATACATCCGGGGGCTCCATTCATCTTTCATCTGTCCCGGCAAAGGAAAAACATAAAAACGGAGACAGGATTCTCTATATCAGTTTGCCTAAAACTTAATGGAAAATTACTATTAACAGTAGACACATAGCTGGTTCAAGATTAATGAAACTGCAAAATTTTCACAATGGGCAAACAAAAGTTGTTTTCATCTTCTGAGAAGCTAGTTGCCTCCATTCACCCCAGTCGAAATGTACCAACCAATCGCCGGTTATGCGAAGCAACAAAGATGCTCTCAGCAATATTACCAGAAAAGAGAAATAATTGCCAAAATTTGAATTTTATGGCGTCCTGCAAAATTTCCTCTAACTCCCATACCCTGCTTGGGCCTGAAGATTCTGGTTGTCTTCCAACAAACGATCATATTCAAGTAATAGGTCTGCAGACTGTTTCTGAAGTGCAACAACATGGGCTTCGGCTGTTGCAATCTGCTTGTCCTTCTCTTCAAATTCTGACTTCAACTTCTTCATATTTTCCGACAGACTTAAAATGTGTTCCTGCGTCTGCCTTACTTCATGAGATGCCTTCTCTTCCTTCTCTTTAAGCTGCATTTTCTCTTTCTGAAGCCTTTCGAGTTCCTCTGTTGAAGATCCCAGATTCTTCCTCAGTGTAATAAGTTTAATAAGATAATGGTGCATGCGATCAATTATGAACCCAAGAAATAATGTGAAGCCTGCACCATTAAGTTCAAGCCATTAAAAAGGGGGAGGACACCAAACGATTGGTCAGTGTCAGCAATAATGTTCATGAAGTGCTAAGACAAAAGCACTGCTAACAGTATTAGCCAAAGATTAGGAAATTATTCTCATGTCTCAACCAAATACCTGAAGATGTTTAAGATGAAAGCAGGTACATATGGGAAAAAAAAACTCCATCAAAACGGCAATGAAAGCAGATATGTATTGGGCACATTCTATGAAGGAAAAGCCTGGCATTCACTTGACCTCACATCAGATATGCGTAGCATATTTCTTACCCTATGACCTACAAAAAGCTTGTTTCCTTTTCTGAGCAACATTGCAAAACTCTAAAGCATACAGAGCTGATCATGCCATGGTAACAGAGAAACGAGCAAACATCCAATATGATACAAGATTTCTGCCTCAGCCATATTTGGGGTTTAAGTATATGCATTTTCTAGTAACAACGGCAAGTTCATTTCCAGTTAGAGTTGTCACTCTTGTTATAAACATGCTCCCTAAATGGCTATCTATTGCTGAACTTTTTTTCCAAAAAAAAAGAAAAAACCTCCAGTAGCACCATAGCGGAAAATACCAGGGAAAGCATTTGAATTGAGATCGACGGAATGCAAAGCCGATCATGGAAATAGATATCTTGACATATCTTGTGAGGGAAGTCAATATTTGATCACTGAGGCACTTTCAAAATGAGTATCAAGTTCATTAAACAACTGATTTGGATAAAACTACGTTTCGGTGAATGAAGAACTCCAAAGGTCTGCATACATCCTTCAAATTCTGAATAATCATTTTATCCCTTCCTGGATGTCAAAAAATAAAAAAGGTCATCCACTGTTTGTGGAACTTCATAGGTCCAACTGCTACGGAAGGCTATTCCTAATTTTATTTCACTTTTTCCATTGTAACTGTCAACTCGGGAACTTCAAAAAACTCGTAAATATTTCAGGCTGGCCACACAACTATGTTTTGTCATAATCTCCCATCTAATAGTGTTTCCTCCTCAAATAATAAACTCCACCATCAACCCTCGTATGCGAAAGAATAGGATGAAGAATCTCATTCAGTCGAAGCTAGCATTTTTCATTCGTCAAAACAGAAAATTCACCGTCAGTGAAGTTCATGCAATAAAGTAGTTGTGACTGCCACGGCCGTCAAGTAATGCGCGAACTTAGCAACCATCAAATTTCCCAATAAACACTTGTAATTTCCTTTAATCCCACAGCCACATAATTTTATTGATTGGCAAAGGGCAGAACAACGTTTTCCATCTCACATATATGATTTAGCAACATAGTAGAGACTAAAGTGAAGCGCCAATATAAAGAAACAGACAGAAAATCTAACAGAAGGAAAGGAGCCGGAGAAGTAAATAGGACATTACCCATGAGCGATGCCTCGAGCAAGTGGGTTCTCCAGAGAACCTGATCCATGGGTGACATGGTACCAAGCTTAGCACCCTTGTTTTGGATCTTAACAATGCTCATAAGGCTTGATAGGAGAATCACAGACATCGTAGCAGCAACAGTTTTTACAGTGGCTGGACCCCTTCCCATCTTCACGTTATCCAAACACCGCATCACCACCTCTCTCAATGGCCCAATCTTCACAAGCAGTAGAAGTGCAACAGCCCCCTCAGCAAAGAGAACCACGAATAACAACTGAATCATCTTTCCTTCTACCAATAACTCCTATCAATTTTCCAGCGGGGTCGGGATTTTCAGTAGGTAATTGTAAGCTTGCAGATCCATATTCAGGAGGAAATCAAAGGGAAGCTCTTTGGATGAAACCCATTTACCCTTTAGAACAAAACAAGAACTACTGGGTCATCTTTGCTTCAAGTCACCCAAAAAATCACAAAAAATGAACGAAAATTTGCTTGATCCGTACAGCACAGTATCGGGTTCCGTCTTAGAAAAACAAGCGTTTATTTTCAAAGATAAGAAAAAGGAAAAGAATGAGGACTTGTAGGCGTAAATTTCCTGTGGAGAGTGCAAACCACTCAAAGTATAAAGATACAAGCTTTTTCAAAGAAACCCATTTGTTCTTTTCCCGGGAGTTTTTTGTTTTTGGTTTTTTTTCAACTACCCAGAAATAAAAACTAATGGAGTGGTTTGCTGTTTTGGGGATATGAGGAAGGGGTAATGTTGCAAGATGGGGCTTGCATTTTGGCGGGCCGAAAGATGGTTAGGGAATAATAGAGAGACAGAAATATGCCCAAATGGGTGATGGAGTCAAACTTGACAGGAACGGAGGAAAGAAAGCTACGAGGACCGGAGGAGGCTCAGGATCATCCCGTTTATCAATGCCGGTTGGCAGGGTGGGTGTTTGGTTATAGGTAATGAGTATAATAATTATTGGCCTCTTAAGCTCAGACGGAGGGAGGGGGTAATTTCGCTTTAGCTTTGCATTTTTAGAATCCTCGTTACTGTAATTTTGCAAGACCACGTGGAAGCCCTGCAATGGATGGTACCATCCAACCCAATGCGAAGATAATTCGACTGTGGATGTGAAGACTTGTCGCCCTGCCTAGGCCCTGTGCCTGTGCCTGTGAACTGACGCTTTTGACAAAAGACTTCCTGATAACACGCACGCCCCCCTAGTTTCAGGTGCAACAAAGCAAATAGTGAGTTTGTCTCTGTGACTTTTACCTAAACTACCAACTCAAGGTCTCCGGCTCGGCTCCTTTTCACACTTTGCTTCTAGCTCAGGGCAGTTCGCTGCACAAATGCCAAGTACCGTATACTTGCAGAGCCTCCAGCGCCCCGTTAATTTTTCTAACATAATAATAATAATAATAATAATCATAATATATCATTTGTTAGTATATATATTCAGAACACTCATTCCCCATGTTCAATTATTTCCTAACAATTAAATGGTTGTGGAACTCTCTCTCTCTCTCTCTCTCTCTCTCTCTCTCTATATATATATATATATATATATATATATATATATATGTATGTATGTATATGTACATGGGCAAAAATAAAAAAAGAATAAGTTACGCAAAAAACTCCAGCTTCTGCTTACCCTGGATGGTGGATGCATCTGAGGCAGCGAATTTTGGTACTAGTTCTCGTTTACGAGGGAAAAGATTCGACCATTCCAGCAGATCACATCAACCAGTATCAGCTGTGCTGTGTATTTTTGCAGTTTGAAGGTATATGTAATTGACTAACCAGATAATAATAATAATAGAAAAAGGGCAGCTCCAATTTTTGGATTGGATAATAAGGGGCCGTTTTAAACCCAACGGGCCAGTTCAAAACATTATCATTCTGTAAATAGACCGAAACCAAGCGCCCTCCCCCCCACCCCCAACCGGGGGGAACTTCACAATCTGTCTAAACCTTTTTATGAGAACAAAAGTGCACGAGAAACGTTTAGGGAAACTTTCTCCTGGCTTATGGTGAGTGACTCCATCTTCTTCTTCTTCTTCTTCTTCAAAGTGCTCCTATTCATCCTCTTTTATTATTAGTAGTAGTTTTTATCCTTCGTTTAGGTTTAGGTTTGGGTTTAGTTTTAGTTTTAGTTTTCTCAGCCGCAATCGACCGAGGGTTCTGTTTTTGTTTTAGTTTTCATTTTTTCTTTAAAACTCAAATTGATTCATTTTCTTTTTGCAAAAGGCTTTTTTTTTTTTTCTTTTTTGACCCAAAAAATAAAACAAATACTACGCATGTCACGTTAATTTTAAAATATTGACGTGACATATGAAATGATATTGTTTGTGTGACGTGGCATAGAAAACATGTCAAGTGTCGATAATTAATGGTAAATTAACAGCCAACAAAACAACTTAAATACGCGACGAAGAGGACATATTTTAAATGAAAAAAAAAGAAAAAAAGAAAAAAAAGGGAGGGGGAGATATAAGTCATTGAAAAAATAATAAATGTTTGTTGCAGAACGAGACAAAGAATGTGAGTCACTAACAACAACGTTGGGGGCAATTGTCACTGTTCATCGCTGACGGACGGACGGACTTGATGCCCCCAGAGAGCCTTGACATTTATTTAAGATTGGTTGGGGTAGGCGGCCGCCACAAACAGTAACAGTCACGCCGTTAATTCCAACGGCTGAATCACTCCCCAACACCCAATCAAGAGCTCAGTACGGCGATAACTTCCAACTCACCGCTAAGCGCATTGCATTGACCTGCAGGAAGGCCGGCCGCGAAACTTAACGTAAGGAAGAAGCCGTATATATTGCAGGCTGAACGAGAGAGAGAGAGAGAGAGAGAGAGAGAGAGGCCAAACGGCTTTGGTCAATGGTTGATAACCCCACCCCCACCCCCCCCACCCCACCCCCCACCGTCGCCTTCCCACCTCTTTCTCTCAATCTCACCCCTTTCACTGTGAACACGCCCTCTCTATCTTACATTTATTAGTAAAGTCCATCTCTTTCTCTTCCTCGCGGTTACAAGTCCCTCTCCTTCTTTCTTTCTGGCTCGCTGAAGGGTTTCTCGGGAGGGACCTTCTTCTTCTTCTTCTTCTTTTTTCCTTCTTTGGTTGTTGGATCTTTCAGGGCTCGCTTGTTGAGTTTTGGAGAAGGATTGATCTCTGCGGTTTCTGAGTTTCGGCTACAAATTTGGTGGAAGACAAAAATGGCAGTAAGTCTTGCCATTGTTTCTATCTATCTATCAATCATTATTATTTATTTATTTATTTATTGGTTCCCTTTTGCCACTTTTCTCTATTATCGCTTGAAGAGGCTTCTTTGAAAAAAAAAAAAAAAAAAGGGAATAAAGAAAGTTTGCAAGTTTTGTACTTTGTGTTTTGAATTGTCTTATTTGATTGGCAATGCTGAGTTTTCTCTATCAACTTTTAATTATGAATTGATGCAGCTTGTACTAGGTTGTTTAGATTACCTTGTTTAACCAATTCCCTTCTGTGTTCGAGAGCATGCCTTCGGGTCCATGCGGGAACTGAATTTTTGGGAACACTCGTGAAAATGAGAGATTTAAAGGGACCGGACGGATCCTTGTCATGCCTTTGCAAAAACAAAATCGGTAGTTTGGAATTTGTATGCCTTTTGTCCGTTATGAGAACCAAATTTTGCAGGGAGTCGTTTATGGGCCCATATATAAATTTATGTGTGCATGTATGTAAAAGCTTAGTGTAAGTTGCCTGAGAGATAAAATTATTCCATCTCTTTTTCCAGATGTTTGCAGTGATTTTGAACTCTTGGCCTTGGGATCCTGGTTTATTAGCATACTATGGTTCAATAATCTAAACCATGATCTTATTAAAAAGGACAAGAATCAGTTTCGTTGATACTTCAAGAATGCTAGGTTGATAGATGGTTAGGTGTCTTTTCAGACATGAAGAATGCCCCAATGATCTGGCAGATTTAACATTCTGTTTTTCACTGTGGCAGCAACGGGCCCCTGTACCAAAGTTTGGTAATTGGGAAAGTGTAGAAAATGTTCCATACACTACCTATTTTGACAATGCTCGAAAGCGTCAGAGTGGAGGAAAGATTATAAATCCAAATGATCCCCTAGAGAACCCTGACATAGTTTCTGAGCCAGAGGGACCAAGAGGGTCTGGAGCTGTCAGACGAACACATGAACGCCACAGGAGCCAGGAAGACATTGACCTCAAACAGTTTGCTTACTCTCCAGCACGCCAAGAGAATATGAATGGCAGAGCAGGCAATGAGTTGGCACCCCAACGTTATGGAGGGCGTGGAGTGGGCTCTGGTGAAACCCAAAAGCGACCTGCAAGACAGAGTATTGGTTCTGAGAACAGCTTCGAGCGATCACCATTACATCATCATGCTAGGATCTCTGGGAAGAGCAGTGGGGCTCCATCTCCTGCCCGGGAAGGAAAAGGCTTATATGAAAGTGGCCATGCTACTCCTGGAAGATCTCGACTGAGGCCAAGAGGCGATGAAAGTGTAAGCCTTCCCCCTCCTTCTTGTAGTTTTGTCAGCATGCATATGTTTGATATTGAGTTTATTGATCTGCTACTAAGCTTTCAATGGCATCTTCATCCCCTTATTCCCTTCTTCTGGCATCTGGTTATGTTTTCTCCTCCAGTGAAAGTACTTGAATGCAACATCTTTTAAGTTTTGCTTAGACATTGACAATCCAATTGTGTCCTCATGAACATTACAAGTTTGTTTTTTGAAGCTGGACATGTGTGATCTGGATATTGAGAAATTATTTTGACAAGGAACAAAGTTCTGGATGAAGTTTTTTGTTTTTGTCACACTGTCTCTAGTCTTTACACCCTCCAGGTCTCTTGAAACAATGTCTGCTGGTCTATCTAACTTTCACAGCTTCCATTGTGACAGCCTGACAAGGGTGCTGCAGTTCCAAAGTTTGGTGATTGGGAGGAGAGTAATCCTGCATCAGCTGATGGTTACACTTGCATTTTCAACAAAGTGCGAGAGGAAAGGCAAGCAGGGATGGTGCCTGGAGTGCCTACTGAATCCCCATATGCTCACATTCGCAAGCAGTCCCCTAGTGACAGCACTAAGGTATGCTGTTATTGTCTCTCAACCCAGTCCACAGGCTCTCTTGCTTTGTGGTTGTGATATCTGATTTTGTTTTTCATTTCTTGCTGTTCATTCCAGAGTTGTTGCTTTCCTTGGGGCAGAAAATGAGGCTTTTAAATTTGTCAACAGTTATATGGTGTGTTGAACTTGTAAATTCCTATGAAGGCTTTCTCGATTCGGGTTGCAGGGTAACTTCTTTAAGGTGCATACATTCCCTCAATGTGCATTTGGGTGGGTTTTGTGACAGTAACCCAGTAAGCATAGTGGTTTCTTTTTGCAGTATTGTCTCCTTGTCTTTATACGTCTCATTATGTTCAAATATAGATGGTTTCAGTTAAGCATGCAAGTTAGCTTCTGGGCATTACATTTACCTGAAAAGTAAAGAATGCAGGTTCATTTGTTCAAGCTTTAGATATTATGTTCCACAGCTTTAGCGTTGTGCCATGTAATGTGATTCCGTGTATGTTTGCGCATCAAACTTGATTACACGAGTTATTTGTTGGAAGAAACAACGCTATTACTATATTGTTTGGAATTGTGCAGGCTTGCTAATGTGCCATTCATTAATATTATTATCACAGTGAAGTTTGGCAAAGTGCACTTGAAAATTTAGATGTCAATACTCCTTGGTCCAGGTCCTTAAACTTGGGGTGGAATTTTTCTAGCACATAAGAGCTAAAACTCATTGCTACATGATGTTGGAGTGATCAAAGCCGTTTTACTATGTCACCCACCTTTCCTTCCTTTCATTGCTGGATACCAATCTGACTGGTAAAAAAAAAAAAAAAAAACTATTCTTGTAACTTTAATACGAATAAAAGATGGCGTCCTTCATGGGAACCGACAGGCTTACTTAGAAGAATTGATGACAGCAAGTACATACATCATACATGTGTTTGTAAATCTTACAAATAAAATCACAGAAATACCTGTTTTACCAGTCACATCGTGGCATCTTGAACTCATAATTACAGGGCCCGTCATCATAATAATTACGAATCTCATTTATTAGGGATACATGTGTTTGTAAGATTCCATTTTTTTTTTTTAATGTAAAACATGTTTGTGAACACATGAATTTTTTTTTCCTTCTCTCTAATTTTGTCAAACACTAATTACATATTCCAATCTGTTATGTCTTAACCAACTACTAATCTAAAGTGGGTCTTCACCTTAATACGGTATTCTGGAGTATCATTCTTGCTTTGAAATTTCGTGCTGTTTTTCCAGAATGGTAAGTAATGCAAACAACAGAGATTCTAAATTCTCTGAGCGAGGGAGCGACCACGTGGAATCTTAGGCCCCGGCCCAGGAACATGCCCGGCACGCCGCAGATGGGCCGGCGCACCAAGATTGGCTGTCGGCTGAAAATTTCAAAACTTCGCTGATTAAACAAAAAATAAAATAACAATGCTCACGTATATATATATATATATATATATCCCTAAAAAATCATTTCCCCTCACTGACTCAGCGTCCTTGTGACTCTGGTCCTGTCCCTTGACCCTCGCTATTTTCCAAAACCTTCTTACAAGATGCAGTCCCCTCCGTGACCTTAAGGCAGTTGCTCCAGTTGGGCCCTGCCTGCCCTGGGGCTCGCATCTTTAATCGTACTAAAGACTTGGAGTGACATGGAATGAAAAGGCGCTCACAAATCTTGAAGTGAAGCGCAAGATTAAAGATGATTTTGAAAGATTTATACCGAACATTGCTTATTGACTTTTACTGTAGGAGTTTCCTGTATGGTAATGGGGTAACTGCATTGGTCGAGTCTTAATAAGTTGAGAATCTGATGGATCTTGCACTTGCTTCCAAGCAGTTTGGGGTGGCCTCTGATGCGTTGCCGTTGAACAATCTTGACAAGTTGAGAGATGGAAAGCATTAAGCAATGAAGGTACAGCGGGGCAATTCTTGGACAAGCAAGTGCAGCGATAACCAAGAGCGGTTCCATCAAGAGGGGAAGAAAAGTTCAACTGGGTAGAGCTTGAGGATTCAGTGTGGATACAAGGCTGGTAGGATACCCGCAAGCTTTGACTAAATTCTGGTATTTTCTTATGGATGCCCGCGAGAGAGAATGGAGCTAGAGCAAAGCCTTTCGTTGCCTTGTGCTTGCTTATCACAGGAACAAACCAAGATGTTGATTGTTGGCGTTTGTGGCAAAGCCTCAAGCGGGAACAGTACCAAGGCAAGGTCGTGCATTGGTCATTGTTGCATTTTTAGGAATGCTGCTGAGGAGATTGAAGCTGAGTTCTGTCGTGAGCTATTTGAATCTTCGTGGATTGTTGCAGACAAGGGCGCTGTTAACAATTTTATGATCAGATCGATGGAGGAGTTGCGAGGTAAACCGCCATGTTGTTGTTTTGCAGGGGAGAGCATGTTTATTACTCTCTCTAATTTTAATTTTATTTTTTCGCTTTTGTCTTTTGGCAGACACCTTGGAAATCACTAATAAACAAGATGCGCGACATTTGATTCTATTTATAGCAGGGGTGGTGGTGTCTTGCTTCTTCTTCCACGATCCCTCTGTTAGCATTTTGACAACGCATCAGTAATCATTACAACTAGGGACAATCTGATGATGCTTGAAACGAGAAAACGCATAAAATCCCGCCGAACTGTTGCCTGCTCGTAACTTATGCTTTAAAGATGCCTTGATAGGAGGCTACGTTGAATCAGTGATGGCAATTTGGTTACCCTCTGAAGTAATACACACACACACACACACACACCCCCCCCCATCAATCCGTTAAAAAGTTAGAATTAAATTATCTCAGTATTGAAATGTAATGTACAGAACTGTATTACTGAACTGAATTTGATGGCCTAATTTCAATCCCAGAATCTTACTTGAGCGCCTTAAAAAATAATAATAATAATAAAATATATATATAAAACCCATCTAAAGTATGACGCACTAGGTGGCGCACCGTGCCACGTGGAAGAGGTTCAGTCCTCACCGACCCCGCCCCCACCCGTAGCAGACACGCCCAACCAAACCCCACGCCAACAATTGGGTTGGGCTTTTGCGACCTTTCCCATGCATTTCAGAGACATGGACAGCCCGTTCCGTCCCTCTTTCACGCAAAAACCCTATAAATTGAATTGCAATCGGGGAATGGAGATAGCTTCCTCGTCTCCTCATCTCTGGCCCTCTCTTTCTTTGCTGCGTGTGTATTTTGTTTCTCTGTCGGTCGATCGTCTCAAGTTTGCGTTAATTATTTATAGTAGCCAAGTTGACTTCGAATTTTCATTCTGAGGTCTCTCGGATTGTTAGACGGGTAACACTAATATCTCTCTCTCTCTCTCTCTCTCTCTCTCTCTCTCTACTTTCCCAAATTGTTAGGATTTGTCTTTTGGGAGATCATCGGCGGTGCTCTCATTTTGCTTCCCGTTGCATAATCTTTAGTTTCTCTTTTGTTTTATATTTGTTTTCTCCGTCGTGTTTCATTTTTTGAGGATGTAGGGAGAGAGGGAGTTCATTGGGGGATGAGATTTATGATTCCTCTAGTTTTGAACTCTTGTCTGATAAATTCTCCATTTCCGGTGAAAGAGAGGCAATTAGCCGTTTATTCTTATTATTATCTTCTGACACTACTACTTCTTGATTTTTAAAGTTGAAGATTCCTAACTCCAAAATAAATAAGTGTCCTAGTTTTTATATATATATCTAACTATGTTTATTTGATTACACACGTCAAAGTTTGAATTTTAAGCGTGTTTTACCCTCAAAGTTATTCTGTTGTTGTTGTTTTTTTTTTTTTTTTGGTTGTTAAAACAAAAATCCGCCTTATTTTCACATTATTGGTATTCCCGGGGTTTCCCCCCCCCCCCTTAGAAGAAACAAAATTGGCATCATCTTTCATGAGATAGTTTGTCATTTTCATTTGCTTCATTTTTCTGTTACATAGAATGGCAGGATTGGTGCTTGGCTGCGCAAAATTGGGAGCTCTGCTCGGAGAGTTAAGCCCCCAACGGATTGCTTTTTTTTTTTGGTTAATTCGTGAAGGCATTGAGCGATCTATGAGTTTAGAATCATATCGTATACATTTCAAGTTTTGGTGCTTTGTCTGACTCTGTTCTTCTGTATTATGTTTCCTGTTGGAATTAAACAAAAAAAAAATTTTCTCGTTGAAGGCCAGAAAGTTTTGAGGGGAAGATTAAAGATACATAATGAGCACACAGACCCGTGGGTTGAGAGGCTACCAACGGAGGAAGACATTGCCAGACTTGAATGTGCCTCCAAGCGAAGGCAGGGAAGAGGATGGGAGCTCAACTCAGGCTGTGTCTCAGGCGGTGGAAGGAAGAACACCTTCTGTAACACCCACTACCATTGATGTTGAGGCTTTTGACGATGATGTTATTGAATCATCTCCTAGGGCCTTTGCTATGGTATGCTTTCTCTTGCCCTTTTTTCCACTTTTGGTAATCTCTTAGCTGTGACCACCCTTGGTGCAATGAGAAGGTTATCTCATTGTGATCAGAAGGTCACAATTTCAAGTCGTAAAATAACCTCTTTGCCAAATGCAAGGGGAAGACTATGCATGATATATGATCACCCCCATACTTTCTGGAAACTTCATGCATCATGGTCAACTTTTCTTTAGTAATCTATTTGTTGTTCATCTTAAATACTGCTTACATCAGGTTGCTGGAACTTAATGATCTTTGTGTTGTTGAATTTCATTTCAGGCCAAGGATAATGCTCAAAGAGCTCGTGGAAGGAATCTTGTAGTCGATGTTGATACAGGTATTAGTTTGCACATTTCTCTTTACCCATTGTATTTGTTGCCATATGTTTTTTATATTTTCGGTGTCTGAGATGGCAGTTTGGTGGCTCCCTTTGCTGTTGCATTGGATTTGTCTGCAATGATAATGATTACCAGTTATAGCTATGCATTTCTATCTGATTTTTGGTCATTGCAATTATCATTTTTGGTGGGAATAGATAATGCGCTGTGTTTCCCTCTTAAGTATCTGCATTGTTAACACTCTTTTTCATTTCTCTGCACAGGACAAATGAGTAGGTTGACTCACAGCAACCATAACAACAAGCGTCGACGGGTCCAATCAAATCAAACAATTATCAACTGTGATCTCTACGTCAATTTGGAAAGTGGTAGCAGCTGTACGGTAAGTTTTTCGGTCCTCAATGCATTGTGCGCCTTTTGATTTTGCCCCACCAGCGGCTGTTCTGTTCTCTAAATTTGTGGACCTAAGCTTTTACATTTGCGGTTATCATTGATGATACATATTTTACCTATACAACAATCTAATATAAATGACCTGTGGTTCATTTGTGTTCAAAGTACTCCTTTTGTTTGTTTTATTTTATTTTATTTTATTTTAAAGACCTGCTTGGACATCCCAATTCCTCTTTATGCATTTGTGTTCATGTTTGCGAGGGCACCATACTATTTGTCCTTATTTCATTGATCAAATTTTGAAGGTTTGAAGCTTACTGTTGTATTTGACTGGCAGAGAGAGAATGTACTTCCGCAGCAAATACCATTACCATCATCTCCTCCAAAGGAGCCGACTTTCAATTGTTCAATTTGCATGGGTCCACTTGTCGAGGAGACATCAACAAGATGTGGACACATATTCTGTAAGACTTGCATTAAAACTGCAATTGCAGCACAGGCCAAATGCCCAACTTGCAGGAAAAGGGTCACTGTTAAAGAACTTATAAGGGTGTTTCTTCCAGCAACCAGCTGAGTGTGATGCTACAATTTATGTAACTCTTCTTAATTGCTTTATTTCACATTGTTGGATTTAGTGATTAGCAAAAGGAGAAGAAAAGAACATGGCTTCAATGAGCAATATGTAAAAGAAGCCGTGAAACAGAATGATGGAGACAGGAAGAAAACTGAGTGATTAGCCCATTTGCCCTCAAGAAACGCTAAAATGAAGAAGAAAAACAAAACGAGGCCTGCCTTTGTTACTTCTCTGCATGACAACTCGATCCCAGTCCCCTGCTTTTCTTTGGGCCATCTGTTTCCAAGTCCATTCTCCCTTCATAGCGCCAAGGAGGATTTTTTCTTGGTTACTTGATTTGGGTGTAATGCGGTTAGCGTCTGCATTGGGAGATTCGTTATAGAGGAAAAACAATAATAATTGGGTTGTGTGAATGGCTATTATACTGTTCTATTGTGCTGCATGGCCGATGGTTTAAACAGTTTGTGCTGCTTTGTTAAGTTTCTTGATGGGGTTGGTCGACACAACAGCAAAAGATTCCTATCCTGGTCATGGCCAAGGCCAAGTCGTAAGGGGAGAAAAAAAAACAAGAATTTGCTTGTGAGCTCAAGTATTACCAAGAAGGCGGAATGGAGGATTGCTTCGTGGCTAGTTGGGTTTGGTGGACTGGACTGCTGCGGAGAATTTCTTGTGAATTTGTGCATTTTTCAAATCAAGTGGGCATATGCCTGCAAAACACTGATGAGCGGATGCAAAGAAAAATGTAAGTTGGATTTCCAACTCTGGAAACCGGGACAGGAATTTTTCTATATAAAACATTGAAGTGGTAATGGAGGAAGTCTGTCCACGAATTGGCTGTATGCCTTAACGACTGTTGCATTGCATTGCATGGTCAAGAGCGGCGGAGGCTTGTTCCAATGACGGTCACGGAAGGAGAGAGAGGATTATACAGAGAAAAAGTAGAATTGATTTTTTTTTTATCTTTTCTTTTAATATAAACGCGAAAGTTGGGCGCAAGTGTAACAGTGGTAGCAGGTAGTAACCACCGGGACAAAGTACATTTGTGGCCCAACTAGGACCAAACAAGCTCCTCAACAGCCGAACATGAGCAAACAATCCTTCCCAAAACGGAACGAGATTATCGAATGAGGCTCTTCTGTACTTGTAAAATGCATCTGAAGGTGTTGGCTTCTTTCTCCCCTCAGTTCGGCCACGGTTTATTTCGAGCCCATCGCCAGACAATCTCAATATGTGCACGAAGTTCCGAAGGGGTCTCCGTTATTGGCCACACTCGCAGATCCGTGCTTTGGGCATGCTGTGCTGTGCTGGTGAGGGAATCAACTACATGGCCATGCTTTGGGCATTCCCTTCTGTAGTCCAAGGTGATTGTTTGCAGTTCATGAGTGTCAATTATGTCTTTGGGGCATTCTCTACCATGACAAGACAAATGGAATTTGCTTCTAATAACCATCACACAAGTAATGGCCACAACAAAACAAACAGAGGACCAGTCAAGAATCTCGCAGATACCAACCTCCACGGTAGCAGATTGGCAATGATCTCCACAGTAGCAGTCTTGTTGATCCCGACCCCGTAAGACCTCACTATAATCTTCTCCTTCCACGAAAACCCATCCTCCGTCAGTCTCCCTCCCCCCCCCCCCCCCCCCCCCCCCCCCAAAAAAAAAAAAAAAAAACCCCAAGCGGAGGCAGTCGGCCGAGCTAGCAGCCGGGGGGGCGGAAACGAGCCGGCTGGCCTGTCCCTCCAAAACAAGAGCGTGAAGGGGAAGGGAAGGAGGGTTTCCTGTCGAAGGCGGGATGCGGAAAACGATGGCGTATGGGCTGAAGGTGGGTTGGGCCAAGAACCTGCATTGGGCGAAAGAACGAGGAGATGAAGCCGAATTTTCGAACAGGGGAACGCGCGAATGAAATCAGTAAAGCAAGGCAATTGTAGTTATCTATTTTACTGTCGTCGTAATAATAATAATAATAATCATGACGACCATGATCATGACAAATCCCCAGTAATATTTTCCATTGTGGGTAGCATCGAGCGAAGCAGAAAAGAAGGAAAAATCATAGTTTCTAATACCTTTGTTTTGGATAATTAAAATGCCATTTGCCATACCCACGTGCGCTTACGCGGCTCTGTCACATCATATTTCCATTTGCATGCGTATCTTCCCCACCCCCCGCCACAACAGCTCTTGCCACGTGCATTTGATTGAATTTTGCATCAATTAGAGTTGGCGAAATTTCCAGCTAGTTGGCGAACAATATTATAATAAGAAGGGTTGATCTAACTTGGGATATGTATGTATACATGCCTGTGTGTATATGTATATGTACGTATACATATCAATTCTTTGGCTATAAATTAATTTATAGTTGACTGTGGTACTTACTCTTTTTTTTTTTTTTTTTCAAAGTTCTTTTGTTTCATTGTTTTAAGACTCAAAATGCTAACTGACATGATTAGCATATGCACGTTTTTTGTGGGAGAAGTGGGGTGGGGTGGGTCAGGGTTTTCAACTATGCAAACTGACGTGGTAAAGGCGGACCACATGCACTCAACTGACGCTCTCAGAGCTTCATCGTCACCCTCGAATACAAGACTACAGTGTCACGGTCAGTAAAAAGTATTGTCAAACTAAGCCTGACAAATATGGCAAATTTTTAATCCGATTGGTACCAAAATTTCGTAATAATGTTCTAGGTGGTGAATTTTTATTTGTCAAATATTTATTTTTTTATATAAATATCTAAATTATTTAAAAATAATCTTAATTTAGATATGAAGCAAGCAATTATTATAAACAAACTCATTCACTTTCCAGTCACATTCTGATCGAGGTCTCTTTGCCTACTCCTCTTATTATCCTCTGCCAAAAGAGTAGGGAGAGGGTAATGGGTTACAAATATTTCTCTCTCTCTCGTGCTAGCCTCTTTCTGGTTATCTAGGTGTTGTTTAATACGGTCGGAGTCTTAACTCGGTGGTAGGCTTATCAAAGTCAAACGATATCGTACTCACGGGGTGTTATAAGGATATGGTTCATGTCGTTTCGATCAAGGAATCCAAACTAAAACACTTGATTTTGTTAAAAATTATAATAGTATAAGTCTATGTTTGGAAAGAGATGGGAAAAAAAAAAAAAAAAAAGAAAAGAAAAAGCAAAAGAATTTAATGCACCTCTGCAAGACCAAGAGGAGCGCCTACTTGCGTGCATTTAAATGGAAGGGCTGCCATATCATTATTGCCGTAGGCTACTACGTATATATCTATATGTGTGTGTGTGGGGTATGGCCTAAAGCTGTGGTTTGGGAGAGCACAACACACAGACAAGTAGGCTAAGGCTTCTCTAGTCAGGGCGGTATGGAAAAAATGAAGCCATTCGAAGAAGAGGAGGAGTTTTTGAGGATCATGATGAAGCGCTTCTGCGAGGAAGGAGGTCCTGCCTACACGGACACATAACCACCATAACCACCAACGCAACGCAATATTTTGATGGAAAATCCGCGGATACATCAAATGGAGACAACGAGCCTTTCGACAAATATTGCAAAAGTGAGATTTTTTTCGACAAGAACAATAGAGGTGACTAAAAGCAATCTCTATTTATTTATTTATATTTTACTTTGCAAGCTAGGCTAGCTGGAGATTGATTGAGTGTATGTATGTACAAGTTTAAAGCTAGTAAGTAAGGAAGCATATCTGTTAAAGCGGAAAAACCTTGCTGCCGTTGTCGGGGCCCAGGCGGGTAAGATCTTCCTTCTCTCTCACGGCCCAGGACGGACTGATTGTCCTACAACACAGACGCAACAAATAAAAAGTAAAAGAAGAAGAAGAAGAAGAAGAAGAAGGGTGCGGTCTGGTAGGGCTCTAAGAGATTTTGGGAAAAACCTATTGCTATTCCTACAAATGTGGGCCGACTTTTGGGGGTGGGGGGACCTGTGATGAATTCTGAGTTTAAAAGTTAGTTGAATATGTGGGAATGGATGGATGGTTGAATATCATCTACTGAAGGACGAAGGAACGGAGGAGGTAAGCATGAAGTTTCGGTAATCCTTAATGTAACTTGATCAATGGTTAGAAGTGAGTCACAGCAAACAAAGCCAATGCTGTCAACTCTGTCGTTAGGACGTTAGAAACTAAATAAAACCAATCGTTTTGATGTAAACAATAAAACGTGGGGGTGCACACCGGGAAAAAACGGGTCAAGAGAAGAGTTCACGCGTGGCAACTCACATGTATAAAATGTTTGTTGCTGTAACTACCCTGGGGCATAATAGAATACAACAAATTTTCCCTCTCTTTTCTTCTTCTCCTTCCCCTCCTCCTTCTTCCCCCCTGCAAATCTCTTTCTTTCTACTCTGCAACCCTAGCAACTCCATTCCAACCCTGATTTTCTCAAACCCCACACGTTCTTTAAGATGCAAGGCATAACATCTCTTTCTTTCTTTCGTTCTTTCTTTTTTTATTCTTTTATTTTTGTGTGAGTTTAAAGTTTTTTTTTTTTTTTTTTTTTGAGTAAAGTACAGGCACTGCCTTTTTCATCTTTCCACAGTTATTTGACTGACCCCTCCACATCCCGGTAATCTGGGTTGACGCTTGCAGGTTTACATGGGAATAAATTGAGATATAACTTAAGACATTGAATTGATGGATGAATTGCCAGCATCTTCTCTGCTCTCTTTTTTTTTTTTTTACAAGAAATTGATTTTTTCTCATTGGGATGAATTCTGTGCGTCTGAATCTATTTATAAAGATTGTGGCTGCACAGTTTAATTCTGTTTTAATAATTCTTTTTATCTATTATTATTATTCTTCCCGGTGTGTATTGTTCTGCTTTGTATACTCTGAAACTCGGAGAGATTACTAGCTAATAATGATACTGCAATCTCGCTTCAGAAACCTGAAAACTTACCAGACGAAGCAAATTTTCCTGTTCCGACTTCAACGGAGCCACTTGAGGAAAAGATTGCACTCCCAAATGCTGCTTCCTCCAGCCTTTTTGATCTCAAGACCGCGGAAACTGGAAAAATTAGCCACGGCGGCATTCAAGAAAGAAACAAAGGCAGATGTGACAGAAATATACCTGGAAGAGGTATTTAAGAAGCCGTAGACTCGTCAATTCTACTGTCCTAACTGCGAGGCTTGCATCAAAAAGGTCATTCTTCGCGATGCCGCGAGACCCAGATGCTCATATTGCTTCACTCTCTCATTGCTTGCGGTATTGCATGTTTCCTCCGTCTCCCTGTGGCATTTTATTTTTAGCTCAATATAAATATATGTGGTAGTGGTTAGGTTAGAAGACCACAATTTCTAGTTAGAGTGGCAAACTCTCTTGAACCAGATTGTTTTGTAGCCAAGCTTTCTCAAGCGATCGTGTTTCCAGGTTTGGTAATTACGCAATAGATAACGTGTTCTGTTATTTACCCCTTGCTGTTCTATTTAACAGGCAGTTGGCTCTTTCCCAAATCGTTCCCATGTGGCAATGGGGAAGATCCTGTAGCAGATCCGCTGCTTGATCCATTGGGAAACAAAGATCCATCAAATGATACTACCCAGCAGCCGGGAATGGGTAGTGTAGCTGCCCTAAAACCAGTCTCTGCCCCTATTGTGGTAGTTGATGACTTGATGCTACGCAGCAGCAAGATACAGATATGAAAAATGCATCACTGCCACGAACTAAGACTATCTGTGTACAGTATTATACCATTTGTTATGTTAGCTTATTTCCTGGATGCACAATTGAAATAGAAACCTATCGGAACACACTAACTGCTCATGGCTCAACTGAGACAGCAATAATCGATGGATCAAGAGAGGATAACAAAGTGGAAATCCTGAAGAGCATTGTTTACGGTGGTTTGACTGAATCAATTGCAGGTTTAAGTGCTGTGACATCTGCGGCTAGTGCTGGTGCCACCACATGTAAGGCGTACAGACTAATTTACTTGGTTTTGTTTGTGCACTGTTTTGTTGATTATTTAGATCAGATTGGTAATTAAAATATTCTGTGATGGCAGTAAATATTGTAGCTCTGGCATTTGCGAACCTCATTGGTGGACTTTTCATCATGGGTCACAATGAGTCTCTTTTCCTACCTATTTGTTTTTATTTGATGCATGCTTGAGTTCAATATCTTTAATATAATCTTGGTACGCATGGGGGTATAAGATGCACTTGAACTCTATGGAGGCTAAAAGATCTAGAGTCTGAAAGTTTGGCTGCAATAAACGAGCCTAATGTCCTTGATCTCGACCATATATGTGAAATTTACAGCTTTGGAATTTGAAAAGTAAACAACCTGGAAAAGCCTCCAATCAAGGGAACGAACAAGGGGATCGCTACCTAGAACTGCTAGGGCAGAAAAAGAATTTCGTACTTCACTCTGCAGGGGCCGTTGTTATCATACCTTGCTTTTGCCTCCTATTGTTTATGGATTCTCATTTAACGACAACAAGAAGGATATCAAACTCCTAGCTGTTGTAGCGTCTTCTCTTACTTGCATTGTAGTGCTTGCCATTGGCAAGGCTCACATCAGAAACCCCCCACCAGAGTACTGTGGTTACTTGGTAACTGTCACGAACTATGTTTTCATTGGGGTCATGGCTTCGGGTTTTTCATATGCAGCAGGCACACTCATCAAGGAGGTTATTGAAAAGTTTGGTTGGCTCAAGTCTGAATTCAGAGTAGTTGTTGATCAGTCTGATACCAGTTCGTGGAAACCCGCATGGGCATCCTACTAATGTCATGAGTCCAACAGCAACATATGTTTCTGGTGTTACTTTGAATTGGTGAGCTGTGTGATGCAACTAGAACTATGTGTTAGCGACCAGCATGAACAATTGTGCAAAAATACTCGTCTAAAATTGACACACATACAAATGTCCTTTAGCAAGGAAAAAAAAATGATCTTTTCCGACCGTTTTGACAAGAATTAAGGAACCTATAGGCAATAGCATACTCTTACTATCTTTATATACGCATTAATTTAGTGACACAATTAATTCTTAGGTAAAGTATCACCTAAATCTTTGGAGAAATGCTACAGATCCTGAATTCATTATATTAGATATGATTTCACGTGTCAATAGTACTGGCGTGCTTCCAACTTCAAGCACATGCTGCCATCTGATCCACTGAAATTGTATTGTGCTATCAAGAGCCCCCATCATCAGTTAGGCTGCACCACCGATTGCGCATAATTAGTTAGGCCGCACCACCTGATTACGCATAATTAGAAGGGAAAAACGAAAAAAGCACCCAGCTGGCCAGACTAAATTGTTCAATGAACGCTCTCAAGCATTCCAGACGGTTTAAGACGATGCAACTACGTGACATTTGAGCGGAAATTTCGTTTTGAATCATCCATTAAAGTGAGAACGAAACTATGGCACTTGCATGCCATCGTGAACTAAAATGTCTTCTTTTTTTCTCTTTTGGCCAGACACCGTCGACTAAGATAAAACGTAAATTACAACCGTGTACGTAATTAACAAATTGGCAGGATTGTCTTATTAGCCGATAATAGTTTGGTCCGCACAAGGTCAGAACAAATTAGTTACAAGATATGTAATGGAATGGATAATAATCCAAGTACATATGATAAAAAAAAATGCTATAGTTGTGTTGTTCCATATTTTCCAATATCAGACTAATCGAAAAATTAATCAAAACATCCATCTTGGAGAAGACTGGATAGCACTTTGCTTTGGTCTTGTTGGCTGCTCCAAGTTGTTCCGCTTCTTCATTATCGAAGACACAGTTGGGCTAAAGTAATCATTACTCCTTTGAGAAGTTGCACCTTGTGAGTGCATTTTCCTTCCATGGATGAAGCTCCTGTGCTGCTCTAGCATTGCCCTGCGGGCCACTGGGTTTCTTTGGACAGTTCCCCATCTATTGTAATTCATGCAACTCTGGCTCCTTCCTATTGGCTGAAACTTTCCCTCTCTAGGACTTGAATAGTTCCGGCTTTCTGCTGTTTCTGCCGAGTACATAGTCTCTTCCTCACTGCTATATCCATTATGCACCTCAGAAATCCCCACAGGAGATGAACTAGACTCTATCTCCCTATGAGGTCCATTTACAGAGCCTGTTGACACAATCTCTGCGTCTTCTTCAGGACCGTTATGTTCCCTATCCTTATTTTTGCTCAAAGGCCTTGACATGGGGACTTCCTCGATACAATTCTCATCAGTGTTTGGAAGCAGATGTTTGTCTGGACAGGCTTGAGCTGTAGTTTTGGTGATTTTTGGAGGGAAATTAATATCCAAAAGCTGAATCTGGGCAATTTCCTTTTTCTGAATGGGAACTGCAGTCAGCTTTGGTGACTCATATATTTCTGGAGTCGTTATTCCCTGCAGATGAGGAACATAGAGATCAGTGGTTTGAGTTTCTTCTTTCAAAGTGTTGGATGAACCAGAGCAGCCCGCTGTGAGTTGATCCACAAGTTTTGAAGCTGTATTTGAGGATGATGGGGTTCCATTCTTATCTTCTGTTGACTTAAAAACCTGTCTGAGCGTGAAGGAAGCACAAGAATGTTCACTCTTCTGGCCTGTGGACATTAACCTAATAATTGGTAATTTGGGTTTAGTGAATTCTTCAAGGCTGCCTTCCCAATGCTGGTTTAACCAATCACAGATTATGGGCATGGGCATACCAAATTGCATGGGAGAATACTTCTTCCACGATGTCATGGGTGACAAGGAGGTTGTAGAAGATTTAGTATATGGGGACGTTGCCAGTTTCATAGGATCACAGATCATGAATGCAAGATTCCCTTGCGCATCAAATCCAGCGGATCCAGGGCTCCATACTATTTCATCAGTCGAGAGTTTTATGAGATTGTCAGTAGCTATAACCACCTTTCCTTCGCCAACAGTTAGTTCTTTCTTCTCTGTGTAGCCTAAAAAGTAAACTGCACTGCCCAGATCCAGATTTGTTTTAGAACAAGTCTTCAAGTAATGGATTTGTTGCCCTTGGGAATTTGAGTCCCCATCTGCAGCATCTAAACCCACTATTGTAAGGTCTAAAACTGAGCTAGTGATGAAAAACCTGAAATTAGACAATAGACAGAGCAAAATTCATCAGCTGTAGCTTGAGCACACAACTATATAGAGATCACTGTCTCTTTCCATTGCCACCACATGAGCACTATGACGAGGGGCTATCTATCACAATCATCCAGGACAGAGGCAAATAACTACACTAAACCTAGATGACAATGTGAAGCTGCCAAATAAAAAAGGTTCATGAAGTGAACAATAACAATTCGGAGAGGAACTAAGCAGTCAATACAAGATTTACATAGCAGCCACAACATGGGCCAAGAAGCCCAGCTAAATATTCGTAGCCTAAGAGCCCCTGTCATAAAGTGGGAGTTCACTTCACGCACGCAAGATTCCAACTTCCAGCGAAGGAAACCAGAAGAATTCTTCTTTTTTTTTTTTCTTCACCACCGCCCTAGTTGATCTATCATTGGCCATTGGGTATAAGCTTCAGAGTTCAGAGCCAAGTATAGATGTATGAAATGCACCACGAGGCTGTAAAGAATGAAACTTTCTCATATAAAAGGAAATACTATGTTGATCATAAATTTTAGCAACTTGGGAACGGATGAACCCCTGCGAGGCAAGTCTTGAAAGAAAACTAGGCTTCAGGCAATTATACAATTATAAACCTCCAGGGAAAACGCGAGTTGTCTTATATGAATCCCTTTGAAGATTCGACATTTACGACATAAATAGAGCTAAAGCAAAAGAGAGAACCCAAAAAAAAAAAAAAAAAAAAAAAAAGAGCGTTAAAGCAGAAGACAAATGAAAACATAATGAAATAGGAACTTAAGCTCCATCAAATAATTAATTAATTAATTAATTAATTAAAAGAAAATATGCACTTTGGACCCAATTCCTGATCCTGACCCAGTTAAAAAAAAAAAGAAAAGCATATGTTTCTATTAGATCCAACAGTCACGGAACTGAGAAAGAAAAAGTATCGGTCAGGTAGAAGAGTGAAGAAAGTGATCCAGCAATGAAGACAGCTACTTTCGTACGTTAGAGATAACCACCCTTCCTTCAATCGGGTCTAAGATATATCAATTACTATAATGCCAAAGACTAAAATTGGTAAAGGCTCACACCTACTCCACAAAACAAGCAACCCGAAAAAGATTTAAGACTCAGCCAGAACCAACAAATCGTAAGGAAACTGCAAACGGCAACATGGCATAAGTGAGAGAAAGAGGCAAATAATTAACACCTGTGAGGCACTAGAGTGGCAAGGAGACCGCTTTGGAGCCGGATCTCGGAGCTCTCGGCAGCAACGACGGAGGGAACGTTAACGTGAGCGGTGAGGAGGAGAGTGCGGTGGATCAGGAATCCAGTGCCAGAGATTCCGTTTCCGGAGATTCTGGCAATAGCGGGAGTCTTGCCGGAGAAAATGCCGGCCTTCATTCTCTCGGACTTGGCCACTCCTTTGCAGAAACACCATGACTCCCCAAGAACACCCATTTCAAGGAAACACCTACCAAAAGAAAAAAGAAAAGAAAAGAAAAAAAAGGGGGTGTTTTGGGACAGCCGAGTAAATGGTTATTTGGGGCCAAAATGAATTATGATGCTCTGGAAGTTGGATCTAGAGGAGGCAGGCAGGGAAAGAGGCAAGCGCAGGCAGTTGGGCATTTTAGCTTCCTCTTTTTCGTTTTGTTTTGTTTTTTAACACTTGTAGTAAAAGTCTGTGCGCGTCTTATTAATAATAATAAAGCAAGTAAGTACATTTTGAGCGCGGGTTCGATCACTTGATGTGAGATGGAATTTCCGTGGGACCCACCCTATGCCCGCATAATTTGCAAAGCGCAAAAGTGAAAGTGAAATGAGATGCCCGATTATTACCACCCGTATCGACAGATCGATTTATTTATTGGTGGGGGAGGCGGGAGGCGGGGGGCGGGGGGGGGGGGGTGAATAATAACGCGACCTTGGTGAATCACCTTTGATCGTAGTTTTTTATTATTTGGCTGTTCCAAGTTGCGCGTAAAGTTTGTCAGTCCGGACAGCATTGCCGTGATCTGGGCAAGTCGTTCGTTATCATTAATGTCTGAAAATATTTGGAAGAAGTTGATTTCACTTTTTCTTCTGGTCGGGGGTTTTTGGGGGGCGGGGTGGGTGACTGAGCAACAAAGTCGACGCACACGACAGACATGGAGTAGAGAGAGCAAAGAAAGTGTTATTATTATTATTATTATTATTATTATTATTTTAAAAGGTGGCAATCCTATGCATTCATAATGGCATAGCCAAATATTGGGGTAAAAAATGCGTTATGAAATAGGTTCTTCTCTTCTCAAGAAACACTCGGTTGTCGTTGGAATCCTTATCCTGCAAATAATTGTAAAAGGGAGATTGCTATCTTCCATTGCTTTCCCCCGTGCAATGACAATAATAATAATAAATCAATAGATGGAAGGAAATGTGGAAAGCAGGTGAAGAAGTAATGGCAATTGAATTGGCGGGGGGAAATGGCATGAGTGTCGCACCAAAATCAAATGTCCTATTCACGGAGCACATTAATTGAGGTTATTTGCCAGAGAACGGACTGCCTGCATATCAGTGATACCAAAGTAAATGCTACTAAACTACGAAGGATGCCATTACTTCGATGCTGCCAAACAAACTACATTTCGATGCTGCCACCCCAAAAAAGAAAGAAACAAAAAAAAAAAAAGTAAACAAGACTCGTGAAGAATGCCATGCGATTAGGAATAGTAATGAGGATGAAAAATGAGGACATTCGATTCTCAAATTTTCAGACGGCGATCACCTTGGCATTATTTATAAAATGTTCGTTTCTCTCCCCGACACTAACCCCGAACCTCATTTGGAATTACTATTTTATCCTTTATACAATAATTATGTAACTTTTTCTTTCTCTTTTTTTTTTTTTTTTCTCTCTCTCTTTTAGAGAGGCAATTTAGTCGATGCAACCCCAAATGGCTAAATCCTTATTCAATAGCCTACTAGCCCCCCATCTTCTCCTTCTTCTTCTTCTTCCAAGAACTAGCATTCATCTCGTTCGTCTCGCAACTTCTTCTTCATATAAGGTACGCCCCGCAAACTGCATCTTCGTCTTGATCCAGCACCAATTCCGTAGGCCCTAACTGCTTCTTTGCGGTGTCAGATTTTTTTTTTTTCTTTGATTCCCACTAAAAAGGTAAGGAAAGTACACACACACACACACATATATATATATATAAAAGAACAAAAAGTTCTTGGTAAGATATAGACCATAAAATTTATTATTAAAAAATGATTTCTTCTTATGGATAGTCGTGTTTGATTACCTTAGTGAATGTTTTCATAATTGTACTTTGTTCTTTGCCCATCCAAATTTGTTGATGTTTTCAATTGTCTTTTTCCCTTTTTTTTTTTATTTTCATTTTTTCAAGTTTGCGAATTCCGGTAAGCCTATTTACTTGTTTAGATTTGTATGCTGCCGAAACACTTGCCTGGTATCATGACGGATTTCTAAACGCAATGCTTATATCTATATATCTATACTTTTTTTCTTCTTCTGCTTCTTCTTTCATTAGGGCAGGTCGTGACCAAGAATATAGCCAATTGAGGATGAAGATAATTCAACAAAGTTCATGTCCGTTTGAGAATTGAGGTAGGGATAAAAATTGATTTCAATTCAAAAAAAAAAAAGAAAAAGAAAGAAAAGAAGATGAATAGATCATAGTCGGAGATGGGGATGACAGTTTCTGCCTTTGTGCATAGCTTCGTCGGAACAGGTAAGAAATTGCATTAATAATAATAATAATAATATTGTTATTATTATTATTATTATTATGATGTGATGCATAAGAAGTAAGGCGCAGGAAAAGAGAGAGAGAGAGAGAGAGAGAGAGAGAGAGAGAGTGAAGAAGGGGGTTTAGAAAAGGGGAATGGGGTCCGCCAGGAGGTAGGTACGGACCCATTCCATTTTTCTAAACCCCTCTTTTTCCTTCTCTCTCTTCGCCTTACTGGATACCCTACCCACCACCAAAAAATAAAATAAAAATAAAAATAAAAATAAAAAAATAAAAAAGGAGACGTCATGGGAAGGTCTGGCGTAGACGTGGAAGCCGGATTCGCCAAGCTCCAGGGCGAGGACTTCGAGTATTACATGCAGACCTATTCCATCGTATTGGGCCGCAACTCCAAGAAATCGACGGTCGACGTCGACCTCGTCAGCCTCGGTGGCGGTATGAACATCTCCCGCCATGCCCGTATCTTCTACGACTTCACTCGCCGCCGCTTCACCCTCGAGGTTCTCGGCAAGAACGGCTGTTTTGTAGAAGGAGTCCTACATCTCCCCGGAAACCCTCCCGTTAAGCTCGACTCTCAGGATCACTTGCAAATCGGAGACAAGCAGTTCTATTTCCTGCTCCCCGTTAGAAGTATTGTCCGCAGGCCCCTCGCAGCCCGGCACAACCTGCCCCTCGCCCCGCCGCAGTACAGTTATCGTCCTACTGCTGCGTCGGCGTCCAACAAAGGGAAAGGGAATGGGGGGGAGTATCTCGAGGAGGAGGAGGAGGAGGAGGAGGAGTATGAGTACGATGACGATGACCAAGATGAAGATATTGGCTGCAGTAGAAAGAAGATGATGAGGGAGGGGTCTGAAGGTTATGAGCATGGTGCTAACGGTGGTGAAGTTTGCGATAATGGTGGGGCCGGCGCTGAAGTGGGATCAGCCGGAGCATTAGGTTAGTAGTGGCAGCAAATTTATTCCTCCCTCTGTTGTTAATTTCGGAACCTTTTGTTGCTTATTGTTGTTCGGGAAATTTTATACATAAATGCATATCGCAACTTACTTTGTGCTAGACCATCTTGTTTTAATGGTTGGTTGATGTGCATTTTGGTTCGGTTTTCAAATTTGCTTCCTTGAGCCGCTGTTGTGTTTGTGGGTGCCAACTGGAAAACTTTCAACTTTTCGAAAGTTCATCTTAATGTCTCTATGAAATATGAAATTCCTTGTTTTTCTATTTGTGAATTTGTCATTTCTTTGGAGATTGAATTTCTGGTTCGAGTTGCTTTGAAACTGAAGCAGAACTTGTGGTGATTATCCAAGGTCACTTGTGAAGATAATTGCCCTTATTTGTATCCTGCCATCTAAAATTGATCCACTATTTATAACTCGCCGCATGAGTAGGTCTTCCTTCTGTAAAACCTTTGGTTAATTGTTATGGCATCGCATACAGTTCCCATAGAGAAGAAGATGGAGGGAATATCATGGAGGGTTGATCGTGAAGCAGGCAATCAGCAACTTATGCAGTTGGAGGAAAAAGATGCGGTGTCATCTGTAGCTACTGTGCTCTCTGACCTATGTGGTCCCGGTGAATGGATGCCTATGGAGAGACTTCATTCTGAGGTTACTTTCCCTCTAATTATAAGCATGTTAATTTTAAGTCTTTGGTTTCACATGCTTCAATTTTGATTAGATGCTTAATTGTATTTATAAGGATGCAGCTGTATCTTAAGCTCTTTGTGTGTTCTTATTCATCATTAGCAGGATGCATGTGGTTCTTAGTAATCTTGTATCACAAAGAACTCCCACATTATGCCTTAGAGCTATGAATTAACTAGTTTACTTGCCTGCGCCTTGCATTGGATTATTTAAAACAATCATGCTACTTTCTGAATTTGTAAAAATATTGAAATAAATCAAAGTACAATTACTTATTTTAGCCACTTTGCATATGGTATCATTGCCATAGGTGATGAATCCACTTTAACCAAATGATATGCTGGACATAAACTTCTTGATAAATGATCAACGCCAAAGTAAGTTGTGTTAAATTACATGTGGGGTGGGATAATCTTCCTGCAGAGGGTCTTTCTTTTGTCTGCACCGTGACCTGTTTTAATATTTTTTATTACCGTGCTGGTAGGAATTGCCCCTGCCTACTATTGTTGTTCCGGTATACAACTGCACATGAAATGGTTCGTTTCTTTGTGAAAACTTGTTTGCAACTTAATAATGATTTCTCTTTTCTTCGTTTTCTATGTTGTAGTTTAGTAAATAGAGGCTTGAACTTTGATCTTTCTTTTGGAATGAGGATTTTTGGTTAGGTGGATGGGTCCTAAATTCACGATAAGCAGTGCTGAAGATTAGGGAAAAAAAAAAAAAAGCATCCTGGCTTACCAACGGTCCTGTAAGGTTGCGTTGTGTTTCAGATAAATTATGGGCTAGTTCTTCGGGTGTCAGATTGATACTCTTGCCGTCCTAGCTTTGTTTTATTCCTTGTTTTGGCCTTTGGGTAAAACCCGAGTGATGCATCTGCTCCAGAATTCTTTTGCATGCTTATTCTTTATTCTCTGATGTAGTTGGTGGAGCAACATGGCAATGTCTGGCTTCATAACAGAGTAAGGAAGTACCTCATCCCTGAGGACTGGCCTGCTCCAGAAGCTAAGGGGAAACCATGGTGTGGCCTGCTGACGTTGCTCCGAAAATATCCGGAGCACTTTGTCATCAACACCAGGTCCAAGGGCCGTGTAACGTTTGAGTTCGTGTCTCTCGTCTCCCTCGTTTCGTAAAGTCAGGAGACTTGACACCTGGACTGTGGAATGTTGATTGGAATCGGCGTTTTTCACTGTTTTTTGTTTTATGGCAGGAATGTCATGTACATTTACATTATTTTGGCAATGATAATAATTCCCGAGGCATCTTTAGAGTTGGAGAGAGCGTCAGTTTTTCATGCGCATCGCTGGTGTGGATGAAATTGCAGCCATCCCTGTAAAATTTTTGGATATGTTCCACTAATAAGTTAAAAGCTTTGAGGCTTTGACTGTGGTATTAATCGGGCTGACAATGAAGTCCACAATTTCTAATAAACTATCAGCTGTGCTGTGCAGAACCAGAAAGAAAACTAGGAAACAACAGCAGGGCACCCAAAATTCTATCCCCGGACGTCTTGTTAAAATTAATAAAAAGTCGCCCTTTTCGATTTATTTTATCATAATAAAGTAAATTAAGTTCCTAGTATATCCCCGGTTAATTGCAGAAATAGTTAAGAAAGGACGAAAAAAGGAAAAGACGAACGAAACCATTTAATCTTCAACCAAAGAAAAAAAAAAAAAAACGAGGGCTGGGTGGGGGGGGGGGGTTAAAGGGGCGGATTAGCGTGGAAAATCATCACCACAAATCGCAATAATTAACGGGGAGCAATTATTCTTTCAGAAAGATCGTCCAGCAGCATTCTCTGGAAGCACGGAAAATTAAAAAGGAAATTATGGTCAATGGTGACGAGGGTGTGCATCTAATAGTATGGCACCCTCTTATCTCTCACTATTTTATCAACTTTGAAAACTTTGGAGATTCGGTAGTAGGGGGAATTAGCGTCTGGGGATCCCCCAAAAATCAAAAAGGGAAGATCTTACACTAGAACCGAATTGTTACACAACTGGATTACTTTGGCCAAATTCTGCGACTGACCTACTCATAAGCCTGACGAATCTGAGTCCCCATCCTCCGAAACTGAACCATCAGCTTCTTGTTTGACACTCGGGTCATTGTTATGCAATGTCAGCTCAGATCTCTTGGGCCCCCCCGATGCAATCCCTCTCCTGTGCTCTGATAGTTGATTCACGACAAAAGATAATATTTAGCGTTTTTAACCTTAATGAATAAAATGCAGACCAGCGGGGTTAGATTACTTTTATTATTGATTGCACTGCGAGTGATTGCCAAAACTCATCCCATTCGTATTTCTTTAGTTCTTGCTTCTCCTCCTCTGGGAGCTCCGAGTTGGGTTCCCTGCCACACATGAAAGCAGCCCTGCACAAGCAAAAACCTCAGCATAGTCTCTAATATTCATATTCAAATCTCTGTTCAGAGGAGATGCTTATAACCATTTATTGTAAACCATTTTAGTCGTGCTTCACTTCACGACATCAGTACTGACTTATAGGCTCCACATCAGGGATGAGAACAAGGTCTATAAAAAGTTCAGAACAATTAACCATCTAAGAAAAATGGGGCCTAGACAGGCACAATATCCCCCCCCCCCCCAAAAAAAAAGCATATTCAAACACCTTATCACAGATTCTTAGGCAACAGTTTCAAGAAGGGAAAGCTTTTGAGACAGGAGAAGAACATTTTTAGACCCAAAATAATCATTTCATCATAACAAAGATGCAGCCTCGCTCATATGACACATAGATTTTCTCCATTAACAATGATAGAAATTTAATTTCAATCAAAGCTTATGAGAATGCAATTTATAGTTTTCCAGGGTAGCTACTTATTAAGCCAATAATGGCGGTTTCTCTACCAGTGATTTCCGAGAGAGAGAGAGAGAGAGAGAGAGAGAGGGAGGGAGAGGGAGAGAGAGAATTTTAGTGCATAACCCTGTGAACAAAAGTGACAAAGTTTAATCCATGAAAAAATTTCAGTACATCAACATAACAAAATGCCAAATGTTTAATCCTAGATATTCCACCCCTGATGCACATCAACATCAAAGAAGCCACAATAATCAATTTTTAGAAAAAGTATTGGAGCTTCTGCACAAAATGGTGAAGGGATTGAAGCTTTATCTTGCACAGTTACTTTCGTCTTTGCAGGACTATACTCAGTATTATAGGTGCTATCATTATAAATGACTTATTTTGGACTACTACCTGTCATACAAATGGGCAGCCTCTCCTTGAGACTAACAGTCCCAAGGTGAATCTGCTTCTTGTCCACCTTGATTGCTGCCTGCCATTTCATATTCTTAAAATAAACACCTCTCATTAAGCATTGTTCTTGATTCTGAACATGCTTCCTCCTATGTCGCTTTCTGCGTTTAATTGGTTGGCCTACAAATATAGAACAGCACATTTGCTTAGGTTAACACAGCTTGGATTTTCCGTGCTGGTCCTTAAGTAATATCAATCGGAACCAGTTGGTTAATCAATAAACAATTGACAAATATATATCCTACCACTTTACCAAATCAACAGGAAGCCAATAGTTTCACAGCATTGATGTCAAAATATATCTCAAGGGTCCATGTCAAGGATATGCAAGAGAAGCTAACAGATTCATGCATATGGATGAAATTTTGTAGTGCATTCATCTTGATTCCCTTACATATCCTCAAACATAGACTGATCTTAGAACATGATTGATGGGATCCCAAGTCTAACCTAGCTGACATGAAATCACCGTCAAATGATCACCTCACCCTTGTATTACCATATTTGGGTGCATCAAAAGGAGAACAGGTAGAATCTTCATCTAAGACCATAAAGCAGTTGAAGATCATGTTTTGACTTCTTCAATACAGGAACACCTAGATAAGATGCTATATGTTGGAAATAAAGTATAAGCTTGATCCTAAAATTCTTGTTTTCCAAGCCAATGGAATGTCCATGAAGAGCATATATCTTAAACAGCAAGCAGCCCTAATCCAACAGAATATGATGGAAGTTGTAAGCGTCGGTTTATATCATTTTGTTTATTGTCACATTATGTTATCTCTTCCTTGATGCTGTCATGATTGGCCTCCTCCTTTCTTGTGCAAGATAAAAACATTATCTTTTTGGTAGCATCACTATTGGGAGATTGCTATGTATGAGTGTTATGAACCAACAACATGCTTGCTATATTTTCCTGGGATCAAGTTTGTCTAAAGCAGAAAGGAAACTGGATATGTTGACAACATACATAATGTTGCTTCTACTTGGTCACTATTTCTCTCAGACATAGAATGCTTTACTCTACATCAACAAACCTGGGTATGGTTGAGATTGTTGATCTTTTGATGAGCTGGAAGGTGACACAATTGATGAACCTGCTCCTACTTTGGCAGGGGATTCCTGGCAGATAGCATTTAACATTGAACAAGAGAAATGGAAATTCAAAGCATGCAATTAAAAGACGTTATGCAGGGGGTTTCAGAGGATTAGTTTTTCATCATGCATTTCTGGCAACAAATAGATACAGGAAGTTCTTTTACCTCCTCTAGGTGGTTAACATCATCTGATAGCAGGGGATGCACACTAACGGATTTGGCATTCTGGGTAGAACTTACAACGGCACTTCCATTGTCAAAAAATCGAGGAAGTGGAGTCAGGAAAGCATTTCTCCCTGCAAAAGGCCCGACAAAATTTGGTAAATAGCATTATTCAGGTACCATATAAAATCATTTGAGAGGAAACTAATTTACTCGAATATGCAAGAACCTTTCAAATGAACTTTAAAATTTCAAGGCAATTCACTTAAAAATGATTATGATGGCACCATTTTGCAGAAATTCTACCTAGTGGACATGCTAACCACAAAGAGCACGGTTTTCTCAAATTTGGTTATCTAACATATCCAATCAATCATCGGTATAAAGCACATTTCAAATGGTGCTCACCAGCGCAGAGGCCCAACAGTTTACGTCTGCGTAAGCTGACCATAATGAGTTCCAAAATAGTATCAATTCAGGATGACTAAGAGAATGACCTCAAGCATTTGTCACCTTCTTTCTAGGAACATAAAGAAGCCTGTGAGACATGAGAGATACACATATGAGAGCAAATTTCACACGATGACAGCTGAAAACAATGAACATTAGCACACACTTAACTCAACAAAGAAATATAAATGTGTGCTTTAGATTACGAATGAAAAGGACAAAGAAAAGAAAGATTCTGAATTTAAAGTAGCCCTTCTATACATAAGACAGGAACCCAAGTAAAACAGTCACTAATTATCAAAGATTTTAGAGGTGCAGAAGAAAGATGAGCAATCAAAATTTGATTCCTTTAAACAAACATGAGAAGGCAACTAGAGAGGTGGCAATGAAGGTCAAGCATATACAAGATGGAGGAAGATTCTGCACGAAGCACGTTAATTGCCCTAATAATTGTACAGATTATCTAGTAAGACATGCAAAATTGTGAGGACCAATTGGCCAAATATTATCAAAATCATCAATGAAGGTAATAGCCGGTCAAAAGAGCAACAAATGCGAGGTGGAAGATTATATTCACTCCTGACCACCTTTAAGAGTCCATTCAAGCAAAGGAAGTTATCGCTTATAATAGTACACTTGCAAGCATTCCTTCCCAATTGGGCATACAAAAGCGTGGATAACATCTATAAAAGAAGAACATTAATGAGAAAAGAATGATTTCCCCATAGAGATCATCTAAAACTCATGTATTAGAAGACGCCAGGGCACAATCAGACAATACAAACAACGTCACTTACGCCAACTGTAGTACAAAATTCGTCCGCACTGACAATTACAGAATCAGCTGGGGAGAAGAAAAGGATGTAAACAAAAGTGGCAGGTTGACATAGAGCCCAGCAAAGGACAGAAAAACAAAAGACAGTAACAATGAAAGGAGGAGAAAGAAAAAAGAATGGCATCAAACATTTGGCAAAAAGGGAATCCAGACCAATGATCGTGCTAAACGGGACTAGAATTAAGGGGATCAAAGGAAACCAACAAAAACGCCTATAGACTTTTTAATTTTCTGCCGGTGGAGACTAAGTCAACCCCCCAGCAAGCTACCACCTTTCACATGGAGATGGAGGGAGGGAATAGATATTATTAAGGAACCCCAAAAGACAGAAGGCCCCCTCCCCTCCCCCAGCGAGTGCTTCTCACCGGAAGAGAAAAGAAGGAGGGTGACAGATATAAGGAAATCAAGAGAAACCCAAACATATAATATATATATATGAAGCCCAACATCAAACGAACAGACAATCTTGGAAAGCCAAAAAGGGCATGAATCACCGATGTGCTAGTACAATCTTTATCTTGTAAATAAATATCTATGTATATATATATACATAAGCTAAAGCAAAACAGCTAATCTGAGAGACGACCAGGACCAGCCATCCGCAACGAAAGAAGATAAAAGAAAAACTCTTGGGGGGGGGGGTGTCTTGCGTTACTCGTAATTAATAAGAGACAGAACAGAAGTTCGCGGACGATGGGAGTTGATGAAGGAGCGAAGAAACCAAGGAGCTAATCAGTCAGAGAGAGAAAGAGAGAGAGAGAGAGAGAGAGAGAGATTGGTGAAATGACAGCGGGAGCCGGAAAATGAGGTTTCTAAGGTGGTAAGTATGTACGGATAGAGAGACCCCGTGGGGTTGGGAGGTTGTGGCTCATGCATCTACCACCTTTTGTCTTTTGTTTTTATTTTTATTTTTATTTTGTTATTATTATTTTTGTTGTTGTTGGTGGTGGTGTTGTTGTGTCTCATCAGTTTTATTATTATTATTATTTTATTTTGTGTAGAGAGGGACGGCAATTCCGTTTATATTATTATGCATTAGCCCCCCAATAATATTCACCCACCCACACATTTATATATATATATATATATAATATATGCAACCGATTATGTTTCTGGTTGGGCTGCGACGATCGTAAACTGCTTTTTTTCTTTTCTTTTCTTTTCTTTTTTTCTGAAAAAAGAAATTAATTAAAAGTGGAGTTTTTTTTTTTGGTGGGTTATAAATAATAGAGTAAAAAGGAAGAGGTTGAGATTTGATTCCGGCATTGCCCCTGGGATGCCTCAAAAACTCAATTTGGGTCCTACATTTGCCTGTGCGTGCAGCCCAGCCGTCAACAGCAATGCCCTCGCCGCGCCATTTTCTTTCCAAATTGAAGTCCAAACAGAATTGTCATGTTTGGCAAGGTCTAATGTTATGCACAAGGCAGGGACCATAATGTGATTTGATACTATTATTACTACATGTGACTCCGACTTTCCTTGAATTGGAGACTGACGGACGAGAATCCTGTACAGTGCCCTCCTCCCCCCCCCCCCCCCAAAAAAACCCTTTTTTTTCTTTTTCTTTTTTTTTTTTCTTAATTGTATTGGAACGCTGCCGTAAGTTTTACAAGCAAGAGAGAGAGAAAAAAAAAAAAAACTTCTTCATTCTTGGTTATTTCCTGTTTACTTTTAGGGATTTGAGTAGGCAAATTCAATTTGAGGATTTCACTATTGGTATGATTGGCGCCATCGTCGTAAATGAATAAAAATACGAAGGACTTGTCTCTCTCTCGCTCTCTATCTATCATCGAGAGAGAGATGAGTTACTCGCAAAGGAGTCTAAACTCACTGACAATTTAGTTGAATATTCTTACTTCCAAAACAGCTACAAATGCAGTTTACGATAAGCTTTTTGTCCGTGCAAATGAAAAGATTGCCGATGCTAATGCCCCCCTATTATATTCAAAAGCAGGCGAACACATGTTAGAATATATTATTGTTATTATTTTTTTTTTTTTTTACTTGGCAAAATATAAATGTCAATTCGGTCATACTTTATCTTCTATTTATTTTTATTATTGTTAATATCTGGATAATTAAAGCATTAAGATTAAGTTAGAGTTCAAATATAACAAGAGAAATAGATGATATGCGATGATAGTATATCACCACCAATCTTTTGTAAGTCAACTAACGCGATACCTAACTCTTATTTGCTTTGACATGGAAAGCTAACATCTCTCATAAATAATAATAATAATAATAATAACAATTCAAATACAAGAATACTCCCCCCCCAATTCCGCGTGTCAGTACGCGGACATTCCAACGTTGTCTTTTTTTGTTTGTTTTTTTTTTTGGGGCCTCCGGTCAGATGGAGGACAATTGACAAGACACAATTTCGGGTTCAAATTAATTTTTTTTTATATAAATCAAACTAATTTGTAACTATAATAGAATTGAATTGAAATTATTTGATTTGGTCTTGGTTCAAACCAAGATGTTGAGAAGGGTAGTCCGATTAAATAATTAAAATTATTAATCACCAATTTAATCATTAATTTCGAATTAAAATCAAAATAATCAATTTAACTTATTCAATCAAAAATGAAAATACGAAAATTAAATTAATGGTCAAATTTATTTTTAATACATGGGGGGGCCTTATATGAATTTTGTGTATTAGAAAGTATATTTTGATTTTTTTTTTTTTTAAAAGTGAGCAAACCAGCTTGAATTAAAATGAATATAATAATTTTGAACCGGATTAAACCGAAATTATAATTTTAACTGAATTAAAAATTAAGATTAAATTAGAATTAAAATCCACGGTTTAAGTTAAACTGTAACCAAACTATCGACATGTAGTTCGGTTATGATTCACCTTAACCTTCTTATGGAAAAGGAAAAAAAAAAAAAACAAAATCCCTTAATGTTGAAATTGAAACTGACGGTTACCAAAACTGATGAACTAAACCACGTTCTTCAGTGGCGGCGGAGATTAACAGTAAAAGGTAAGAGGACAAAGTGCAAGTTATTTATAGCGAAGGTTGGTCGGCGGCTACGGCCCTGCCCTGCCCATACAAGCCAGCAGATAAATGCGGCGCCTCCCCCCGCGGCAACCCTTGGCTCAGGCCCAACCACCCAAGTAACACACCCACCTGTCCCACTGTTGGGGATTAAGAAGAAGAAGAAGGAGAAGAAGAAGAAGATGTCAAATTATCAGGACCTTCGGAGAAAAGCTATTTAATTGAAATCAATGGGCCGCAGCAATTTGCTCCAATGCACTGGCCATTGTCAACTAATGGGCCGCAGCAATTTTAGATTCACACGACGACTACAGGGGCGTCGAAATTGGGATGAAGAAGAATTTTTGGAACTTCCAAAAAGCAACCTTAATTCTTTCCGCGTCCAAATGGTCTAACTTTTGAAAAAGGAAAAAGCAATAGCGTTGAGATATTTTTATCGTATTTGCTTGGGAATGTATGTATGCGTTATGTTTACCACCACCACATCATGATATTTACCTTGTGCTCTAAAACTTCCAAATCAGACAGGCGCGCGGTGATAGGATGTGGGTTGGTCGTACTACTTTTGGATTTTTGCGGGTGTGGAACAGGGTCGGCAGATCTCACAATTCCGCGACACCGTTTCCCTCCAAGGCCAGAACCTTTTACTTTTTCAACTATAGCCGTCCAATCATGCGTCGCTATTTGTGAAACTCGTTTAATCGATGATCATGAGAAGGGTGTTAGAACACCATACACACATATATCAGGCATTGTTAAAGGTACAAACAAACAAACAAACAAACAAACAATAAATAAATATATATATATATATATATATATATATATAATTAAATCAATATAAACATCATGTAACTTTTTCAATATTTTTTAATTATTTATATAGTATGTATCTAATTATTCTGTCCCTCAATTTTTTCTTTTCACATGAAAATTTTAACAGAGCAAAAATGAAGGGATTTTTTTTTTTTTGGGCTGCTAGATGGGCAAAACTGCATGCAAATGATTTCGTGTCTGTTTTATATTTCTATCGTCACTATCAAATTCAATATATATATATATATATATATATATATATCTTTTATACGTAAACCAAAAAAAAAAAAAATCTTAACGTTACTGATTACTGATTAGGATGTTCAGTTATTTATTTATTTATTTAAGTATTAACTAAATTATATTTTTATAATTATTTTAATCATTCTTTAAGAAAAATTTGAAGAAATGTATTTTTTTATTGAGATTAAATGTTAATATGTGATTTATTATATTTAATAATAACGAATATAACGTCCGAGATGCGCAGGTTGCCTCTCTCTCTCTCTCTCTCTATCTGTAGATATATATATATATATATATATATATATATACATGTATATAATTCATTCAACATATCAACGGTGGAAGTTGGTTTTTCTTGCGATGAGTAACAGTTGGTGATTTTCTCCTACTAGTGAAAAAGACGCTCTCGGGAGGAACCCAGCGGCAACAGTTGTGTGTGTGCGTGCGTGCGCGTGGGTGTGTCCTAGTATATGGCTTTGAATGCATTGATCACGAAAGTCAAATTTAGGTATACTTTATCACGTGATTTTATATTACCTCTCAGTTCACAATGTCGATGATTCCTTTTTTTTTTTTTTCCCCGGTGCATTCATCTTAGGCATCATTGTGAGTTTTGCCTTTTCCTCCTTTGTTAACTATCATTTTGCAAAGCAATTTTCTGAATCATGTATTATAAACAAGCACTAAGGTCATTTGTTTTCACTAATATATCTATCTATATGTATATATATTTGTAAATTTTCCTTTTATTATTATGTATTTGAAAAATTGAAATATATATATATTACTTTTGAGTTATTGTCGATTTCGTTATTCATCAACTAAGTTTGTCGTTATTTTTGTAAATAGTCAGTAGCTGATTGTACGTCAATTTCATCACCATGGTAGGTAATTTTATTTGATTTTTGGTTATTTAGTGTCAAAATCTGTTATGGGGCTAGTAAAAGACTTTTCATTTATTACAATAATTAATTTGTGTTCAAATTGTGACCCTATCATTCTAATTTTACTTTGTAATAATCAAAATCAGAAAAATAATTTTCAACAATATAATCAAATGATAATGAATAATCTATTTATTTCTAAAATATTTTTTTTTTTTTATAGACATAACTTTTCGGCAAACCAACAGATCTTTTGTATCCGATGTAGGAGGAGAGTCATGTTCGGTCCTCGCTTTTGGATGCAAATACAAACAAAAATGAATAATCATAATAATAAAAGCTTGGCGGAACTGCTGAACGCTACGAATATTGAGGACACAGGTACAATGCAAGACTTGCAGAAGCTGTAGTAGAGGCTTGCTGTGTATCCTGTCTGCCTATGCCAGTTTGCCCATGTTGGCAAGGGGTGGGCTGTCTTTGCAAGCCCCCCCCCCCCCAACAACCCACCAAAAAATTGCATTTAGGGCTTCTAGGTCGTGCAGATTTGAGCCCAATAAGTTTGGTCGCCAAAACGACCCGAATCATTTTTCGACACAGGAGAGCAGCACTGCATGAAAAGCCGGATCAACGGAGCGGGAGACGTTAGATTCAGACGGCGACGAGGTGCTAACGAGGAGTGGCATCGGCACAACGGAATGATCTACGACGTGAACTCCCCTCTCTTCCGTTCTTTCCTCAGCCAGAAGGGCGGCTTCTCTGACAAGAGGTAAGTAATTTTCGCTGTGTCTGCTATGTCTATTCTGGTCGTTTGGTTTCAGGCGTCAGGCCAGAAAGCCGAGAGTGTATATCCATGGGGATTTCTTCCATTTTGTGCCAATTATTGATTCAGTTAATTAATTTATTATTTTTATTTTACTTCTCACCTTTTAGTGATGGCTTTGTTTCATCTTTGGGTGGAACCTGGCTTGCAAAATTGCGATGCCTAAATGTGCCGAATTCGTCTTGTCTCGCTTCTTCCATTAATGAAACGGAAGGAAAACCTATAATAAACGTGATAGGTGGATTGATCGAGGAAGATAGGCTCTTTTACCCGTTCCGAGACTTTGGAAAAGGGAGCTTCAAGGCAGAACATTTAGATTGTCATGTTTGGTCCGAAAACCAACCTTATTGATCCCATAGGCTCCAGTCTGACTGACAACGATATTTTTTAGCTTGCACTGCCTTTTATCGGAAATTTAGGCATAGTTGAAAATGGAACCAAGCATGGTGCTTTTTCTCTTAATTTATGTGCTAATTTTGTTTGAAATGCCAAAGTTTCGTGCTTGGGCGGGATCATCCAGCCCTATAAGCTTAATTTTCTCTATTGTGGTTTACAATGCTATGGTCGGTAGATTGTGGCATGGTGGCTTGTATTGGCTTAGAGTTTCATTCTAGTTATGGTGATAATAGCCTAGCCTCCGAGACATCTGTGGGTCATCTGAACTGCAAACATTTTGGGTTCGTAATGTCATGTCACATGCGTAAGCAATTCTTCTTGTTATTGTATCTAATGGTACAATGGCTTTCTCTCTTATGTACCGTCTCCTTCTTTTTTGGCATGTTTCGGTTATTGTGTGAGCTTTCTTCAATGAGTGCTTGTGATCTCAGTTTTGAATCTTTGCCTCTACAGCTGCAAATAAGATGATATTGGCCCTGCATGTTTTCGTGGATGGCCATCAACATTTGTCGGTTGTTTTGGTATCAATTGATTTGTTTCTGTGGATTTCTTCAAAGCTTGTGCTGTCTTTTTTGGGTGTGTGGTTTGGAACTTGTTCTTGGAAATTCTGAAATGCTTATGTACTGTTCAGTGGCTTGTTACAGGAAAATGGAGGAGCAAAAGCCAATGGAACAGAGACCTAAAGCAAGCGAAAACAAACCTGTTATGACAGAGTGAGAAGTGGTTTTCCAAGTTTTTGGATGTCTTGGATCTCAATGAAAGATTTTACAAGGCACCATTATAAATTGTAAGGGATTTTTGTTGTCCCAAGTACCACTGAACCTATTACTGTGATATGTGGTTTTGATTTTTGAAATGACTTTCTGTTTTGACATGGAAACTATTTGAGTTTGTTATTGGCAAATCTTTCTTGAAAATCCATCAGAGGACGAATGCATTGTGAACTGTTACAATGGGCTGGAACTTGGATTGGAGTGCCATGTCTAGAATTATTGTCCATTGCTTCCAAAAGATGTTAAGCAAATAATAAAAATGATAGGATGTCTATATTTTAAGAACATCCAGGTTATCTGAGGCCATGGACGGTGAAATGACTTCTAGTAACCGTGCTGCTTGTCTGTGATATGTAGTTGTCTTCCCAAGTTTGCTTGTTTTCCACTGTGTTTCATTCTAAATTCTTTGGATTATTTTGCTCTGATCTATTGTACAGCTTAAGATAAGCCAATGTTACCCATTATTCTCAACAGGATTTTGGCATGCTGTTTGTTGGTGTTATGATGCTTTATTATTAGATTGTCTTATCTTTCTATGTTTCTTCCTTGTTTTCTATGGGTTTTCTCATAAGAACATGATTATTCTCTTTGATCTACGAGTTTTATAAATGTAGAAAAGATGGAAAATTGGTGGGAGTTGGCAAGGAATAACTGGAGTTAAATCATTTTGTCTGCCAGTCAACTTTGAAATGAGCTTTCTAGAGAGCTAAACTAATGGAACTTAGTTGGTGGGACACACAATCAAATTTTCAAATAGCTGGGCCCTTGTTGAGGTATCATGATTAACATAGGCATAGGACTCATCTGAGCTGCGCACAAGATAAATAGACTAAAGGTGAACCCTTTTCCTAATTATGTGGTGGAAATTCTGGGGCATTTAGTCTATTTTGAATATGTGAAACGAAGATAGTTTAGGCATATTTGCCAGATTAAAAATCTTCGTCTTCTTTTTCTGTTTTGGTAGATGGTCAAAAAGCTTCTCTGAGTACGCATTGGATGGCTGCATGACGTCTGGTCTCTTTGAGGATTAAGCACAGTATCCTCCTTTATTGTGTTCCTTGCTTTCTTTTTGGGAAATGATTTTGGTGGATGAATCTTGATTTATCTTAAGTAACAATAAATCCAATACCTTGCCAGCATTGTTTGTTTTTTGTACTTAGAATAGGTTAGTCTTTTTCTAGGAACAATATTGAGTTCATTTTTCATGTTTGGGGTGTAATAATATTTGATTCTTTGCATGTGATAGCAGTGGTTGATACCCATGGCTATCAACACTGATCAACTTTTGAGGACTATTCTCCAAAAGTGCGGATTCATCGACATTTTCTTCCTTTTGTTATCCCGAATTCCTTCAATGGGAAAGGATTATGTAGTCTTGGCCACTATTGTTGCCCGTAATGTCTAATCTACTTCCACTTACAAATTGAGTCCAAGCTGGGAATGCGTCCATGATATATATGGTATGGAACACTTTGCTAGTCAAACAGGGAAAAAGATACGTACAAAATGTCCACGAACACCTTTAAAGCAGAAAGCGAGGTGTAATGAGACATATGGTTCCGCTTTGGGGTGAAAAGCAGGGGGTGGTCAAGGAATGCATGCAAGGCATGCACTCGAGTAGCCTTTGAGTGGTTTCCCATGTGCAACTAACCCAATCTTCGCTACTCCAGGCCCCCTCTTCAAATCATATTCCGTCTCATCCATTTGCAATATTCCCAACCGAAATACTAATTGGGGCATGGTCGATGATCATTATGTTACCCAACTGTAAATACCCTTGTTGTCGATGGAATAGTTGCCCAGGGAGAGAGAATGTCCGGTTATTGACGGACTAATTAGTGCCCGGTATCACAGTACAATTAATTACTGGACAGTGGGATTGTTTGAATTACTTGTTCGTACATCACGCACAGTAACCTGTGATGAACGTCTCTTGAATACAACGTGGTTGGATGTTCATTGAATATATAACGTGGAGGAACAAGTTGGATCATGGTCAAACAAATATAGATTGCAACAAATATGTTCATGTTCTTGATTGCTCGTGAGGTACCAAATATTATTCGACAAAAATGTTCTAATTCGTACCGACAAGGGGGAAATTTGCGGCCCAAACATGGATTATTTGTTCTGGTCAGTGTAGTAGTATAATTTAGTGGCAAACTATTCGTTCATGTTGATTGCACTTGCAGTTAATTATCCTCGATGCCCGATATTCCATTTAAATTACAAATGGTGTTCTGGTGGGTTATTAGAAACAAAAAGCTTTCGCGGAGCTGGTGGTTAAGGACAGATGAGAGAGCAAAGTTTCTAAAGCTGCTTTTTCTTGTCAATGTTAGTTAGTCGCTCTCTCTCTCTCTCTCTCTTCATCCCCCTGTATTCACGCCGCTTTTACCTCAAATATTGATGCTTTCCCATTTCTTTAACTAAAACAAGAACAGCAACCAGTTCTCTTTCAACGTCTCCATTTTCTATCGCAATCAAGACGACTAGTTGCTTGGATTCTCTTGCTGACACGAATAGAGAAGAACCAAAATGACTGAATTTTCTTTCCCATCGACAACCACCTCCAAGAAAACTCATTTCTCAGGTCTTCTCCTCTCTGACTTTTTGCTCTTTTGCTCCTTCGTTCTCTCCCACCCTCTTTACTTCTCTTATTTCATCTTCTTCTTTCCATACCTTTTCAAGCTCCTATCTTTCCTGTCTCCTCTCTTCATTACCACCTCTCTTTTGCTCTTGGCTTTCCTGACAATCTCACCCGGGGTTGTCCATGACAATTCTGATCCTGAGTGGACTGAATCCGAAGAAAATTCTGTTTTCTGTTCATATACAACTATCATAGAGAGCCTATGGTCTTCCAAGGTAGACCATGGCAATGAAAAGTCTCATGATCGCTTTGAAGAGCTAGAAGTGTATAAGATTGTGTTTGAGATTGAGACTGCCTTAAGTCTTGATGTTCGAGCAAGCCCAGATGAAGTTTTGGCCTTGGAAGCTGAAGGAAAGTACTGCAGCATGGTAAGTAGTGATCAGCCACAATTCCAGAAGAGTTCGAGTCACGAAGAAGACACATTTGGACTGCTAGATAATGATCTAGCAGAAAATTTAGTTGTTCCAAAGCCAGGAAAGGGTCATCTGATTGCTGAAGAAAAGAGATTAGAGGACTTTTTGAGTCAAAAGAAGGAAGTGTTTGAAGGCTGCTCGTTTGAAAAGGGAGTAGAGAAAGTCAAGCCACTGAGCGTAAAATCCGATAAAGCTGAAAAACAAAAGGAACTCTCCACGACAAGCGGATCCAAGGCAATGTCTCATAATATAAGTGAAGCTAAAGCAAGTCCTGAAGATGATGTTGTTCATCACCCACCAAATGGGATGGACTCGCAAACATTAGAGCCAAACCTTGGGAGTCCGTTACCTGCTAAGGGGGGAGTGTACGGTTCGAAAGCTACAGATAATTCTCAAACTTTGATGAGAACGAATCTTGGAAGCTTTGGGTCCATGAGGAAAGAGAAAGAATGGAGGAGGACATTGGCATGCAAGCTTTTCGAGGAGAGACACAACGTAGATGTTGGAGGGGAAGGAATGGACTTGCTTTGGGAGACATATGAGAAAGATTCACTAAAACTGCAAGCTAAAAGCAAAACAAAGAAAGGGAAGAAATTAGGGAGCATTGACTACTTCGATGAGGAGGAGGAGGAGGAGGAGGAGGAAGAGGAAGAGAAAGATGGTCAACTGTGCTGCTTGCAGGCCTTGAAGTTCTCGGCTGGGAAGATGAATTTGGGGATGGGAAGGCCTAATCTTGTCAAGATCTCCAAGGCCCTCAGAGGGATTGGATGGTTGCATCACGTGAGCAGACATGGAAAGAAGGGTTCCCGCTGAATTACAACAATATATCGCTTTATTAATGATAATTAATCTCTTAACGAGCATGTGAATTTCTGTTGTAAGCATGAGAAGTAAATATGTTCTTTCCATATCCGCACCAGATTAATAATGTAGCTTTTTACTCTTTTTTTTTTTTTTTTACTTTCATCTGAGCTTTTGCATTAGTCTCAAGACCTCATAGCTTCCTTACTTCAGAGTTGTCTCTCTTCTTCTCAAATTTTGTTCTGTTCTTTCTCTTGGGTTCTTTTTTATTCTCTGAGTTTTTCTCTGTTTTCTGGGGTTTCGATATGTTGTAACCGCGAAACCAAATATTTGTTCAACGCCACGAGGGGGTGGATGAGGAGTGGGGGTTGGGGGGCGGGGGCATGGAGAGTTGGCTCCCTACCCAGTCGGCGCAGGCGCACTCAACCAGTTCAGTTAATAAATAAAAAATAGCAATCATAAAAAGGACAATAAACGGTTCCATAGCATTGGGCTATTGATCGGCTAGGTAGGACAAAATGATCGTCGACTAGTTAAAAGTTTAGTGCACATTCTAATTGAGAATTTTGTGAATATGGTGCCCTTTCACTAGTAGTGCCATGTCGCATGTGCATGGCGCATTGAACATTGTGATGGGTAAGTTTGCAAGACAACCAAATGGGAAGCAATGCAATGCGCACTGTTACTGCTGGATTGGATATCTTAATTCTTCAACAAGCAAGGCACGGTTTGGGCCATTTATGAGACTCTCGTCTCATCCACAGGCGTCCCCCCCATACCGTTCACCCCTTTTTATGCCAGTTTGTAAAAGTTCCCACAAACCCCAAACAAGCCCACCCCACCCAAAATCAAAAAAGGAAAAGGAAGAAAATGTCTCGGCGTATTGTTAATGCCAATTAAATTAAGGAAAACTCCTGGTTTTGGCCGACACCCCCCCCCCCCCTCGGACGCAGGAGCAAACCGGTTTTTAAAATGGGTTAGAAATTTTTTTTAATGGAAAAAAAAAGCATTCACAAATTTGTATTTTGTTTTCCGACATCCCAAATAAAAAGTAAAATAGTAAGATTAACGGTAATAATCGTGGAGGGGGGGGGTATAATAAATGAATGATGATGAGAGATATTAGTTTTAATTTAGGTGGGAAGTTGGGAAAATTAATGAGAATAAATTAACAAGAGTAGTACGACTGTTTATTGAGAGACCAAAAACAAAAGAAAAAAGAAAAAAAAAAGTATGGGCTGTGACTATGGGTCCGTTTACAGCGTCACCGCCATGGCGACACTCTCCCAAGTGGCAGCGAGAGCAACTGTCTTCCACTTTCCTATCAGAACCTTCACCCGTCAGTCTTCTGGCACATTCAGTGCATCTGACGGTCCAGATCTCTCCTTGAAAGATCCATCGATTGATTGCTTGCTTGCTCTCTCTCTCTCTCTCTCGCTCGCTCTCCATCTCGAGACGATAACTAACAGAATAACAGTGTGACAAAGATAAAAGCAACATCCAAAGCGAAAACAAACTCAATCTTCTAGCTCTCTCTCTCTCTCCCCACCCGCGTCTCTGTTCATCGGTGGTTAACCAAATAAAAAATCTCGAAAGGAAAAAAAAGAAAAGAACAGAGAGAGAGAGAGAGAGAAATGGCAACAAACCATCATCGTCATAGGAGATTAACCTTCAGATTTTTGGCTTCCTCCATTGCAGTTGCCGTCTCCCTCTTTTTCAGTTTCTCCTTTCTTGTCACTTCCCACTCTCGTTCTTCCGCCGACGGCCACCTCCTCCGCCACTCGGTAAGCGTCCCGACCCCACTCTAAGCCGTTCCATTTTCCCTTTTTTTTTTTTTTTAACCGTTGAGTAATAGGAAAGAATATACTAAACTAATTAATAATTTTAATGGTCTGTTAGCTTGCTCTCAATTGTTTCTAAATGTTATTCACATTCAGACTCCTTTTTTTTTCTTTTTTTTTTTTTTACATTTCTATACAAGTCTTCTCTTTTCTCTCTTTCTGTAGGAAAAAAAAAAGTATTTTGGTTTTAGGCATGTCTGTAATTCAGTTTAAATTATGTTTGAGTAATTTTTCTCTGCGATAACAGACATTAATGATTGTGGTTGATTTTTTTATTTTTTTGGATTGAGGGATTAGGGTTTGGATGCCGAACCGTACAGATTGGGATCCGGGAGGAGGTCAGTAATGGCGCTTAAATCGGATCCACTGAAGCCTAGACTAGACCAGATCCGGAAGCAGGCCGATGATCACCGGTCGCTTGCACTTGCTTACGCATCCTACGCTCGCAAGCTCAAGCTCGAAAACTCCAAGCTGGTTAGAGTCTTCGCTGATCTCTCGCGAAACTACACCGACCTGCTAAACAAACCGGCGTATCGGGCTCTGTTCGAGTCTTCTGATTCCTCGTCCATTGAGGAGTCCACACTCCGCCAGTTTGAGAAAGAAGTGAAAGAGCGGATCAAAGTTACCCGCCAAGTAATTGCTGAAGCAAAAGAGAGTTTTGATAATCAGTTGAAAATTCAGAAGTTGAAGGATACTATTTTTGCCGTTAACGAGCAATTGACCAAAGCCAAAAAGCAAGGGGCCTTTTCAAGCTTGATTGCTGCCAAATCAATACCAAAAAGCCTGCACTGCCTTTCAATGAGGCTGATGGAGGAGATAATTGCTCATCCTGATAAATATTCTGACGAAGGGAAACCCCGAGTGCAGGAATTGGAGGATCCCAAGCTTTACCATTATGCTATTTTCTCTGATAATGTGGTTGCAGCGTCGGTGGTTGTGAACTCAGCTGTCAAAAATGCAAAAGAGCCATGGAAACATGTTTTTCATGTTGTGACTGATAAAATGAATCTTGGGGCTATGCAAGTTATGTTCAACTGAAGGATTATAATGGGGCACATATAGAAGTGAAAGCTGTTGAGGATTATAAATTCTTGAATTCTTCTTATGTGCCTGTGCTTAGGCAATTGGAGTCGGCGAATCTTCAGAGGTTCTACTTTGAGAATAAGCTTGAGAATGCCACCAAGGATACCACTAACATGAAGTTTAGAAACCCCAAATACTTGTCAATTTTGAATCATTTGAGATTTTATTTGCCTGAAATGTACCCAAAATTGCATAGAATACTGTTCCTGGACGACGATATAGTAGTGCAGAAGGATTTGACGGGGTTGTGGAAGATTGACATGGATGGGAAAGTGAATGGAGCGGTGGAGACTTGTTTTGGGTCATTTCATAGGTATGCACAGTATATGAATTTCTCACACCCTTTGATTAAGGAGAAATTCAATCCAAAGGCATGTGCTTGGGCTTACGGTATGAATTTCTTTGACTTGGATGCCTGGAGGAGGGAGAAATGCACCGAGCAGTATCATTATTGGCAGAATCTGGTAGGATTATCTGGGATGTTTTATCATCCCTTTTTCCCTCTGAACACCTTTTTTTTAACCCTTTCTTACTGACAATAACCTATTATTATGACGGTAAATTCCACAATGAGGTCACACTCGTCTTCAAGCCAAAATTTTCATTCAGAGTTGTTCTGTGTTGAAGATTCTTCGTCTGCTTAGTTCCTATATTTATTGCAAGGTTTGAACTTTTAACTAAAGAAACTGATGCTGTTGCAGAATGAGAACCGAACTTTGTGGAAATTGGGAACGCTGCCTCCTGGTTTGATTACCTATTATTCAACAACAAAACCTCTAGACAAGTCGTGGCATGTTTTGGGACTTGGATATAATCCGAGCATTAGCAAGGATGAGATTCGCAATGCGGCTGTGGTGCACTTCAATGGGAACATGAAGCCATGGCTCGACATTGCCATGACTCAGTTCAAACCACTGTGGACAAGGTATGTTGACTACGAGTTGGAGTTCGTCCAGGCCTGCAATTTTGTGCTCTAATCATGTAGCCTACTTGGACGATCCAAACTGCAGTCCCGTGGTTCTGCGGATGCTAGTACTGCTGCAAAATCCAACATCACGAAGGCTCTTTCGGCATGCCTTAAGCGTGTCGTTAGTCATTCCTATATTTAAAGATGAAAATCAGCATGTCCTCCCAACTGTAGCATATAGATTTTATTATTTCTTAGATTTCTTATTGTGTTTTCTTATACGAGGCTTGCAACAAAAATTTGTTGCGTCTGGCCCATGTAGCTATTACGAGCATGGTTGGATTCGTACTGTCGTACAATTAAGTCTGCAGCTGTTCCGCATACCCCGTTCACTGTGTCATTTTCCTTTGTCATCTCTTAGTACTGTTGTCAAGAAGCCATTTTCATTTGAGATTATTATAATAATAATATTTATTTATATAATAATATTAATTATGTAATATGGTAAATACAAAAAAATAATATAATTTTTTATATTTAATTTTATTTGTTTTCGAGAATATATATATATGTGTGTGTGTGTATATATAGAGATAGATGTTCTTTTTAAGGTGTCATCATTATTAATTTTTAAAAATTTTTGGCGATATCTTTGGCCTATGGTATCTATGCATTCCCAAACCCAATGTGTTAGAGAGATGGCTATACCAAGTTTTACCATCGGACAACATACGCTGGGTCAGGCAGTAAAGGGGGAGGAATGCGCACCAAAGAGTCGGCCGATATGATTACCAAAGCTAGTTAGACTTTTTATTTTGGATATTTTACCTTGAAGCTTATGCGCAGAGTCAGTGGGTCACATAAACAGTTGAATACCGGCATGATATTTGCATCCCAGTATTACCCAAGAATCAAGAGCCATTGGTGGTGAGGACCAAACGTTAATTAATTCATTTATTTACATTTTCATTCAAAGACGAAAGACGTAGTTTCCCAGAAAACTGTCTGCGCGTTAGCGTAGGTTCGACAATGCAAAAGATTCTGTAACAAGAAAAAGGATCCACGATAGCCGTTTCAATTGGTGGATCCCTTCCAAACATTACTAAAAATATACAATTAAATTATCGCATACAATTACCGGAAAATAAAATTGTCCGACACGCAAAGGCAACAAAACCCAGATGATTACTCGCTCTGGACACGCTCTAAAAAGGATGGCGTAATCGACTTGAATTTCTAATTAGTATTAGACTAGAAAGGGGAATTCAGTAGCCACCCAAAATAACTCGGGAACATCGATGAAAATTAGACAACGGCTTCCGAAGGAAATCCTTTAAAGAAAATCCAAGCTTAGCTCATTCAGGGTCCATGTGACGTCCCTGTATTTCTAACGCATCCATCCTGCCTGCACTAAAAAAACACCAAATCTCTCCCACAACTCCCAAGCCGCCTCCAAATTTATAGGTTCTTAGGCAGTAGCAGACACCGTGGTGCCATATTTTCTGCTGGAGCTACATCGAATTGGCGCGATTTGTGCCACATTTTTTGCTGCAGAGATAAGCGTCAACTCATTGTTGCGATTTGTGCCATATTTTTTGTTGCAGACATAAGGGTCAACTCATTGTTGCGATTTATGCGGCTGCCATTGTTCCCTGCTTTGTCCCTCCTATATCCATTACCTCCACGATTTGGAAATCCATTCCGACTGCTTCCCCTGTTTCCAAACTCCATCCTGGTACTGAAATAACCCCTGCTGTAGGCTTTTCCACCTCCAAAACTTCCACGACCTCTTGCACCCTCACTTCTATAACCAGCCCCGTCTCCAGAGGAGAACCGTCCCCTATTATTACCTGCACATGCAGAAAAATAATTTTAGATGGAAAACCAAAAAAGCAGGAATGATTCATAGTTCTTGATCAATCCATGGTTATAAATTATGGTTTGTAATACAACAGATCTCCTCACCCCATTACACCACAAACCACCATGGAAAATTCTTAAGATGCATGATGATGAGACCATTTAGGTGTTTTCCTCAGAATTCTTGCAAATGTCGTAGATGCACACATATATACAGATTATCAAGCACAACTTGCCTCGAGAAGTGGATCTCTTTTCCTCAACAACAATTCGGCATCCATTAATCATAATAGGTGAAGCCTGCAAAATCAACCAAAATACAGTTCACATAAAAAGCAATTCTCAAAATTGCAGCATCTAAATGGAGAAGCTAAGTTCAATAATAACCCTGAGGGAGAAATTTATGACTCCCAATGCAGCAGATGATTAGGAATAACAGCACTAAAAATATACCTCTATTGCACTTTGCACAGCACTTGCTTCATCAAATTCCACAAATCCAAAGCAGAATCCCTGTCAATACAGGAGTGTTAGACTTGTATATGCAGTGATGGCAGTAAATGCTCAAAAACTCAGTGATTACCTTCTGGCTCCTAATTTGAATACCTCCAGACCTAATAGTTCCAAATTTCTTGAACTCATTCTCAAGTAGAGCAGGCGTGGCATCCAAAGGAAGGCCTCTCACATATATAGAAAAGCCCTCAGCTGCACGTTAACTTATTTATTAAAAAGCAGAACCAATATATAAATGAACAAATGCCAGTATAATAGAGTAACACAGCAGACCAAGACTTGCAGTATAAGAAAATACTAAGATAACCACCTTCACCCTCTAGTGCATTCCCATCTTCAGTAGCATTTGTGCCGGAACCATTTGTGTCAACTTCAGAGGCTGGAGCTGCAGTTGTAACTACTTGCTCTTGGACCTTTGGTGCAGCTCTTACAGGAGCTGGCATTGGAGTCGAAAAAGGTGCAGCATTTTCCCTCATGACCTTCACCTGGAAAAAATGAAAAAAAAGCTCGGGTAATTTAAAAACATGTATAGCAATCATAACTGGGAACATGGATATGGTAAATGACTTGAATTGCCACCAACATGACACGACAAGACACAACCACACTAATGAATCTGAATCAAGTTCAGAAATCAAATTGCAATAAGGTGACTTACAATTGAGGCATAAGACTTCTTTTGTACTTCATCAACCTTAAAATTAGATTCAGCTGTCTGAGATTCATCAGGAATTTCATCAACAACTTCAGGAACTGGTGCTTCTTCTTCAACAATTGAACCATCTTCATTTTCAGATGGATTGTACAATTCCTTTCCACCAACTTGCTCAGATAAGGTAATTGTTTGCTCAGAAATGTGATTGTCCCACATTGTAGAAGATTCTAGAGACAGAAGTATCATCAAACATCAGTTAGACATTAAAGCAGCTTATATATGCTCCACATGCAATCTGATTTTTGATTACCCTGATTGGGAGAGCTTGGAGCTTCAACATTACTAACATGATCCTGATCTCCACCCAGCTGGTGGGTGTCATCAACATACCGAAACATGTCATTTAAAACAAAATAGCCCTTGTCTTGAGGTGCGAGGAAAAAGCTCTGGCTAAATTTTTGCCGCATGTTGTTACTTCCAGTCAGATAACCAGTCACAAGTACAAGAACACCTCCATGATAAGATTCTTGTGAGTCAACAGAGGCAATTTCTGCACTTAAGTTTCCGTAACCAAGTGAAAGTATTTTTTCATTGATGGCCTGTTTCACAAACAATAATGAAACACATATAGTGCTACCATATTCCAAGATTGACCGAAACACATTCACTAATATTAGCATGCAGAGGCTATTTAGATGTACTTGTACTAAAAGTCCTTAATGCTGGTTGTGATAGGGAGCAAAAGTATATATAAATAATAATAATAAAGAATGCATTTTCTAAATGTTAAGTGTCTCAACAGTTTTCCCTGAGCTATGCTTGACTGCCAGAACTTACCAATCCTAGGTTTATGAAAACATGAAACCTAGAAATACCACAGAAAACAAATTTTGATTCAAGAATTTCTTCTTCCCTTTAATTTTGTTTGTTCACAAGGGAATAAAAAGAAAGAAAAGTCCAACAATTCACTCCCAATTAGCAAATCATTCAAACCTTGAACTTGAGGTTGCACTTATTTGGATACATTAAGGCCGGAGGATAAAAATTCCAAGAATAAAATAGAAGCATAAAACAAGTCACAAAACCCTTAAGAAATATGCGCTGATGAGTAGATGCGCGAAGCAAAAGAGAACTAACTTGCAAGGTGGTGGTAATACTCATGTGCCCACCCTCCTCCGGACGACCGAGCATGCTAACGTCCTGGTAAAATCGGTAAACAAGCTCGGGAGATTGATGCAAAATCAGGTAGTACTGACGAACAAATGCATTACCAACCTAGATCAATAAGAAACGTGATCATTCAAAACCACTCCACCGTAAAACCAGCAAAAAGAAACGACAGGGAGGTCCAAGCCCATGGGAAGAGAAACTATGAAGCTTACAATATCGGCAAAAGGATTTGCAGGTTGCTGCATTGGTGCTGCCATGACTGATCGAATGTCTGAAAAAAAAAAGGGAAAAAAAAGGTATTTCTACGAAACCTCATCAAAACTGCTAAAATTGCTCTTTTGAATATATTTATAAAAAAATGAAAGAAAGAAAAGGCAGCTTCTTAAAGCTAGCTAAAAGAAAATCATTGGCCATTAGCAATCAACAACCACCAGAACTAGGCCTTAAAGAAGTGAACGAAACTTTTACCGAGAAAAACTTTTCGAGGGAAACAAACGGAGCACTAAGAATATATGTATATAAAGTGAGCAAATATTTCAACAGATCAAATCCAAATCCCTAAGCAAGTAAAGTAGGCACAGGTACTTTAACACTTTGCAAATTTGCAGTAGAAATGCTTTCAGCAACTCTAAGAAAAACTGCCTGCCTCTAATTAAAGCCTAACAAGATCAGTACAAGAAGAGATCATTTTATAAGAGCAACTGAAGTTGAGGACGTACGCGAGAGAGTTGAGATTGCGGATCAGAGAAAGGCAGCGAGCGAGGTGACAGAAAGGGCGGTGGTAGCGGCCGTGGCTGGCGGTGACGTCTTTCTCTCACCTCAGCTCTCCCCTCTCCCCTCCCTTATTTCTAGGGTCGTGGTTGCCCTTGAGACAATGGAAAGAGGAAGCAGAGAGAAAAAGAAATCAGTCTTTTGAGTTTGTGTTTTTTATTTTTATTTTTATTTTTCCTATATATATATATATATATATGCCCTTTTGCCTTGGCCAAATATTTGGAGAAAAGTGTTTTGGAGGCTACGGGCATGCACGCGGTTATTTCTGTGCTACCCTTCTGCCTGCACTTTAAAAAGGTGACGTTACTTTGCCTCTCTCTCTCTCTCTCTCTCTCTCTCTCTCTCTCTCTCTCTCTGTGTCCTTTTCTGTTTTCTTTTTTCTTTTTGTTTTGATGCATTGTCTTTTCTTTCGTTGTGGAGTCAAATCTTTGAACATCTTCCAATGGGAGTTTGAAACGTGGTGCTCTTGCTCTGTAAATGTGTTAATTGGTTATTGGTTTGATGTTCCCTGGTTACGTAGCTACTACTAAGTGACATTGTGCACCGGATTAATTGTCCGGCGCACAATGTGAGTATTTCTTGTAATTAATTGGTTCGGAAGGGCTTACGCCGGAGACGGGGACAGGGATTAGATTTTAAAATTTAAAATAAATTAGTCGTAATGCCCACCCCACCCACCCCATTCCTGTTTCTTCAATTTCTCCAGAAGAAGGGACGATTTTCCAGTGAAGATGATTTCGTGGGAGGGGGGGGGGGATGACTACGATCGCAACCCCCAACCACCCAATTCTCTTCCGACTCCCCGTCCCAAACTCTCCAAAACTCGAATGTAATTTTTTCGAGGGGGCGAAAAGGAAGGAACTAAAATATCGATCCATTGAGGGGTTGAGGTGGAAACAACATAGGGAAATAACGGTTGGTAACATTTCTCCAAAATTCTCTCGTTCGTACATCAGTGCCCCGCCCGCCGACGCCAAACAAACTCGCGCCCCGTGACAATGAAGCTTCCATGGATGGCCTTCGTATTACGATACAAACACCCAATGACGTTCTTCCCCCCGTTTGATTTGGACCATTTCCTTCTTGTTGAAAGGCACGGCATTAATTAATTTGAGTAGTTAGTTTGATTAACAATTCGGGGTAATGCCTTATTTTATTTTATTAGTTGGATATCAATTTCTTTTAACTGCTGTTTTATTTCTTAATAAAAAGATTTACATCAAGAACAAAATATTAAGTTTTAAAATCATAAATATTGAGACGCGAGAGTGTTCCAATCCTAAATCTTTTTTATATGTATAAATATATATAGATAGATAGATAGATAAATGTTGAATGAAAAAATAAGGAATAAACCCTAACCACACGTGCAATGCACATTGTTCCTTTGAAGCAAATAATAATAATAATAATAATAATAATAAAAACACAGGGTATTATGTAATATAAAGAAGGGGTTAAGTGAATATGGATTTAAGATTAGTCTCCCCACAGATTTTCTTCCGTCCGTGAGGGGTTGGACTCTCTCGAACTGAAATTTGCGGTCAGCAGGTCTGGTTTAGCTTCTCACTCGGAACAATTAGAACGGGGATTGAGAACCATTTCATACAGCTTTTTTTTTTTTTTTTTTTAAGTTAGCTCGAACTGAAAGGCCCCCTCTGTCTGTAACGACACAACCGAGACTTAAAATAGCGGAAATCCTTTTTAAAAGGGGACGATTGGGATAGAAACGGGCCCACCATGTCCTAGTCGCGGCTTAGTCGGATCTGAAACATGTGATATTCTATTAATTCCCAAATCAGTTAATCGGAAATCCACTTATTAGAACTTCAATTTGGGCCTTTGGGGGTCTCCTAAAGGTGTTCGCTTTACAACGTGTAAAACACGTAGTCGTAAACTAAAATTTTGGTTAGAAAATAAATAAATAAATAAATAAATAAATATATATATAAAATATTAAATTTATAAATATTATTTATTTATTATTATTCTCTATTTTTAAGTAAAATTTTAAAATACATTGCACTTACTATATTTTAAGTTAAGAGTAAACATTTAAGAAAATTAAAATTTGAAACCCCAATACTCCCATCAGCTGTAGAAAGCTTTTCTTAATTCTTGACCACGTCCTTTCTCACCCTTCTCCTTCCATTTGCTCCGATCTGTTGTTCTCAATTTTTTCAAGATTTGGTTTCTATCTTCAATGGGCAAATTCATTTAACCATTATTTTGCATGCCCCGTCACCTTGAGTCTCTGATTGTTGCTCTGGTAGCAACGCCGCAAAGGCAGATCAAAGTTGGCCTTGATTGAATGTTGATCAACGATTTGCCACCGACCCGCGCAGGTACTGAATTTCAAATGCCATAAGAGGTCGGCCATCTACAGGCGGCAGCAAACCTAACATGCATCAAGTCAACGAAGAAGAAACGAATTTGAATTCAACTTGGCATGCCTAAATCAGTTTTGCAAATTGCTCAACGACAGTGCAGAGCAGCTAGGAAAACAATAGGAAGGGGCAATCCGGGAAAACTATTGTGAAACCATTGTTTGATTTACACAAATTCGATACAACCAAAGTAGTGGAAAATTATATACGAACGTATAGGTCTTGCCATGGCCTGACGTAAAATAAGTAACCTGAGAGTAAGATCATTAAGCAACTCATGTTATATATATATATATATATATTGGTTCATTGACTCGGGTCTCGAACCTGAGATTTGAATATCGATTAATTAGAGTTCATTGATATTCATGTTTTATATTTTTGCCCCCGCATATTTCACAGTGGGGTCCATTTTGTCTTGCCACCGGTTTAGGCAACTCCAAAGAGAAACCCAATTTGGATTCTGGAACTACGATATCCAGTTGAGTATCGTTGTCTGCCCAAAATTGTAAAGAAAAGACAAAAAAAAAAAAAAAAAAAAAAAAATTTTATATCCATCGAAGCAAAATATTGAAAGTTATATACTTACATTAACATAAAATGTTCCCATTTCCACTATAAATACACATATGTGCTCTACATAAAGTTAAAAGACAATCAAAGAATAACACGAGAGGGACAAGCCATGAATCACGGAATTGTTTCAACTGAGAGCCAAGCTAGCTTCCATAGCATCACCAGACCAAACATCTCGCGCCCACAGACAAAGTCCGTGCTCGAGCCATGTCCTCGCCTGACTTTTAGAATTACCCATGTTCCGAAACCAACCGTTTTCCCCGAGAAGCAAACCCGATCATGTAGAACAAGGCCAATGGAGGCCTCAGCTGTTAGCACCGTGTGCACGGCCACCACAGATAGCTTCTATGGTTTGCTGGGAATTGCGGAGAATGGAACAATCTCAGATATAAAGCAAGCTTACAAGCGACTTGCAAGAAAGTACCACCCGGACGTGTCACCGCCAGATCATAGGGAGGATTACACGAAGAGGTTTATTGAGGTCCAGGAGGCCTATGAGACGTTGTCAGACCCTGAGAGGAGAGCTTCGTATGATAGATACGTAGCCACAGGATTGCATATGGTTTTCTCTGCTAGAAAGGATTTCCGCCACAAGAAGGCATGGTTGCTTTTTCCTGTTACTCCGTTAGATCCTTCGGATCAACAAATTATATATATGCAATTTAATAATCTTAGTTATCTTCCAAGCTTTCACCTTCTATTGTGTAATTCGTTCCTTAATCCCGTATAATTGATGTAGGTTTTCTTTCTTTGAAGCAGGTACGCGACGAAAGAAATGAGTGGAGGAACCAATGGCAATCGCAGCTGGCAGAACTAGAGAGAAGGAGAACGAATAAGGACACTGTAGTAGAGAATGTGTCTTGGGCAGCTAGGATCCGCTTGCAAAGAAACAAAAAATAATAATAGTAAAAAATAGATAGATAGATAAATAGATTGATAGATAGACAGATCGATAGATAGATAGATAGCAATAATGGTTTATAGTCGAAACTGATCAAGCCTCCATCCTGTACGTGTGAAGCAGAAAGGCACCATGATGTGCAATGTGATGTCAGCAAAAAGAGGAATCTTCTGTTCTGGAAAGACATGACATCAAGCTTGTTTCAACTCAATTAATGAACGAGTTTTATTATAAAAATGCAAAAATGAACGCACAAACCCTCGTTGTATCTATCTATTGTAATTAGTGTATCATTTTAAATATAATAATTAATTATAATTAATAATTACGGTATGTTCTTTACTAATTCTTCATGAATTTTCAACGACTCCATTTGTTTTTTATTTTTTATTTTTTGGTTAATAAGGGAAACTTCCTTCCTAAGTCAAGCCCGTCCCACGGATTTTCCGCACTCGATGCTTTGTCTCGCATGTGGCGGATGTGCTGAAATATAACAACGCTTGTTGGTCTTTTTCCATGATTCTCTTCGCGTCTCTTTTTCGTACTTTTCTAATCAAAACTTCCGCAATTTTTGGCACTGATCTCACTCTTTTAGTTTTTTTTTTTTCCCTCTATGTATCAGCTGGATTTTTTTTATTAAAAAATGTATTAAATCATAAATTACATAACCATAAATAATGATGATTTTTTATTTTTAGTAATCTTATTTATTTTAAATATTTTATTTTATTCCCTTTCCTGGTAAGCAAATTTTTTATCGAACGATTAACTGGACTTTAAAATCTTCTCATTTTAATAAATTTTGTATTTTCCAAGTTAAGATTATAATTCAAATTTCTAAAAATAAAAATTAATTAATTTTATCAATTAATAATAAAAAATTATTTATTTTATTCAATGCACAGATCAATTGTCTGGTATTTGGTAATAATAATAATAAATACTTTATAAACAAATTTTTTGTGTACTTATTATAAACAATTAATAAAATAAGTAATAAAAAGAATTAATAATATAAATTTCTATTTTTTAAAACCATTTTTTTTTTCACGATTTGTATGCTACTATTTATTAACTGTGTATAATAGATCTATGAAGAAATTGAAAAAAAAATTGTAACTGACAGCTGACAAAGGCTGATTAATCGTAGTTAGCAGGGAGGGAAAGAAAGCATGTGGAAGATTTTGCACCCCGGACCGCGAGAGGGACGGAAAGGAACTATTGAATTGAAGAGCAGTCGGACCCTGTACCTTTTCTACTTTTGTCGGTCCCCGTCCACAAATTCTTGATCTCCGTGGGGCTGCGGAGGTTTCAAATTATTTGCTTCCGTCTTCTCGTCGTTGTTGGGAAGTTTCTAATAGTAAAATATTGATTTGGCTTGACTTGTTTTTAATAGGTCTAGACGCCCAACGACTATGACCCCGACCCCCGTGCACATTGCTCAAGACGACGTCTTTCTGCTGCCACACCGGCTTTTAACTACTTCTTCTGCTTTCTTTTTTTTAATAAATATTTTCACGGTTAAAACTTAATGAACATCGTCGTTGTCGTGGAGAACAAGGCATTGCACCTACTTGGCTGCTAGGCTGCATTGGTGTCACGTACATTCAATGCACTTATCTGATTATCGAAGACTTTTTGACACAAGTCTTATTTTATTTGTTGCAGCGAAAGCTGCAAGAAAAGCCTCCAGAGATATGGATCTTTTGATGTCCCTTGTTGGCTTTCTAAATGAATAGTTTATTCACCAGAAATTCGTAACTTCCGAAATTCATATTGTTGGCATAAATTAACCAAAACCCATTGGTCAGTATCCTTTTTCCTTTTTACAAAGTTCAATGGGGACGAGTTATTAGTTTTCACCTCCCCCCAAAATTTCTCAATTCCATTGTCAATGAGATAAAAGTAAAGATAAAGATTTCCCAATTGAAAGTCTCAATTCGTGTGTTACGACACGAGGGCACAGTTTTCTTGGTTTCTATTCGCGTAATGTCCAAGTTACCTCGACGGGGCCCCGTTTAGCATTAGTTTTTTTTTTTTTTTTAATATACCCTTTAAAATGGAGATCGGGTTAAAGGGAATATTATTTTTTTAATTTATGTGGAGCCCAGCCGTCAGGACAGACCTTTTTGTGTGTTGTCTTTCCGAAACGCCTCACTCTCCTACAAAAACCGGTATTCCGACGTCGAGGAGTCTACACTTTATTCAGCGGCTCCTGCCCAATGGTACACACGAATGAATCTGCCCACTGTATGAAAATTACACTACTAATCCGTCTCTTCCAGAGCGACCCCTTTTCAATTCGATGTGCCTGGTAACTTTCTTCCACCTTCACGTGTAAACCCCTTATGATTTTCTCTGCTATCTTTCAACAACCAATGCGTATTAACCGCCTCGCCCTCTTTATATACATCCATACATGACATGACATGTATCTTCTGAAACTATCAAGTTTAAGCTCACAAATAACCCTACAGAATGCACAGAGAGAGTGAGCCATGGAATGTTCTCATCAGCCGAAAGCCAAGCTGGTTTTTACAACTACATTACTTATCCCAACAATCACCAATCCCCCAGGTCCATATTTCAGCCTTGTTCTCACCTTAGCTTTAATATCCAGCTCTCAAAACAGGGTTTTTCCCTCAAAACTCATTCGATGTCCCATAGATTTGGTTCAGTTAAAGCTGCCACCATAGATAGGTCGTACGTGAACTCAGAGGGCTTCTATGATTTGTTGGGTATTTCAGCGAAAGGTACAGTTTCAGACATCAAGCAAGCTTACAGGCAGCTAGCAAGGAAGTACCATCCGGATGTGTCGCCGCCGAACCGCACAGAAGAGTACACAAAGAAGTTCATTCAGGTGCAGGAAGCTTACGAGACCTTGTCTGATCCCTACAGCAGAGCTCTGTACGATAGAGATATGGCGAAAAGCTTGCATCTTGCTTTCTCTTCTAGAAAGCCATTCCACCATAAGGAGGTATGTTTATTGCCTTGCCTACTTTCCCCTCCATGATCGTGTTTATAGCCTCGCAATAAGGCTTTAGTTTGATTGTTTAGCAATTGAATTCAGAGCCCCTCCCCAACTAGTTAATGTCCCATTCGTGAAGCGGAACAAGCTAGGGCCAATTGCATTGCTTAGAATGAAAGACACGCAAAACAAAAATTTGACAATTCTAATTGGAGACAGTAGTGCGGTTCGCTTGCATTTGTATATTATACAATGATCATTTCCCATGTCAATTTCTCACTGTTTTGTTGTTCGGTCCCGTCAAAACAAGGAGGAATCAAATGAACGAAGTGAGTGGAGAAGACAGTGGAAGTCTCAGATTACAGAGCTGCATTTGAGGAGCATGAATCCATAATCGAGACAAAAAGCGTCCTGGGGATCAAGAATGAGAGCGCAGGCAGGGAGGCAGCAAGCAAAGGACCCAATGGTATGACACGGCACCGCATACATCCCCAAACTTAAAATTGAATTTGATTGCCTGGAAGCTCAGTCTCCGGCTCCGGCTCCTATCTAGTCTGGTTAATATGTATGCGAGCCCCGTCTATTGCGTTACTTCTCCGGGACATTGTTACTGTAGTAGAAAGAAGAGCCGGCGAACGGGGCAACGGTGGGATTTCCAGCGCTAGATGATGTCCCACCCCTGTCATAATTGTATTGTATATACATACTTTGCTTTAGCATATTGTACGATCTTACACATGGAAACTAGGTTTTCAGCCTAAAATTTTGGATTATTTTTATCTTCTGTTCTTTTTCGGTTAAACGAAATGACTCATCCGGCCGTCGCATTGTCGGTGTGTTTTAAATCTGACACGTCATTGTAATGTAAATTAGTTATGTGTTTATTTGCCTTTCCCGAAAATTTGTGTACACGCAATCAAATCCTAATTTGTAATGGCTACTCACTTTGAGGCACGGGTGGACTATTTGAATAGAAAAAACATAAAAATAAAAAAATATTTGAACAGAAATGGCCTCTGACCAGTTAGCTTGGATCGAAGATCAGGAAGAACAAGTCACAAGGGGCCCAGCTCAAACTCAACCATTCAGTAATTATTCTATCTGGGTGTGAAATAAAAGGCCTACTAGCAAGTGTAGTCTTCTTGACATTTTGGGCCTTTTCTTTCTCCTTTTGTCCCTGAAGTGTTCGGCCTTTCCTTTCCTTTCCTTTCCACGCTTCCTAATTCTAACAACTTCCCATCCCATTGTATTAAAGACAAAGAAAAAGAAAAAGAAAAAACCCGACCTTCCTTCCATCCCAATCAATGTTGACCCCGCCTTTTGTTTTCGTTTAAGCTTTATTCTGTATTTATTTTTCCCATTTCTAATCGAATGTCTTTCGTTGAAAACCCAAACAAACAAACTTATCCACTTAGGACTACAAAGCACGTCCGTCCTCGTTCAACACCAACCAAACCTTGCCGTATATCCTTTTGGCATATCCAATAACTTTAATAAAACGGTCTACTTTTCCCAGTTGGGGCTACCAGCAACAATGCCTTTTACACTATTTGCAGCAAAAAAAAAAAAAAAAAAAAAAAAAAAAAAGAAGGAAAAAGTCTTCATTTTTTTTGTTTTCTCTTTCGGTCGTCGAGAAGTCTTTAAGTTACATCCCACTTTCCATAATCTCCGTCCTTACTGCTAATATTTAAACGTGAGATCTTCAAAAAAAATTAAATATTTAACAATTGAAGTTAATATTTTCTTAAAAAGATTGCATAAAAAGTCTTTACCGTCGAGCAGACACACCAGGAATGTTAGGCGCCTCGCCTAACATTCACGATTTTCAAAAAAAGGCCCGATGTTTCATTGGATCAAGTGGACATTCCTCGAAGGGGTCATCCGCTTTAACCTTACCTATCACGGGATTCTTTGAACTTTATGCCACCAACGCATCTCTTGAAAAAGGCAATAAAAGAAAAAGGGCAAAGACAAAAAAACAAAAAAAAAAAAAAGCTTCACCGGAAAAGGATTTGATTTAGAAAGTTTCCCCTGTTCACTCTTATTCAGCTTGTTGAGGACCGATACCATCCATTTCCTTTTTATGAAGCACAAAGCTATAAGAGATTAGTGAGGAATTTCCTGACTTTCCACACGCACACCAACCACTTGCACTTTTGGAGGGGAGGGGGTGTGTTGTACCAATCAGGCCTAAGGCTGCCGTGCTTTATTCTCACGCACAGTCCTTGTTGACCATTCAATTCTTGTGACGACGAACTTATCGTTCGGTGGCAGACATGTATGGAGCCACCAACCCAGCGTTTTCCCCATACCTTGGTCTGGGCCCCACCTGATAGCCAAGCTCATGGTTGGTTGACCTGGCGGCGAGTGTGTGCGTGGCCCCATCACCAACCCGCCCAACAAACCGCCTTCCCTGAGATTAAAACAGCACCCTCTCCCTCACCTTCAGGAGCAGCGAGCCAGATCCTGCGGTTCCCGTTGCAAAATCTACCGAGGAGAGTGAAAATGATTTAAACAGGGACCCACATTTCGATGAGGGGAAGCCTCAAAAACATAAAGGACCCTACGTTTCTCTTCCCCACTCGTTGGCCTCTAGTTCCTCAGCCCCTACCCCTCTCTCTTTCTCTCCCCTTCCACCCACAGCTCTTTACTCTTTCTGCATTCGAGCGTCTCAGTTTTTTCTTTTTTGTCCTCTCCTTTCTCATTGAATCTTTTCTTGTTGGAATACGCCTCACTTTTGCGTTTAAAGATACAGTTTTCCTTTCATTGTGACCCTTCTGTGATTTGATTCTTGTCCTTGGTTCCGCAAAATTTGAAGCTTTGTTATTAAATTATATATGGGTCTTTTGTTTTTTGGTTCTTTTTATTGTAGGTTGCTAAGATTTGGTTTTTGGTGATTGCTGTTCACATTCTGTGTGGCTATTTATCTAGACGCCTACAAAAAATTTGAGCTTTTCCCTTGATTCGTTTTTTGATTTGTCTTCTTGGGAAAGCCATTTGGTTGGAGGAGTGCTTTTCATTCCGTCTCCTTTGGATCTGAGCTGGTGGTGTAGCTGGCGGGATTTGTAGTCTGCCAATGGGAACTTTGAATGAGGGGCATTTTGATGTGGAGCTTGAACATGGATTGAACTTCGATTGCCTTGAGCTTGAATTTGAAGGGGAGCAAGAGACTTTATCAATTGAGAATGCTGTGAAAGTTCTATTGCAAGGTCTCGGCGAGGATGTCAATAGGGAAGGTCTTAAGAAGACTCCGTTACGCGTTGCCAAGGCATTTCGAGAAGGAACCAGAGGTATCCTTTCCCTTCACTTTACTAAATGGCTTTTCTTTTGATTTTCGATTGCTGGTTTTTACAGTTAGAAAAGATGATTCCTTCACGGATCTCTGACCTTAGCCGCTCCTTTCCTCTGCTTTTTCCTTTTTTGGTTCTGTTTCAAGTTATTGTTAGTTATGTTTGTCAGCTTTGCTTTATTGGTACTACGTTTGTCTGCCATGTTAAATTATGCTAGTTTGGTAGGTTGACATTTGCTACTGGCAGTATGTCGGCATCTTAATGTGTTTTAGTAACGACCCAACGTTTGAGAGTTGGCACTTTAATTTTACTTATTTGTAGGCCAGTTTGAGTAAAAGTCTTTGTCTTATCTGATGGTGATGTCTATGTATCATTTCTAATCTAAAGAGCCAAAAGATATTTGTGTTTGCTGGTGATATTTCTGTACTGAACGGAACCAATATACGCAACTTTGCTTGCACAATATGAAATTGGATGTGACGCTGCTTATATTGACTGCTTCTCGTGACGATTTACTTGGAAATTTGTGGGGTCGATGCATACTTATTATAGCCTGTCCGTTGCCTTTTCAGGTTACAAACAAGAGGTACAGGACATACTTCAGGGTGCTTTGTTCCCTGAAGCTGGCTTGAATGATACAGTTGGTCATGCAGGAGGAGCAGGTGGACTTGTGATTGTTAGGGATCTTGATCTTTTCTCATATTGCGAGTCTTGCTTGCTTCCGTTCCATTTTAAGTGCCATATAGGTTATGTCTCCTCTGGTCTGAGGGTTGTAGGATTAAGCAAGCTCTCCAGAGTTGCAGATGTTTTTGCCAAACGACTGCAAGACCCACAGCGTCTGGCAGACGAAGTCTGTTTGGCTCTGCACCATGAGATCAAGCCAGCAGGTGTTGCAGTCATACTCCAATGTTTACACATCCATTTTCCAATGGTAGAGTCATTCTTTCTTGACGCCAACCACCAAGCTTGGATCAAGGCATCAGTTCGTTCAGGTTTGGGTGTTTTTGAAGATGAAAATTCTGATTATTGGGGAGATTTCCTAAGTCTTCTGAAGCTCAGAGGTATAAGAGTGGACAATATTTGTAGTAAGAACCCTATAGAGCAGTGTTGGTGTCCATTCCGATCTTCCTCAAGTGCTAAAATTTCATCTGAGATGGAACCAGCCAAATTGGGGATGGTTACTGCCGTGGTTTCAATCCTCAGGTCCTTGGGTGAAGACCCACTTAGGAAAGAGCTAGTTGGAACTCCTAGTCGTTTTGTGAAGTGGTTGATGAGCTTCCAAAACACAAATCTGGAGATGAAACTGAACGGCTTTGTTTGCGGTCTCGTGGGTTCTTTTAAGTCCAATGGTGAAGCCAGCCTTATTAAAGAAAGCATACATTCTGAGTTGAACCTGCCATTCTGGTCTCAGTGTGAACATCATTTACTTCCTTTCTATGGCGTTGTGCACATTGGGTACTTCTGTGATGAAGGATTGAACCCTATTGCAAAATCGCTTTTACAGTCAGTAGTGCATTTCCATAGTTTCAAGCTCCAAGTACAGGAAAGAATTACCAGGCAGATTGCCGAAACAGTTTCTTCGCTGTTAGGAGGAGATGTGGCGGTGGTTGTAGAGGCTAATCATACTTGTATGGTTTCTAGAGGCATCGAAAAGATTGGAAGCAGCACGGCAACAATTGCCGTTCTTGGTCGATTCTCAACCGACCCTGCTGCAAGGGCAATGTTTTTGCAGAGCATTCCAATTAATGCGACTCCCAGCGGAACATGATTCATTTATTAGCTTTCTTAATCGAATTCCCGGAGTCTTCCTGACAAATTTTGTTGCCTTTTTTATTTTCTTGTATTTTACTTACCGCTGTTGCATAAGCACCCCAGGATGGAATTTCAGGGACCAGACAATTATTCATGATTTACTTATCGCAGTTTGTCACCCATATATTTGACCCTATTAATAATCTCCTAACTTTTTGGCTGTTACTTGAAGTAGTTCCGGACAAGAGCAACCCATAGCTGGAAGACAATCCTCGGTTGGCATTTGAGCATACCGACAGAAGAGTTGAGGTACAATGTTTATGAAGTTCCACCAAGACGAGCAAATTATGAAACTTCACTGTTTATACTTCCGCTCGTCGGATATGGTAGCGAGTATTGGGTCGGAGGGGCAGAGGCAAGGGGCGGGGGAAGCTCTCCACATTGGATCCTAACATCCTTAATATTTGGAATGTTACGGCTTTGTGGGGTATTAAATTAGAGAGAGTATATTCATCAAAATCGATCTTAAGGGGCACAAAAAAGATTATATACATTATGTGACTGGCACTAAGGCTTTACAGCAATTCGGAAGATAACAGGCTATATATCCTTTTGAGGAAGAGATCCGCTTCCATGCAAGACGAGCACCATAATTTATTAGTTCGGAACCGAATAAGTAGCCAACATGCATTCTACTGGTCTAACCACAGATGCCTGATAGCACGCCAATCTACCTCATGTTTTGCTTTCCATGCAGTAGCACGAAAAGTCTTGGGATGCCGGACACCGCACATGATGCCAAATGCAATAGCAAAGAGAGCAAGCAAAAATGCACAGGCCGAAAAGGAGACCCTACGAACCTGCATGCAATCTTATATCCTGTCAGCGCTCTTTTTGCATGATACAATCAGTATTAACCATACAGAAAGCACAAAATTTAAAGAGTAAATGTAATGAAACTTGATTATCTTTAAGCGGTTCTTCATCAAATGCAACACTGAGAAGAAGGCATAGAAAGCAGAGAATAATGTTAACAAATGTTGCATATCCAATTAATTATCCCAATAAAGAAGCCCAATTAATTCCACAAATGAAACATCAATTAGCATGCTAGATTCTGAACCGGATGAGCTAAAATTGAATCCTAGGGTGCCTTTACAGTGCTGAGATATCCATTTAAAGGAAAATAAGCATGCCCCAAACTGAGTAATTGGAGCACATAAGCCCAATAAGAATGTTTTGCAGATAAGAGAATGCAAACATTTTTAGGTGATTATGAGCCTATACAATATAAGGCTTCTAACCATGGAATCCCTGGAAGATGCAGACAAATCATGTATTCATGTCAGTTAAACCCAAAGTAGAAGTTTCAAAATTTCAACCACGTACAAACATAGTAAAAACCAAACCTTTTCAGCAACCTGATTCCTGTGAGGAAGATTTTTATCAGCATGCTCAAGACAATATCGCAACATGTCTAATATTGTCATCTCGGTTACTGGATCACAGCTTTCTACAAGCACAGAGGGTTAAAGATAATTTCCCAAACTTACCATTATTTATATAGTGCATATAAGAATCTATATTAGTAAGCACAAAGTCATCCTGTCAATGTAAGATTTTTTTTTTCAAAAAAACAGAAAAGTCCAATAACCAGGTGGAATCACCGGGAATGTCAAATATTTGTTTTGCTGGAGGGATGCCCAGAAGCTCTCCTAAATAGCAACGTATGTGAGCACGACCATCAATCGAAAGTAGATCACCGTGTGTGACAACAACAACAGGTTTATCATCTGCCATGCAGAAGTAAACAACAAACCTGAACATCCCCACAAGATGCTATTGAAAGCTATAAAAGAACAAGAAGGAAAAGAAGAGAGGAGGAAGCATGGTTGAAAATATATAGTGAATCAAACAATGTATGCATTACCTATTTCCATCTCTGATGAAAGGACAAATTTTTAGTTGCTCATCAAGGCCAATCAAAAAGCCAGGGTATGGGCAACTCTCATTATAGAGCTCTTTTTTCTTGCACATCATCCTTGATACACTAAATGAATGGTTAAGGATGTGATTGAATGCCAATGAAGAATTTTTTTTTTACCTCACCTTTAAATGACAAGTATGGGCAGTTGAAAATTGTAGTTATCATCTGTGTGTACTGTTTAACTTTACTGCTACCACCATCATCAGCAGCATCCATAGATCTCAAGACTTCAACCCCATCAACAACAAATATGACAAAGTTAACCATCCTGGCTTCTTGGGCCTGGAAACAATTCTCACGAGCCCTGCACTTTATTCTGGTCCTGAAACTGGAACCATCTGAAGACCTGAAAGGTAAACAATAATATAAACATCATTGCATGAAGAACACAATCAATTTTCCCAAAAGAAAATTGTTCACAAAGTTGCTGTTTAGACCTCAAATTAGGTTCCCCATGGCGAACACCTTTGGTAATCCAATGCTTTAGTATTTCAGTGTTATTGGATGTATCATCAGACAGACTGCGGGTATCATACAGACAGAAAAAAGTTGAGCCTCTCGGAATCATGTATTCTTGAAGGAAACAAGTCCCATCTCCAACAGGTGAATTATCTGCAATAAGAAACTTTAGAATACTAAAATTGAAATGAAGAAATTTCATTTTCCACAAAATAAATGGTTGTCAACAAATTCACAGCACCTCACTTCCCAAGCACTATGCAAAACAGCAAATGGAGTAACACCTACATGAAACTTGCGCTCTTTCAGGAGCAAAGATGTCATCTTCTAACACCTTGGAAATCCTGTTGACAAGACTGCTTTTTCCAGATCCCTTGGGACCAATCAGCAACAGTGTTGTAGTCTTTGGCACATCATAGTCACTCAATTTTAAGCCACCCACCTTCTCAATCCACTGTCCAGGTGTATAACTGAAACATCACGTTCATTCAAATCAGCCTGAGTCCAGTATTTTGATATACAGCCAAAGCAAGGTCACAAAATCAATTGCTCCATAAGTATTGTCTCGGCAGGGATAATTCCGTTAAAAACAGATAATTTAGAAGCTGACAGATTTGGATATTCAATGACAGATAAATGGGTTAACATGGGACTAACACATGGGATTAATTATTGTCAAACCCAGAGTTATGTTATAATAATAACATGGAGAGAATCTCCAATTTGAAGTTGTTAAGATTCTTTTGTTCCAGTAGTTGAAGCCTTAACAGTAAATCAAATGAACTTGAATACCTCAAAATTTTGCTCTTGGCCTCTATCAAGCTCCTGCTTCTACTCCGCAACTGATCATAAACCTGCAAGACCTCCCTGTGAACATTACGCCTCCTCCTCTGATTGGCTTCAAGTTCCAAAGAATTTCGGGAGATCCTACAACTCACATCCTCAAATCCTCCAAGCACCGATTCATACTCTCCATTCCCTATTCCACTCGCAAGTTTCCCACATGAAGCATTGTCATCCCTGATAATTCAACAAACGGATTTCGACTCAAAAGAAGATATCCAACGCCACAGAAGTTGATCAACAAATTCAAGTTTGTTAATGTGAACCACATAAAAAAACATCAAAACGCAGACTGGAATTTGAAATCTTGATTGAAAGAGAGAGAGAGAGAGAGAGAGAGAGAGAGATAAACATAAGGGTCGGGTAAGAAACAACATTTGCGATGAAAAAAATGAGAAAAGAAAGGCAAGAAAGGTTGGATTACCTGGGATGAAAGAAAAGGCCAGCAAATGATGACACTTGTGAGAAATCTTGGTCTTCTGAAGGTTGTTCCCCTGCACAGAAAGCTGCTGCGTAAATTACCCATTTTCTTGTCTTTTTTTTTTTTTCCCCTTCGGTAATAGGCGTCTTCTTGATTCCTAATTCAAACCCACAAGAGAAAAAGAAGAGCTAAAAAAGGAGAGAGAGAGAGAGAGAGAGGAGGGGGGCACCAGAAGTGACACTAGGAGAAGTTAGGCTGTCGCCACCCATGTTTGGGTCTTCGGTTGCTTCTGAGGCCCGAGAAGGGAGACGGTTAGAGAGAGAGAGAGAGAGAGAGAGTGAGTTTGATGACTTGTAAATTGCAATCAGTTTTGGGGTTTCCCCTTCACAGTTTTAAACTTTTGGGGTTTGATTACTTAAGACTTAAGTAGTTAAAGTAGACCACCGCGCCAGAGCCACGTCAAATGACTCTCTCTCTCTCTCTCTCCATGATCAGAAAAACAAGATTGAAGAATGAGAACCTCGGGTCATGCCACGTGGTAGCTTTCGTTTTGTCACCTCTCCAAACCGCTTTCCTTATTGAAGCATGATTTAAATTACAATAATATATATACACACACAAAATAAAGGATAAAGTAAAGATGGAGAAAATACAATTTAGGCAAAACTCAAAATACTCATTGAAAATGAAGAGTAAGATTGTTAACGTGATCGAGTACTGGGCCATGTACATTGGGTCTGGTCTACTGCAGTGGCCGGCAGGGCGGATTGGCCAGGAATAAATGGCCCTAACTTGGTGAGACCTGCATCATTATATATATATATATATATATATATATAAAATCTTCTATCTGTGAGCTTAGCCACTCCAGGCTACTTAATTTTCTTCATTATAATAATTATAATTATTATTTTCTTCTCCTCTTGATTCTTAAGAGTTAGGCAATTTGGTATCTGAACCCTACAAACAAACATAGAAGTGAAACAGCTTAAGGTAAAGGATTCATCAAGCCTCACTCACTAGAGTCACTGGCTGAATATTATTTGATCTAACACAGTTTTATACACTTTCAGTAGCTCTTTAGTCAGCCCTGGTCATACAATCTTCTTGCCAAGACTTGCCCGAGCTGGCCAACGTTGAGATCCATAAACCCTCGCCGACATTGAGATACATAAAATCTCTGTTGCCCTTCTCCACTTGCGCACTCCATGTAGACCCTGACTGCTACAGTATAATGTGCTCGACTATGGTCAAATTCAAACAAAGACGGAACAAGGGGATTGATTATGAAATCATTGGAAAAGGCACGCGGTTTGCCTCTTTCATTATGCCGGCTAATATATGGTATCAGGTAATGCCATCCATCATGAATACAAAATCAAAACCACGTGTGTATGCAACTCACTGCCTCAGGAATTCTATAATCTCGTCTCATTCAACTATATATCCAAGCTCTAAACTACAGGAATCAAAACCAAGTATCTTAATACTAATAGCTTGAACCCCCAGCCCCCCCGCCTCCCTCCCATCTCTCTCCCGAGCGCCCCCCACCCCACTCTTCCCTGTTGGGGAGCGCGCAAGACATGGTTTTAAAAATAAGTACCAGTCGGCAAACCAACCCCCCACCACAGCCCAAAAAACCCATTAGAAGTCTCCAAGAATGTATCAAAACTGGTAAATTAACATGTCTGTTAACAGAACAAAACACTTCCTGGAGAAGAAAATCAGACACCACTAACACAATGAAAATCAGAACTACTCTTTCTGTACCTTCAAAAAATGGCCTGGGCCAAATGCCCACGTGAGAGGGGCATTTTTGCACCAGTGATAAAGCCCAAATAGGTGAAGCAGTAACAAGAACAGAGCTTCGTGAGGACCGACTTCCCAGCAATAGCATACCAGCATAGAAGATCAATTGAGGCTGAGAACCACATCAGGGGATGGCAGAAATTGTCAGGTCAGTCCATTTCATCCTGTATCAGTAAGGAATGACGTATGGAAGCGCTACAATGTCTGCAGAATCTATCCGTAGAGCTTCAGCCCAGACTTGTCGGGTTCCATCAACACCAGGAAAACAACTCTCTAGCCTATCTGTCTGCAGATGATTACCATTAGAGAGCCATTCCTGATCACTGCTATCAGGCAGTGCGTCTAACCTGGGTACAGACAATATCCAACTCAGGTACTTTTCATCAGGATGCAGGGGTTTCCGACACATTTCACCATTCTCATTAGCCAGTATATTAGCAGGTAGCCTTGTTGGACATGCATTGAGATGTGGAGCTGCTATCAATCCATTAATCTTGTGCTCATTGACATCCACTCTATGATTACTAATTGGCCCCTGCTTCCTGGATGCAGACTGGGACACAGTTTGGCACGGTTCCAATTTCCTTCCATTTACAATAAACAGGTTAGATGAAGGGATAGGTCTCTGAAATTTATTAGGCAGGGGTCCATTATCTGTCAAAATGTTAGAAGAACAAGGTAAGGTCATATGAAGCTAAGACAACAGACATGCAAAACTGCATTAAAAATTCCCACCAAGACAACACCCAGTGGTCATTTATTATTTCCATCCTGCTCTCTTTCAAGAAGGGGATTCTCTATTTAGTAGCCTCAAATCAACAGCAATTTGGGATTGGGTTTTATTTGAAAATAGCCAAAGAGTGGAAAAACATACCATTAACAAGTGCAGAGAGTATGTGATTTGATTCTGAACCATATAACGCCTAAATGAATTTATTACAGTATATGGCAGCAAACACAACTTTATTGAGTACCACTCAACTGACAGAAATAGAGATGCCACTTTGTGATCATTGTACAATACAGGAAAGGACTCACCAGGTATACATCCATTCATTTCATGTTCCTTCCGTTTGCCAAGGTTCCCCTTACCAGCATAACTTGTGCTACTTAACTTCAAAGTTTCCGGAGTCTTGCTAATCCAGAAATCTAGTGAGTCCTTGCTACCTTCTTTCAGTTGAGTGCTACTTTCTTTCAACTTAATATGCTCCTTAGTTGGTTCAGTTTTCTCCCTTGCATCCTCCTCCTTTTCCTTTTCTTTATCCAGTTCTTTATCCTTTGTTTTTTTATGCTTCTCTTGATCTCTGTGTTTGTGTTTACTTTTATTATCCTTATTGTCACTTTTGTTGCGATTACTCTTGTCCTGTCCCTCTGTCTGTTTCTTTGTGTCCTCCACCAATCTTGCAATTTCATCAACTTTCTCCTGACCCATGACATGGAAATTTTTATCAAGTGTTTTCCCCACACCCCTTGTGTCAATGTGATTTCTTTGACCATTGACCTTCCTATGATCTTCATTCTCATCCTTAACCTTCTCTTGTTCCTCAAGTTGCTTGCCACTACTGCTATCTGCTGCCCTTCCGGACAGCTCTGCCCTTTTTTGGTCTGTTGTAGTGGTCTTCTGACTAAATTGGCTTCCACTGGCTTTATTGTACTCCCTGATTCTTTTTGACAGCTCCAGCACATACCTAAAATCTTTGATCTCTTTATCCTGCAGGCTGTTTGGACCAACCTTCTCTCCATTCTGTAGCCGTGGCTGCCCTTCAACTCTTTTCTCATGAGTACCTTGGTTTTCTTCTTTATCCCTGTCCTTGTCTTTGTGCTTCCCTATACGCTCTTTCTTTTCCCTGTGTTTTTCTTTGCTTATATCTTTGTCCTTTTTCTCTTTACCTTCTCTCTTTTCTTTGTCTTTCTTATTCTTTTTGTGCTTTTTATCCTTGCACTTCCCCTGAAAATGTATTCAAATTAAAAAAAAACCAAATTGATGGATTAAACAGTGTGAAAATAGAAGGTGTTTTAAGAATGTTTGAATGCACACAAGGATAGACACTGACCAGCCCTTGTTCACATGCAGACACATATCACCAAAGCAACTATTTAATGTAGCCCAGACACCAGCATAGAGATATAATAATAAGTTACAAAAACCCAAAAAACAAAACAAAACTCAGCTCAAGGAAAACTGTCTGATGCTAAGTAGAATAGAAGTCTTAGACTTCCAAGGCAGTCTACAAGACAGGCCAACTTCAATTGCAATATGATTATATTCGTGAACAATGCTATTATTGTGATTAAAAAGTCTTACATCAACTTGATATGGCCACACAAGGTTACCCTAATTTAGAGCCAATGAATGGAATGCAATTTACATAAAGAAATATGTCGCAAACAAGATATCACAGAAAAATAAGAGATGCAACTCTGCACTGCAGTGTCTTAGGAGATAAGAGGATATATTGAAACAACATTTGAAGTCTCTCTTAGATAGCAATGATCTTTAGGAATCAATTGATTCATGCACATCAGCAATCAAAATAAAGCAACAAGACACAAGTAATCACTCAGTTACTCACAATGCCAAGCACCAAAGCCAATCAAGTTTTACTTTAGAACTTGCTTGGGCTTATAATTAATGCTTCTGAAGACATTAACATATTAAAAGTGCGACACATATTAACCAATCCATCTTCAGCTCCACGAGATGATGTGCACTCATTTCTAGAAGTGCTGTAGAACCTGCTACACACAATAAGCCAGGGAACATAAAGTTGGGAGAAAACCTAAAAGCAAAGGAAATTTATTAGCCTGCTTTTTTGGATCAAGAACACTAGAAATATGAATACCACAGTTCAATAAGACCAAATACTTTGATGACTTAGGGAAGGTAATTACATCCTTAAGTGACGACAACTATACCACACATGACTTAGCTCTCTCTACAAAGGTCCCATTTATAGCAATTTCTGTGTTTGCAATACAGGCAAGCTCATAAATAGAAAAGAAGATTTTGTCAATAAAGCAGCAAAAAATGCTCTGATGGAATTGCTACTGCCATATGTAACATTTTCCCTTTTCACTAGAAGCCCATTGCTACTCACAAAAATATAGCAGGAAACATAAAGCTGGCAAACAAACAATCGCTCAAACTTAACCTATGCATGTTTCCCAATATTATAAGGAAAGTTTTAGAAAGGTAACCCATCACCTAAAGAGTAATTTTCAAAAGCATGATTTCTTAAATCAAGTAGAGCATTTACATATAAAAAATTCTTCACTCCCTTACCACAATATAAAGTAATTGGTACAGAAGTTCAGTAACCATTAAGGTATCTTAAAAATATCTTTAAAAAGGAGCTAAGCTATTTTTTTTCCAAAAAAAGAAATTAGGAAATTAAAGCTAGAGAGTTTACTTGGCAAATGGTAAGTAATGCATGTGTAATAGAACTTTGGTGTATTTGTATTTACTTTCTCAACTACACAATATTTAAATGTAAGAACCTAACATGGACATAATAATCCTCTTTACCACTCCAGCTACATGTAAAGTAGGCACACCATATCTAAAACTTAAATATATGTGCATGTTTGCTACCAATATCAATGGATTTGCAAACATATATCTGACATAAAATCACAAAGCAAGCAACAACCTTCATAAGAGCAGACAAGAATAGGATGCTTTAAATGAATGAAACATTATGAACCATGCCCACATGTCAATAACTAGATAATATGGGCCTAAATCTCTATTATATATGGGCATGTGAGTGTCAATGTTGCAAATCCTCTGGAAACCTATGGTGAAAACAAAGTTAACATGTAATACAGCATGTTCAATTAATAAAATAAAATTAAGCTTGTGTGAGCCATGGATATTATCCAAAAGGAAACAGCTCCTCCCTTCCCCCATCCGCATGTCAACTCTACTTTTGCAAACACATGTCGCCATGTTGTGTAGGCCGAACAATATATTCCCTATATTTTGGTCAGCCTTGCAAGTGAGGTGGCAAGGGGAGTCTTGCGAAACAGCAAGCTTAGAAATGTAGCGCTAATATATTTCACCCAAGGGTAAGATGGGATGATATGAAATTTTTTGGCAGAAGGACTAGGTTTCCTTTTGACATCATTTGGTCTTATCTGCTTGGCTCTTTTTACCCTGTAAAAGAGTTTCAATGGCTACTTGAAGAAAAGAAAAATATAGTTAAAAACTTTTCATGTTCAACTGCAACGAACACTCATGAGCATACTCCCTAAATGAGTCATCTTCAACATTATTTTCATCGATGGTGTTTTTGAATTCAGTATGATTGCCATTAAGAAATATCCTTCCAGTTTTACATCAGAAATTCCAGGTATAAATCAACAAGGGAATGTCCTCTATAGCACAAAGTCTCTAAGAGCCTAGGCACAAAGTGAAAGGCACGGATGTGCCTGAGCGAAGTGTACAATGAGGGAGAGCTGTCATGATAAAGATAATATGTTGTGAGAGAAGGGGTTACGACCACTGGGTAGAAGCGTGAGAGCCAAAGAAAACATTCTGGAAGCGCTGTTCTTTTTTACAATCCTTATTTTACCCTATAATATCTGAGCTGAGAAGGAAAATATTGGGTGTTTTGTCTCAGTCCATAACAATTAAAACCATAGGAGTAAAATTAGAAAGGGTGCACTTTTTAAGCACCTTGCACCCACCCAAAAGGTACCTTGCCTTGGGCATAAAAAGCCCCAAGGCCTTGGCCCCTTGCAACTTAGGTGCACCTTTAACAACATTGCAACCAACCAACATAAAATAAACATAAACAAAGTAGTATCTTGGCCAGAGAAGAAATACTGAAATAAACAAAATCAAGCTACCGCTGGCAGTAAATAAAGATGATATATCCACCTTTGCTAGCAAATCTGTGTCGTCAACTATAGCCTTCTTTTCGTATCCTGGAGGCGGAAATGGAAAGCAGCGAGACATTGCATGCAATCTTGGAAACAGCAAAGTGGGAATGTTCCACCAAGCTAAAAGCTCCTCCTAGTCTCCTGTACTGTTGTTCCAACAGAGGAACAGAACAGGAACCATTCTCCCGTCCATGCACCATGTCCCCGCAGTCATTTCCAGCTTGGAAATCACTCCATGGTTTTGCAATATCACTTCCCAAGCCACTATTCTCTTATTCACAAATTAAATCCAGGATCTTGAAAGATCCTAGCTAGAGCTCGGCTTCAAATTGGGAGTAAAGACAAGGCTTAAATGCTCAATTTTACCCTAATGAACAATGAACTATGTCCCCTAATATCCAGGTAAGTAATAATCCAATCAGGCTGCATGCAAAGTAAAGATTTAAAGCTCTAAATCAACCTTATCCCCACTAGGCCAATAAAGAAATCATAACCTGTTAATAAGCAAAAACTAATACTACACGCTTCCCCTAAACGTAGGAACCCGTGACTCAAACAACGAATGCTACGCACCCACGAACTTGCGTCCACTTCCAAGTGCCCCTTGGTTTTTGTCCAAAGAAAATTCTGGGAAATCCCCTATTGCAGATTCAATGCGTAGGCTCAAAAAACAGTTACTGACCATAACTCTAATATTCCAAGAACTGCAACTAGGGCTGATTCCAGTGACGATCAGATCAAACCCTAGAAAAGGCCATAGCAATAAAACTCATGTCAAGCACAGAACCCACTTAATTGCCATAAGTAAATAAACACTCAGAAAAAAGATTCAATTTTCTGGGGAGAAAAAAAAAAGCAAACAGTTTCATAGATAGAAGGTACACGGGGCTTTAATGCAAGCAAAATGGGAAATTTTCCAGAGAAACCCAGAGGGAAAATTTATGGGCTCATGATTTTCTTTGTCTGGTGTGGAGTAGACAATGTGCTAGGAGGGATGGACAAGATCCAAAAACAGCAGGAAAGACAATCGCTGAGCAAGAACCAAAAAACACCCAGAAACCCAAAACATATGAAGACTTTCTTGGAAGTGTTCTTTTACCCCTCTCTCTCCCTCTCTCTCTCCCTCTCTCTCTATATATATATATACACACACACACACACACATCAATCAATCCCGCTATACCTGTAACTGTATTTAAGGGTTTCTTGGTATATTCTCAGATCTTTCTAATCAACAAATTCCTTTTTTTTTTTTTGGCTGATATGTGGGTTTTAGTTGAACCTTTTTTTTTTTTTTTTTTTTGAGAAGAAGGGACAGGGAGTTGTTTGTTCTCTTCTCTCTCGCACCTCACATGAAATCCCTCTCGAGGAGAGAAAAAATTGAAAAGGAGACATCAAGCAACTGGCAAAGGGTATTTATAGTGGGAATAGAGAGAGGCAGAGAGAGAGGGTTGTGGGGAGGGGGGGGGGGGGGGCGCCGCCAGAGACGTGTCAAAAAGAAGAATCGAGAGAAAAAAAAAAAAAAAAAAAAAAAAAAAAAAATAGGATCGAAGAGAAGATATTAGGATAGGCACTTCTGTCCTTTGGTTCCCCTCGCCCTTCCCCCAAGAGTTATGGTCAGGTTTTTCTCCCCTCTTCGCTTTTTCACCCCCCACGCCCCCCCCGCAGCGCCCCCGTCCCTCCGCCTCCTCCTCCTCTATTTTTTTCGCCTTTCGTCTTGTTTAATTTGTTTAGTGTTTAAATTAAGGGCAGCGAGAGATATTAAATGCCATTCCCGTAATCATCGTCACGAAGTCCTTATTTATTTATTTCATGTTATTAACTGTTATTCTTATTTATTTATTCTGGTAATTATTAGTAGTGTTAACTTTATTTTGTTTTCGCTCGTCAGCACTCTCTCTTTTGGTTGTTTCTCATGATCATTAAATATATGAAAAATCTCGAATTTCAAAGATTTGTTTTTATAATGACATGATACAAGTTTTGTAACGAAAGCTATAAATATGCTTAATAAAATATCAAGAAAAGTAAAACGACAGCAACAACGATAAACAAGCTATAGTCATTGCATTGTTATAACATCTTGTTAACGCCCTTTGCATATCTTGTGACGTTTCATGCACATTATCACAATTTTTTCTTCCTTTTATTATTAATGAAAGACTATTAATAAACAAGTCATCTTTTATTATCATTATTTAGAGTGGTCATTTAGTAATGAAGTCTTACTATATATATATATATATATATATATATATATATATATAAAGATGCCAGGAATAGATAGAATGGGAATTCCATGGGATGATGGTCGCGCATGAAATGGATTTGTTTAGTTCGTTCGGGTTTTTACTTCCAATGCCGCAGCCGGAGCCGGAGCCTATGTTATCGGGATAAGAAGCTTTTATAAAAAGCAATCTCCACAATTTGTTTACCAGGTAACATTCGGCCCAAATTCCTTTGGGCTATAGTTCTGTTATGGGTCACTGTCACAGCCCAAACATATGGGCCCAATGACAGTATAAGCACACGAACAGAAGCCCAATACGATTTATGCAGCTCTCTCTCCTTCTCCCTCTCTCTCAGCCTCCATCCCCAATGGTCTGTCTCGGAGTAGTTGGACGATCATGAAGAAGCACTGGGTTTAAGGGGCTCGGGATCATGATTTGAAGGGTCTCCTGTTCTATCTTTACTTCTTTTTCATTGGCACCTTTTCTCATCAAAGAAAATGTCCTTCTTCTGAGTGTTTTTTCTTTTTCTTTTTCCTTTTTGTTTTTTTTTGTTTTTGGTTGGTATCTGCTTTGTTCTCTTTTGCAATGTCGGATAATCAAGAATTGTTCATCTATGTTTTCATATCGATCTTCTTCTCACTGTTTTATATTTGATGGACTTTAATGGTTCTACGGTTTATTTTTTAACTCTTCTCTTATTATTGATAATGAAACTTTGTCTCCTTTTGATCTTGATTTCGCATTAAGGGACAATTATCAATCTTTAAGCATTATCATGATACCCCTCTTTTGCTTTCTGCATTTTTTATTTGAATTCCCACTTTCAGTTCCATTTCCTCCCCCTCTTTTGGTTTTAAAATTTTTTACTTGTTTTGTTTTCTCTCTGCCTTCCCTTTTGCAATTACGTTTCCCTACAATGATCATCACTTGGACTTGTACGACTTCTTTGCTGAATGATGCGGAGAAGTAAGAATTGATGCAAGAAACAGCACATTCGACATTCCAAATACTGAACAGATACGCGGTAGGATGACAATTTCTCCGCGTTGTTACATCATTGCGTAAGACTCCGTTTGTTGGATTCTTCGGGATAAATAGCATCAATATTAACTTCTTGTTCATTTATATTTGTTGGGAAACTGATAAAGAGTCTTTGTCTGGTAGTTTTTAATATTTATCTTCTCTTTATATGAAAGACCTGATTCCTGGTTCTCCTCTTTGTTTCCTGATTATTCTCGGGCTATTGATATTAACAATATTTTACTTTTTCTGTTTTATGATCGTAATTATTGGTTCCCCATTTTAGTTTATTCTTTTATTCTCCATTATTGATGTCTTCACAGCCCCTTTTCTCGCAATAGCTTACATTTATCCATTCTTAAGCAGTACCTCGAATATAAGCCCCTCTTGCACATTTCCAATAATTCTCCCTTTCCAGTCTCTTTTCCTTTTCCTTTTTTTTTTTTTTTATTTTCAGTAGGCCTTCTCTTTTGCAACTACATTTCAAGGCAGCAATCTGTCGAGAACCGGTGCTTGTGTGATCAATCCTTTCTTACTGAATGATGCGAAGCATAAAAGATGTGCAACAAGTGGGGCATTCTGCATGCAAAAATCATGGATAGATACGTGGAGTAACTTTGGATAAAAAAGGGTTTACTCAACGAGATTAGGTTTTTTTACAGAGAGAGTAAGAAAAAGGAAGATAGGTTGCCTAACCCACAGAGAGAAAATACAAGGAGGAGAAAATAAAAAAATAAAAGAAAGATGTGAGAGTTATTAGTAGAATATTTTTTTATCTTATATTTACAAAGTATATTGGTGTCCGATCAATTTAAAACTTGGATGGTTGATAGAAGGCATTTGGTTCTTATTTCTGAACGGTCTAGATTAGATTTCGAGCACTGTAAGTCTTGCTTTTCTTCAGTTTTCATAGGTCTATTCTTTGAGCAATTTTTTGTGTACAGAATTGGCCAACCATATAATTGGAAGATTGTTTGTGGTTCGATTAAACTGATTTTTGTTCAGTAGTTGGATGACACATAGATCTTCTTTATGGACGATTGGATTGAGTTTCTGTGAATTGCAAGGACAGATATTCTATTCAAACCGAAGCCTCTCAATTATGGTAACTTTCTGCTCTCTCGTTTGTGACAAAATTGGTAAATTGCATAAATGATTATTAAAATGTCATCTAATTGAGCTGAAATTTGGATAACTGATAGGGAACATCTAAGGGTTCATTTTGAACGGTTGGATTATTGCCTTGAAGTCTACTTGTTGAGTTGTAATTGACAGCACATAGTTAGCCTATCTTGCTTAACTCATTAGTCTCTCGTTCAATCCAAATTGAATTTTGTTCAATTTATTTGATGTAATTGACCTCTGGTTTAGATTATCTGTGGTTTTTCTCTTTTTTTTTTGAAGGGGTTTTCCACGTAAAAATCTATGTGTTCTTTTGTGTGTTTTATTTGCATTGTCATTTTTGTTATTCAATCATCTCCTTATAGGTTCAAGCAAACAGGAAAAGTTTTTTGGGCTACTTATACTCCACTGCACCCCTTCTTCCATCAAAGTAGAATCAGAGCCTGTTGGTGTATCTACCTTGTTTGAATGATGAAGTTAAATGTGAATAAATTAGTCTGTTTAAATGATACGAATTATCACATATGGAGGAGTAAAATGAAAGATCTCTATTTATAAAGAAATTACATCTGTCAGCATTTGCTACTACGAAACCTGAGTTTAAAATTGATGAAGAATAAGAATTTGAGTATGAACATGTTTGTAGTTTTATATGGCAATTTGTTGATGATAATGTTTATAGTCACATTTGCAATGAGACACACGGATGAATTTTGTGGAGCAAATTTGAGACTTTGTATGCTTTAAGGTTTGGTAATAACAAGTTATTCTTGTTAAAGAAAATGATGTAGTTGAGATATAATGAAGGAAGTTCAGTTGCTGACTACTTAAATGAGTTTCAGGATCTCATTGATCAACTATCAAATATGGGCATTAATTTTGATGACAAAATTCTTGGATTATGGTTACTTGTTACCTTAGCTGATTTTTGGGAGACTTTTCAAATGTTTCTTATTAATTCTAACTCCGGTGGTGTCTTATCAATGAAACTTTTAAAGGGTAGTGTGTTGAATGAGAAGATGAGAAGGAAATCTCAGGGTTCATCATCATCCAAATCAAAACTTTTAATTACTGAAAATAAGGGGAGAAGTCAAAAAAAAAAGAAATGGTAAAAATGGTAGAAGTAAGAGCCGAAGTAAGTCACGATCTAAGTATAAGAATGTCCAGTGTCATTATTGCAGGAAGATGGGTCATATTAGAAAAAGGATGTGAGTAATGATCGTATTGTTACTGCATCCACTTCTGGTACTGGCAACCTCATTATTGTTTATGATGAGGATGTGATTAATTTGACATCTCTTGAGACTGATTGGATTATAGATAGTGGTACTTCTCTTTATTACTTTAAGAATGGAATTTTTCATAATATATACTTTTGATGATTTTAGAGTTTTGAAGATGGGTAATAACGATATAGTAAAAGGTCATTGGCATTAGTAATATTGCTTAAATACTGACAATGAAGCACAACTGACATTAAAAGATGTTAGACATTTCCCTGATATCCGTTTGAATTTGATTTCAACGAGAAAACTATATGATGAAGTTTTTTGCAGTATCTTTAGTGATGACCAATAGAAGCTTACCAAAGACTTCTTAATTGTGGCACGAAGTAGGAAATGTTCCAATTTATATTTCATACAAGTTGTTATCTTCAAAGATGTTGTAAATGCAACAAAAAATGATAATTCCATTGAATTATGACATAAGTAGCTCAGTCACATAAGTAAAAAGGGGTGAAACTTTGAATACAGTGACAGTTGAAATTAATTTGTCTCTTAATGTTCTGTTATAAGGTGATGTTCTGGACAAAGTTTGGTTTGGTAAGGAAGTCTCTTATGACCATTTATTAGTCTTTGGCTGTAAGGTTTTTATTCATGTCCCTAAAGATAAAAGAAGGAAGTTAAATGTGAAAACTCGGTAGTGTATCTTTCTTAGTTATGGTGAAGATAACTTCGAGTACTGTTTATATGATCCAGTTGAGAAAAAGCTTGTAAAAAGTAAAGATGTTATGTTCGTTGAAAATCAAAACATTGAACACATCGAGAAATCAACTCCTCAAGTTAATGATAATCTTGCTAACATTGTTCCATTTTCTCAGCTTTTCTAAGTGATCCTGATGTTTATGGTGATATTTAAGAACGTAATAAGAATGTTTAATAGGATTATAATATACAGGGTGTAGGTGATATTGATACTTCAATTGAAGATCATCCACACATACCTTCACCTCAATTTCAACTACGAAGGTCTAATAGAACTCCAGTTCTTTCTACTCGATACTCTTTTGATAAGTTTATGATGTTAACTGATGGGGGAGAACCTAAGTGCTATACAGAAGCAGTTGAAAGTGAGCACGGGCAGTACTGGATCAATGCTATGACAGATGAGATAAAATCCTTATATGATAACTCTGCTTATGAGGTAGTAAAATAACCTAAAGGTAAGAGGATTTTGAAGAATCAGTGGAGTTACAAAATAAAGTAAAAAAAAATACTTCACGTCCATTATATATATCTAGATTCATTGTCAAAGGATTCGGTCAAAAACAAGGCGTTAACTTTAAAGAGATCTTCTCACCGATGGTGAAAATATCTTCTATTCGAGTTATGTTGAGTTTGGCTACTAGTCATGACTTAGAAATTAAGCAAATGGATGTGAAAACAACTTTTCTCTATAGTGATTTGGAAGAAGAAATTTATATGGAACTACCATAAGGATTTGAGGTAGAAGGAAAAGAGAATTATATGTGCAAGTTGAAGAAAAGCTTGTATGACTCAAAACAAGTTCCGAGACAATGGTATAAGAAGTTTGAGTCTGTTATGGGGGAGTAAGGGTATAAAAAGACTACTTTTCATCATTATATTTTTGTTCAGAGATTTACTAATAATGATTTTATCATTTTACTATTTTATGTTGATGATATACTTATTATTGGTCGTAATGCTTCTAGAATTAACAAGTTGAAGTAAGAGTTAAGCAAGTCTTTTGCCATGAAGGACTTAGGACCAGTAAAGAAGATCCTCAACATGTCAATCACTCATGATAGGAAAAAGAAAATGTTGTACCTGTCTTAAAAGCAGTACATTGAAAAGGTACTTCAGAAGTTTAACATAGATAAAGATAAAGTGATAGGTATTCCTCTTACTACACACTTTAAATTGTCTATTAACTAATGTCTTTCTATAAAGAAAGAGAAAGAAAAGATGCAAAGAGTTCCATTTGCATCAATCGTGGTAGTTTTATGTATGCAACAATATCCACGAGACTTGATATAGCTAATGCAGTTGGTACATTTAGTCAGTTCCTTTCAAATTCTGGTAAAAAATATTGGGATGCAGTGAAGTGGATAATGAGATATTTACAAGGTTCCACTAATTTGAGACTTTGTTTTGGAAGTGATAAGTCTATCCTTATTGAATTCACAAATTTAGATATGATAGGTAACATTGACTTTAAAAAATCTACTTCAAGTTATGTGATTACTCTCACAGAATAAGTAATGAGTTGACAATCTTAATTACAGAAATATGTTGCATTGTCTATTACAGAGTTAGAATTTATTACAATATCTCTCACAGAATAAGTAATGAGTTGACAATCTTAATTACAGAAATATGTTGCATTGTCTATTACAGAGTTAAAATTTATTACAATAATTGAAGTGTTTAAAGAATTACTTTGTATGAAAAAATTTATGAAGAAACTTGATTTACCACGGGTTAATCTTCTCATTGATTCAAATAAAGGAGATAAGTTTCTTGGATTACTTATACTGCACGGCATGCCTTTTCCCATCACGGATAGCTATTAACTTTGGTTGTTGTGTCATCCAGTAGGAACTCGCTTGAAGTGTTGGTAATCAATGGGATGGTTTTCATCTGAATTTTTTTTTCATTCAATTTTTTTTTAATGTGCGTCAAGAACCCATTATTATTTTATTAAACTCGTTCGCTGACTCAGTCTTACTAAAATTTGAGTACGATTATTCTATTGAATTTACGTAGTTTAATAGTATTCGAGTGGCAGGTGGTAGGTGCAGCGTGTGTTCTCTATTGCGCCACGTTTCCGACAACCTTTCTCGGTCTCTCGAGTACTTCCGATGCCAACTATACGGACGGGAACCAGTATAAATACGTGATAGCCACTGGTACGAGTGCATCGAAGTCACCGAAGTATTCTCAAATCGGAAGAGGCAGAGAGAAAACAATAATGGCCGGTGATCGTGAATCGCTCCACGTAGTGATGTTTCCATTCTTCGCATTCGGACACATAAGCCCATTTTTGCAGCTTTCAAACAAGCTTTCCCTTCATGGAGTTCGAATCTCGTTCTTTTCGGCTCCAGGCAACATTGAGCGCATCAAATCCACTCTTCATCTCACCTCAAAGGCCCAAATAATTCCCCTTCCAATCCCTCCAGTGGATGGTCTCCCTTCGGGCCTGGACAGCACCTCAGAGATGACACCAGCCATGGCTGAGCTACTCAAGAAAGCCTTAGATCTCACCCAGCCACGCGTAAAAGCCCTTCTCTCGCAACTCAAGCCCCACTTTGTTTTCTTTGATTTCGGTTTCCATTGGCTTCCAAAACTAGCCGCGGATTTGGGCATCAAAACATTAATCTTCACTGTTTACTCTGCCATTTCTAGCTCTTACCTCATTGTTCCCGCTAGGAGGCCTAATGAAGACATGACTCTTACTACCAGTGATCTCATAAAACCGCCAAATGGGTTTCCTTCAAACTCGTCAGTTACTTCCATGAAAAAATTCCAGGCCGAGGACTTTATGTACTTGTTCACTAAGTTCGATTCCGGGCCTATTGTGTATCAAAGAGTTCGTGCATCCTTCAGTAATTGTACTGCCATTGTCATGAAAACGTGCAAAGAAATGGAAGGACCTTATGTAGACTTTCTGCACGACCAATTTCAAAAACCGGTGTTTCTATCCGGTGCACTTGTCCCTGGGCCACCCTCTGGAGTACTGGAGGTGAAGTGGGCTAGTTGGTTGGGTCAGTTTCCTGCCAAATCCGTAATTTTTTGTTCTTTCGGCAGTGAAACTTTCTTGAGTCGTGATCAAATTGAAGAGCTTGCTCTTGGGTTGGAACTCACTGGGCTGCCATTTATCTTGGTCTTGAACTTTCCTGCTACGCTTGACGGTAGAGCCGAGTTAAATAAGGCATTGCCGTCGGGTTTTCTTGAGAGAGTTCAAGACAGAGGGATTGTGCACGTGGGGTGGGTGCAGCAGCAGCTTATTCTAGCGCATGCCAGTGTTTGGTGTTTTGTATGTCACTCGGGGCTCAGCTCTCTGATCGAAGCATTGGTGAATGAATGTCAATTGGCCCTGCTGCCGTTCAAGGGTGATCAGTTCTTTAATGCCAAGCTTCTGGCTGGAGACATGAAGGCAGCGGTGGAGATAAATAGGAGAGATGACGATGGGTACTTCGGCCGGGATGACATTTATGAGGCTATTAAAACACTGATGATGGAACACATAGAGCCTGGCAAGTCCATTAGGGCTAGTCACAAGAAATGGAGGGAATTTCTGTTGAATGAAGAGATTCAGAGCAACTACATTGCCCAGTTGGTCGAGCAATTGAAGTCCATGTCCTAATTTTTCTTAAGTCTCTTGTAATTGCTAGTTGGATTATAACCTTCATGTTTCTCATCTTCTTTTAGAAATAAATGAAGGTTCGTACGATGATGAATGATGGCTCCAGCAAGGGAATCAGCACTCATTTGATGTCTTGCGACGGAAAGACTACTATATTATAATTTGGTGGTCATAATCCCTCTATGGAAACAAAGATAAAACATCTTTCTTCTTTCTTTTTTTTTTTTTTTTTGGGCTCTGAAACAAAGCTTTCAAACACCACAAATGTTGAAGTCTTACCCTGGAATATCAAATGAAAAGGTTGGTTGCCAATTACGTATCTCTCTCTCTCTCTCTCTCTCTCTTTGGAATAATTTAAAAAAAAAAAACATATTTCAAATATATGTTAATTATCACATTTATAAATAAAAAATATTAAGACTATATTGATTATCTCAACAGAGGTAGATATTCCTTTTAGTTACATTTCATACTTACGCCACGTTTGTTTGTTGGGTCATTCCCAATGCCAGGATTGAATGTGAAGCTCAGGAGATCTCCTAGTTCAATATACTGGGAGCTTCGGGCTTAATGGCTCACAGCTCGTACTCTGCACATCCCAATTGGTAGATAACATTTGGCCCAAAGTTGCTTGTGGCCGAGTTAGTTCAACCCTGAGTGTAACTATGGGTCAACGTCATCCGCTAACCAGGGCACGGGGCCGAAAAGATTAGTAATGTTTGGCTCTTAGTGAGAACACGCAAAGAAGCGAAGATTTAAAAAGTTGAACTGATATGGAGAAGATTTTGAGAGAATCTATTTAGTAAGAGAAGGAAAGAAATTAAGAAACGCAAAAGAAAAACGAGGGTACAGTCATTGCAATGAGTGATTTCTCTGCAGCATATACCGTTTTCCCGCTGCCCAAAAACAGTCATTCACACGTTTTTGTTTAGCAGTTCAATGCAAAATAATCCACATTGACTAACCAATTTACTCGAATGTCTCGTTGATGCTCTCAGCCTTGCCTTCAAATATTCTCGCTGTAAGGTCTAAGAAAGAGGTCAGAGGTAGTATCTATGCGATTCATGTCTTCACATTGGCATAAAGAAAATCCTGCATATAGTATCTCTATGCTATTCTCACAAATTTTATAAATAAATTCTATGAGCGTAATAAGCAAGCAACCATAACGCAAGAAGACTCCATAAAATTTATTCACTTTCAACATCTTGTTGCACGTAAGACATGCCTCAGAGAAACAGGTAAGCCCAATGAAAGTTGCTTTCACATAATCAGGGGCACAACTCTGCTTTCTCCCCATGCCATCATACATGCACGGAGAATAGAAAAGTAAACGTTGGCATATTAAAGCTATTGAAAGATATCTGACGGTCAAAAATATGTTTTTTTGTTTTTTTTTTTGGAACGGCCATGGTCAATAATATGTACACTCCGTTCAGCCAAACAAACAGAGGACCAAACAACTGCAGGCGGGGAAGCAGCATGAAGGGAAAGGGAAAAACCATGTCTAAAAGGAATCGTGGTCTACGCGCTCCTACTGGTATAAATGTAATCCTGAAGGGGAAGGGCAGGGCAACCATACTGTAGAGACAATGCAGGCAGGCTTCTGACTAGTTGAAATATACTTTGCGTGGCTATGAATGAAACTTTACAAAAGCAAAATGAAAAACACTACAGTTTGTTTTGTATGCCCACCTCCGCTTCCTCAGGGGAATACACCAATCAAATTGATCAAAGGTAATGGCTTTGCTGAAAAGGGGAGGACATTGCCAGACATGGACGATCTAAAATGTTAGATTGCAGTGAAGTGATCATAAATCCAGATGATTGCGGAACTCCATCTGAGTGATGCTGAATTGAGCTGTCAAGGGAAGAATCAGATTCAAAGTATTGCAACCTTTATCTTCTGGAAACACACAGAAGATGTAACATCAGGCAAAGAAATGTCCGGTACTGACTTCACAAACGTGCAGTTTCTATATTGACCAGCAACAATTATGAGCTTGATGTGGGTAACAATCAATGAGATGACGCAAAATAGAGCCTATGGAAGTACTTGACATGGTTAGTCACACAGAAAGCCTCTATAATACTATAGAAGCATGCAGAGTTAGAAGTTCATGATTCACTACCCCATCTCTTTCCAATGTTAATAGATATCACTCTTTTTTCAGCATGAGAATATGAAAATTACAGCTGACCTGAATGACAATGACAATGATGACTCAACAGGCGGGTGAATTCCATTTTGATCAGGAGATAATAGTGACCAAAGAACTGGAATAGAAATTACCACACAGCAATTCAGTACCAAAGATGAAAGGGGAAATAACGCTGAACTTATTTAAGCATCAGTTGAAATAGTCCATGATCACAGTCCCCAAAAGTCCATTGAAGCTTGCATTGTCTGCATTGGAGAGAATTCTCAAGTTTTTGATCGTTGAGGAAAATTACTAGGAAATATTGTCAACTTAAAGTTCCAACATTTCAATAGCATCAATGTCTTCAGGATAAGATAGTTTTGGAGATTCCTATTGATTTGTGTCTTCACAAGGCAGTATTTATCCATTGGAATATGCTTGCAAATTGGCATTATCATGATATGTATCCCGTAGACAAGTCATGCCCACAATGGACAGTTTGGTGGCTTAAAAGATTATGGTGGAAAATTTGTAAGGAACTAGTTTGCAGTAAAACAAAGAGTAGGTTGAAGTAAAGACTTTTCCATTGGGTAGGAGGAGGAAAAAAAATACCTGACCGCTCTTGATGATCTTTGAACTCGGAACAAAATAGCATGTCCTGGATTGTGGAATTTACAAAGCTTAGACACATTTGTCATGCTGAAGATTGAGGAGAAAGGATAAACTGTACAGCAGCTATCTTGAATGCAATCAAATAAACTCACCTTTCCAATCGCCTGAGAAACATTATGGACTTCCCCTGCAGGCAATGGAAATTATAGTTGAAAGAAAAAAAAAGGCACTAGTTTGTCCTTCAAAGGTGAGAAGTAATAAAGGATGAATTCACAAAAGTGAAGATAAAATGATCTAACAAACCAAAAAGATAAAATGGCCTAAGAAAGGAAGACTGCAAACAAATGCTAGGGAACTCAGCCAAGAACCACAGAGATCACAGACAATTTCTTTTCAAATGGGAAACTGTAGATGTGAACACATACTCACTTGAGATAAACATGACTACAGAGAAGCAAAGCAGATATGTCAGACAGGTGACTGCTCATCTTGACTCACTTGATCACCATTCCTAAGAACAATTTATGGTATTATGCAGGAGCACAGAGCAAAGTAATATTACCCAAGTTTGAAATGCTTGGCTTCACTGCCAGTGTCAAGCCCAAAAAACATTCATCAGCTTCAGCACCAAAATCCCACAGGTTTAACTCAAGATTTGGTGTTGATCCTGTCAAATGGTTGAAAAGAAAATGATATGGAAGAGAAATAGACAATGAATTTTTCAAACAAGTGAACTTGAGAATGCTCACCTATGCTATTAAGCCTTAATGCAAGTGGGTCTTGCAGTGGATAAGGAACCCATTTACCCAACTGCTCAGAAAATATTAATAGATTAGATCTCATCTTCCATAAAAGGAAAGAGGAAATCAAAGTTGAGCACACAAATTACATGGAAAAATGGATGTTGCAGTGACTGATCAGCAGTTGGCCTTTTTAATGGGTCCCATGAACATAGTTGCTATGATAAAGCAACAACAGGAAGAAAACCAAAAATCAAAATCAGAAAATCAATTTAGTTAAAAACAAATTGATCGTAACTAATGAAAACTAGTAAGAGGTAAGCTACTTCCACACCCACCATGATCAAATCAATAGCTTCTGAGCTGGCATTGCGAATGACATCAGAAAGGTTGGCAGGTAAAATCTACAATATAAATACAACAATAAGCACAAATTCAAAGTGTAGAAGAGGATATATAAAAACTACTTACATATAAAGATTGGCTTACTGTTGAATAACTAATTTCCATCAACCAAGGTATATTTGTAGCTTCAGGGAATGTAGTCCAATCTGGTGCACCAAGAACACAACATATCTTGCACAACTGGTCTAGTTCACTGTCCATGGATAATTCATTTTATAAGAGGAAGTCAAGGAATTTTGCCTGGTTTTTTCTTATCCATATGTAAAATACTTAAATCATTTCTAGTATTACTAGTTCATCCAAACTTCTTCAATTAATATAATCCATTAATTTAGTCAGGACACTTCAAACTGCAGTTAAATTACAGATTTAAGGATAAGAGAATGTGTGTGTCACCCACAGGGAACTGCTCTACACAATAAAAATTTATTCTTAAAAGCTTGTTGAGAAGTGAGTGATGTCATGTGATTTCCAGCAAAATTATTACGCTTAGGTGAAATCAGTCCAATTTATGTGAAAAGATATAGCCATTGTGTATTCCAACAGAAACTAGTAAAAGTAGCTAGCCATAAGAAAATTTTCCTACCATTTTAAGTAATTATACTAAGTAGCCACAAGAAGATCTGTTCAAAGCACATGTACATGCATGTGTAGGTTGAATTGGTTAGTGTGAAAGGCATGGCATGTCTGCAATATAACTATAGTTATCTAGTCTTTCATATCAAGACCCAAGACAGTAAAATGGATTCCAAAATCACCTTTCACCAGGGAAAATAGGGGACAAAGTGACAAGCTCAGCCAACATGGCACCAACTGCCCACATATCTGTACATCCTTTCAATTGTTAGCCATCAATCAACTAGGAAAATATCAATCTACAAATTTGGCATAAAATAAGGGAGACAATCATAGGCAGAGAAATATCAACTTATTACAGAGAGCATCATTGCACATATTTTGTTGATAGCATATGGATTTTAATTCCATGAATGAAACTTCAAACCATTTCATTTTTATACATTAAACACTGATTATTCACAAAATGCAATCTAATAGAATTGTGTAGAGATAACAAAATCAAGAATGTAAAACAAACTGAGGAGGAGAGCGTGAGGGGGAGAGAGAGAGAGAGAGAGAGAGAGGGAAGATATGAGGAACATGGTTGGGGAAGAAAGTACCAATTGCAGGACTGTACATTGATGACTGCAACAAAACTTCTGGAGCTTGGTACCTGACACATATATTTGACCCATACCAGACAATGAGAAAGAAAAAAACTTTGCAATGACACTGAAATGACAAGGTGAACCAATCAAAAACAACTAGATGAACCAGTCGAAGATGGCTCACCATTGTGTGGAAACATATTCAGTATAAGGCGGCAATGATGAAACTTCTCTAGCCAGTCCAAAGTCAGCAATTTTAAGGACATCATTTGTCACCAGCAGATTTTCTAACAAAAGATCAATCTTTGATTAGTAGTTTGCCATGTGAAATCCGTAATTTCTTCTGTGAACATGCACATGGTACTCTTAAACCATGAAATGAATGGAGGGCTATTAACTAAATAATTAGATGCTTACCGGGCTTCAAATCTCAATGAAAATACCCATTTCTATGCATGTGAGCAAGTCCTTGCAGTACTTGAGACATAAAGCTCCGTATCTCATCCTCTGAGAAAGGTTTTTCTCGTTCCCTCATTATTTGGTACAAATTGTACTCCTGATTAGATGAAGCCAAGAATTAAGAAATTACAATTTAAGAACAGTCACAGGTTATTGGTATCATATTTGTTCCCACACAGAATTAATGTAATAGCATCTATGTAAAGGAAAGCAGAAATAACAAATTGTATCAAGCATCTCATGGGAAATGAGCTCTTATGCAGGATGGAAACAAGGAAAGAAATTCACACAGATATCAATAAATTTTAAGTAAGAATTCAATATAGTTGAGCTGAATTAAGCATCAACTAAAGTCCATATGAAATGCATATTTATGATGGCAACCATAATTTTCTTCAGTGTCATGATTCCACTAATCACAATGTGGCATCAGTGTACAGGCTGATAATTCTAGTGTCTTCAAAAAAGACTACAAATAACTCATCAGTAATATGAAATTTGAAGTAATTTGTCTTACCATGTATTCAAAAATAAAGAATAGGTCATTGTTTTCCCTGACAACCTCCTTTAACTTTATGATATTGGGATGATTCATTTTACAGAGGGCCTGCAAAAGAAAATGTCAAGCTTAGTTGTTTACTAGCTGTACATGAAATGTAACATGGTTGATGACACAAAGATTACCCACAAGAATCAGACCTTTACTTCTCTTAAGTTCATGCACTCTTCCCAAGAATAGAACTTTCTCTTCATTTTCTTCACAGCAACCTGAGTCAAAGAGTATACTTTTTTTAAATATACTTATGGTGGCCAACTGAACAAACAGTCTTTAAGGAGGACAAAGCTAAATTAATGAACTATTCTTGTCACTACTTAAAATGATTTCCTTTGTGGGCAAGGAAAGTATAAGGTAGCAAGTTTGTGCTATCCAGAAGCAATAAGTGCAAACAAGAAATCAAGCATGGCTTGCAGTATAAAGCTGATCATGCTTCCTTACAATGTCATATGTATCTGAATTGATAGCCTTAAAAACACTACCGCATGTACCATCACCCAGCTCTTGCAAGACTTTAAATATGAGGAGAAAATACTCAAAAACTTATTTTGAGAGGACTGGGGAACAGCATCAGAAAAACACGAAAAAGTTATAAAATCAAGTCAGATCGTGAGGCTATGCACCTGTCCATAACTAGAACTGTATCAGATGACAAAGAAAAATTTGTCAATGGCCTTCTAAGAACCTTCTAATAGGAATGCCTACTCTGTCAACAGAGTATGACTCTCCAGTTTGCATAAATGAATTAGTGGTAAACTGTAGCTTGTTATATACAAAATCGACAGAAATCCAGTTCTCATCATAGCAGGGAAAGAATATCAGCCAAAATGTTATCAACATGCTTAAGAGCAGCTTCTAAAAGATGCAATACAGTCGTGTCATCTAAAAACAATCAGCCTTTGATCTCCACAACAGCACCATTTCTTTAAGTTTACTTCCAATAACGTCCTTCTTCTAAAAGCCAGGTTGAGCTGCAAAGAAGGAACAGAAAGGAAAAATAAAAATTCAGGTAAATCAATGCTTTCGTATGAAAACTCCCGCCCGCGGGGGGGGGGGGGGGGGGGAGAGGGCAAAACACAAGATAGTTACATAAATATAATAAAACAATCTCAAATCCATCCAAATTGTCAGGAGGGTCCACTGAGGTACAGGAAGAGACGCGCATACATGATGAAACAAAGATGCGAGAAACTTCCAATATATCAACCAAAAGCAAACGATCAGAATTTTTGCTTCAAGGCTCTTTGACATTACAACCCAATCTCACCTACATCAAATTCATATTCATGACGATGATACCGGAAAATTTACAGGTGGGTTGATCTTTGTCAACTAATCGGGCTGAACAAAAATCAAATCGTTTTATGATGAAATATTCTCGCTGAAACTATGAATTACCCTAAACGCCAGATTCAGAAATTACCATCAATAATCAAATCAACACCAAAGGACAGTCAAATTCTCTAAACGTTGACAAAACTTAGAGAGAGAGAGAGAGAGTTACAGAAAGAAAGAAAGGGAAAGTGGGAGAAACGAGGAATACTTCAAGTACAAGCCACCAACGAAACGCCTCTAGGAACTAGGACGATGAATTTCAGGTCTTCTTCATCCAACGACCTTCTTTTGTTTTTGTTTCTTGGTCACGAAAAAGAACTAAAGCAAACCACCAAAAGGAAGAAAGAAAGAAAAAAAAAAAGAATTAAAGGGCCAGAAGACACGAGGACTCTGAATTTTACGTCTTCTCTTCCCCGTTCTCTTTCGCTCCACTTTCGCGGCAAGCAAAACAGACCTCAGTCAGGAAAATCGAACCGCATTTTGTTTTGGCTTTTTTTTTTTTTTTCTTTTACAGGGATGGGGGCTGTAAGTGAAAGAGCACGCGAAGAACAAGAAACCCAAGGAGTTCAAAAACTCCCAATTTTACCAACCAAGCGCCCCTACCCACCTCCACAACCCAATAATATATAACTCACCATAGACGACGCTCAATAAATGCCGTTCAAGATACCTGCGATCATGAATTTGAATCAACACAGTGTATAAAGCGAGAGAGAGAACTCCGCAGAAGAACCACGAAAGAAGACACCGAAAGAGCGTTAAGAAAAAAAAAAACTAAAAATGTAAATATTCAAATTACTATGTCACGGCCTATTTCCAAAATGTATTCCAGCGCCCAGATTCCCTCACCGTTTTTAAGTGAAATTTCATCATATTTTATTATTAAATTTATTAATATTACTGCCTACCTACTCTTCTACGAATATTTGACATCAAATTTAAAACGAATAAATTCTGATAACACTTATATTACATTCTAAAAGATTAATTTATTTAATTGTGCAACATAAATTACATGAATTTTCTCACCTTTTCAATGTAAATTTCGTCACATTCTTTTGAGCCTTAAATAATATTTTAAATTTTTAATCGTTCTCATTCTCCTGGTGAGAAAAAAATTGAAATGCGTGGCTGGTTGGTTGGTTGGTTTTGCTTTTATGTGTGTGTACAGTCAAATAACCTAGCTGACCCTCAACGAAAATTTTTGAAGGAAAAGCCTTTTTAATTGACGAGCAATGGCCCCAGAGTGGATTAAGACTTTTCCCTTTTACACTTGGCCGCCCCGCTCCCCGTGGGTGGGGGGGGAGGGGGGGCGTGTGATAATTTCAGCGGCAGCAGCAATTGAGATTGGGGAGGGAGTTCGGGCGTCTATTACTGAAAAAGCCCGTGTGGGTTTTATACAGTCACAACGCCACCCTTTGCTTCTTTTATGATTTCGACTTTTTCACCTGAAAGCGCGTCGCCTGCGTGGGTCTACTACTAGAGTCTCTGGACCATTAACCGGGTTCGGTTTTGGGACCGGAAAGGTTGGCGTCTCGTCCGTCGAGGATAAGAGAGAATATGCCAAACAGCCCGGCCGTAATAACGGATTTTTATTTTTCCAGTCCATCAATAAAAAAAAAAAAAACATTATCCACCACGTCGGGTCTTCCAAACTTCCGTTCCATTGGTTGTTGCGGTACTAGAATTGGCTCAGAACAGCAGGACGTAAGGCAAAAGTCCCTAGGAGTCTAAATTGGCAAAAATGGACACGCTTCCTGTCTTGTTGATCCAACATCAGGTAATTCTTCGAGTTGGGCTTTAAAAGACGGGGAGAAATAGATATATATATATATAAGGGCTAACTACCCATTTAGTCAATCAATCCCAAAGAACTAATCTAACTTGTATAAATTCACACACCGAAATCACTCCTTGCTGAATTATAAATTGTACTGGTTGCTGAAAATGCCCGGATCAATTATGCAAAAACTGACCCAAGGAGGAAAGACAGCTAAATAAATAGGGCCGTTTGACAACCTTTCAAAAATAAAAATAAAAATAATAATAATAATAATAATAATAATAGTAGAGCTTTTTGACCACGCAAGCTTCCTTACAGCTGGTACCTTCTACGGTGCAAGAAGTTTCCGAAATGCAAATGTCCCCAGCTTCATCTTGATATGTGAGTATGCTTGTTGGCAACGCTCTTTTTACAGAAGACTTCGAGTACAGCAGAAGCGAAGTTCAAGAACAGAGACCAATGGGAGAAAAATTGAGGATACAACATATCGTTCATGTTCATTACAAATTTAAGTGCTGAACTTTACAGAGAACTAATCATAATTACAAAATAAGCATGCCTGTAGGGTGCAAATAGCTTGCTGACATTGTTTAAACAAAGTTCACAAGCAATCTCCAACTTTTCAGCTTCCGAAAGGTTACTGGCACTAGGAAAATAAGACTAATCTGGTCCCATGCTTAGCTACATAGTAAACAACAAGAAAAAGGAGCCTAAATGTTGTTTTGACCTTCAACCATGCTGCTGGAACTTGTCTTGTAACTGCCATGCTAGAATTTCACACAAGAAACTTAACCCCCAAAAAAAGTTCCTCGACTGACGCAGCATAGCAATGAGAAAGACGGATCTTCCTCAAAGCTCCTTTCTTCCGCATAACACAGTAATATATGCTAGAAATCTAGAGTCATCCAATAACAATAATGCGCATCATTTGATGCCCCAATTTATACGCGTACAAAGCCATCCTTAGATAGAGCATTAATTATGGCTTCGTAATCAATACTCCCAATAACCAACCACATCAGCCACTATTCCTCCATAGGCCCAAGTTTCTACAAAAACCAAACTCAACTTAGCCAAAACAGTCAGTAAAACAGCTTTAAAGGGCAGTTAGGCCTAAACCCAATTCACGTTATTGCACCAATTAGCTTCAACACGTCGTCTTCAATGTTAATAGATAGACTGGACTCCCTGCTCAGCGCAACTATGGCCTTGAGTTGCGAACCCTTATAAATTCGAAGGCAAAATTGAACTCAACAGACGCACTCTGCTGTCCGTATCATAGCAATCAAGTTCGCTTCTTTGGAAACCCGGTTGCAAATTCGTACCCCAAGTTCACTGTTTGTGATAAACCAGTGTCTTCAAAAGGCCGTTTATTTCCCCGCTGGGATTGAGGTACAAAGAAGGAAAGATACCCAGGCACCTATAACCGTAGATCCTCAGATTTCCGACTAGGTTAACCTTCCTTAAGTGGATTCTTAAGAAATTACGTATCACACAGTGGGAAAATTTAACACAAGAACTCGAGAGCAACTTTCACAAGTTTCTCTATGTAAACCAACATTATAGAGAGAGAGAGGGGGGGGCAGAGAGATGGTGAATACCAGAAGAAGAATTGAATTTAGGGCTATTGGACAGTTATTAAACCGCCTGCGAAGTTCGAAGAAGGCAAGCTAACGTCAAGTCAAATTTTGGAAAAGTGGGCGGCCTGGAAGCTGGAACACGGTAACATATAGCTTACCCTGCGTTACTTTCACCTTGTTTGATAAGTTAAAATGGGTTCTCTTGTTTCTTTCCTGTAAATCATTTTCCTCTCTTATATTATTTTATTTTTGATAAATAAAAACCATCTTCCTTTCTTTTATGGCTAACAAACTCTGACTTTCGCTGATATGGAGATGGAAAACTCTGAATCTTGGCCAGCTCCAAGAACTCAAATAGGAAATTGCTTTCGAAACAAGAAGAGAACTAGCACGGTAGCTATAAATTACAGTAATTGTGAAGGTACCCAAGTCATATTTTACTAGTATGGTATACACAGTACCAACAACTCCTTTATGTACGGTCATAGACCGCCTGTTTAAACCTGTATAACCATATCTAAGAACCTTATTGTTATACATAATATCATAGCGCATTCTGGTCAACACTATTATTTAGGGCTCAACTATGATCTTTCCAATGGCATGACCTTCGATGCTCTTGGCCCAAGCATCTTCCGCCTGGTTTAAGGGATGCTTTGAATCAATCACCGTCTTTAGCTTCCCGTCCTTCACTAGTTTCACAAGATAATCTAGGTTCTCCCCTTTGGGGCTAATTATTAGTGGCACGAGCTGCTTCTTACTAAAGGTGAGTTTCTTTAGAGCAAAAGTCACCATAGCCCTTGGTCCGGGGGTAATATCTATAACCTTCCCATTTTCACTCAAATTAGGCTCAAAGGTAGACCAAGGAATGTTAGTTGTGCAGTGGACAACTGCATCATACTTCCGACCAGATGGGCTTTTCAGAGCAGCCCCATCAGGGGTCTTGTAATCAAGAACCTCGTCAGCTCCTAAACTCTTGACAAGTTCAACGTTGCGTGCACCGCAAGTGGCTGTCACATGTGCGTTTCCAAGTTTGGCCAATTGAACTGCATAATGACCCACGCCACCTGAGGCAGCGGTAATAAGGATGTTTTTCTGCCAGTCACTTCCATCAAGCTTGATGCCAGCAGATTGAGTGATAGCCTGGTAGGCTGTAAGACCGGCAATTGGTAAGCCTGCACTGTCAGCAGCTGAAACTTCATCTGGTGGCCTTGCAACTGTAAAGCTCTCCTTAGCGACGGCATACTCAGCCAGTCCGCCCCCCAGCTGACATTAGAAATCCATAGCATATTGACTTATGAAAAAAACACGCAAAAATGAAAGGTATGAAGGCAATTGCGCAATTGTGCTTTTGGGATGCTAGGAGCAGCTCATAATTTATGATAACTTGGGAGTATGTATCTTCGCTTACAATGAAGGCAAGGCATTGTTGTATGAAAAGTGTGGTGGATCAAGCACATATGCAACGAACAAGGTGAAGATGGGATGTAGCCCCACACCATCTCAATGGCTGGGGATGGGAGTGGGAGTGTCCGAAGAATTAGTTCATCAGTTCTAGGCATTAACAAAACTTTGTTACCAGAACTCGATCCTTTAGTCATATATATGTATGTATGTATGTATGTATGTATATAAAGCCCCTGTCCTCTTCATTTCTCGTGGACAATTGGTGGCTTAATATGTTATCATCTCTCATATGATAATGTCTACCACCAACCGACCATATGCGGTCCTTTGAACCAAAATAATCAATCTTATCAAAGAGCAAAAACAGGGCAAAAGACAAATTACCGAATAAGCACTTACATTATGGTAAAGAATGGCAACCACTTTGTCGCCAACTTTGAAACTCTCAATTTCGGGTCCGACATCTACGACTTCTCCAGCAACATCAGTAACTGGTGAGACAAAGTTGCCATAATCACAAAGAATCACCATCATATTTTTAATGGAGGGATACAATTCAGGTTTGCCATTGCCAATATTAATCATTGTAAAACGAGTAACATAGAAATGTTGTCTCTAGATCTAAGAATGGTTCAGACTTCAGAGAATGTCCATTGTAAAAAAGTTACGGTCTTGCCTTACCGGGGATGTGAGGGAACTTGGGAGGCTTACAAAAAGGTCCCGTCAAGCCTTTCTGGATTTTCCAATCAAATGGATTAAGACTAGCTGCTTCTATCTTTAACAAAACCTCATCTTTCTTCGGAGTAGGGATTGGAACTTCAACATGCTGCAACAAAGCAAACGTAATCAGCGCGATGTGAAAACCAGAAAGAAAGAAAAAAAGAAAAAAAAAAAACTCAAAGACGACAGCGGCAATGAGACAAGGATTGTAATTAATTAACCTTTAAATCAGCTGCCCCTCCACCGTAACCGTCGTAGCAAACCGCGCGCATAAGCTTCCCCAACATATCCTCGGAAACGGACCCGACTCCGTTTAAAGAGAACAAGGAAAATTAGAATTAGACAAGGTGAGACCAGAGACACACGAGAAATTAGGCTCCTCTAAATTCCAAGAAGAGTCGTAGTCAAACATCTGGAATTGTGAGCGTGGCCACGTAAATGTCCTAAATTTGAGTGCCTAAAATAGCCCGATGAATGTTGACTGATCATTTGTAGGCTGGGCGACTATTTCCTAAATTGCTAGGCCTTTCCCCGTCTTTTTGCTATTTTGTCGTAGGCTGCGTCTTCCTCGCGTGAGCGTGGACGCTGGTGATGGGTAACCTGAGAAGCATTTTCGCTTGTAAGACTTCGAAGTCGATTGTAACTTTACTCGTAGATTTGATCAATTAATGCTTCAATTCCATCTTATTAATTCTAACTTGAGAAACAAATGCGAGTAATATTTTTCTGATGTAATGTAGTACACGACACCCAAATGCTAAGAACGACAAAATTGTAAGCTTGCCCTTAGTGTAAGTCTACAGTTTTGGCTGCGAAAATCACATTTTGCTGAGATGCAAAGCCAAGAATAAAGGCAGAACACACCAGATCGACTGCCTTGCACTACAGTGCATACACAAACTGTTTCAATCTGGAGAACCGCATCTCAGCCTCAGACCCAAGTTATAACTCACAATACGATAACATTCTGGGACGATGCCTTTTACCTAATGCTCGACTATAATTTTTCCAGTAGCATGGCAGTGGATGCTCTTCGCCCAAGCTTCTTCAGCCTTGAGTCGATCACTGTCTTCAGCTTCCTCTCCATTACCAGTTAAACAAGATAATCCGAGTTCTTACCCTTGGGGTTCTCCACCATTGGCACCAGCTGCTTCTTGCAAAAGGTAAGTTCATTTAGAACCAAAGTCATGAGAGAACTTGGATTTGGGCTAATACCCATGACCTTCCCATTCTCACTCAAATTGGGCTCAAAGGTAGACCAAGGAATGTTAGTTGCACGGTGGACAACTGCATCATGCTTCCGATCAGATGGGCTCTTTACAGCAGCCCCATCACGGGTCTTGTAATCGAGAAATTCGTCAGCTTCCAAACTCTTGCCAAGTTCAATGTTGCGCGCCCCACAAGTAGCTGTCACATATGCGTTTCCAAGTTTAGCCAGTTGCACAGCATAATGAACCACACCACCTGAGGTAGCAGAAATCAGAAGTTTTGCCGCAGGTCACTTCCATCGAGATTGATGCCAGCAAATTCAGTGAGAACCTGGTGAGCTGTAATTGTAGCAACTGGTAAGCCTGCAGCTTCAGCAGCTAAAACTGCAGCTGGCCTTGTAACTGTCAAGCTCTCCTTAGCCACAACATACTCAGCTAGTCCACCACCGTCCTGCCATTAGTCTTCAAGAACATGGTCAAAAATCAAATTAAAACGTTAAATGAAAAATTGGAAATCTCTAGGTCAAAAAAGGAAAAAAAACACCATAAAGGAATCATCTGCTTTGCCATGATTCTTCTTTTAGTATGTCCACAAGCAGCTCTGAATCCAGGCGACTTGAGAGTTTCTATGATCTCCACACACAATGTAAATTTTCAAGAAGACATCATCCTACGAAAGTGTGGACGATCGAGTTCACTACACATACACACCAGTAGATGTATTACAGAAATGCTGGAGAAAGGCTATCAGCCCATCTAAAGCAAAAAACGAAGGAAGCTCCTAAGCATTGGTATTCAAAAGAATTGCAAAGAAAGACACAACTTTTTTGATCTAAAAAAATGATGAACTAGTGAAGGTTTGTTGCTAAATCTCCTCATTCTTGCCACTTTCTCAAGATATATATCACAGATAGTTGGCTCTACAGTTGGCAAAATACTTCTATTAAATAGCTTCTTTTCTATAAGGATATCATGTTCTTCCAAAGCCCCTCTGGCGTCCTTTTCGCTCATCTATAGTCGGTGACTTAAGATGCTGTCATCTCTCAGAGAATAGTTTATACTTCCAATTTTGTATCCGCAATTATTGGAAAAACTAGAAATAGCAAACTTGTCAAGGAAGGGGAAAAAGGTAAAAAGAAGAAAGTACTCAATGAGCTCTTGCAAGAGCGCCAAGAATAGCTACAACTCTGTCGCCAGCTTTGAAATTCTCAACTCCTGGTCCAATCTCAAAAACCTTTCCTGCCAAATCGGTACCTATTGCAACATATGACCTTTTTTTTTCCAAAAAAAAAAAAAAAAAAAAAAAACTTGAGAAAACAGGGAAATTTAAAAGGAGAAAAGGTTAGCATCATAAAGAAAACAAAAAGAATTGATCGTTTTGGTATTTCTTATTCCTTTTTTTTTTTTTCCAATGAAGGAATATGATCCAGGTTTGCCAGGGTCAATACTGTTGTAAAACTGAAAACAATTCTGTTAGATATAGATAGCTGCAAGCAAAGGTTAAAAAGTTAGTGCTTTACCGGGTACGCAAGGGAACTTGCGAGGAAAAACAGGGCGGAACATGCCTTACTGGGTTTTCCAATGGAGTGGATTAAGACTAGAAACGTCAGTATATGGGGGAGACTTCCAATCCTGCTTCCCCTGTGATCCTCTACTTTCGAATAAAAAGAAGAACACCGCAAAGACACGCACACCCACACAATATGGACAAATCAACGCATTACACTTGCTCAACTAGCACGCTGTGATTGTGTATGATTCAATTGCCAAACACAATTCTATTTAACAAGTATGAATCTTCATTTAAAAAGAAAATGTTAAACTTTTAAACCAGCTGCCTCTCCACTGTAACCGTCGAAGCGAACCGCATGCGTAAGCTTCCCCGACGTATCCAGAAAGAAGAACAAGACGAAGACTTCCTATCTAGAACTGAGCTCAGGATGGCCAAGTGTGGCGGTAGCAGCGAGCGGGTTGGCTTGCCATATATAATTTCTGGCCGGTGCAAGTGTTCAAATTTTGAATGACTAAAATAACCCTAGGAATGAGATTAAGGTTCGTTTGTTTGGCAGGTTTTGCAATGCCCCTAATGTGAAATTTATCAACTACGATATTAGGGGGATTTTTCCCGTCCTTTTGGCTTTTGCTTTGTATAATTATTGTCACTTCTTTCTTTTTTTTTTTTATTGAGTAAATATGGGAAAAGAAAGAAGAACTTTAAACTCCGATGAAAACAGCTCCTTGTTTGTCTCCTTCCAAAAATTGAACATTTAAAAAAAAAAAAGAAAAAAGGGGGGACCCTCTTAAATCACTTTCCGATAAAGGGTTTGAGAAGATCATTTAAAAAACTAAAAAAAATTAGACACGGAGAAGTGACTCTTAAATTGTAGACGGGATAAAACTCACCGAGCCATCAAAACCAGAGAAAACGACGTCGGTGGACAAATTTGTGATTAATGAAGCGATGAACGGCGATTAACAAACCATAAATCCTAGTTTAAAAGAAAATATTGACCCTAGCAGACAATTGAGCTCTAATTCTGCGAAGGAGGTATGATATTTATACAAAACGAAAAAAAAAATAAATTATTATATAATTTATAATTTAATAATTTTTTAATAAAAAATTAGTAAAGAACCTTTCTTTGGTTTATCTAAAATAAATACTTTGAATAAACAAAAGTAAAAAATTTTATTTTATTTTTTATATCAAAAAATTATAATTATAATTATTTTATTTTTTATTAATTCACTTAGTATATTAGTTTCATTAATTAAATTTAACTCATGTTAAATATCTTCTGTTATATGACAGATATTTTTTTATTATTATATAATTAAATTTATTTATAAAAACATACAAAAAATAATTTTTTAAAAGCATTATATTTTTTCCTTTGTTTTATAATATTGAAAAATATTTTTTATTTTATCATTTTTTATATTTTTTTAAAAATAAAATTTATATTATATCAATAAATTTAATTATATAATCATAATAATAATAATACGAATTTACCACATAATGCACGAATACTTATTATGTGTTTGCATTGAATTAAAAATATTTAATGTTAATCAAATTTTATCAACAAAACTAACATACTAGTAGACTTTAAAAAATAAAATAAATATAATTATAAAATTTTAATAAAACTTAGAAATATAAAATTATTTTTTTGATATAAGACAAAAACGCATAACATCTCGTCAAAAGAATATTAACACAGGAAAGGTCATCAAAAGAATATGGTAATTAGCGTTTTTTTTTTTTAGAATTACAGCTGGCAATTGCATTATATCGAAAAATATTTAGATATATGATTATTAGCTAATTAAATATTCCAATTTCCAGTCGCCACAAAATGCCTCCCCCCCCCCCCCACCACCAAAGAAGTACGGAAAATGTCCACATTCTCGAAGTTACGTACGTGCGAGAGAATCCATTCCAAGTCAGTGTTAACTCTTCTTGCCAACCAAGTTATCGGTTTTTGTTTTTAATTTCTTACACAAGGATGACTTGGTTTGTACGCGTGTACATGTCTTCGAATAGGCATTTAAAAAAACAAAAAAAAAAAAAAACAATTTAAATGCAAGTCCACGCGAACGCGCGAATAAAAAATGAAAGGGTAGAAACAACAAACAACCGAACATTCTGTAGAAGGATACTATATATTCATCGCAGTTAATCAATTTGTTTTTATATTGATAAGCATTCCGTCACCTTACACGGATGATCGACAACGTCAATTCTCAATATTAATATGCAACATTAAATTTTAATGAATTGGATGTAAGGAAATATGAAATAGAGGCAGATTGAGCTCTTGTGGGGTTTTCTAATGAATGAAAAAAAAAAAGGACGAGGAGGAGGAGGAGGAACATCATAATAAAGATGTACAAGCAAGGGATTTTTCTTACACTTGAACCTGTAGTTTGGATCTGGTAATCACTAACCTAATCTCAAAAGCCGTCGGAGGTTCATGGCATGAAAATCAAGATTAACCTCTGCAAGAACGACCTGCAAAGGAAATCAGAACATGATCTATGGTATTTCGTTACAAACGACTGTTTTGGCAGGAACGTAACGGCAGGAGAACTGAAAATTTTTGTTAAAATGTCAAACAAAGGCCCGGGGGTGATGGCTAAGGCAAAGAGAGATTGGAAACTCTTGCAAGCATTGCTAGCTGGCTTTTCACGTTACACTGGAGTTCATCTAATTAAATCAAACAGTCCGTTAATCTAAAGAACAAATCTATTTGTAAACCGCAGTCCCACTGCCGTGTTGTACATACAAAATTTGTTTCACCAGATCACATGAACATAATTAATTAGCAGTGCTTTTAAGCATTTTCCCGGACATATCCCAGTGCTTCCAGGCCATTGTTCCACAAATCTGAAACCATGCTGGAAACCATCTCCCGGAATCCCTCAGCAAGCTCGGGCAAATCTGCCAGCAATCCTTCCAGAGAAGTTCTCGTCTTTTCTGCCAGACCCCCAATAGCCGACCCCGTCATAGAAGCAGAACCCGTAACAGCATTTACAAGAAGATCGAAAGCAGACGATATCATATTACTTATCATTTCCATTATCAACTCCAAGATATACTCGAAACATGACCTGATGGCTTCTCCAACTCGCTCTAATCCCCCTTGGATGGCTTCCCCTGGTATTCTGAAAGCCCTGACGAATAACACCACCAAAAAAGCAGTAGCGGTGAAGATTACGCGTGAACTGAGATTCGTTATTGCGCTTATGGTGAAGAAAACTAATTTGAAGAGGAAGACCACCATTTCTGTGGTGGTAGGGAATGGAAATTCAACTGTTCAATCAAAGAGAATAAGAGAAAGGAAACTTGTGGAGGAAAATAAAGAATTGTTGTGCAAAGTATTCGAGAAACTTAAAAACAATAGATTTCATTAGTCTATATATAGTTGAAGTCAATGAATTTGATCAAATGGACGATCTGTTTAAGTGAAGTAAAATAAGGGGCAGTTGTTGTCCTTACTCATCAGCACACAGAGCTTTCCTTCTCGGAAATTCAGGGCAGGTAACGTCAGGGGCATTTTCCATTGGGGGATCCCAACTAATACATGGCAAAATAAATCATCATTTGCCCACACAAGTGATTAATTTAGGCAATTATTAATATGCTTAAAATTTTTATTTTTTATTTTTTCAAGAATGACTGAGAATTGAAACATAAACTCTACCGCACTTCAAACTGCTCACAGGTTGCTTTCACCGTTTAAAAAGCAGTAGCTGCAGTGCCTAATCGGGCCTGCAAATGCAAATTACAATTGCAAGAGTTGCAATAGATTTTCAAGAGTTGGGAGATCTACCTTGTATTGTATAAAATACAAGTTTATTTTCTCTCAAATGGTGGGCGCCCGAACTTCAACGGTAGATTCCTAATAAAATGCTCTAGATCTCCCAATGCCTCTGAGAACATTCCAATTTCTTTTATTCAATTTCTTCTGCTTCATAGGCTTTATTGGGTTCTCAAAAATGGAATCTTACAATATAACGTATTCAAGAGAACGTTATAATATACGCTTACAAGCATGTCAGGAGTGGAAGCAACCACTTCCTCTGCAAGTCTCTATTAAAGAAAAAGGCTTGAAGCAACACCGCCAGTAGTAGTAGGCGGGCAACCAAGACAATCTCACGGCATGCCCACGTACGCCCTCATCTTGTTTTGCTGTCATTTTGCCTGTGTCCCTGAATTGTCTCATAAAGGGTTTTACAGGTAAAAGGAAGGGGACCCAACCGTCCCGTATATGAAAAAATGAAAGAAAATCGTAGAAAAATTCACCAACATAGCCCTGCATCTAGTTCATAAATTATATTATACCGGCTAAAAGCAAAATTATGTTACATCTGTTGACAAAATAAATAAACGAATAATGTAATCATTGAGAGAGTCATACACGTATTCATCCGGGAATCTTTTGTACAACTGACTAAATAGAATCTGTGCGTTGATCTAGAGGCTATTGGAACGTGCCATCCATCCGGCTAGGCCTTTCCATGTCAACGGCCGCAAAGCGTTTTAAGTCAAACGCGAGATAATTCCTAGTTTGACACTTTGTTCTGGATAATTCCCACCGGACAAGTCCCCTAATTCCCCAGTAAATCTTTAATGCCAATATAATATTATCTCTGGTTACGAACCGAAGAAAATGAACCATAAACCCAAACCACATAATCTATGCAAAATCAACAACACATTCCGAACCTATGCCCACTGTACAATGAAACATCCGGCACAAAATTCAAATGGGGGACAACAAACTCTCCTAACGTACAGAGACATTCACTACATCACACTTCTCTCTCCTTTTAGTTTTCTTTAAGCCTAAAAACAGAACTAACATACTCTTCTGTCTCCCAGAGAAACGAGCCAAAGGCCACTGCCTCCAAAACCAATCTCCTGAGACTCAAAAATGAGGTCAAAATCACCTTATCTTCCTCAAGCAAGCCTGTCATCTCCTCCCAAAATAGTGCACGGCTATGCTTCTCAATCAAATTTACAGCCTCCTTAGATTTTGGCTTTGCAAGCCTTTGCAAAGCTTCAGCATCCAAACCCATCACAAAGCACTTAAATTTTTCACGCTTCCATTCCTGCCTAATTTGCTCTTGACTTGATGAAGTAGATTTTATGTTACTTTTGTGACCAAAAACCATATTGGTAAATCCCAACTGCAACGACTCTGGAAAATGGAAGCTGGTCTTGCTATTAAGACGGAGATCTTGGTGAGCCACATCCAGGCACTGATCTAGATGATGCCTTAAGGTGGCAGACTTCAAGAAGTAGCCATAAGAGATTGAGGATAAATAAATTCTGCCAAGATTGAGTTGCTGAATCTCAGTTGTTGCCCAACTGTCTGTGACACTAGAATTCACTCTCAACCCAATTACTGCAGAGACATGTTCCCTTGCCATCTCCAGAACCTCAAAGCTGTGTATGGACTCCAGCTCCCAGACCTTTGAAGGCCATATCTCTAGTCTCCCATTATAAACACAACTTGACAGCTTTGGAACCAAAGGGACTCTGATTTCAGAGAATTTGTACAAAATAAGCATGTACATAACATCTTCAACTGCACCTAGGCACTCTTCCTCTTTCAGTTGAGCAATCCTCCTGACATCCAGAAATATCAAGTAAGACAAAGCAATCCTTGGTGAAATTTTGAAAATGTTCAAATGTGGAATGATCACATAGGTGCACTGCATATGGTGCTATCCATTTGAGATTAACCTTTGTAATAACTACTCCACATTGTAGCCATTAGATGTCAATGATTCCCCTGCATGATTTATATTAAGAGTTGTAAAGCTACACATCTGTTAACAAAGAGGAGAGAATCAGACGGTACTCTCAAGATCAGCCTTAGCCTCCCTTACCATGACACCAAAGAAAGTATAAGCCTATCTCTAAAGGCAATAATGTCAACTTAACACCATTGTGCCGACAAAATTCATACCACTAAGTTCTAACTTTGGCCCAGAATTACATTGAGCACAGTCACTTTCATCCAATAAGTAATCATTTCCTATTTAATTTAAAATTCGTTTTTTCTTGAACCCATACTATGCTTTCAAGTCAGCATCCAAACTATGCATCTGACCAGATGTTTGGATCATTCTTTCACAATGATCGCATGGAGAGGAGAAGAATAGATTTTACATTTTAGGTGTTAAGGACGAGATGTTGGATTCGCTATTCATGAAGAGAACAAACCCAGTTTGTTGCGAAACTCAATCGAGGCAGGCAAACTGACCTCCAATTGGGACGACTCCAGATAGTTCAAGCGATGCTCAATTTCTGTTTATTCACGCGAAGAACTTGATCAAACTGTTGAAAGCGCAGTTAACTCTACTACCGCTGTTAGATTATACAAAAGTTCTGTATTTTTTAGAAGCACACACAATAATATAAATCAAGTATTTTATACAATTACAGACACATAAACAGTAAAATTAAAATTTAATTGAATTAAACTAATTTTTATTATAATTCTAATTATCTCATAATTTTAGTTAATCGTCGACAAAGAATTTGGAAAGAAAAAAAAGAGAGACATGAGAACAAGAAAAGTCACTGCAAGGCACGAACTTGTGAAGGGAAGCTTGATCGGTGCCGGAACTAAGAAGCATGCGAGAGATGGCGCTATCCCTCTCGTTGGACAAGACCTTCAGCTCATCGGCGGCCGCCGCGAGAAAGAACTGCCTCTGATTCTGAAACACGCTGATCAGATACTTCCCGGCCAACGAACGTGGCTCCAGCGGGGTGTTCAGGCTAAAGCTGCTACTGCTCGGCTCGCAGTGGCTGGAGCCGGCCCCCGCCACAACCAAAGCTGCCGGCAGTCGTACTATCCCGCCAAGGAAAGAAACGGAATCGGAGGGGGAATTTGACGGTAAATTGCGCAGTTTCGCCAAGGACGGTAAAAACTGGAGGGAAAGCGATTTGTGCGTGGAAAGGCTACAGTCCATCGAACCCACAGAAAAAAAAAAAGAAAAAAAGAAAAGAATTTTTGGATGAAATTTTGCTGGATTTAAGCGTTGGAAAAAGGTCTATAAATCTAAACCTGAGACGTGGATGAGGAGGGCTAATGGCGACTGTAGGAGTTAAGTGTCCTAGGCTTAGGCGCTGGTCAACCTGGCAAGTTGGCAGAGAGTGCGGTTAGAGTAATCTAGTTGGTTGACTGGACTAAAACAAAAGTGACGAATTTTAGGTGTTATTGGTTGTGATGATGTATTTTAAGGATCATTTCATGTTATGTTATAAGAGGTAAAAGTTGTTATCAAACGAACCCACCATTAGATTTTGCTTTGCTTTGCTTTGCTTTGCTTTTCATTTATTATTATTGTTGTTGTTATTATTATTATATTCAGTGACAGTGAAAATGTGTAAAAGAAGGTTCCATAATTCCATCGCTTTGGTCAGCATTAGGTAGGGTGGTTGTGTTTTTAAGCTGGTGATAAGACAATATTAAAAATATTTTCTACGAATAGGGCGACAAAGCTTTTTATACTCACGGTGAATAAATACAAGTTTATTTGGTAGAGAAAATGTTCCGACTTCATTGATGCAGGCGATCGCATTGCAACAGCTTAAGACTTTTTGTCCGCCCCCCCCCCCCCCCCCCCACACCCCAGGCATGACATTAGGCTTGCTCATTTGTTTTTTATAAGACCTAATATCTCACTTTTTATTTAATGTGCTATTTCATCATATCTTTTTTTATTATTATTATTGTTACTTTTTTAACTTTTTACTGAATTCCGCAGCAGATCAGATCAGTTCCCCCCCCCCCCCCCCGTTACAGCACTCAACTATCATCGCATAATCATTACCTTTTCTCTCACTAACCCCAAGCCGAATGATCCGTACAATAACATCATCCTATTTTGCGTGATTGTTTTACAAATGGTTGATCATTGTTTTGTTCCAGGGGAGTAAGCAATCACAAACTACGTTAGTCTTGTCAAATTATCCGAATTGTATAATTGTTGTGGTTAAACTTTTTTTTTTTTTTTTTACGGGTTATTCATATTTTACATAATGAATCCAGAAAATGAGACCAAGTGCAAAAATTTTTACGGTTATTGAACAATGACAGTGGGGCCGGGGCCCCCCAAGGCATTAGGGGCATCTGCCGAGTTGTGGTAAAAGAGATGGAAAACGCATTGAGGAGGACATCTCTATAATGGCCTGAAACCCTGCCATGATTTTCTTGAGAAAGCCGAACTATCGACGAAAAACAGCGAGTTTACATTGTGTGTTGATGCTATACACAAGGACGGTGTGTACTTCCGCTCTCCATCTTCAAATTCAGGTTCTTAAGATTGGCAATTGATATGGGTTTGCTGAGAACGTAATGGGTTTTTTGTTTTTGGTGTGGTACCCAAGGATCGAGTGTTCCAATTGTTTATTTTCTGATGAGTTGCAGTCGGGAAATTGGACCACAACATTCAGGCCGCAATATCTCTCACAAACGTCGAACATATCCATTGAAATGATCCAAACGTGCAGATTGGGCTTTGGCTAGGAGACCAATACCAGACAAAAACTGTGGCCCATCCGTTAAGATACATATATAAATTGACCAAAACCAAAAAAAAAAAAAAAAAAACAAAACAAAACAAAAAGAACGTTGGCCTAACCATACCATTTATGGTATATACTGTCTCCCCAAGAAAATCCACATGTTACCATCCCCTCGGATGCTTGGTAGTAATCAAAGCCGCATTAACCTAAAACCAAAAGTTTCGAATCTAAGATTCAAATCAGTAACACCAATACACTTTCCAGTGGCTGCTCCCAGATTTTCTACAACTAGTAGACACTTGACCGACCATTCAAGTACCAATCGATCCATCCACATGACAGGGAGACATTCCGATTTTGGGCAGATTTGTCGAAGATATCAACATCATTGGCAAAACAGAACCCGAAAAGTCAACCCAAGCGCCCCGTTGGTCTTACAATCAGGGCACATCTTCTTGGGTAATACGAAAATTACACTTTCGGCCCCAAGCAAAGGGCATCTAAGTCCTACCCGACATTTTATGCCACGTACCATTAATCTAGAGGTTGGCTCCTCTCCCACTCATTTTACCCCATGCAAATTTTGGGCTTCAGGGCTTCAAATTGCTAAGCTTGCAACGTCCTTTCCGTCAACTAGAGGAAAAATTGTTAAACCCAACACAGGCAGGCCCTCAACACCCTTCACAAAGCTTTAGTGACCGTGCAAGAGCATGATCGATGAGTAATTACCACAAGGGCTTTCACAATTAATATTTGCTTTGTCTTCCACAAGCCTCTCTGAAATCCTCCTTACCAGCTCGTCGGTGATTTGTTCCATTTTTCCACGAACATCGGTAACAGGATTAAAGAGACAGCACATGAACGAATAGAGCGCATTATATCCGATTAATATTGTCCCTCCAAAAAATAAATCGGCTCCAGAAATGCACAACACCTAATATAGTCCCTAAAAAGGGAGAAACAAACCCACAAAATGCCACAAGGTTAAGGAGGATTCACTTGACAGGCAAAACTGCTTTGCCTCGATGCAGTTGGCTTATATTCTCCAGTACTCGACTTAGTCTTATCCATTCCTCTTCCTTTCTTGCTAGCAACTTCTTATGGCAACCCAGAACTGATTCAATGCACTCTTGCTCTATGGTAGCATAAAGAAGCATATTTAGTTCCCTGCTGTATTGCTCTCCTTTTAGCTTATCTGGCTCGTTTGGAGGTTTTTCATCTCCGGAGTTATTCCTTCTGTCTGATTTTCTTGCTCATCCAATTCTGCTTCCTTTACTTTCATTGTTGCAGCTTGCAATCTCTTTTCTAGGTTGATTGTTCTTGTTGCAATCATATGCTTTTCTGCCAACATAACTTCTTTTTGTTGCTTCATCATGTAACCAACTACTACCAGTTCAGACCTCATGAATCTACAGTCAAAACCTTGCTTCTCCAAAATTTTTATCACATTTCCTAACGATTCCACATGTTCAGGGGAAACACGAGGATCCATAAAAACTATGTTCCTCACCTCAAAGAGGAAAAGGCAGTAGTGACAATACAGCAATTCGCTTTGCTTTGCTTTGTCAGGACATTGGGAAACCAGCTTTGGATCCTGTGGGAACACTCTGAAAATTTGGGGATAACACTTCTCCATCCACTCTTTCACTGGCATCTCCTCATTTCTTTGGAGTGGTCCTAGGTCCAATTTGTTTTCTTTCTTCAGCTGCATTAGATAGGCATGCACTTCCAAGGGGCTCTCCGGATGAATTTGGACAGCTGTTTTCATTTTTTTTGCAGGTGGCTTCACTATTATCTCCTGTTCTTGCTTCACCTGCAATGACAACACCCTTAGTAAAGATTGAATCACCCTCTAAATATAGAGCTCCTTCTGTGGAGATCAGTCCTTAAATTTTCTTCAGCAGAGTGGATAGCCATTTTATGTACCAGAACAATTTGCCTTTAAATGATCATGATGACCAATGACCATCCTAACATGATTGTAACAGTCATCTTATTGCCAAAAAAAAAACAATGTCAACTCTAGCTTATGAGCACTATCACATAGTTTCATCATACAGTATACTATCACACCAATTTTACAGGGAACTAGTCCACCAACAAAGTCATCAACCCAGCCTATAAACTGTGCCATGTCTGCTAAAACGCCAATGCAGCAAAAATTTTGTAAGACACAATAGAATTGTCGCATTTTACTGGGCCCATGTTTACTTATTGGAGCAAGTTCAACTAGGTAACTCTTCATCAACCATGGCATTGCCCCATAACTCAAATTTGTAAGTCACTGTTTCACAACTAGGCACTAAATCGTTAAGTAGCACATGCTCAATGGGATAAGCCACATTTTCAACACTTAAGCAAAAGGCCAGAATATGGGCTGGAGAGTTTAGAAAACAAAACAGAAATAAAAACAAGCAATCATAAAACTTATCCAGCCGTTAGTTCATTAAATGCACCTTATCTCACAAAAGAACGACAAAAGGGCTTGGCTTGTCAGAGTGTATTCGGGGCTAGGTCATTCCAATGTACCGTGAGTTTAGTTAAGAGTTAAAAGAATAAGTATGCATGTGTATGTTCGTACTCCATCTAGATGAACAAAAAACAAGGCAGCCCATCTGACTTCATGATTAAACACATAATGACCATTAGAGGGGAGCAACTAGAACCAAACAAGATATCAACTGAACCAAAATAAAACTTAAAAGAAATATTATTACTTCTGCTCGTTGGTTCAGAACCACCGACGGTTGACGGTGCACATTGACAAGTTTACAATCCCGCTCAGGGTCTTTGGTGGCATTTCCATCAGGAACACTGGGAAGTGGAGCCAATGGGGGACTTCTTCCTAGAAAAAAGACCCATCATATCCAGTTAAAATCATATGAAAAAGATGGCACTAATGATATGCATAACAAGCAATCTGCTAAATATCTTGAATGAGAAGACAAGTAGTCCATTTACAATAATGACACACTGCAATACATAACATCAAAGATGGCTACCTAAGGAGCATTAAACCCCAGTGAATGAAAATAAAGCATCCATTCCAATGATTATAAATTCAGCATACCATAGCAATCCCCAACAAGTTTGCGTCTTCTTATACTCACCATAGCCACATCCAATTCTCCTATAACAATACAGTAATTTAATATTAACGACCTTAAACAATCAACTGAAACCGTCTAGTTATATCAGAAATGGGGAACCACTCATGACAGATAAGAACAGATAAGCTCACAACAAAAGTTGTAAACAATTATCTATCGGAGGCTTAAAACACCATCATATATAAGAAGTCAAAACCAAGAACCCGCAGGCATATGATGTGTCGTTAGGTTCAATCCAAGCAGAAAACTTGATGCCCATCTACAACATGCAATGCAATCAAACACTCTACTAAAAGTCAAGCAACCCGTGTGCCACAAAAAAACAGACAATCGGGAGCGGGCAATTGTTGCTTTCTCTGCCCAACAAAGCAGCCAACGGTGTTCTGGTAATTAAAGCACATGCATTCAACTAAAAGAGAACTATCGACACTAAGCCACTGATGGTCTAACTGCATTAACTTGCCCTGCAAGGTTCAGGTAGGTAAAATCATGATAATCGGGAAGAGGAGCAAGAGGAGCTTCGAAATGAACTGAAATTTACACAGGTATAAGAACCCAGCAAAAAATTAGAAAAAAAAAAAAAAGAAAAGCGCCAAAAAAAATAATAATAAGACAATCAACGCAACCAGTAAGTTGCGATGCCGGCAAAATAAAAAGGAACCAAAAAACAAAAAAATTACAAGGAGCAAGGAGAACTATTTATCGCAGTTTCACTAAAGATCCAGCAAGCCAAGCCTGAAAAGGAAAAGCAGAAAATAGAAAGAGAAAACTCCACATTTAAAAACAATCCAAAATAAAATGATAAAAATTCATTTTGTCATTTATAAGAAACTTATAGGAGGAACTGAAAAAGAAAGAAAGAAAGAGGAAAAAGAACCCAAACAGCAAAGTAATGAAGTAACTGCAAGAGCCGCCACAGCTGTGAAGTGGAAGCCAGAGCAGAGACCAGGGGACAAGGGGGAAGACATGCGAAAATATAATATCACGGGCAGGGCGGGCAAGGCTCTGGCCCAAAACCCTGAAAGAGGGAGACAGCGCGAGTGTGGCAGCGTGGAAATCGAGGAGCATCACTTTGCTTAGGTACTGGGTGGTACTGCGTGAGGCAGCAGGTCACCGACCGACCATTTAATTTTCTTGACATCGTTTCGAAAACTGCGGGCAGAGTTCCACCGGTCCAGCCCAAACTCCCCTTATTACGGGCTTCGCTAGTCCAGGTCTTTTACCCGCACCGCGTTGTCTCCTTCCCAACCGAGTCATTCGCTTTTTCAGATACCAGGCATCAATCATGACTTTCCATTCCACTGACAAGTCACAGCTCACTTTTAACTGCAGGGTTGGACAGTGGCCACGTCTGCCCGTGGGCTCCAGCTTTTGTTTTTGCTGTGTCTTTTGACGTACCGTGCTACCCTGTGGGACTTAATGAAAAATGGACACCTGGCACCACAACCTAGCGGAAGAAAGGTGTCTGACGGTAATAATTCTTGCTTACTTTATTTTTATTAATTTTATTTTTAGGGTTTTTTTTTTTTTTGTGGGGAACATGACCCCTGGCCGCTTTAGATACGATGATAATAAGTTAATCCAAGGCGTGAATGAAACCCCAAATCTCAAATCTTATCCGGTGATTCCAATTCCCGGAGACCTATTTTATTATTTTTTGCTCTTTTTAACACCTCCTCCAGGATCGCCAAAAAGGCCAAAAGCCCACCCGCGGGGTTCGTACTTTGTAATCCCAATCAAATGCCCCGAATTTAGCCCATTAACCCATACGACAGCGCTTTCGTCCTCGGGTTTGGTTTCCACAGTTGCTTACGGTCGTCGGTCGCCTGCCATTGGTTTCCAAGTTCAATTACCAGTCCAGTCGGTTTCAACATTGGTTCCCCGTTCTACTCACCTTTACGCCCCCCCCCCCGCCCCAACAGCCCGTCTATCTGCTTTGATGACGACGATGATGATGCACCGAACCTTCTATCGTCGCCTACTAGCTGCCAACCCAGAAAACTCAGCATTTCTCCATCCTTCATTCCCGCCCCTCTGCTCCTCCTCACCACCAATTCCTCACCGTACCACCAACGCCCCTTCTCCACCTCGTCCGCTGCCGCCCAAGATCCCCAATCCTCACCATCAGCACGACCACCACACTCTACTGACCTTGCAATCCCTCCAATCCCAAGAACCCGAACTCGGACCCCACTCGAAATCCAATTCGAGACGTGGACGCACAATCTCAAGCCCGGCTTCACCCCTGCCGACGTCGACGCCGCACTTCGGGCCCAATCCGACCCGGATCTTGCCCTCGACATCTTCCGCTGGACCGCCATGCAGCGCAATTACAAGCACAACGACGTCACTTATCTCACCATGATCAGAACCTTGATCGACGGCCGGCGATTTCGCCACGCCGAAACCCTAGTGGAGGAGGTCATTGCTGGCGCCTGCGACATGAGCGTCCCTCTCTATAACTACATCGTTCGGTTCTGCTGCAGCCGCAAGTTCTTGTTCAATCGTGCGTTCGACGTGTACCAGAAGATGTTAAAATCCGGTGATTGTAAGCCCTCACTGGAGACTTACTCACTTTTATTCAACTCGTTGCTCAGGAGATTCAACAAATTGAATGTTTGCTATGTCTATTTGCACGCGGTTAAATCCTTGACAAAGCAAATGAAATTGTTGGGCGTAATCCCTGATTCGTTTGTTTTGAATATGATCATTAAAGCTCATGCCAAGTGTTTAGAGATTGACGAGGCCATCAGGATTTTCCGGGAATTCGGATTGTATGGATGCGAACCAAATGCTTATTCCTATGGTTATATTGTGAAGGGGTTGTGCGAGAAGGGAAGACTGGGGCAGGGTTTAGGGTTTTACAAAGAAATGAAGGGAAAAGGGTTGGTGCCCGGTGGGAGTACTTATATGACTTTGATTTGTAGTCTTGCAATGGAGAGCAGGTTTGAAGATGCTATTGAGGTTGTATTTGATATGTTGGGTAATTCCATGGCACCGGATCTGTTGACTTATAAGACCGTCTTGGAAGGGCTGTGTCGGCAAGGGAGGGGTGATGATGCTTTGCAATTGCTTGAGGAGTGGAAGAAGATGGATAGATTGATGGGCCAGAAGATTTTCAAGACTTTGTTGAATGGGTTGCATTTCCATACTCGAGAGTAGGTTCCTGCCCAAATTGACAACCCTTGTTTTATCACTGCTGAATAGAGACTGCAAAGACGGGCAGGGTAACCAGAAGCTGTAAATCAAATGCAAAAACGTCTGAATATAAGATTGATTACTGCCGGCTGTGCCGGCTCATTTTCACATATGAATGATTGATGCACAGTGGATATATTGTTTTCTGAGCCTACCAAAGATATTTTCTTCACAGTTACCGATACTAAAAGGCTGGAATTAGCACAGGGAGAGGTTTAGCTGTGGGCCTTTGTCAATTGGATATGCCTTGCTTGTGCGGGACCTCCCTGAGACTAGAAATGCAAGGACCCCCGATCATGAGTTCAGGGCCTCCTATATGATCTTTGGGTTAACTGAAACGTGCTTACAGGTGATTTATTGAGTTGTGGAGTGCTTATGAGTAACTTCTCAAGAGTATCAGGCAAGGTTGAATGTTATATGCTTATGCGGGATCCTGGCATTAATGTTGGACTGTATTGGCAAACGAATTCTTGCTTTTAAGACCAGATAAATAGACGGTGTTAGAGTGCTCGTTGTAGGATCTTTGTTCACCCTTGTTACTATAATTCAATACGGACAGGCTTGAGGATGAGGGTTGGTGTACAAACAAAAATGTTGGCCATCCTTGCCCTGTCATCCATCGCCGATATTGTATACCTTTTCCAATAATTTGGATTGAAAGATGCGACGGGAGAGTTAAGGATGACTAGTTTATTCTTCCTCACGAAGGCTGAAGAACATTGATTAATGGTTAAGTAGGATTTTGTATGCTATTACGTATCTTCGTGCACTTTGATTCAGAATAAGTAACAAGTTCGATTGTTAATTTTCTGATCAGCTGGCTCCGAGTGTGTTGGTCATATGTACTACGGGAGGGCCATCAGGAAATTATCAATTCACGCCTTAACGGTTTCTGCCTTTCTCTGGTCTAGTAATTCTTACGAGCCAATAAAAACAAAAGGCCGAAGCCCAATATGTGTTTTCTGCATCAATCAGATCTACTGTTTTTGTTGCGCCCATGTGTAGTAGATCATACATGGGCTTCCCGTTAATAGGCCGTGGTTTAGGCCCAATTCCGGTGCAAGGCAAACTCTGCCCCTCGCCTGTTGGCTATTGCCCGCCAATCCGACCCCCAAATATAATTATATAAATCACAGCCTACGGCATCATGCGTGACATCGATCTTTCTGGAGGAAGAGGAAGAGAGACACATGTGAAGACGGAGTCGGAGAATGAGAAAGTGATAGGGATTGTTAAGATGAGTTTCAGTCTGAGAAATGCAGCGAAAGCGGCCTTCATCTTCTATCTGTTTACGCTGTCTGCACTGGGTAATTATTTGTCTTTTAGTTCGTGATATTCTCTCTCAATATTATCTATTTCCTAATCTTCTCGACCTCTAAGCTTTAATGCAATCCGCCATTTCTGCTATTCTTCAAATTTGATGTATCCATTTTCTTCATTTAATTTCTCAGTTTCAGCGAAGAATTCGGGAGACGTAACAGAGTTGCAGATTGGTGTCAAGGTAATGGTGGGGGTGTCTTTGAATTTTATTTTCACTTGCTTACTTTGTGTTATTTTTTTATTATTTTTATTATTTTTATTTTTTTAACGTGTATGTTCCAATCACCCCACGTTTCATACTGATGTTTCGTTTATTTTATTTTATTTTATGATTATTATCTCTTTCTTTTTTTTGGTTTACTTTATTATTATGATTATTATGCAGTAAAAGCCTCAATCCTGTGAGATGCAGGCGCACATGGGAGATAGAATCAAACGTACATTATCGAGTAAGTGGGAACATGAGATTAGTGCCTTGAGTTGTATCTTTCAGTGTAGGATGATGCATGGCCCTATTTAAGAAGACAATGGACTTTTATTTTACACTTTTCATATTTTCGGTGGGACAGCGGAGTACAATTTATATCGCTTATTGTATGGTAGAAGTTTCGTTTGTTTCGCGTGATTGTAGATTTTGAAGCCAATGATGTGGCCTGGTCTGTAATTTTATTTGGGAGGGGGGGTGGGGGAGTTCTTTTTGTGATCAGTGCAGGAGTCATTGCAAGTGATGCAAAAAAAGTGTTTAAGAAGTTTGCTGGAATGTCTTGCAATCGCACTAATGATGCTTTTTTAAAAAGCGAGCGATAGCCACTTTTTTAAGGATTTGTAATGCGAGCCTAGTTGAAGCTTTCAATACTCAGCACACAGCATTGCTTTGCTGGTGACATGTACTACCACTTACTGCAGATCTTTCATATTCACGCTGCACCTCCTTTCTGACCAGTGATTCAGGTTTATACCGTCGGATCTTGCTTGGTCGTGCGAGATAAATTTTATGGTATCTGATATACCACCGTGACTCTGGTCGAATCTCCCGCATTATTTGGGTGGCTCTCGAGGATCGTGGAGTTGATTTTGTTAGAGCTGTCCTCGTGAGATTAGTAAGCAGGATATCGAATGCCTGATGATGTTTGTTGGTTGTTCCGTACGATGGCTTCCGTTATTGTGAGATGGAGTTAGCAATACAAGATATTTCTGCTTTTTGCTTAGCAATACGTGGGTCTTTGAAATTTTCGGGCGGAGCCACGCTAATATTTGACACAGAGGTTGTTGCAGTGACCGGGAAGCTTTCAGGTGGGGTTTCAACCGCTACCAGTTATGGTTTAACTGTAGTTACCAGCCAGATTGAGATGTCACGGTCCGCCTGAGTTGCACTGCTTGACAAGGCTTACTAAATTTTAACCACACATTTAAAATAAATAAATAAATAAAAAGGTGCAACGAGTATAAATAGTCACACGGTGGTTTTACCTTTCTTCGCGGCGTCTTGTAGTAGGCCAAACATTATTTTGGGCGGTAACTATAGCTTATCTGGCAACCTGAGGCAAGGCTGGCTTTTGAAGAAGATATTCCCCTCATAATTTCCGCCCACTTCAGAAGAACAAACTGTCGGGGGTGGGGGGGGGGGGCGGTGGGCGGGACAGCTTCCTGACCAAAATAAATTAGTTTTGAATCCAATATGAAGAGGAAGGGAAAATCTCTCGGTCTTTTTCTTTTTCTCTTTTGTGTGTGTGTGTGTGTGTGTGTGTGTGTGTGTGTGTGTTCTTACGGGAAATTTGTCGCGATGCTTGTTAAATCTTCGTTTTCTTGAATACCTTACACAAGGACTTTGTTATAAAAACCAACGAGTAATTGATCAGAGCGATATGAAAAATATGTTTTAATCTACCTATTGTCTTTAATTCCGAAACGAAAATAGAATGAGATTAATTCAAACGGGATCATTGCCCCATTTTTATTTTAGGACACTCGTTTAGGTTTTTTTTTTTTTTTTGATATTTTATTTTCACCGTCAAAAATTGCATCACAACGATAGCGTTGCAATGAAGTTAGTATTGAATTATGGAGTCAGCCTCTTTGTTGAACTTTAACAGAGTTCATAATATCTGATGGATTATGCTATTTTGCTTTTAGTGAAGTTAATTGGGAAGTTGCAAGATGGTACAGTATTTCTGAAGAAGGGCCATGGAGATTGGTTTAAGACAGACGAAGGTATGGATTAAGAAATTCCTGACCAGTTCTTTGATTTTTTGGCTCCTTTCAAGACGATGGATTCTGTTTTTTGATAGAGCAAGTCATTGATGGCCTGGACACAGCTTTAATGAAAATGAAGAAAGGTGAGGTGGCTTTGATGACCATTGCACCAGAGTATGCCTTTGGATCAACTGAGTCATAGCAGGAGTTGGCCGTTGTCCCTCCAAACTCAACTCTATAATATGAAGTTAAGCTGGTGTCCTTTATAAAGGAGAAGGAATCTTGGGATATGAACACCCAGGAAAAGATAGAAGGTGCTGGGAAAAAGAAAGAAGAAGGCAATGTGTTATTCAAAGCAGGGAAATATGCACGGGCATCAGACAGATATGAGAAGGTACCTTGTACCAGAACTATGCCTTTATATGTTAAAAAAAATCTTACCTGGCACAAGTCTTGATGCATGAAATCACCGTTTACATCTTAACTGGGCTTTCTGCCTGCTGTCAAATTTATTGAGTATGATTCTTCCTTTGGTGAGGAGGAGAAAAAGCAAGGCAAAGAATTGAAGGCTACTTGCAGCTTGAATGATGCTGCTTGCAAGTTGAAATTGAAAGACTACAAGCAAGCAGAAAAGTTGTGCACTAAGGTAGCCACATTCTAGTTACGTTTTTGTAGTTTATTATCACCTGAATTTTCTGCTTTTATGAACTTTTTTGGATGTTTGTTTTTCAGTGCTGTGGAACTTTCTGAAAAGAAATTAGCTTTAATGCAGGTGTTAGAATTGGATAGTCAAAACGTTAAGGCTCTTTATAGGAGAGCTCAAGCATATATGCAACTGGCAGATTTGGATCTGGCTGAGCTTGATATTAAGAAAGCTCTTGAGATTGATCCTGACAATAAGTATGGTTCCATCCCATCATGATTGGTGTTGTGGTGATGAAGGGATTTTTATTTCCTGCTCTTTGTTTTCGGGGCAGTATTACTTCCTCTTCCTTGAATGCCTAAAATCCGCATTTTAAAACAGGGAAGTCAAGCAGAAGTATAAAATGTTGAAGGCAAAGATGAGAGAATATGACAAGAAGGAAGCCAAGCTTTATATCAACATGTTTGCTAAGATGAGCAAATTGGGAACAGAGGAATCTAATGTAAGTAATTAATTTTGTATTTGACATTGGGAACTGATGCCATAGCATGTGGTTCCCCCCACCCCCTAACCCAATTTGTGCTTCTTCTCTTTGATTCTCTTTGTAACTCATATTCTGTTATCCTGTACCCATGCAGAAAACGGAAGCAAGTGGACTGAGCCAATGAGTATAAATAGCGAGGCATAAATGATGTCAGAAGAAAAAGATCCTCCTAGTTTCCCTGTTTCTTTTGGATCCATGTTTTTCTTCTACCATACCCAGGACACATCTGTTTGGTATTGAAACAGAAATGTAACGGAGTTTTTTCCATTTTAAATAATTTTTTTTACAACGAGAATCAGTCTGAATAAGAAATTTGTCTGCTGATTCGTCGTTTTTTTGGCTCATGTCCACGATTCTCGTGTCCTTGTGCCAAAGGTCATTGTTTTTTTAAATGGTATTGATAACTCAATTTCATTGTGATAGTGGTATTGAGTTTGTTTGAAGAGTGGTGCATGAGTATGACATGATGAGTCTGATGAAGCTAGGCCAGAGGCGTCTGAGATTTTCTTGTGCAATTGAGTTATTTTCATTAGCTACTTGCAGCCAGCTTGGCGCGCTTAAGCTAATTGCTTTCTGCAGGTTTATTAGCGAAAAGTAGAGTCTACTGTTGGTGTTGGCAACATATCCGGCTAAGAAGTGGAAGTCTGTATTCTTTTTCATTGAATGATTGTGCATTTTAAGCGGTTCCCTCTCATTTTAGATTTTTCCTATTTGCTTGAGCCATATTGCATGAAGGTAAAAATTTCATTCAAGTCCATAACTGGTACTTGATTTATTCGACCCTTTGCATATGTATAAACGACACTGATCGGGTTCGAATGCGAATTTAGTTCTGAAACTCTTCAATTGCGAATGACAATTTCCTAATTGTAAACAACAGATGAAGATGAGATCAAGTGAAATTGCCGAGGTACGCATACTAGTATGCTAGTAATGCCAATCTGGAGAAGATAAGGTCGAGCGAAGATGGATTGAAGCCTAGATTTCAGTCGAATAGCTTTTGGGTTAGCAGTGATCACGGCGACCTTGACTGTGAGTCCTGATTCGAAAGACGTACCATTATCTGCTCCTCACGGATGTTAGCCCACGAGTTTTGCAGAACTCAGACCAATACATCATCTTTCAACTTCAAGGGAAGGTCTCTTTCTTCACGTTTTGGTTGGGTCAAACTGGAGGGCTTAAGCCCAGACAATAGAGAGAGATCCAGGCAGGGCTAGATAAGCAGAGGGCCCAGAAATCCTTCAAGAGTGAAGTTAAACTTAAGACTTCTACGTTTTTCCTGCTTTCAGGATGCTGAGCTCATTAGCCATTAGGCGACCAAAAACTTTTTTGGTACGTCAGATATTCGAATCCCCTCCAGAGTCTTAACAGCTTTTTTGCATTGAGAATGTCAGGCGCTGTGGGCCTTCGTGCACCTTATGGTAACAAAATCCAATCAAAGGTTGAGAAGTTATAAGATGGTGCGGGTGTGACCTTGAAAAGCTCAAATCGCATAAAAAGTGGATTCGTGCCCCGTGGAAAAAGCATGGTAAAGGCCTGGACCGAGGGTGCCACGCAGACCAAAATTGAAAAAATGTGATCTTTTGGGGGGCGTGGGGCACAATTTTTCCTCCGCCAATATGAACAAAAAATGTTAGGGAGGACGGTGACAGAACATTACAAATTGAAAAAATAAGATAGTCAGAACTGGAAAAGAAAAGGTGATTTTATGGTGAGACCTTTTGAAATGCAGAAAGATGCAAACACGCTTACAGTTGGACAGCATGAAATAATGTAGTGGTTGGTGAATATGATGGGGTGGTTATTTCAATTGCCTGTGTCAACAACCAAAGGGTAAAGAAGCAAATCAAAGACTTGACAAGGTGAAATGGGAACACCCCCCCCCCCTCCAATGAAAAAGGGTAGAGGAGAATTGAACGGAGTATAAGTATACCCAAATGATCACCGTAACACCCTACAAAAGAAACAATTGTCCCTGATACCTCTCCTACTCTTTCTTCTTCTTCATTTTTATTTTTTTTTGCATCGGTTAGGGCCACATTCTGGTGTCGTTTTGGTGAGAAAATTGCATTGTGATTCGCGGTGGCTCGAAGATTATCGCTCTGTTATTCTGGGGCTGCAGGACTAGGACAATCGACCTATAAATTCCCTGACACAACGACAAGTAGGCTAATTGCAGTGCAAATGCGCAACGCTATCCGTTTTTCCTGTTTCACTAACTCTTATTAACAGAAAATACCAGTGCTGCTGGGGAAACCAGGGCAGTATTCCAAGTTAAAACATGACGAGGAAACATTTCTGATAATAAAATGATGATTAAATGTATTGATAGTAGTCAATATTATGGACCCCAAAGGGCCAAAAAATAGAAGAAAGCAAGACAAAAGCCTTGGATGCCCGGTGGTCATGCTCGTGCGGCAGGTCGTTTTCCCTATTCTTGGAAATTTATTGTCCGCCAAATTTTAAATGACCTTTTCCCATGGACTGGTAGCTTATCGAATTTCAATTTATTTATGAAACAGAGAATCTTCCCTCTGTCTGTCAAAAATCTCCGATCACAAATGTTGGGAACACTTCCAATATTGGCGGCCAAATCGAAATATATTTTTTTCACACCCACTTCAGCTTTTGAGAGGATAAGCCAAGGAAATCATCACTCTTAAACTTGATATCAACTACACTGAAAGTCTGGTGTGAACATTTAATTTTTTTTTATTGAGATGTGCTGTAAATATATACAGGAACCAATTGAAGTTCTTGAACACTGGATCAAGTGATTATGTAATACAAGCCCTTTTCTGGAAAGTGGCAGATTAGCACGCACAACACCTTTGAATTAGGTGTTATGTCGTGCTTGAGAGACAATTATGCAAGATTCTCAAAGGTCACTGCATGGAGTTTACGATGAATTTGGGTGCCAGAAAGGCTTAAACTGGCTAGCGCTTGTCAGGTCTATTGTCCATAGCGGACAAAATTGTCGAGTTCCTTCGGCATAATTTTAATATGAAAGAAATCGCCCACCTAAGCATGAACAAAACATCCAAACAATTTGACAATTAGAAAGATTACAGAATACCAATCCCTATAAAATTTTGTATTATCTTTGGCCCTTTCGAAAACTTTCCGAAGACAAAGACTGCCACATGAACTCCACGATTACTAATGCACAATAGGATGCAACTGTTCTGTATACAGCCCCCATTCATTAGCATCTTTCTGATAATTAAAACACACTAAAATGCAGAACAATAATGGAGCCCTGATAAAGCAAACAACTAAAGCTGCAATACAGAAATCTTTTCTTAATCACCAGAAGCAAGATTTTACTAACAACCTCACAGAAAAAAAGATTAAACTATTTTTAAAGGGTATCTTTCCATACCTGAACTCCACTACATTAATCCCTTTTTCTATTCACAAATAAGTTAAAAAAAGTGAAAGAGATTGTAAAGCTCTTTGATGCATTGGGTCTAGTCAGAATCTCACCACTGCCAACCTGGGATTCTTTTGATGCTGTTACCTGTCGTTATAAAATAGAAAAGCATATTTAAAGGAGTGGTTCCAACCTCCAATATTTTCTTCATTGATTTTTGTCTGCACAGTAAAAAGGAGACAGAAGCTTCTGTATTTGGATAATCAATGAAAATTACATGAGCCCAGTGTGGTGTGCCAGAAATCATGCAAGTTTGACCCCAGCTCAACAAAACCAATGTCCTAATCCGTCATTTTAGACTTTTTTGATTAAAAAAAAAATCTCCGCAAATACAGCTGGTTGCAATACAATAAAGAATCAAAACAACATCATTTTGCGATCTACTAGCCATTAGTTGTCTAGTCCTTCGAGGAATTGAACAGAGAGAATTCCAATTGCGTGTGGAAATAAACTAGAATGAAATCAAACCGATTCTTCATTCGTTGCACTAAAAGATGGGCACAGAAAATAGACAACGCGAGGTTATGAAATCCTTCGTTTCATTTCATTTAATTAGGCATTGTATTTCACATTTGGTGCTACACGGGCACACTATGATTATACAGTAGCTGGTAAAGAGAAACCTCCAATGAAAAGGGATAGATTCTTGGGAAAAAAAAATCGAAAGATTAGTGTAAAAATAAAAGGGAAAATTATACCCTGCCTTAAACTAATAGGAAACGGCTTAGCAATTCTTGTGTTGGTCCAAAATAGTGTTTCATCTATTTGCAGCAGATTCCCCCTTCTTCTGGACCTTCATTTCCGGACCCCAAAAAAATGGCAATTAGAGTTGAATTTTCATGTGGCACCATCCCTTGAGATGAAGCTACATTAGACCAATTCCTGTCATGATTACGCCTTGACCTCTCTAAGGAATTTTTATTGCATTATCTCGTACCCCCAACGTCTGTCATTGCAATGTTGTTTCCAATTTCAGATTCTGGCCAAAGCCCATATGAACGATTGTTTGCAGGTCATCATCACAAAACTGCGCATAATTATAGCCATAGATTAAGCTACACGAAAAGAACAATTGCCCCAAAAAAGGAAAAATAGAAAAAACAATTACGTGATGGGAATAACGAACTGTTAAGATATCTTACCTGGGGAACACTTCGGTCGAATCCATCAAGGTGGGGTAACGGAACATTGAAGCTTTGGCGTAGTCCAATATCTAAAGGTTCCACCGAGCATTGATTCACTGTCCTATTGCTGCCAAGGAATCCAGGGTTTTGCTGCGGTTGGTGACCGAAAATGGCCTCCGCCGAGGAATCTAATGGGAATATAAGCTGCGGCAGTGCGGTGTTTGATTGAGATGCCAGGCGGTCAAACAATTCAATCTGTTCCAATTAGACGAAACATTTTGAAAATTCTTGTAGAAAAAAGGTAAACCGACACAATTGATTAAAGAAAGAAAAAAACTCACGTCTTTTGGAACGAAGGTGTCCATGTTGAAATCTAGGCTGGTATTGACAGAGGCCAACTTCATAGAGAGGAACTGCCCAGACAACAAATAAACAATTTAGGAACAAGAAAAGCATAATCGTTGGGCATGGGAAGCATTTGATGGTTTTTGCCCAATGCATATTACGATACCTCAACTTGGCGTTGTAGTGACTGGACATAGTTTATGATTTCATCAAGCATGAGGGCTTTCCCGGTGACCTTATTGCAACCCGGAACAAGATCTTGGAGGAGCTTCATTCGTTCGCTAATTTTCTCTCGTCGAACCTGACCACAGCATAATTAATCAGTCGATGTTAGTGCATAGTTTTGCACAGCATGATGGAAAAAGAATTTTTTAGGTGAAATTTGCTTGAAATTCTTACTCTTTCAGCAAGGCTATGGCTATCAGTAGCTTGCCCCCTCCTTGCCCTGACATGAATATAGTCCTTAGGAGGTTCAGGAGGCTTTGAATTAGCTTTGGATTGTTTCTCATTCCCATTTCCTCTTGCCTCTTCCTCTGCTTTAACAGCACTATTCTCATTTCCATTTCCATGTAATTCATGCGGCTTACTCCGTTTCATACTTGGATCATCGTCAGTTTCAGCATCCTGAAATGGAAAATTTCTTCCTTTTCAGCACCCGGTATTGATTTTATGAAGTCAAAATGGGAAAATGGACAAAACTATGCTTTCTAATAATCCATATTTAAATACCTTCGATGCATTTGCAGGCGGGTTTGATGATATTTCTTTTCCTTTTCCATTTGAACCTGTCTTTCTTTTCCTGGGATTCCACTCATCGGAAGGCTTTGCACCACCTTCCTGATTTGGTACTTGTTCAGACCCAGAGGACTCCTCTCGAGAAGAATTGACCAATTCAGATCGATCCTGCAATGGAGAACTCTTGTCTCTTATCTGGGATCCAGGTGCCTTGAGAGAGGGGCTGCTCGAAACCCGTGGCATTTTCCCATTTCCCATTAATGGATTGCAGCTATTATGAAATTCAGAATTGCTTAGCCCAAACTGGCTGGTTCTGCCGTTGAAACTCCTGCTGCCAAAGCGGGAGAACGTTGCAGCCCTACGGGCGAATCCAGGGTCAGCAGCGAACTCTGCCACACTGGAATTCAAAGGCAGAGACTTTCCCAAACTCGGGAAATTGAGCTTTTCCTTTTGGATCGGATCCATTGCCGCCAAACTCACCTTGGGTGGTGAATTCAATGGGGTACTGTAACCCGAAGTGTTGGTACTGTTATTGCCAGTAGTAGTGATATATGATGCTGCCAACAAAGGCCGAGAATGCGGCAAGTACTCGGCAGAGCTGCCGCTGCCTATGTTTCCCAATTTTCCAATAAGCTCTCTGATCAAAAAGCTCTCGCCGGATATGTTAGAGTTGGAGGCTGCCGGAGAGGACGCCATTGAACTCAGGGCCGATTCAAAGTGGAGGCTCTGATCCGACGACTTTTCCCAGCCGGGGTTGAAAATTAAATTTGGTGACTGCTCGGTTGAGCAATTGAGTTCATCAGCTTGCGTTTCCATTGATGAAGAGAGAGAGTTCCAATTGGGAATTGGTGAAGTTAAGATTGGTTCAAAGTGCGTTGGAGGTGGAGGAATTCCTGCGCTCGGAAAGAACTCACTTTCCATTGTTAAAATCCAAATGGGGTGGCCTAATTTGAAGAGGAAGTCTAAATTCCCCCCCCCCCCCCCCCCCCCCCCCCCCCCCCCCCCCCCCCCCCCCCCCCCCCCCCCCCCCCCCCCCCCCCCCCCCCCCCCCCCCCCCCCCCCCCCCCCCCCCCCCCCCCCCCCCCCCCCCCCCCCCCCCCCCCCCCCCCCCCCCCCCCCCCCCCCCCCCCCCCCCCCCCCCCCCCCCCCCCCCCCCCCCCCCCCCCCCCCCCCCCCCCCCCCCCCCCCCCCCCCCCCCCCCCCCCCCCCCCCCCCCCCCCCCCCCCCCCCCCCCCCCCCCCCCCCCCCCCCCCCCCCCCCCCCCCCCCCCCCCCCCCCCCCCCCCCCCCCCCCCCCCCCCCCCCCCCCCCCCCCCCCCCCCCCCCCCCCCCCCCCCCCCCCCCCCCCCCCCCCCCCCCCCCCCCCCCCCCCCCCCCCCCCCCCCCCCCCCCCCCCCCCCCCCCCCCCCCCCCCCCCCCCCCCCCCCCCCCCCCCCCCCCCCCCCCCCCCCCCCCCCCCCCCCCCCCCCCCCCCCCCCCCCCCCCCCCCCCCCCCCCCCCCCCCCCCCCCCCCCCCCCCCCCCCCCCCCCCCCCCCCCCCCCCCCCCCCCCCCCCCCCCCCCCCCCCCCCCCCCCCCCCCCCCCCCCCCCCCCCCCCCCCCCCCCCCCCCCCCCCCCCCCCCCCCCCCCCCCCCCCCCCCCCCCCCCCCCCCCCCCCCCCCCCCCCCCCCCCCCCCCCCCCCCCCCCCCCCCCCCCCCCCCCCCCCCCCCCCCCCCCCCCCCCCCCCCCCCCCCCCCCCCCCCCCCCCCCCCCCCCCCCCCCCCCCCCCCCCCCCCCCCCCCCCCCCCCCCCCCCCCCCCCCCCCCCCCCCCCCCCCCCCCCCCCCCCCCCCCCCCCCCCCCCCCCCCCCCCCCCCCCCCCCCCCCCCCCCCCCCCCCCCCCCCCCCCCCCCCCCCCCCCCCCCCCCCCCCCCCCCCCCCCCCCCCCCCCCCCCCCCCCCCCCCCCCCCCCCCCCCCCCCCCCCCCCCCCCCCCCCCCCCCCCCCCCCCCCCCCCCCCCCCCCCCCCCCCCCCCCCCCCCCCCCCCCCCCCCCCCCCCCCCCCCCCCCCCCCCCCCCCCCCCCCCCCCCCCCCCCCCCCCCCCCCCCCCCCCCCCCCCCCCCCCCCCCCCCCCCCCCCCCCCCCCCCCCCCCCCCCCCCCCCCCCCCCCCCCCCCCCCCCCCCCCCCCCCCCCCCCCCCCCCCCCCCCCCCCCCCCCCCCCCCCCCCCCCCCCCCCCCCCCCCCCCCCCCCCCCCCCCCCCCCCCCCCCCCCCCCCCCCCCCCCCCCCCCCCCCCCCCCCCCCCCCCCCCCCCCCCCCCCCCCCCCCCCCCCCCCCCCCCCCCCCCCCCCCCCCCCCCCCCCCCCCCCCCCCCCCCCCCCCCCCCCCCCCCCCCCCCCCCCCCCCCCCCCCCCCCCCCCCCCCCCCCCCCCCCCCCCCCCCCCCCCCCCCCCCCCCCCCCCCCCCCCCCCCCCCCCCCCCCCCCCACCCCCCCCCCCCCCCCCCCCCCCCCCCCCCCCCCCCCCCCCCCCCCCCCCCCCCCCCCCCCCCCCCCCCCCCCCCCCCCCCCCCCCCCCCCCCCCCCCCCCCCCCCCCCCCCCCCCCCCCCCCCCCCCCCCCCCCCCCCCCCCCCCCCCCCCCCCCCCCCCCCCCCCCCCCCCCCCCCCCCCCCCCCCCCCCCCCCCCCCCCCCCCCCCCCCCCCCCCCCCCCCCCCCCCCCCCCCCCCCCCCCCCCCCCCCCCCCCCCCCCCCCCCCCCCCCCCCCCCCCCCCCCCCCCCCCCCCCCCCCCCCCCCCCCCCCCCCCCCCCCCCCCCCCCCCCCCCCCCCCCCCCCCCCCCCCCCCCCCCCCCCCCCCCCCCCCCCCCCCCCCCCCCCCCCCCCCCCCCCCCCCCCCCCCCCCCCCCCCCCCCCCCCCCCCCCCCCCCCCCCCCCCCCCCCCCCCCCCCCCCCCCCCCCCCCCCCCCCCCCCCCCCCCCCCCCACCCCCCCCCCCCCCCCCCCCCCCCCCCCCCCCCCCCCCCCCCCCCCCCCCCCCCCCCCCCCCCCCCCCCCCCCCCCCCCCCCCCCCCCCCCCCCCCCCCCCCCCCCCCCCCCCCCCCCCCCCCCCCCCCCCCCCCCCCCCCCCCCCCCCCCCCCCCCCCCCCCCCCCCCCCCCCCCCCCCCCCCCCCCCCCCCCCCCCCCCCCCCCCCCCCCCCCCCCCCCCCCCCCCCCCCCCCCCCCCCCCCCCCCCCCCCCCCCCCCCCCCCCCCCCCCCCCCCCCCCCCCCCCCCCCCCCCCCCCCCCCCCCCCCCCCCCCCCCCCCCCCCCCCCCCCCCCCCCCCCCCCCCCCCCCCCCCCCCCCCCCCCCCCCCCCCCCCCCCCCCCCCCCCCCCCCCCCCCCCCCCCCCCCCCCCCCCCCCCCCCCCCCCCCCCCCCCCCCCCCCCCCCCCCCCCCCCCCCCCCCCCCCCCCCCCCCCCCCCCCCCCACCCCCCCCCCCCCCCCCCCCCCCCCCCCCCCCCCCCCCCCCCCCCCCCCCCCCCCCCCCCCCCCCCCCCCCCCCCCCCCCCCCCCCCCCCCCCCCCCCCCCCCCCCCCCCCCCCCCCCCCCCCCCCCCCCCCCCCCCCCCCCCCCCCCCCCCCCCCCCCCCCCCCCCCCCCCCCCCCCCCCCCCCCCCCCCCCCCCCCCCCCCCCCCCCCCCCCCCCCCCCCCCCCCCCCCCCCCCCCCCCCCCCCCCCCCCCCCCCCCCCCCCCCCCCCCCCCCCCCCCCCCCCCCCCCCCCCCCCCCCCCCCCCCCCCCCCCCCCCCCCCCCCCCCCCCCCCCCCCCCCCCCCCCCCCCCCCCCCCCCCCCCCCCCCCCCCCCCCCCCCCCCCCCCCCCCCCCCCCCCCCCCCCCCCCCCCCCCCCCCCCCCCCCCCCCCCCCCCCCCCCCCCCCCCCCCCCCCCCCCCCCCCCCCCCCCCCCCCCCCCCCCCCCCCCCCCCCCCCCCCCCCCCCCCCCCCCCCCCCCCCCCCCCCCCCCCCCCCCCCCCCCCCCCCCCCCCCCCCCCCCCCCCCCCCCCCCCCCCCCCCCCCCCCCCCCCCCCCCCCCCCCCCCCCCCCCCCCCCCCCCCCCCCCCCCCCCCCCCCCCCCCCCCCCCCCCCCCCCCCCCCCCCCCCCCCCCCCCCCCCCCCCCCCCCCCCCCCCCCCCCCCCCCCCCCCCCCCCCCCCCCCCCCCCCCCCCCCCCCCCCCCCCCCCCCCCCCCCCCCCCCCCCCCCCCCCCCCCCCCCCCCCCCCCCCCCCCCCCCCCCCCCCCCCCCCCCCCCCCCCCCCCCCCCCCCCCCCCCCCCCCCCCCCCCCCCCCCCCCCCCCCCCCCCCCCCCCCCCCCCCCCCCCCCCCCCCCCCCCCCCCCCCCCCCCCCCCCCCCCCCCCCCCCCCCCCCCCCCCCCCCCCCCCCCCCCCCCCCCCCCCCCCCCCCCCCCCCCCCCCCCCCCCCCCCCCCCCCCCCCCCCCCCCCCCCCCCCCCCCCCCCCCCCCCCCCCCCCCCCCCCCCCCCCCCCCCCCCCCCCCCCCCCCCCCCCCCCCCCCCCCCCCCCCCCCCCCCCCCCCCCCCCCCCCCCCCCCCCCCCCCCCCCCCCCCCCCCCCCCCCCCCCCCCCCCCCCCCCCCCCCCCCCCCCCCCCCCCCCCCCCCCCCCCCCCCCCCCCCCCCCCCCCCCCCCCCCCCCCCCCCCCCCCCCCCCCCCCCCCCCCCCCCCCCCCCCCCCCCCCCCCCCCCCCCCCCCCCCCCCCCCCCCCCCCCCCCCCCCCCCCCCCCCCCCCCCCCCCCCCCCCCCCCCCCCCCCCCCCCCCCCCCCCCCCCCCCCCCCCCCCCCCCCCCCCCCCCCCCCCCCCCCCCCCCCCCCCCCCCCCCCCCCCCCCCCCCCCCCCCCCCCCCCCCCCCCCCCCCCCCCCCCCCCCCCCCCCCCCCCCCCCCCCCCCCCCCCCCCCCCCCCCCCCCCCCCCCCCCCCCCCCCCCCCCCCCCCCCCCCCCCCCCCCCCCCCCCCCCCCCCCCCCCCCCCCCCCCCCCCCCCCCCCCCCCCCCCCCCCCCCCCCCCCCCCCCCCCCCCCCCCCCCCCCCCCCCCCCCCCCCCCCCCCCCCCCCCCCCCCCCCCCCCCCCCCCCCCCCCCCCCCCCCCCCCCCCCCCCCCCCCCCCCCCCCCCCCCCCCCCCCCCCCCCCCCCCCCCCCCCCCCCCCCCCCCCCCCCCCCCCCCCCCCCCCCCCCCCCCCCCCCCCCCCCCCCCCCCCCCCCCCCCCCCCCCCCCCCCCCCCCCCCCCCCCCCCCCCCCCCCCCCCCCCCCCCCCCCCCCCCCCCCCCCCCCCCCCCCCCCCCCCCCCCCCCCCCCCCCCCCCCCCCCCCCCCCCCCCCCCCCCCCCCCCCCCCCCCCCCCCCCCCCCCCCCCCCCCCCCCCCCCCCCCCCCCCCCCCCCCCCCCCCCCCCCCCCCCCCCCCCCCCCCCCCCCCCCCCCCCCCCCCCCCCCCCCCCCCCCCCCCCCCCCCCCCCCCCCCCCCCCCCCCCCCCCCCCCCCCCCCCCCCCCCCCCCCCCCCCCCCCCCCCCCCCCCCCCCCCCCCCCCCCCCCCCCCCCCCCCCCCCCCCCCCCCCCCCCCCCCCCCCCCCCCCCCCCCCCCCCCCCCCCCCCCCCCCCCCCCCCCCCCCCCCCCCCCCCCCCCCCCCCCCCCCCCCCCCCCCCCCCCCCCCCCCCCCCCCCCCCCCCCCCCCCCCCCCCCCCCCCCCCCCCCCCCCCCCCCCCCCCCCCCCCCCCCCCCCCCCCCCCCCCCCCCCCCCCCCCCCCCCCCCCCCCCCCCCCCCCCCCCCCCCCCCCCCCCCCCCCCCCCCCCCCCCCCCCCCCCCCCCCCCCCCCCCCCCCCCCCCCCCCCCCCCCCCCCCCCCCCCCCCCCCCCCCCCCCCCCCCCCCCCCCCCCCCCCCCCCCCCCCCCCCCCCCCCCCCCCCCCCCCCCCCCCCCCCCCCCCCCCCCCCCCCCCCCCCCCCCCCCCCCCCCCCCCCCCCCCCCCCCCCCCCCCCCCCCCCCCCCCCCCCCCCCCCCCCCCCCCCCCCCCCCCCCCCCCCCCCCCCCCCCCCCCCCCCCCCCCCCCCCCCCCCCCCCCCCCCCCCCCCCCCCCCCCCCCCCCCCCCCCCCCCCCCCCCCCCCCCCCCCCCCCCCCCCCCCCCCCCCCCCCCCCCCCCCCCCCCCCCCCCCCCCCCCCCCCCCCCCCCCCCCCCCCCCCCCCCCCCCCCCCCCCCCCCCCCCCCCCCCCCCCCCCCCCCCCCCCCCCCCCCCCCCCCCCCCCCCCCCCCCCCCCCCCCCCCCCCCCCCCCCCCCCCCCCCCCCCCCCCCCCCCCCCCCCCCCCCCCCCCCCCCCCCCCCCCCCCCCCCCCCCCCCCCCCCCCCACCCCCCCCCCCCCCCCCCCCCCCCCCCCCCCCCCCCCCCCCCCCCCCCCCCCCCCCCCCCCCCCCCCCCCCCCCCCCCCCCCCCCCCCCCCCCCCCCCCCCCCCCCCCCCCCCCCCCCCCCCCCCCCCCCCCCCCCCCCCCCCCCCCCCCCCCCCCCCCCCCCCCCCCCCCCCCCCCCCCCCCCCCCCCCCCCCCCCCCCCCCCCCCCCCCCCCCCCCCCCCCCCCCCCCCCCCCCCCCCCCCCCCCCCCCCCCCCCCCCCCCCCCCCCCCCCCCCCCCCCCCCCCCCCCCCCCCCCCCCCCCCCCCCCCCCCCCCCCCCCCCCCCCCCCCCCCCCCCCCCCCCCCCCCCCCCCCCCCCCCCCCCCCCCCCCCCCCCCCCCCCCCCCCCCCCCCCCCCCCCCCCCCCCCCCCCCCCCCCCCCCCCCCCCCCCCCCCCCCCCCCCCCCCCCCCCCCCCCCCCCCCCCCCCCCCCCCCCCCCCCCCCCCCCCCCCCCCCCCCCCCCCCCCCCCCCCCCCCCCCCCCCCCCCCCCCCCCCCCCCCCCCCCCCCCCCCCCCCCCCCCCCCCCCCCCCCCCCCCCCCCCCCCCCCCCCCCCCCCCCCCCCCCCCCCCCCCCCCCCCCCCCCCCCCCCCCCCCCCCCCCCCCCCCCCCCCCCCCCCCCCCCCCCCCCCCCCCCCCCCCCCCCCCCCCCCCCCCCCCCCCCCCCCCCCCCCCCCCCCCCCCCCCCCCCCCCCCCCCCCCCCCCCCCCCCCCCCCCCCCCCCCCCCCCCCCCCCCCCCCCCCCCCCCCCCCCCCCCCCCCCCCCCCCCCCCCCCCCCCCCCCCCCCCCCCCCCCCCCCCCCCCCCCCCCCCCCCCCCCCCCCCCCCCCCCCCCCCCCCCCCCCCCCCCCCCCCCCCCCCCCCCCCCCCCCCCCCCCCCCCCCCCCCCCCCCCCCCCCCCCCCCCCCCCCCCCCCCCCCCCCCCCCCCCCCCCCCCCCCCATAGCCCCCCCCCCCCCCCCCCCCCCCCCCCCCCCCCCCCCCCCCCCCCCCCCCCCCCCCCCCCCCCCCCCCCCCCCCCCCCCCCCCCCCCCCCCCCCCCCCCCCCCCCCCCCCCCCCCCCCCCCCCCCCCCCCCCCCCCCCCCCCCCCCCCCCCCCCCCCCCCCCCCCCCCCCCCCCCCCCCCCCCCCCCCCCCCCCCCCCCCCCCCCCCCCCCCCCCCCCCCCCCCCCCCCCCCCCCCCCCCCCCCCCCCCCCCCCCCCCCCCCCCCCCCCCCCCCCCCCCCCCCCCCCCCCCCCCCCCCCCCCCCCCCCCCCCCCCCCCCCCCCCCCCCCCCCCCCCCCCCCCCCCCCCCCCCCCCCCCCCCCCCCCCCCCCCCCCCCCCCCCCCCCCCCCCCCCCCCCCCCCCCCCCCCCCCCCCCCCCCCCCCCCCCCCCCCCCCCCCCCCCCCCCCCCCCCCCCCCCCCCCCCCCCCCCCCCCCCCCCCCCCCCCCCCCCCCCCCCCCCCCCCCCCCCCCCCCCCCCCCCCCCCCCCCCCCCCCCCCCCCCCCCCCCCCCCCCCCCCCCCCCCCCCCCCCCCCCCCCCCCCCCCCCCCCCCCCCCCCCCCCCCCCCCCCCCCCCCCCCCCCCCCCCCCCCCCCCCCCCCCCCCCCCCCCCCCCCCCCCCCCCCCCCCCCCCCCCCCCCCCCCCCCCCCCCCCCCCCCCCCCCCCCCCCCCCCCCCCCCCCCCCCCCCCCCCCCCCCCCCCCCCCCCCCCCCCCCCCCCCCCCCCCCCCCCCCCCCCCCCCCCCCCCCCCCCCCCCCCCCCCCCCCCCCCCCCCCCCCCCCCCCCCCCCCCCCCCCCCCCCCCCCCCCCCCCCCCCCCCCCCCCCCCCCCCCCCCCCCCCCCCCCCCCCCCCCCCCCCCCCCCCCCCCCCCCCCCCCCCCCCCCCCCCCCCCCCCCCCCCCCCCCCCCCCCCCCCCCCCCCCCCCCACCCCCCCCCCCCCCCCCCCCCCCCCCCCCCCCCCCCCCCCCCCCCCCCCCCCCCCCCCCCCCCCCCCCCCCCCCCCCCCCCCCCCCCCCCCCCCCCCCCCCCCCCCCCCCCCCCCCCCCCCCCCCCCCCCCCCCCCCCCCCCCCCCCCCCCCCCCCCCCCCCCCCCCCCCCCCCCCCCCCCCCCCCCCCCCCCCCCCCCCCCCCCCCCCCCCCCCCCCCCCCCCCCCCCCCCCCCCCCCCCCCCCCCCCCCCCCCCCCCCCCCCCCCCCCCCCCCCCCCCCCCCCCCCCCCCCCCCCCCCCCCCCTAAGGATTATCCCCCCCCCCCCCCCCCCCCCCCCCCCCCCCCCCCCCCCCCCCCCCCCCCCCCCCCCCCCCCCCCCCCCCCCCCCCCCCCCCCCCCCCCCCCCCCCCCCCCCCCCCCCCCCCCCCCCCCCCCCCCCCCCCCCCCCCCCCCCCCCCCCCCCCCCCCCCCCCCCCCCCCCCCCCCCCCCCCCCCCCCCCCCCCCCCCCCCCCCCCCCCCCCCCCCCCCCCCCCCCCCCCCCCCCCCCCCCCCCCCCCCCCCCCCCCCCCCCCCCCCCCCCCCCCCCCCCCCCCCCCCCCCCCCCCCCCCCCCCCCCCCCCCCCCCCCCCCCCCCCCCCCCCCCCCCCCCCCCCCCCCCCCCCCCCCCCCCCCCCCCCCCCCCCCCCCCCCCCCCCCCCCCCCCCCCCCCCCCCCCCCCCCCCCCCCCCCCCCCCCCCCCCCCCCCCCCCCCCCCCCCCCCCCCCCCCCCCCCCCCCCCCCCCCCCCCCCCCCCCCCCCCCCCCCCCCCCCCCCCCCCCCCCCCCCCCCCCCCCCCCCCCCCCCCCCCCCCCCCCCCCCCCCCCCCCCCCCCCCCCCCCCCCCCCCCCCCCCCCCCCCCCCCCCCCCCCCCCCCCCCCCCCCCCCCCCCCCCCCCCCCCCCCCCCCCCCCCCCCCCCCCCCCCCCCCCCCCCCCCCCCCCCCCCCCCCCCCCCCCCCCCCCCCCCCCCCCCCCCCCCCCCCCCCCCCCCCCCCCCCCCCCCCCCCCCCCCCCCCCCCCCCCCCCCCCCCCCCCCCCCCCCCCCCCCCCCCCCCCCCCCCCCCCCCCCCCCCCCCCCCCCCCCCCCCCCCCCCCCCCCCCCCCCCCCCCCCCCCCCCCCCCCCCCCCCCCCCCCCCCCCCCCCCCCCCCCCCCCCCCCCCCCCCCCCCCCCCCCCCCCCCCCCCCCCCCCCCCCCCCCCCCCCCCCCCCCCCCCCCCCCCCCCCCCCCCCCCCCCCCCCCCCCCCCCCCCCCCCCCCCCCCCCCCCCCCCCCCCCCCCCCCCCCCCCCCCCCCCCCCCCCCCCCCCCCCCCCCCCCCCCCCCCCCCCCCCCCCCCCCCCCCCCCCCCCCCCCCCCCCCCCCCCCCCCCCCCCCCCCCCCCCCCCCCCCCCCCCCCCCCCCCCCCCCCCCCCCCCCCCCCCCCCCCCCCCCCCCCCCCCCCCCCCCCCCCCCCCCCCCCCCCCCCCCCCCCCCCCCCCCCCCCCCCCCCCCCCCCCCCCCCCCCCCCCCCCCCCCCCCCCCCCCCCCCCCCCCCCCCCCCCCCCCCCCCCCCCCCCCCCCCCCCCCCCCCCCCCCCCCCCCCCCCCCCCCCCCCCCCCCCCCCCCCCCTATTTTATACCAAAATAAATAATATACCATTATCATACCTTCAATAACAACAACAGTGTTATTTTAGTGAAGCACGGAACGACGTTTAAAGCGATGGGATGGGATGGTTTTTTTTTTTGGGGGGGGGGGGGGGGTTGGGCGTGAGCCTAAAACGACAGGGCTAATGGCCACCTATTAAAAGCGTGCGTGTATTTGAGACAGTGAGAGAGAGAGAGAGAGAGAGAGAGCGAGGGAGAGCTGCGTCTGGGGAGGCAAAGTATTTTCTGCATCTTCTCTCTCTCACACAGAGTCTTGAATTACGGTAAATAGCATCCCAGAATACAAAATTTTTCCTTCTTTATTATTTTTTTAAAAATAAATAAATATTTTTTATGTTTTTGGTTTGGAAAAATATGCAAAAAATAGCTATGGAGACAGCGGGAGAATAAAGGGAAAGGGGAATGAAACAGAGCACTGTCCTTCTTGCTCTTACGCTCAGCAAGCAGCATTAACTCAAATAAACAAAAAAAAAAAAAAAGGGAGGTAGCGAGGGGGAACTTTCGGACAAATCAACGGCTCTGATTTCGGCCGGTCCCATGGCCAAAACCGGGTTCTTGGATTCCGATCCGACGGTGATGCCAAAGGCGATGGAACTGAAGAAAGAGCTGCAGAAGCTGGTCAAGGCCATTGTCGACGATGATGATTACCGTGTAGAAACCGTCGATCAAGCCAAGGAGGCTCTCTGCGCGTTAAAGGAACTGAAAATGAAGAACAGATCGCTTTCTCTGAAGACGCGGGACTTGATTTCCTGTCCCGAGGACTTCAAGTGCCCTTTGTCAAAGGAATTGATGAGAGATCCTGTGATTCTGTCCACTGGGCAGGTTAGTTTGGAATGATAATCATAATTGACTGGCAAAGACTTCTTCTTTTTTCCTTTTTTGGGCTCTTTTCTGTTTGGTTGCTGGGAAAATGCCAGCAAAAGCATTGGTGTTTCGTTTTCTTTTATTTTTTTCTCGATACTTTTTGTTGTTTCTTTCTTATACTTATTTTGGTTGATGGAAATGAATTTTCAATCTTTGTACAGACTTGGTTCTTACCATTCGGGCAGTCTTTTTTTTTTTTTTTTTAAATTACTGACATAACTTTATTCTGCTTCAGAAATTCTGTTGACTACTAGCTATTGTTTTAGTGGGGTGGGCGAAATTTGGATAGATGCAGTCTGAATTGTTATTGATTGGATTTACTTTGGTTTTTGTTGGTATTGTAATTGTGCAGACTTATGACAGACCTTTCATCCAGAAATGGCTGAAATCAGGGAACCGAACATGCCCTCTAACCCAGCAAGTGCTCTCGCACACAATCCTGACACCAAATCACTTGATCAGGGAAATGATCTCCCATTGGTGCAAGAGCCAGGGGTTGGAATTGCCGGACCCCATTTACCATCTTAATGAGGAAGGCCTGACAGAAGCTGATCGCGACCATTTTCTGTCTTTGCTTCGAAATATGTCCTCGTCATTTCCCGAACAAAAAGAAGCTGCAAAAGAACTTCGGCTGTTGACAAAGAGGATGCCCTCTTTTCGGGCACTATTTGGGGAGTCCATTGATGCTGTTCCTCAATTGCTTAGTCCGCTAATTGGAAGCAAGTCTGGAACCGCCATCCACTCTGAGCTTGAGGAAGATGTGATCACAACCCTGTTGAATCTTTCCATCCACGATAAGAACAAGAAGCTTGTTGCTGAAACACCTATGGTGATTCCACTTCTTGTTGAAGCATTAAGCACTGGAACTATTGAAACAAGAACTAATGCTGCTGCAGCCCTTTTCACATTGTCTGCTCTCGATTCCAATAAGGAACTTATTGGAAAATCAGGTGCCATGAAACCACTTCTAGACCTTTTAGAAGAGGGACATCCTTTAGCCATGAAAGACGTTGCTTCTGCAATTTTTAACCTCTGTATTATCCATGAAAACAAAGCAAGAGCTGTGAGAGATGGTGCAGTTAAAGTGATTGTCTTGAAGATCATGGGTGGGGTGCATGTTGATGAGTTATTGGCTATCCTTGCAATGCTTTCTAGTCATCAGAAAGCTGTGGAAGAAATAGGAGAACTTGGAGGGGTTCCTTGCTTGCTTCGGATGATCAGAGAGAGCACTTGTGAACGCAATAAGGAAAATTGCATTGCCATTCTGCATACAATTTGTTTGAATGATCGAACCAAGTGGAAGGCTATTAGGGAAGAGGAGAATTCCTATGGGACAATAACTAAGCTTGCTCAACATGGAACTTCGAGGGCCAAGCGGAAGGCCAATGGCATTCTTGAAAGACTGAACAGGGCTAGGGCTATTAATCTTACGCATACAGCATGATGAGATCAGCTATTCACTATCGTCAAGTTCAGCAACATGTATATTCTTCATGCACCTATTTTTAGCGCTTTTGTCTTCGATGCACCTCTAGCATATTGTCAAAACCCTCTGTACATTGTCTTCGGCGGAATTTCTGTTTCAGATTCATGAGTCGGCCATTGTGAATAAAAACACCATAAGCTTATTACAGATTTTTACTACTTTTTGTCCTGTGCATTTCCCTTTTGCATGCCTTATGTCAGATGATTTGGATTTTACTAGCAAGCGACTCTTGCATGTTTGTAGCACCAATTCCTGGTCCCTACCGAACATTAACTTTGTGCAATATTTTCCCCCACTTCCAGGCTTCTATAATCCTAATAGCTTAAATAGCCTCCTGTCTCGTTTTATTTGGTTCTAGTAATTCTGCAATTTTCAACTCTAAGACACCTCTTCTCTTCTGACTTGTCCGGTCATCTACGAGTAGCCAACGTCGTTTTCTTGTAAATGCCCATCTCTCTTGGAAGCTAAACCTTTGAATGCAGAGGGATCCTTGATGCATGAATCCACATGATCAATGGATGGCAGAGAGACAGGGTTTCAACTGTAAAGGGGAATAACGTGCTCATATTGAATGGATCTGTTGTTTTTATGGCTTGCGTGCTGCCAGCTCTTTTTGTGAAAGTCTTCAATGGAACAGTTAGCTCCACCCAACTCCATCTTCCCTCAGCGGTAGTAAGAATTGTCAGCAATTCAAGTTAGGAAAAAAACAGTAATAGTACGTGCCAACCCGGGTGGAAATTTTGTGCCTCTCCCTCTTTCCATGAATCATTATCCTGCTGTAAATATTTCAAAGTCAAATAATCTGCGCATGTCCCTGTTCAAGAATTACATGATGCACTATAAAACTTATTTGGAGAAAAGGATTCTTCCATGAATTCAAAAGGAGACGTCAAGGATCGTCCAATATCTTCAACCTGGTGCTCATTGTTAGGGTGCAAAAGGCATATTCCCATCCAACTCTACATAGAATTCGCACTTAAAATTCAATCACACAAATGGGTCTTGCCATGTGCCACCGCAGCATTGTGGGCTAACCCATTACCATCCAAGAAGCAGGTATTTGGAAAGAGCTTCTTCACCTGTCAAAATAGATACATGCAAAGAAGCAAAAACACAGTAGCGGGTGTGGGAAAACAATTTTGTTGATAAGCGTGTTTTAGTGTCTTTGAATTATTGCACGCTGGATGGCGACGAGGGTGTATAACTGAATAATTGGACTACATGCTGTTGGAATTTTGCATGTGATGTGAGCAACGTCCAATGATGCATGGAATTGCATGACTGGAAAGTCAGAATCTTTTCATTGGGATTTAAAAAAGGATAGGAAAGGGAAAATTCCCTGCAAAGGAGGACCAAATCTATGCCATTGCTCGCTGAATTGTATTTTGTTTCGTGGAAAAGGGATATTCATATTCGATATACCACCCTCAGTTTGAGCAAACAAAAGCATGTGTTCTCCGATAAGACAAGAGTGACAATCCCCTCCGCCTCCACCCCCCCCCCCCCCCCCCCCCCCCCCCCCCCGACTGCCGTGACAATTAGACATCCAACTCAGCAATCGCAAAGACCCAGTTGGAAGAGCGACAAGAATTGATCACCCCATCTCAAGGGATTAAAAAAAAAGAAAAAGAAAAAAGATTTTAACATGCAGGGAGAAAAGAATCAAGATTACCTTTTATTCTCTTCTCGCTGTTTTTCTTTTCCTCTCTCTCTTCTCCCCAGCGTCCCCTTCCCACTCTCCACTCCGTCTCTTTATGTGGGAAATCTTGTATGGATTAAAGTTTGTAGTTAATCCAATACAATGTATAAAAACTTCAATTCTCACATGCGGTGAGCCTTCGTACAATCGTTCAATTAGTGGCGATTGATGACCGTATAAATTTTCTTTTTAGATGGGTTGTTCGCTCTTTAAAAATCCAACCACCATCAGAGACATTGTCTGGTTTGTGAGGACCACCACCGCGAGAGAGAAATTAAATAGCCAATTTTGGCCGCCAACGTTTGAGGCGGCCGGTGGGGGGGGGGGGTTGGTTTTGATTGGACCGTTATAAGCGATAATAGAGCCATCATTTCACCGCGTTACCGGAAAAAGCGAAAGAATGACGGAGACACCAATTCAATTCTCAACTCGATGAAAAGGGAAAAGGAAGGGATCACATACGACCTTTCGAAATATGCCTAGTCGCCCCCCCCCTAAAAAAAAAAAATCTTAAAAATTAAGCCTCTTGATTACGCGAAGACAAGTTTCATATATTTAATTATAAGGGAACAAGGAAAAAAAAATCTACTAAGATTTGGACAGACATCAATCTGTCAAGACACTGGGAGTTTGTTGGATCAATTGCTCTTATAATTGGACTGTTTATCCTTCTTTTTTTTTTTTTTTTGATCAATGGATGCGTGATCTTTCCTTTGCTTCCCCCGATTGCCCACCAAGCTAATCTTTGTTTGAATGCATTAATTCAGTAATCAATTTAATTGACCAAACAGAATTGAAGCGACTGCCAGTACGACATTTAAAAAACAAACGAACGGGAAAAACAATAGCGAAAAATAACTTGTCCGGACAAATGAAATTCAGGGTATCTTTTACTTTCTGAGATCTTGGTATTGGTTTCGGTTTCGGTTTCGCGTAGAGATCAGAAACTCAAACCAGATAGGTCCCATTTGTCACTAAGTTGTCGACACACTTATTTTTCTCTCTGCACGCCCAATTTACTTTAAAGAGAAAATTTTTGACGACGCCATACTTGTGTGTGTGTGTGTGTGTGTGTGTGTATTGTTAAATAGATTACTTGTCACTGCATATTTTGTGGCATAGTTAACCCCTTTTAGTAAATGTGAAAGTCAAAGTAAGTGGGTCAAAAAAATAATAAAAAAATGAAGTTAATTTTCAACTAAAATATAGAAGAAATGCTTTTCTCTCCGTTTCTTTTTCCCTCATAGTCGAGACCCATTTTGCCAGCCATCTCTTTCCATTTTTCTTTGCTTTGGGTTGTGAGGGAAGATAAACCGTGAGTTAAATCAAAACCATGGCATGATTTTTGCCGGTAGTGCCATTGAAGGCATGTGGCACCTAACAAAATTGGGGAAAAGGTACCTTTTTGAACTGGCCCCTTGGTAGAAATGGATAATCATTCGGTATGAGATTGAATAACAATTTTTAAGTGAAAAATTAATCGACTCAACTTTAAAGGGCACAATAATAAAATAATTTATAAGAATTTTTCTTCTTTATCATTATTATTATTATTATTATTAACTAACCAATGGCTGCAATCAGAGCTTGTAGCAGGCCTTCATGGACACCCCCCCCCCCCGTCTACAATGTTTTAACAATTTCTTAGTTTGAGCCAGGCAATACCATGCGGTCCCACTCGTGAATAACGAGGGCCTTATTCACGTATAGAACTTGCGTCAGCAATTGAGTAATCAATTGTTGCCCCAATTTCACCAACAACATTGCGAGTTTCGAAGAGAAACAAAGCTTTAACCAGTTCATAAATCCTGCAAGCCGCGGAAAATTCAGTGAAACGGACATCTCTTCCCCGTAAAAGAAAATAAAAAGGGCAGTTACTGAAAATTTGGAAATTTGGAGGAGGGAATTACAGTGGGGGATTCTCCCCCCGCCCCCGGGGGGCGGGGGCGGAGAGAGAGGAATCCATGAACCAGTTCAGTAATGCTCTATATAAACAGTAATCGAACCATTTGCTGACAACACTAACTGTACAATAGCAAGGTCCTCGAATAATTCAAGTCGGGGAATCACACCTTGAAGCATACACTACAGAGAAAAAGAAACACACGGACATGATTGATGATACCCATAACCAAATACCAAAATGCTTAAGACAATTAGCTACGCTCGCGAGTCCATCCCACATTGAATGATGAACACCAAATCCTCTAAACCCGTTTTATACGCCCAACAACGTTCCTCAAGATATGCCTGGACCGCTTCATTTCCCGCTAGGTTTGAAAGCTGCTAGTTCATCTCACACTGAAGAATGAATACCAACATCTCTTCCCACAGTCAACCCGAATCAACTTGAATCTGTTTTGTAAGCCCACCCATGTTTCTTCAGATATGCTTGTACTGCTTCCTTTATTGCCAGGTTCGGAACTAGTAGAGATGGATCAAGTGGTTCACGGGTGATAGGATCAAATTTACCCACCTAAATTGCATTCATGTCAATGACAAATGCAAATGGTAAACACAAATGAACAATGTCTCGTTCTGAAGGCACAAAACAAAATCACACATCACCTTTTCTAGATGGTCAAGGAGGACACCTCTTTCATATGAAACCCCACTCGGTGTTATAACAGGATCGCGGAATATGTCTAGTGTGATTTTACAACATAGGTAATCGGGCACCTGCAACTCCAACGTTATTCTCCTGAAGAATTCCAATTGTGACTAATGACAGGATGAAAATTACACAAGTCAAGCAAAACTGGAAGCCCACCTCAGTAGGCGTATCATCTTCTGCGGCTTTCTGAAACACCTGCCTTAGACTCTCTAATTCCTTCAAATGGGAAGCATTTATCTCCTCCAAAAATCCTTCTGTTTCAGAATTGTCAATGAAATGCTTTTCTATGAGAGCTGTCTCACAAGCATCCCTGAGACAAACAAAAGCAACAACAGTTATGAGAAGCAAATAGCCAAAAGCCAATAAGTAGACACACAAATGCAGAGATCCGTTCCAACAACAGAGCTCAAACTCACTATGACTACATACTTCAATCTTTGTAGTTCCCATGAATGCTTTGTAGATGCCCGCTCCCACTCCAAATACTTTGCTTTGGCTAGCTCTTCCCAGATCTCGTCTACCATGTAGCCTGTTGGGTCTGCACCCCTACCAAGATCCAAAGCCTACAAAAGGTGATAGACAAAGACTGATTCTAAGGAACAATATCATTCCTGCAGACTCCCATTTACTAAAATGACTAGCAAAGCCACTATTCACAATAGAAGCTATATGACCAACTAAAATATAGTTGTGCAAGAAAGCCAATGCCACTTTGTGAATGCAACTTTGGAAACTACTAGGTATCTAGCTCGTTTAGCCATATTTTCCCCAAGTATAATCAAAAACCTTCAAAACATCCTGACAGAAATGACATCACTGTTGTCTGATAATCAAATAGATATACAGAAAAATTCATGTGTGACAATGGTGCGAATTTCTGAACATCTCTGCTCAAATAAACTAGTCCCAGGGCAAAGAATCAACCCCAGTAGTTATCAACCGTTATGAATCATTGCCTAAATTATAAAACTTCAACCCTTTAAATCATATGAAACATACTGGTTCCATAGGGCCCTATTTATATACCAACTGCTGCTACTTAACTCTGAACAAGGCATGCACTTTTAATTGTACATAACATCATGTGCATAAAAGCCTTTCAGCCTCTTCTATATTTCTCAAGTATATTCACCACAAAAGATTCACATTCCAGCATTTGATTAAAAATGCTTACACTGATAATCTGACACACATCCATTCATGCAAGCATTTTCGCCAGGAGCTTTGCAAGGCTAAAGCCTGAGATAATAAGCAGTAAAATAAATCCCTAGAGCATGACAAGAAATATAGCTAGTGTGCATTTATTCTTAAGGTGTTGTTTGCCCTTTTGTCACTAACCACAACAGAAGTCATTGCTGGCAGCAACTCTGGGACATCAACTGTAGACAATTGAACTTTATGTCTAATCACCTACTTCCCGTGTCCATTACATTGAACCACTGGCACAATAAATAGACAACTGATCATAGTAACACAAGGAAGAGCCAATCCCTTAAAACCTAATGATTTGCAACAGTTAAATGTAGGCATATCTAACCAGAGATCGATATTATAACCAAAATTTCCCAACATTAATCTTGTGAGGCATTATGCTTTGTCAACTCAAATGAAAAATAATGGGACTTATTGATAAGATATTAAGAGTATATGGTCAATCAGACGGTTGAATATCTAAATGATATCAACAACAAAGCTATGTAACAGCTAACGATCACCAAAATAACAAGACAAATAAAGCAAGAGTATTTTCACATAAACAACAGGACCACACAAGCATAAAGAATTGTTGTGTTAAAAATGCAGAAATTAGCTTTTAAAAAATGAAGTCAGTGGAAGATAGAATGGACTCATACCCACAAAAAAAAAAAAAAACACACAAGGAAAAATTAGTTTTCTAGGCACATAAATCTAAATAAATGCATAAAATGACAAACAGGAATGCTAAAAAGATATCAGAATCAGTCCTACTTTTTCCAGCTCCTTGACTCCTTCAGTGTACTCTTTCCTTTCCAATAATGCAAGTCCCAACATATAGTGACCCTGTCATGCAAGCGGAAAGGACGAAGTTGGATTGAATGACAGTAGAATATGCCTCCACAATTACACGGGAGGGAGTCTATGCAGCAGGCATGCTTTCGTGCATATCAGAATGCTACGGTATACCCATAAAATAGCTAGGATCCAAATTTAAATTCCAACCAAACTATGTTGTTTTCATCTGCAATTACATGAAGATGTTTAATTTTTTTCAACTCTTATATGGTCAGACCAAGAATTGATGATAGAGATAGTCAGTTGACTTTCTGTTTCAAAAAAAAAAAAACGCAAAACCTGTAGGTTGCGGTGATGAGGAGCCAGGACCCAAAGAAACAAACATAATTACAAGAAAATACTTGCATTTCCACCGTATTTAGAGGAATCCAATGGCACATTGCCTTTTTTTTTGGGAAATATGAATTATTCCTAAACTACTAGCAACACGTTGAAAACCCATAGTAACAAAAGGCGGGGCATCCTATCAGAAAGCCATCTAATTGGTTTACAAACTCAACAAGATTCAAGCAAACTGCAAAAAGGATTACAAGGGACCCGCGTAAACAGCCCGCATAAGAACAATTAACTACCTTGACAGAGTTGAGATCGAGCTGAACGGCTCTCCGACAATCCTCTTCGACTTTCGTCCAATCACTGAATTTACAAGGACAACAACCCACGACCCGAGTGAATTCCGAGAATGAAAAAGAGAATTTAAAAATTAAAAGAAGAAGAAGAAGAAGAGAAAAGGAGAAGCAAAAGAAAGAAAGGGGAAGGAGCGGGAAAATACTTGCGTTTCCGGTGACACAACGCACGATTCGTCCAGTAAACGGCAACATTAGGGCATAGTGTAATTGCCTCCAATTTCAGCAACAACCGAAATTAGTTTTGTTCTTTTTAAAGAAAAAGAAAAAGAAAATGAAAAAGAAAAGAGAAAGAGAAGGGGTACCTCGGTATAAGCATCGATGGCAGCCCCAAATCGATTCTTGCTGAAGTAAGAGTTGCCGTTTTGCCTCGACAACTCCGCTTGTATCGCCGCCCGATTCTTCGCTTCTCCTCCTCCCATCTCTCTCTCTCTCTCTCTCTCTCTCTCTCTATGTAATATGGTCCTCCAATCTCCGAGGAGCTCCCAAAAAAATACAACAGAGGAGGGAAGCGGATCCTCTCAATTTAAAATTATGTATATATATATATATATATATATATATATATATAAACCCTCTTTTTATGTCTGCTTCCTCAAGAAGTTGCTAAAACACAACAATTTTCCAACTTTCCATCGGGAATTCGACTGCAATTATACGCACTAAATGGGGTATTTTTCAGTTTTTCTTTTTTTTTTTCTCTTTATTTCTTGAATTTTCTGGGAAGAGTGCAGTGGAATGGAGTCAAATCAAGAGAGAAAGTTTTAAAAGGCAAAAAGGAGGAATGATCATTGAAGGAGCATTTCCACTGAAAGCAGCGCAACCCTTCCACGAAGGAAAGTACCCCTTCCGCGCGAAGGTTGAGCAGCCATTCGTTTACGCGTCGGGGACCCAATTATTGCTAACACCACGCTTTTTATTTCGGTGATTTAATTTTCGTGTTCATAAGGGTTTTTTTTTATATATATATATTAATTTTTCTTTTAAAATTTTTTTATCGATGGGAAAAGTTTCGTAGGTTTGTTGATTGGTGTTTGAGGTGACTCCTTCGTGTCATCGCATTTTAATTAATTTATTTATCTTTTTATAGTTTATTTGCTATATTACTATGACATTGGTGAAACTTGGTCTTGACCCATGTTGTCTAATCCTGTCCCGTTTTGAGTCTTCTTCCCCCTTTTTTATTTTTTATTTTTCTCTTGATCGGAGGCAAATCTGGACATGAAAGGGAGTTCTTTTGAATTTACCCAATCTTTGAACTCATTTGACCAATTTAGAAGCCTCCTGGTCCAGGTTCAGTCGATGCCTCGGCAAACTCTACAGAATCATCATTCACATCCATTTCTTGCTATGTTCTCTCACAATGAGCAAAATTAATAATAATTTTTTTCTTACAACCAACCAAAAATAAAAAAAAATAAAAAAAAAAAGGGCAAGCAATGCATGCCTCGGTGGCCCGTAAGCAATCACTTCCCTTTACCCTTACGGGGAAGTATGTATATGTGAATCTGAAAGTTTCCGAATTGGAAGCATAAAATTAGAATAACTAGCCATGATACTTCACGCAAACAAAGAAAGTACCCTGAGAATAATGAAAACCACATTTGTTTCGTTGACCAATTGTTGCGGTTCTAAGCAGATGTGCATGCAGTGATATTGGACGCATACTTGAAATATTACCTGACATGAAGAAGCACCGTTGTTCACCAATACATTAAATGAATCTGCATATATCCAGCATTCCAGATTCAAAAGTTCAATCGTGCGGCACTAGTTTGATTCACTCTCCATTTTGCTACAATGAGATGGATGAAGCTGCTAGATATTGACCGAACAGACAGCCTACTTCACTGTTATATATCTTCCACTTCGAGGGGGACAACAGCAGCAACAACAACAACCAAAAAATAAAAAATAAAAAAAATAAAAAAGAAAGGCAAGAAAAGGGGTATCTTCCCAGAATGAAGCTCTATTTTAAATGCTCAGCAGCTGGTTTTACTTAAAACCAACATCAAGCAAAAAAAGGCGGGATGCATACGAGAACCAACCGATTGGGCCCTGAATGTGAATGAGAATTACCTTTAGTTAAGACGATTGGGCCTCGATCCAACCGGGTGGAGGAGGAGGAGGAGGAGCAACGGGGCGGAGGTGGCCAGCAAAGAATGGCGGGCCTCCATGCCTCCATTCACTGGCAAAAAAAAAAAATAATAATAAGTAGAGGCCCAAGCCCATACATACATGTCTCTAATATCTACAGTGGGCCCTGAATGTGAATGAGAATTACCTTTATCCCCCTCCCACCAAATCGATGTTCTCAATCAGTTGATGATGAAAAAATAATAAATAAATAAAAAAAGCGAAAGTCGTAATTTTAAAACGTTCCGCCACTCCCACTTGGGGCCCAATCCCCCAGGGGCATACGTCGAAACTTCAACATTCCTTCTACTCTATTTCCTTTCCTTCCTTTCGGGGGCCTCACGGCTTCCAGAAGCGGAACGGGTCATCGCCTACCCACTTGCCCGACTATTAATTAATTCTCCCATTTCCCAAACTACCAACACTGGCAGACCCCGCCGCGTAATTGAAAACGACAAAAGTGCTTACTTGTAGAACTCAAATTACATCGCCCTGCGCAATCGCCAGGAATAAAAAGCCCATCAAATAATATATATTGGTTTTTAGTGATTTGAAAATATGATCCACTTTGCTAAAGATTATGAATTACCGTATCATTTGATTTTGTTTGAACTGTTTGATTTTAAAACTTAAATAATTGGACTTGATTGAAAAAACAATTATTATCTATTTTTATTTTTATATAAAAAAGGGGAAATTTTGCTCCAAATGAAAAACCCCCTACACACCTTCACCTCACACCCCCACCCCCCCCCCCCATACAAAGGAAGTCTTCTTTATTCATTTTATTGAAGCCGAGGCACGCCCGCGGCAGGGTGTCCCACGTACAAGTACAATACCCCACCCAGCGCATTTGCATCTCATCGCCAACAATTCCAAGATTACAGGATCAGCTTCGAAACAACAGAGCTTCCTCTCCAGGTTGTCGGTCACTCTCGCCATGACCAACTGCGAGAACCCACAAGACCGACAGACGGTGGTTCCAATTCTAGACCTGGAGTCCGTCAAAGTGATCTCGCCGGTTGGGCGGGGCGCCAAGGGGGTGGTTTTTCTTGTGAAGGAGGAGTTTTCCGAGGAACTGTGGGCGCTGAAGGTCATCTCGAGGGACTTGGTGGAGAGAAAGAGAAAGGAAAACGATGACGGTAATGAGTACAAGAGAATTAGCTTTGAGCAGCAGGTTTTGAGCCTTTTCGAGCACCCGCTTTTGCCCAGATTGCGCGCAGTTTTGTCCACCGAGAAGATTGTCGGCTACGCCATCGATTATTGTCCCGGCCGCGATCTCACTTGCTTGAGGAAGCAACAGAGCGAGAAGATGTTCTCTGTTGACGCTATCAGGTAAAATCCAAAATTCAATCCGACAAACTTTTGTCTTTTGTAGGTTTGTTTTTTTATCTTTCGTTGTAAACAAAAGAGCGTTCCCAATTCTTCTACTGTACTGCAGGTTTTACGCCGCAGAATTAGTGATTGCCTTGGAATATCTTCACAATTTGGGAATAGCCTACAGAGATTTAAAGCCCGAAAATGTCATGATTCGGGACAATGGCCATATAATGCTCGTAGATTTCGATCTCTCCACCAAGCTTCCTCCTAAATCCAGCCAATCTTCGCCAATTTCCAAATCGGAGCCGAGGCCCAAGTCAGCTCGCAAGAAACCGTTCTTTTCATTTCGCCGACGCGGCCATTCAGGTATCTCGCCGAACTACTTGTCGGAACGCAGTCCCAATTCGGCGGCTACCGAGGTTGTCACGTCCGAAAAGTCCAATTCTTTCGTGGGAACCGAGGAATATGTGGCGCCGGAGGTGATCGAGGGCCACGGCCACGACTTCTCCGTCGATTGGTGGTCCCTGGGGGTGGTCCTGTACGAGATGTTGTACGGTATGACGCCGTTTAAAGGTGCCAACAGGAAGGAAACGTTTTACAGGATTTTAACGAAAGCGCCAGATCTAGTCGGGGAAGCGACGCCGTTGAGGGACCTGATTGGGAAATTGCTAATTAAAGACCCCAAGCAGAGGATCAGGCTGGAGGGGATCAAGGGCCATGATTTCTTTAGTGGGGTCCATTGGGATTTGACATTGGCAATCTCGCGGCCACCGTATGTTCCAGCCATAGAAATTGGGAATAATGAGGGCATTGACGGAATTGAAAATGTTGACGTGGAGTTATTTGTCCAGGGAATTTTTGCAAGCGACGAGGGAAAAAAGCAGGCTGACGATACGGAGAAGTGGAAAGATAATGACGAAAAGAGTAACCAAAATGAGGAGAGGAACAGAAATAATGGCATCTGTGTTAAAGGACTCAACAATCAACCTCATCAGGAGACCGAAGATTTTCCTGCTTTCTAACTTTTTTTTTTTATTCCTTGGGAAAACCCTAGAGTAAGGATGCATGTAGAGGATAGAGAAGAATTATTTTTTGACCACAGTATAAATACAATATTAATAGTTAACTAAAGATTAATAATCTTGTGGGCTACACCGTACCTGGGTGTTAGCCATCCTACCAACCTGCCACGGTCTTTGTAATTTTCTTGCTTGCCAAGCTGCTGTGGAATCTTATTGCTACAGAAAATCGAAGTGTACGAATACCAATAACCTTATTTTTATAACAACAAAGAAATAAAATGGATGCATTTTTTTTAATTCATTCAATTGGACGGGGGGGGGGGGGGGGGTGGGTCAAAAAAGGGGTGCCTCGCGTTGGTTGAGACTCTAGATGTGCCACGGTACGTTTAGTCCTCGTCAAAATGATGGCAGGCGTCAGGAATTGTTGGCACTGTTGTTTACAATAATTATTAAATTTTTATTCTTTTGTCCAGCTGAGAAACTATTCTTTTGTGAGGAACCAAAGTTAGTTCTAGATGTTATCAGATGAAATGGGTTCAACGCGGCAATAACGTCAGCGATATCATCTTCAAATGATTTAATTGTTGTAAGCTCCACAATTCTATTATTAAAAAATAATATTAAAAAAGAGTAAAAAAAAAAAAAAAACCAAGACGAGTGGGGGAGTTGTACGCATGGTTGTAGGGAAGGGTTAAGAGGAAGGTTTTTGTGTAACATGGATAAGTTTGTTTCTTTTATGGACATAAAATTTCTTGGACACTGGTTTTTGCTACTCCTTTTCGGAACTCTTTTGCATGGATGGTTTTGAGGAGACATAATACTGTGTAATAACTAGGCACCCTCCAGGTGAGTGTCCAATTTGACCTACGAATGAAAATGCTGGTAAAAAAAAAGAAAGAAAAGAAACTTAACACATTTGGGACAATGTCAACAATATTGCCCACAGCATCAGATGTCAAATGCAATGGATCGAACCTTGCATGTGTCATGATATAAATGAATCATAAAAGGAACTTAAAAGTTTGGGGGCCAAGGGACCCCAACTGTCTAGAAAAATAAAAATGGGACGAGCCTCTCTAAAACAGAGGGATTGGCTTCTCATAGCCATTGTCATTAATATTATTCTCTGTAATAGGACCCTAAAAAGAAATATTTTACATGTAACATAGAATTGTTAAAAAATGTATTTTAGATCCATCTAATTCACGTATAGTTTTTTTTCTTCTTCTTCTTTTCTGTTCTTTTCAGAAAAAAGTGTACAATTAATCATTGGATACCTGCATATGACTAAAATGCATGCCAGCATCTTTCACCATTTTAAATCATAGAACTTCAAGGTCACCTCTAACCCCTCTCACTAAATTTGTATCGTCCCTATATTGTCGTGACTCGTAACCACAAGCCTTACTTTTACGCAACTTGACAAAAATTTTGAGTTTTTTAAACGTGGTGTTTTCGAGTGGTATAAAGTTGTTCCTTCATGGAGTAGTCACAGTTTGGGGCATAAGTAATTTACCATACCAACAACACTATGGAGAATGGAGACTAGAATAGCTACAAAACCGCACCCATAAACAGGCCCCACATCGGTATCATTTGTACCTTAGTTTGGCGGTACTGCAAAACTACCCTCGCGGGCCTTTTTGCGCTTTTTATTAGTGAACAAATTAAACCTTTTTGGTCCCTCGAACTTCATGATTCCATTATGTTGGTTATTTTATCACATGCTGTCATATAGCAGAAAACGAAATCGCGGCTTAGATATTTTTTTCACCTGGGCGAGGTTAGATGATTACTCGACATTGGTCCATTATCTTGATACGAAACCCCAATTGCCGACTGGACCGAGATTTGGCCTGTATCTCTGGAGCAAGGTTCCCAAACTCCAAATTACTTCTGACATTTTGATTCCGGCCAACAAACAAGACCTTGTTGGACAAGCTAAGATCCGTAAAGCGTGAGCTACTTCCTCCGAAGCCTAACTTGTAATCACCAGCATCAGATTTTCCATTTACCAAAAAAAAAAAAAATTAAAAAAATAAAAAATAAAACAATTCGGTTTCATCCTGCAGAGATATTATGTCACTAACCCACTGAAGTCCGCAAAATTTTTCATCCTGGGTAGCAGCTAATTGTGTATCGGCTTACCCATCAAGTCTATTCAAGACCCAGTATCAATTAGTAAGCTGAAAATAGCAGGGTGCTTTGAAAATCTAACTCCAACAGAATTCTGGCATCGTTGACAGGTTACGGATTCCACATAAACTTCGCCCGTGACGGTGAACCACCATCTTCGAAAGTAAATGATGTGGTGGAGTTGCTTTTGCAAAATAACATGACACGCAAATATTTGAATAACAGTAAAGCAAGATAACAGAAAGGCAAGCTTTAACAAACAATGTAAGGCAAAATTTTAATAATTGACATCCCATCTGCTAAAATAGTAACCAGAGTAAAATTAGAAGTAAACACTTGCAATGCGCTGAAACTGCCTTCAACCAAGCAGAGACAAAATCAACATTCGAGTGCCAATGCTCACTCATCTTCCTGGCTGCGCAACCTGGCCAATTTGTTGGTAACGACAATATCCAACTGTGCCGCACGTTCCACAATTTCCTTTCTCTTCCGGGTTGACACATCATGTGCAATTTCGGCACAGTAAGTCCTAAAATTAACTCAAACAGTGGGCAAAAATAAACAAAAATTGTGGAGCGTCACAGGATAAATATGAACCTTGATATAAAATATGAGGAAGAAAAGAGTCGCATACCTGTTGTGCATCATTAGCACTTCCAGCTCCTTAACGTTGCGCACAACAAATTTCTTAAATCCATTGGGGAGATAGTGGCGTGTTTTCTTATTGGAACCATAACCAATGTTGGGCATCAGGGTACATCCTTTGAACTTTCTCCTGACCCTCGAATCAATACCCTTAGGCCTCCTCCAGTTTGGCTGCCAAAAGAAGAACATGCAACCAGCACAGCCTCAAAATAACAAGAAGCACCCTAAGAAATCGGGTCAAAAGCAACGGAGAATGGCACCCTAAAGAGAGAATAAAGGCAATGGGAGCAATGTGGGTCAGAACCAGGCCCCCAAAGCAAGCATCCAAGAGGGACATCGAGGGAGCAGACAAGTTGACCTATAAAATTCAATTTCTGTGCACCTTACCATGCTACCTTCATTGTTTACATAATCCAGAGCATCGGCTTATTGTACACATAAATATATAAATTTGTGGAAAAATCTCTTACATAAACAAAATTGTGAACAAAGAATGATTGATACATTTGCTAACCAAGTTATTTAGACAACCTTAAGTGCAGTCCACAGACTTGTAAGAACAGGAATAACAGGACAAAGTGAAGAATATCAACCGAGCCGTCAAGCATTAAAAGATATAATTCCACAAGTGTGCACCTTTACAGCAATCTTTCGGTCACTTTGAGGCCTCTTAAATTTCTTGACGCGCTTCTTCACAATCTTCTTGCTGAGCAACGGAACAGCCATTGTCTCTACGGAATAGACAACAGTGGCAGAGAGGAAACTCATAAGCATTGGTACGTGGGACATAAAGCGAGGAAGAAAAAGGGGGTTTAGATATATGAGGAAAGGAACGCAGGACAACCACATTATAAAATGAGAACCATCGAGCAAACAGAGTAAGAGGAAAAGGAAGACAATCCTAGATTCTACGAGAGATGCATACATAGAAGCCATGAATGAGAACTATAGTTTCGGTCAATTCTCCATTTACAAAGACAGGGCAACAAGTAGATCAACTAAATCACGAGTCGCAGAATTTAACTAAAGATCAAAGGAGTTTCAGAGATTATCAGGGCAAGGGGCAATCGAAATGAAACGAAGAACTGGGCATGGTACCTGTTCGAACGGCTGTGCGGCTGCCACTCCCGTTGTACAACCCTGCTTGGGTGGGAGAGGGTACGCAGGGGGACTCAGGACTCCTAGGGCTTTTCTATAAGGAGGTAGTTTGGGTTGGTGTTTTTTTTTTCAGTAAGCAGGAACCCTAAGTTCCATCTTTCTCGGCTGTTAAACGGTGGGGTCGATGACGGCCCATCACACTAACCTGATAGGCCATGGGACAGGCTCGTCGATAACATGTCATACCGCTGTGCACCTCGGCTTTCGATGACGGCCCATCAAAAGCCCGATTCACCCTGGGGTAGCTCATTGATAAAAACGTCGTGTAAGGCTGTGCAACGCGGCTTTGCAGGAGAAGTCCGCAGATGATGCTTTTAAATTCTTTTATTTCTCTTTCTCTGTCTGTGAGCTTTTTTTTTTTTTTTTTAAATAAGAACCAAAGGAAAAGAAATTAAGAAGCCCATGGATGACGTTTGTTTGATGCACTGCTTGCCAATTAACAAGAGTTTGCTTGTAGAAACCCATAAAAAAAAAAAAAAAACAAAGGGAAAAACAAGGGTTCGCTTGTTGAAAATCAGATGAATGTCTAGTAAAAGGGTAAGTGAACGGCGTGACGTACACTGCAATTCTCTGGACATGGTAATGCATCATCAGTAGGTCTATTGATCACGAAATGGATGAAATCGGAAGTCTAACACCAACGCTAAGACGCATTTTAAAGAGCCACTTGGTGGCCAACTTCACCCGGCCGATTGCATCATATCCAATACATAAATTTGCAGTCAATTATTCTTCTCGTTAGATAAACTGAAACACCCCCCCCCCTCCCCCAAATGGCCGGGGGCCCCCTACCAAAAAAAAAAAAAAATTATTCAACTCAAGGGGAGAAAATGATAAAAACACAATTGATGTAAAGAAATTAGTGACGAAGCTGACTTACGGCTAATATCGTTGGTTGAATAGTCGAAGGGGTTGGTAAAATATTAAGTGAACATCCAGAATTCGGTTCGGAGTCAATTATTGCAACCAAGTCCAGAAACACTGTTCTCACATTTTTGATGGACTTTTCTTGAGTTTTAGCCTTTTTTTTTTTTTTCCTTATAAACATATCATCTCAGTTTGGCGACAATTCTTACTTAGGTTGATCTGAGACATTTTCTCTCACATTAAAATGAGGACAGCCCAGATGGAGTGAACTCCACATGAAACCTTTTCGCATGCAACTAAAGTCTTACATTAATAAACATTTCTCTTACGTTAAACCTTTTTCAACAAAAATGACGATGTACAACTGTAAATAATTTTTTTCTTTTCAACCACAATCGAGAGACTAACAGGACATTTCAACAGCCTGTTGTTTTCAGTTTCTAGTTAGAAAAGGGACGAGATTTTTCTGAAAACGTGGTTTCCAATTACAAAGCAATAAATCCTTGGCAATTTCCCTGCAAGCTTCGTAGCCGGAGAAAGGGCCTTTCAAAAATCTGAAAAAGAGCCAAACTCCACGTCTCCTCTTCAACTGCCAAATGCACGGTATCACTTTCCGAGTAATATATTATTGTAGATCATGTCACCCATGCAGGTTCTAAATGGTTAGTCCCAACCATAATGTATATATTCTACCATACATTTGGCACCTGCATGGGTGACATGATGTACAATAATATATATATATATATATACACACAAACAAAATATATTATATACACGAGGTGTAATCAAATAAATAAATACTACGAATATAATATATGAAAAAAAAGCATAAAAAATGCCAGCAAAGTTATATTTTATAATTTTACATTTTTTACTAATTTTCATTCACATTAATTTGATCTATATGCATGTTTTATTAATTTAAGCTTCATGCATCATATAATAATAATAATAATAATAATAACCACATCGGTGTCAGGGGCGGGGGCGACGGATTCAATATCTCCAAATTCTCCATTCTAATGGCGTGGTCCACGGTTCACCTCTAGGCGACCAAAATTTCCAAGGCCGCATTTACTGCTGACCTTTACATTTGATTATTTTTATAAAGTGCTTCGCAGCTGACTTCGGTAAGCCCCTTTCACTCCCTATATATTCTTCCAAATCTATGGCGAGGATGAGAATCTCACACTCTTAAGCTCCAATTTACAAAGCTCTCTCTGATCTCATCCGTCTCTCTCTTTCTCTCGCCCATGGCTCCTCTTTCCTTTGTTCCTTCTCCAGCTCTTTTTCTAGCTCTTTCCTTTTGGGCTCTGCTCGTCTCTCCCGCCCACTCGCTCAACTGTACCTCACAGAAGTTCAGCAACAAGCAGCTGTATGCTAACTGCACAGACCTCCCCTCGCTCAACGCCTCCCTTCATTACACCTACGACTCCTCCAATTCCTCCCTGTCCATTGCATACGTGGCAGCTCCGGCCAAATCCGACGGCTGGGTCGGGTGGGGGATCAACCTCAAAAGTACCGGAATGCTCGGCGGCCAGGCTTTGATTGCTTTCCAATCCAACGGCAAGTTAGTGGTCAAAACATACAACCTCATTTCCTACCAAGGCATCCAGGAGTCCAAGCTGTCTTTCGACGTGTGGAACCAAAGTGCCGAGACAGACGGCAACAGCGGGAACTTTGTGATCTTCGCGTCGCTTAAGGTACAGGACAACGACGCCAAGAAGCTTAACCAGATTTGGCAGGTGGGCCCGTCGGTGACCAATGGGATGCCTGTGAGGCACGAGCTTGCACCGGCCAATCTGAACGCTAAAGGGACGCTGGAGTTGGTGGCTTCTTCGCCGATCGGGAGCAATAGCACGAGTGGTGCTGGTTATAGGAGGATGAAGGGGTTCCGTTTCGGTTTCTACTTCGGGCTGTTCGTTTTTCTGGGCAATTTAATTGGTATCTAATTACAATCTTAGTTCCGGTTTGGGAGAGTTGTGGGGTAGCTGTTGCGGTACCTGTTTTAAAAATTTGCAGCATTTAGGGGTTAGAAAGGAATAAGATCTCTCTCTCTTTTTGTTTTTTCTCAGCGTTCTGTTTAGTTTAATAAAATTTTGATTGCCTGTATGGTCCCACAAACCATACTGCTGGTGGCCGCAGTTTCTTTGAAATGGCGTGTGTATTGGACACTGTTTATATCTTTTTATTTTCCTCGGCCTGGATGACTGGAACTCCGGACCCCCAATTAGGCCGGTTAGAGTCTCTAATATGCGCCCGAAATGGACAAATATTGCTACTTTTATGAATTTCACGTCATGTCACTTTAATAAACTGGCACTGCCCTCTAACTTTTTTCACTTTACCTTGTCCCCACAGCCACTATGAAATTATGACAAGATTCCCTTACGGCCAATCGTGGCCCCTTAAAGTTCCAGCTGGTACCTAACAAAAGGCTCCTCCCACCAACTTTGGAGATGGACCCGCTGATCGGAAACTGTTTCCGTGATGCAACTATCTTCGGGATTAAAACCTGTCCAACCTTTTTACCATTGAGTTGCCCTGCTAGATCTAAAATATGAAAATGGTATTGCTGGATTCGGAAGATACGCCGATGAGAACCCCAATCCATTCTTTATCCTCCAAGGAAAACCATATCAGCCACAACAGCAAGTAGAACAAAAGATGATTCAACATATGCAAAAGGAGATAACTCTGCAGCAATTGCTCCCTAAAAAAGCAACTTCAAGCGATCTTGTTTGTAGTCTTTATGGTCTTTGGTCTTTGCTTACTAGTTGCTGCTGCATTTCCGCAAAAGTGGGAAAAATAGAAGAGAGAATCCATTTCAGCAAAGCAGCGGTACACACACGTGAAAACAAATCGGGATGCCTGCCCCATTTGGTAAGTCGTATGTAAGAATAGTCCAAAAATGAGAATGGTGACCGAGTCTAGAATCTTTTGTTTGGCTATGAGGCGGGTTTGCAGAAACTATGCCGGCAATGTTATCCAATTGGATTAAATAAATCGAACAGAGGTACATCCGCTTGGTCAATGGCAGAAACGGAAATCAAATCCAGTTGCATCAGACGTTGCCACATATCCTCTCCTATCCCGCAGCTTGTGCAGTTTCTCGCATTCGGGTCTTACTCACACCACAGATGATAAATTCTGATCCCGCACACCGTGAATGAGAGACCCTCCGCATAGAGCTCTCAATTGCGATCAGAATTACAATGGCCTCGTCTGGTTTTCTTTTTCATGCTCTGTTCCTTGCTCTGTTTGCTCTTCTAACATTCCCTTCCTACTCACTCAAGTGCACATCCCAGAAATTCAAAGGTAACAATAACTTCGCCAACTGCACGGACCTGCCCGAACTCGATGCCTATCTACACTTCACCTACAATGCATCAAATTCCTCTCTTTCGATCGCCTTTATTGCTTCTCCGACCAAACCGGACGGTTGGGTCGCATGGGCCATCAACCCGACAACAACAGGGATGGTGGGATCGCAGGCCTTGATAGCATTCAAATCCAGCGGATCTTTAACCGTCAAGACATACAACGTTAGCTCCTACAGCTCGATCAAGGAATCCAAGCTGTCGTTCGACGCGTGGGACATGAGAGCGGAGACCGATGGACAGAACATTGTTATACATGCAGCGGTGAAGGTGCCGGAGAAGGCGAAGACGGTGAACCAGGTCTGGCAGACGGGGCCGTCCGTGACAGGCGGTAGGCCCGACAAGCATGATTTTGGAGGTTCTCACCTTAACTCTAAGGGCGTTTTGAAGTTGGCGGGGGAGTCCCCAGATGTCGAGCAGGCTCCGGCTTCTCCTCCCCCTGTTTCTCCTTCTGAAGGGCCACCTGCTGATCCGAATGGTCGGGCTCCCGGGACTGGAATGCGGCATTCAGCCTTCTTTACAGGGTTGGGTGTTTTGATCGGTAGCTTTGTTGGATTTTAACTCGGGTGATTGGCGTTTTTTTTTTCTTTTTCAAAAAAAGAATCAAGGCTCAGAATTTTAAACAATTCTTGTTGCATTCCAAGTGTGAAGCTTTCTCTACCATTTTATCATTTACATAGTTCATGACTTTTTGTTGCTCTTTTTCTTCGCGTGTGTGTTTTTTTTTTTTTTGGTGACGAGATCTTGCTCTCAATACTTAAAGCCATAAAAAATAAATAAAATAATCAAAATTGCAAGAAAAGAAATGGATTTAACACATCATTAATTGAAATATTAGGCAATCAACTTATTTCGAAATTAAAAAAATTTACCGAAGGACAAGAACAAGCAATTTGAGATACGAGGGTAATTAAGATATTTGCATGATTGAAGTTGCCGGCTATGATTTTGTTTTGTTTTATAGATTTGCTTTCTCTTTTTCGGGAAGCCTTATAAGAAAGAAAAAAAAAAAAAGGGGGGGGGGGGGTTTCACCATCAGGCGGGCCTTCTGGTACCTTTACTTCATTTTATTTTTATTATTTCTTTTCTTCTTCCGTTTCTTTTCTTTTCGTAGAATGGAAGGGTCCAAAAGGGACGAAGCCAAATCATAATTAGCTTAACGGCTTGGATTGTTATTTTTGTATAGAGGCCATTCAGTTGTACTATGAAAAATTAAAAAAAAAAAACATAGAAATGCAATTAATACGTTACTTTTTATACCTTCAAAAGCCCAGGCTGTAATTGATCTGTTAAAAACCTAAAACTCGAGTTAAATGCAAACCCCTCTTGACCGGAGTAAATAAGGGTGCAAGTCATCGATCGGTTGACTCAGTAATTTACCCGTCAATTAAGAGCGAGGAAAAATCGACGGTTAGTATAATACGTACGCATCAGCTCGCTGGGGCGGGGCTCAAAATTCTCAGATCAATGATTCATGGTTAAAAAAAAAACAAAAAAAAAAAAAAAAAAAAAAGAAGGAAGCATTTGCATTGCCGTTCAATAATTACGTTTTTCCCACTCATTCCCTGGGCGTGACCGCAACGGATGCCATAACAGCCCCACAACAAGAGGCGAACCCGCGAGCGCCACCTACACCGGGCCTTTACACGTTGTGGTTCGTGGTTGGCGTTATGTCCCTCGCCCGCCCCCCCCCCCCCCCCTCCTCTTCCTATATGTAGCTTTTGGTCTGTGTCGGGCATACATTCTGCCAGAACTAACTCAAGTGCCTCCTCTTTCGTGTCCAAACTTTATATATACATATATGTATATATTTATCAGCTTGAGAGAGAAACCTCCAACAATGGCTTCCCTCCGGTACTCGTCTGCTATGTTTCTGGGGTTTTACCTGTCGTTTTCTCTAATGTCACCTGCGCATTCACAAACCTGCACCTCTCAAAAATTCACCAACGACAATCTATATGCTCACTGCTTGGACCTTCCTTCGCTGACTTCATATCTCCATTTTATGTATGATTCGACGAATTCCACCCTCTCTATTGCCTTTATTGCTTCGCCTTCCAAACCAGACGGCTGGATTTCGTGGGCTCTTAATCCTATGGCCGCAAAGATGTCCGGGTCACAGGCTCTGGTGGCGTACAAGGACTCTAAGGGTGAGGTGATTGTGAAGACGTACAACATCAGCGGGTCCTCTCTGGCCACTGTGGTGCAATCGAAGCTGGCGTTCGACGTATGGGACACGCGCGGAGAGGTGCAGAGTGGGGCGATGAGGATTTTTGCCAAAATTAAGGTCCCATCGGATTTGGCGGCCAAGGGGACGATCAACCATGTTTGGCAGGTGGGTCCGAGCGTCAAAGCCAATGGCTTGTTGACGCCGCATGAAATGAGCGGACCGAACATGAAATCCGTTGGAATCTTGGATTTCAAATCTGGACAGAGTAGTGGCGCTGCTGGCGGAGATGACTCCAGGGCTCAGAAGAAAAATGTACGTTTTGTCATTCTCTAGTTTGTTCCTTGCCCTCTTTCCTTCTTTAATTTATTTTGGCTTCTTTATTTTTTTTTTCGTTTAATAATTTCCTTTGGTTATGCAGTAAAAGTCTCAACTTTGTTCTGTCCGGGTATCCCACGAAATCTGGTCTTTGATGTTTCAATTTTTCAAGCTAATTAAGGACTTTCTTTAATGTTTGTGAAATCGGGGGACTTCTGATTACCTTCTTTCTTCTCTTTTACGTTTAGAAATGCAAGCGGGGGACTTCTGAGTGCCTTTGTTTCTCAGTACAGATTAGTTAAGAGCAGAATAATTTACTCTTTCTTAAAATTCCATTTATGTTCCTTCGAGTTTTCAAAGGTTTCTTTACGTTGACTACTTCCTTGATACAAATGGAAGTGTGATTCTTTTATTGTATATATATGTTTTTTCTTTCTTTTTATGTATAACTGGAATTGGTGAGCAGGTGTGAAGCGATTTGAATTTGGAGTTACTTGTCCTACCAGTTTGACCAAATAAAATACTTGTTGGCATTTTGTTTTTCATGTCAGATTCACGGGATATTGAATGCTGTGAGTTGGGGATTTCTGTTCCCACTTGGTATTATAATGGCGCGATACCTTAGGACCTTCCAGTCTGCGGATCCGGCCTGGTTTTATCTCCATGTTTCCTGCCAGGTCTCTGGCTATGTTATTGGGGTTGCCGGGTGGGGAACTGGCATGAAGCTCGGCAGTGGCTCTGGCATGCAGTTTTCCGGCCATCGCAATATCGGAATTGCTCTTTTCGTCTTTGCAACATTGCAGGTACATCAATGAGTTGCCCAATTTAGTCCATGTTTTGGTAAAGGTCAGGAGAAAATAGAAAGCGAATGAATAAGGACTCTGGTTTTAGATTGATTTAGTCTTATGGCAAACTTCTTTATTCTTGCTATTTCAGATTTTTGCTTTATTCTTGAGACCGAATAAGGATCACAAATACAGATTATACTGGAATATCTACCATCACAGCATTGGGTACACCATTCTCGTCCTTGGCATCATAAATGTGTTTAAAGGCCTTGACATTTTGCAACCTGCACAAAAGTGGAAGTCAATTTATGTTGTCTTGATTGTTGCCTTGGGCGCAATCGCGGCCTTCCTGGAAATAATTACTTGGATTGTGGTTTTGAGGAGGAGGTGCAGCAAGTCCCCCAAGCCTTATGATGGATACGATGGTCGTGGCAGACAACCATTCTCTGCGTGATGATCAACATGATTTGTGCTGGTCTCGCCCCAGTGCGTGGTTCTGTAATACCGTCGTCCACCAAGCCCTCACTGGTTCGGCGTATGTTGTGAGGCTTATCTGTATATGTTATCTTAGATGATTTATTTTTTTTTTAAATATCTATTTCATTTCACATTTTGTACAATGGTTTGGCTTGTCACTGTATGGTACTTTGAGTACATATTGCTGCCTTCTGGCAAAATTGTTATGTTTTTTGTCTTTTTAGTTAGGATGCAATTTCAGTGCATGTTTCTGGTATTAACCACAGATAATGGCAGAAACTTACTAGTGGATTTTTCACTTTGATTTCTTCCTGTTCTTTATTTCAACTATCTCACGACCCACCCCAAACTTAACTGAATCCCAGCGCCATGAAGACGAACTGTCTATTTGTGGCTTCTATTCAATTTCTTCCCGTAGGCAAGGTTGCGGCCAGAAAAAGGGGAAAATTTTACAGATAGCACAATTTTGGAGGGAGAGAAGTTATTTGGTTATATCTTATTGAAAGGTCACAAGAGTCGCAAATAAGAAATAATTAGTAAGAAAATTTTTGTTTCATATATTTTTAAAATAATCAATCAGAATTATTAAAACATTATTATTTTTATATGTACTGTTCTAAGCGACATCCATCTCACTGAACTTTGACTCTCTTGAACCATGTTGCACGTCAAACGAATTTGTTACGGTGTGAACCCTTGTGGGTATTGGACGGCAGCCAATGCCACGTTTGTTATCAACTTAAGCTATATAAGTTAATTTTCTGTCTGACAGCAACGATGTAGGGGGGGGGGGTTTATTAGGGAATGCCGCACTTGCAATCAGCACCCCAAAACCCACTATTTTCAGCAATTATTCACCAAAAGTAAACCTGCTCGAATTGAGACTTACCTTGACTTCTTCAAGTCTCGTAGGCCCTCGTCTTCTTTCTCCCCCAGGCTTTTGTTAGCTTTTTCCTAACGCCTATGCTTGCTTAAGAATTCCAATATATTCGTTGCTTTGGGAGAAGATGCCAGGCCCTTTTCCGTGCAGAGTGGTTGGCTTGTCTAGTCACTGGCAAAATTCAAGTTTGCTTAAGCAGCAAAAGGCCCCTTTCTGTGCAGTGCAGAAGCAGTTGGCTTGTCTAGTCATTGACAAAGTTCAAGTTTACTTAAGCGGCACCCCGGTTCGACGATAGGATCCTAATCTTATATTCTTACGGTAAAAAATGGGTGACAATAGTACATTTCATTTTATTTATGTTTTAATAATGTCATGCCATGTGCGTATAATTGATCATTTAAATTTCATTATTTTAGTAATAATCATTTTTACTTAAATTTAATATTTTATTTTATTTTACATAATCCCCTTTTATCATTCTACATCGTCATATATATATATATACTACAGGAGTAGGCGCCACTGTAAAACGCTGAACATATTGCAACGCTCCAGATGAGGTAGCCGGTTATCCCGTTTGAGCCAACGCATGTTTTAACGTTTTTTTAGTTAATAGCATATTAAATACATTAATAATACATGAAATTAACTATTAAAAATACCAAAATGTTAAATGTCATATATAAGAATCACTTTGTAATTCAGACCAATTATTTAAATGTGACGATGCTCTCAATACATGATTGAAATTATTTGGCGGAAATTCATAAAGAAAAGACAGCGTCCAAAACGATGTGCACTGAGGTAAAAATCATGCGAATCCATAACAATTAATATTCTCAAATTGTTTGGGGGAAAAAAAAATTGTGAAGTAGGAGTGATTTCAAGCCTAGAAAACCTCGGAATATAGAGACTTTTTTTGGGGGGGGGGGGGTGGGGGGAGGGAGGGAGGATTCATTCTTCAATTCAAATTATTCGTCTAGAACGTAAAATATCCATCGGCTTTTTGGAACCTTTTTGGCCATTTTGGAAAAGACGCACATGCATCGGCCATCAATTGCAATCCACTTATTACATTAGTATTTTCCCCATTGAAAGCGACCTGATTTTCCAGTCCAACAACGATAAACGCACCGCAAGGGGTTCCAATGTCATCGTGACGCCAGGCTGACCAAATAAAATAGGGTGATTTCAGTAATAAAGTGAACAGCATTATTGACGGCCATCTGACGTCATTAATTCGTCAGTTACCCTTCGTATTCTTTCTACACCCCAATTTTTTTGAACGATTGTTTATTAATATATATAAAAAAAAAAATTGAGTTCACATAGACGATGAATCGGAGTATAAATTTAAGTTATTTTGAAATAACGTAGCTGAAACGTCAATGCACTATAGAGGCAACGACCCACACTTAAGGGAACTCGTTACTCACATTTTGTACTTAACGCCAAGCAAAGAATGATATCGATTATTGTCACCCCCCCCCACCCGCCCCCCCAACTGACAATCACGAGAGTTGCTAGTTGGCATGAAATGCTTCCATCTCTTACTATTATTATTATTATTATTATTATTATTATTATTATTATGGGCCGCTGGGAAGATATTGCTTCATCACTGAACAAAAACAAAATAGGAATTAAGTAACGGGGCACCTTATCATCTCTTGCCAATTTACGATGCTATCAAATGGCCGACAAAGATCTGGGATGCTTAGCCTGCACTTCTAGATTGATGTTCTGAGAGTCTAAGATTGAGGAATTGAGCCCCGGGGGGGGGGGGGGTGTGGCATGCATCAAATACTTTTTCATTTTACATATGTGACGGGAAGCCCACTGCAACTTACTCACATCACTTTACCCATCAAGCTGCAGCCAGACCACAAATGATTGGGCTCCCTCCGATCACTTCCAGTTGGGGAACTTTTTGGTCAGGGGAAAATGCATATAAATCCTACGGACCATCCTCCTGGGCACCCAACCCCAATAGATCTGGCCGGACGGATTATTAGTTGTATTGCCACCGTGACATGCAGGAATCACAAAAGTATCCCAATTCTGTTAGACCACAGGCAGGGATCCTTTGCGACTCTTATAACAGCTGCGAAGCTTGTTTAGTAGTCGTTATCCATTTTACTTTCCCCTTGATCACAGGAATTCCACGGTTAAAACTTAGATGGTTATAGCTTACCCAAATTGTTGTTTGCAGGCCATGTGCACAGCAGCTTGTTTGAAGAAAGCCCATTTACCATAGTTTCATTTTCAACCAATAAATTGTTTTATTACATTAGATGATCGAAGCATTTACAATCATGGGCTATTCATTCAGCAAGGTCTGCTTTCACATGTAACCACATTTCTCCAGTTTTTATCTGGGCCCGAAGGACAGTGAATTTCCATGTATGACTCTTCTCGGCGAGACCTGGTTAGTTATAGGCTTTGCCGAAGCTTCTGGGAAAGGGAATTGCATCTCTGACATCAGCAAGCCCGGTGGTAAAGAGAACCATGAGATCAAAACGAAGACTGAACCCAGAGTGTTTGACTGTTCCATGCCTTCTAAGATCCAAATACCATTCGTACTGCTCTCTAGACAAGCCAACTTCCTTAATCCTTCAAGCAAGCATTTAAATCACAAAATCGCAAATTAAGTTCTTACGATGGACAATGATATTTGACAATTGTTTGTGGTGTTTAGATGTCAGGCAAACATTTCAATATGCCAATTTGCCGTTTGTATCAATTTGTCGTACTTTGGTTTGCTGAGCTATAGGACATATGACCATTTCAACTTGATAAACTATTGATAGAACACGGAGACTAACCAGGATATCATAGAGAATGGTCAGAAGAACAAGAAAAGTCAGCCTTACCTCGCGTTCAGCACATCAATTCGTTCCTCACTTTGGCTACCAGAGATTAATGGTCCAACCTGCAAACATAGCCCATATTGCTTTAAAACTGGACTAAGTAATCAAACAAGAATTCGCAACAGGTTGCACAATACCATATGCAGGGGTATTAAGCTTACCTTGGGTATGACCATATCAAATGCTGCAACTGTATTTCCATCATCATTCAGGCGTACGTAAAATGGCTCAACTCTTTTTGGATGATTGTATACGATGACAGGCCGCTTATACATCTCGTCAGCTAAATAGCTGCAATTGAATAATAAAAATTGTGAATGCCCATGTTTATCAACTCCCATCCTTTTGGACAATCACTTTTGCTACAAATAATGTCAGAACACAAGTACCTTAGATGTTCTGCTGTTAGAGCAATGCCCCACTCAAGTTTAGTTTCAAATACTTTATCTGTAACCTGGTCACCAAAAGTCAGGAACGCATGTGAAATTAGCTTCTTTGGACTGCACATGTTCAATCAGCTATCCAATGGACATATACAAGCATATATATATATATATATATATATATATATATATATATTATAGCTACCTTTTTCAATATATCCACTGCCTCCCTGTAGGATATCTTTTCAAAAGAGCATGCTACCAGTGATTGGAGACGATCAATGCTGGTTTTGTCAATACGTTTTGCAATAAATTTCATGTCTCCAGAACAATTGTCCAAAACCCATTTACAGAGGAATTTTAAGTAGTCTTCTGCAGAATTCATGGCATCCTGAAGACCCCAAAAAATTATTAGAAGAGGAATCAAAGCAAGTTATACAAAGCTGTTCTTGCAGATGTCTTTATTGAAAGATCTCAAGAGAATGCCACAAGGATAGCAGATGGATGCCCCAGAATTTGTTACATACGGGACTCTCCTAATAACAGAACCATTGATTGCCATACCTCTAATTGAGAAGGCCATTTGGGCCTCAAGCATCCACATCTCTGCCACATTTTTTGGAGATTCCTTTCGATCTGCTCGAAATCTAGGTCCAAAAGCGTAGACATTTCCAAGAGCACATGCATAACTCTCAAGATGAAAGAGACCAGAAGTTGTCAGATAAGTTTTGCGAGAGAAAAAATCTTCAGAAAGCGTGGGTTTGTCAGCCTTCACTGTAAATCCTGATTTTGATTTTGCTTCCAATTGTGATGCTAGCAGACTTGTCTTGTGCAGATCTTGAATTGCAGCAGCCAATGCCTCCCTATTGCTTTCAGTTCTTTTGAGTTCTTCAACGACGTTACTTTTCTCTTTTATAGCACCCTTAACAACTTCAAGGTCGAGGCTTTCAGTATCCTTTGCAGAGTTTGACTCTTCTTTTTTATCAACTTCGCTGAAAAGGGCAGTAACCTGAAACTTCTTGCTGAATCCTTCACAATCTGTGGTTGTGATAATGGGCACTTGCACGGAGAGAAAGCCGTTATTTTGAAAGAATGTCTCAGTTGCGAAAGCCAGGGCACTACGGATGCGCATGACAGATGCCACCTACATACACAATGCAAATAATCTTAAATTAAACGACGGCACAGGTAAGACTAATGCCAAGTCACGGTTAATGGGAATACAAAACATCTGAGAAATTTCTTGCAGACCAGCACTGTTTACCCGCAATTCTATCACGATCTTGCTGCACTTCAATAGCCATGAACTCAAATGACACAGGCTGAAATTATGGAATGAAAATGATCGTGCAACTTACTGTAGTCGTCCGATGCCGAAAATGAGAGCAGTCTCTCAATGTCTCTAAGGGCACTCGTTTCTTCGATAATGGATACTTTGCATCATCCACAGCTCCTATGTGAAGAATTTTATCTGCTTTGAGCTCAATACTGTGCTTTCCCGGGACTGTTGCCTGCTTTAGAACGCCTTGGGCTAATATACAAGTTCCAACAGGGAGTAACCTGCTGGGGGAAGCCAAAGAGGAGTCCACCATAACCTGAGAATTTTAAACCCATAAGAAGCCTCACTAAATAAACGAGGCAAGCTCGATTAATTCGTGGGGAATTTTCAGGTTAGCTAATGCTAAAAATGGGTGTACCTGAAGACTTTCAGCACAGGAACCATCATTAACAAGCAGGTAAACTTCCGAAGCCGGTGGCTGCCTTGCAATAACTGCCTCCACCTTCTCGCGAACTGGATAATTGCCAGCCTGGCGCCTGCAACCGACACCAAAAATCTTGATTATTGGCCTCAATAAGGGCATTCGAGATTGAAGAATTTCCTTGCAGCTCATGTCTTTAGGCCCTGGAGACCCATCACGTGGCTTATCCTTGGCCTGTGGATGTGGAAGCGGCGCGGCTTCTCTCCTCAGCTCTTTGGAAGACTTAACCCACCCTCCTACCACCAGTCTCTCGCCCACCAACCCCTTCCCACCGTCACTTCTTTCTAATATGGCTTTTAAGAGCACCCGATTGGAGTACTTACGTGGCAGAACTAGCGAGGTGGACATGGCGGTGGTTGCAGGTCCTTGAGAAGGCATTTTGGTTTCTTGAATTGCCATTGCAGGATCTTTTGCTGCCACGACTGCTTTTGTTCAAAAGAAGAAAAGCAAAAAAAGAAAAAAAAATGAAAAATAAAAAAAATAAAAAAAGGACAGACGAAACAAGAAACCAAAGACACAATCTTTTGGATTGTTGAATGGAAAAAGTTTTAAGAATGGTGATGGTTCCATGGTGGTGATATAGAAGAAGATGGGATGCTTTGCTTTGGGAAGTTAATTCTTTTGAGGTCAGGAGATGTTGGCCGAGAAGGAAAGGGATCGTTTCACGAATTTGACATCAAATATGTGGCATCCATCGACAGAGAGGTGCAGGCGGGAAGGTTTGGTATTCTTCAAGGTAGGATATTCGCGGGGAGTGCAATCCTTCCAACCGACATCCCATTCCAGAAGTGGATAGAGTTGACCAAGCAAAATTCCATAGCTGAAGGCAACGACCGACGATGGGGCATCAACGTTCCCTGCGTTTGTCTCTCTTTATGGGCTCGATCCACCGCACATGCGGCCCCAGTATATTAGCTTCTCCTTTGGACGAATCCAGGCCCACGTATCAAACAAGTCGCTCGCTTATTAACTAATAAATTAACTCATTTCAGAATGTTATTGTTCAGATCAATTTTTAAGTTAAGGTCAGATCGAAAACTGTTGATTTTGGCTTTTTAAGTCACAGCAGTTCTCGCCAACAATTAGGTTTTTGACTGCGAATTCTTTTACTCAATGCTATCTTTTTTTAATCAATCGTCTGCTGGATACTTCGACGAGATGTACACTCCATCTAACATATCAGCCCATCTATTTGTAATGTCGGCTGGAAAATCTCACACGCAACAGCCATTTTTGTTTTTTTTTTTTTTTTTATTTTCATGGGACCAAATCCATTGATATATATACTCGACAGTGCGATGAGATTAGCGGAAAATGGGAACAAAAAATTCTACCGGAGTAATCAAAGGTAATTTTGAAACGGGTTTCCAACCTCAACAAACTCTAACTCATTTTCCCATCTCGCTCTGGTCGGGGCAAAAGGTGCCCGTGCATCGGTCCAGAGTTTTGAGAACAATACTTCCCAAATCTTGCAAAATAACACACCGGCGCTTAGTTGTTCGCATGCTTTGTGAATTTTTAATGAGTTGGACAAAAAAAAAATGAAAAACCGAAGAAAGCAGCAAGAATATCAATGCCACCGTCTGGCGGCAACTGTTGTTATCTGATTTCGTATAATGTTAACGAACATATTAGCATCGACGGGGAGCATTCGATGCACTTTTAGTTTTGTTGTTTGGCGATACGCACCATCGACAACTCCTTTGAATTTAAAGGTCGATCGTGGTCACATTCATTGTTCACATTTTGCCCAATTTAAGTGAAGACAAAGAAAAGGAGGGAAAACAATGGTCAAGTTAAATGTTAACGACAGTATTTGTCGCTTGTCATATGTCAATCGCTCCTCCCCGCCCACCCTTCTCCTCTCCCCGGTACAAAAAAAAAAAAAAAAAAACCCCCCGAAAAAGGAGCGCCGTCCAGGGGGGCCTTACATCATAAATTTCATGTGAATCGAGAGAAGAAGAGGGTACATGCTCGGACTGCTCAACTACGTTTTCCCTTCAATCCCGCTATGCACTCAAAGGCGGAAGACCCAAAAACGCTTTTTTTCGTTGGGTTAAAATCGAAATGGATGCTGGCATGGTGTGGAGACGAGTTCAGTAAATAATAAGCCACCCGTATGGGAACATTTTTGTCAGCATTTTTTGTCCCTTTTGCAATCTAATTTTTTAAACATTAAATCGAAACAAAAATTAAAAAAAAAAAAGCATATGTATAAACATATGCATCCACTAAACAACCAGATCAATCCTCCGGGTCTTTTCCAACTAACGTGTTGGATAATGTTTCTGCTACTGCTGTTACTGCTGCTGCTGCTATTTTTTAATTTCTTAACCCGAAAAGAAGAGAGTTTTTAAAAAAAAAAAAAAAAAAAGACAAAGAGGGAGGAAAAAGGGGGGGGGGGGGAAAGAAACCTCCCAGTATTGGGCCAATGAGAAACGAAGAGAAGAGCGTCTGGTGACCCCACAAAAGCACTGACACGTGTACTTGTGCATGTTGTGTAAGAAAAGGCCCACTAGTCGGTCCAGTGCGATATGAACTGCCCCCAGCTGGGAATAGCCCGAGACCTTCCCTGCCCCTTTGGGGGGGGGGGGGGGGGGGACACATTTCGGCCTACCAAAAAAAAAGGCACCCAAACTTGTAAGGAAACTACAACAATTAAATACTTTTTCATAACTGAAGCATCCCTAAATTTCCTCTAAAGCGGCACTTTTGTCTCTCGGTTTCTCTGTTGCTATTGTTCGCTTTAAATACGTTGCATACAGAGCACAGGGCCTCTTAAAAACCTGTACACGGCCACCTTTCTTTTGTTGGCTTGTATCTCTCAGTCTTATCTCTTGCTCTCCGATCTTGCCACTTCGTCTCGAGAAGCAGAAGGATGGCCGGGGCATCAGAAGAAGAAACTGTATCCCTTGATCTTCTCAGGGACAAAATGGCTGAGTTTGCTAAGGAGAGGGACTGGGATCAGTTTCACAGCCCCAGGAACCTGCTATTGGCTCTGGTATATGTCTTTCTTTTAATAAATAAATAAAATATTCCTTTGGATGTATGTATCACCTCGTTGTCGTTCTATTTGCCATATGATTCTTGTGGGTTCTTTCTGTCCCTTTGTCCTGTCTTTTTCTTTTTTTTCTTCCTTTTGTTCTGTTCAATCAATACCGTTGTGTTTTTGTTTTTTTTTTTTTTTCCTTTTCCTTTGGTTTTTGAGGATAGGGAATATGGGCAGTGGAATTAATTATGTGGTTGTGTATGTTTCTTTCTGTTTTTGGGCGAGGTTTTCAGGATTTGACCATATGAATTCAGCTTAGACCAGTTGGATGACCTGAATAACTATTGGACTTTGGCTTTCTCTTTTTAACCTCCTTTTTACGTACGGAGGACTAACCTCTAATTGGGTCATTTTTGTCAAGTAAAAACTGTAATGACTGCAGCGATGCTTTCTTAAATAGTCAACCGTAATGACTGTTGTTGTGGCTTGTTTACCTAAAATAACGATTTTGAAAAAAAAAAAAAACAGGTGGGCGAAGTGGGAGAATTATCAGAGATATTTCAGTGGAAAGGAGAGGTCCCAAAGGGGCTGCCCGATTGGAAAGAAGAGGACAAAGTGCACCTTGGTGAGGAGCTATCGGATGTGTTGCTCTACCTTGTCAGGCTCTCCGATATGTGTGGCATTGACCTGGGGAAAGCTGCTCTTCGGAAAGTTCAACTCAATGCTATTAAGTACCCAGTTGGGGTGTGCAAAGGCTCTTCGAAAGAAACACAACAGCAGTAACAATAATGGCACCGCTGAGAGTGTTTGGATAACTGGCTACTTTCAAACTCATCCATCAAGGCCTTTTTGAACCTTTTGCTAAAGTTTGTGCTATATATGGGATAAATGCTGTTGTGTTAGCCTATTTAGTTGGTGCAAGGTTTTGACGGATAGGTCTTAGAATAGAATAAAGCTATCTATAGCTAGCATTAGTAGAGGTGGGTGGGGGGTCGCTTCTTCGTTGCATGGCGATGGTAGTATCGGTGGCTGTATTTTGGCATTTGTTCTCACAGATTTGCATACTGTTTCTCTGACAGATATGTTGATGCATGGTGTGGTGATATCATTGGCTCTCTTTTGTTTTTTTTTTTTTTTTTTATTTTTCCTTGCTTCACTTTTGGCCTTCATTTCCCTGATCCCAGTGATATTTTGCTTTCCAAAGCTTTTTGGATGTCAAGTGATTAATGTTTCTTTTTAGAGAAGTGAAATCAAAAATTCCAAGCCGTTTATACTCTTGTTGTCCAAGTGGGCTAATGGACGAATGAATGCTTGATGGGCTGGAACTGTGGTTGCCGCTGCCAATTTGGCTTCTCCGGCACAGGTGAAAATGATGTGTAAGGCGTGGCAATAGCTTTTTGCTTGACTTTTCATTTTCCTTTTCAACTAACTGAGAATAGCTCCATGTCGCAAGCTTTTGAACATGGTGAATCGCATAACGTATTCGGGTATTAGGTGGTGTCAAATTCCTTTAAAGAATCAAATATTTGTCACGTCAGAGGTGGGAAGCTAAACAAAGTGATTAGCCATCCTATGCCATAACAATGACCCACATTCTCTGGAAAATTTGCAGCTTCCACGTGGAACGAGTTTGGTTGCATTTTGTAAGTACGGTTGATTAGTTGCAGCATATAATGATTTTGTTGGGGGCGTCGGCTCGTTATTATTATTATTATTATTATTATTATTATTATTTTCTTTTGGTTTTTTATTTTATTCGTATTAAGTTCATCGGTCAAATAGGGATGAAGCTCTAAGATACATCCGAGCACGACGTCAGCACCCAACTGCTCCATACGCATTGGCTATCGGATTGGATAGATACCAAATTGGCCCATACGAAGACTTGGCGATTGACATCCACTGGGATTTGTAGCTGTGGGATCTCACCTCCACTCGGTACAATAAAGTAACCCTTTGGCACTGTAACGGAAACATCTGATTCTCGTTTATGCTGTCTGAGAAAAGCAACCTTCTCTCCCCCCCCCCCCCCCCGCAACCTCTCTCTCTCTCTCTCTCTCTCTATCTCTCTTTATTCACCTTATTTCAGTAGGAAATCCCATGATCAGGGAATCATATCAATTTTCTTTCCCATCTAATCAATTGCTGAAATTCAGCTCCGAAACAACTTGGAATTACCATTCCATTTTTTCGATTTTATCTCATCTTGTTCCAATTTGATAGATACCGAAGGGGAATAAGACACGTGTTTTGATTGAATACTCCGCATGTTTTCCAGCGTGGGCCGACTGTAGCAATTAAAAGCGAAGATTGGGAACCAAAAAAAAAAAAAAAAAAAAAAAAAAAACTTGATTTCCAAGTCAACATCCTCAAAATCCCAAGTATCATGTCATATTCGTTTATGTTTTAAGCGTTGGCATTTGTGGTGACATCCGTGTTTGTTTTTTTTTTTTTTTTAATATATTGTTTAGATAGCCTCAAAATAAAAAATAAGACTAAATAATTTGACTCTTCCTCGAATTCACGGTGTGAGTTTAGGAGCAGTATGAAAGTTTAAAAATACGGTAATATTTTGCTCAAATTTGTGGAGATCATAAATGAACTTAAAACTAAAAATTTGAGTGAGTCTATTAAATAAGAATGAGCTTTTATATATATATATGTATAAAAGAAATCTGGTGCGCTTCCCTTTAGAGGCCAGAATATTAATGATTGGCTTGCGATAGTGGGTCGAACTTTAGAATCTAATCAATGGAACTCCGCTCCAAGCGAACCAGACTAGGCCCTCTCAATCCAACTTAATTAAATAAATAGGCCCATTATAGATGCTATTGTTCTTTTTCTTTTGTTTCCCCCCCCCACTGGTAATTACATTATCATTATATAAGCTGCACAGGCCACAATGGGAGTCGGTGGCTGATTGCTGCCGACTGCTGTCTTTTCTTAAGAGTAGAAAAAGAAAATGGAGGAAAAGGCAGCGGGAAGAGAATAAAACTTTGGCAGATGCGTTGAGAAATAAATCAATCATTGGGTTTCCGTAAAACTAAACTAACATTCCTGTGGGCGAAGAGGATGGTAGTAGTAACAATGGTAAACAATAATGAGCGGTACAAAAATAAGGAGGCAAAATTAATATGAAGGTTAATTTCGTTGTCCACAGGAGGAAAAATCTTGGGAGGCCATCAAACATGCTTAACCCTTCGGCCTTTCGCTTCCTCGTTGCTTCTTTCTGGCGACTGGCATTTCTTTCTCTCCATGATGTTCGAGACCATCTTCTCTCTGTTTTTTAACATTGCTTTGTATGATGTCCGAAATGTAGGTCAAGCAACAACATTTTTATTTCACATACCAGGTCCTATCATGTTAAAAATGGTATAATTGGATTCCAGGGTGATCCATCCACCTCGCCAACAGGCTTTTTTTTTTTTTTTTTTTTATAATTCATTCTTTTTAGTTTTATATTGGAAGCAGCCCATACCTTTAATCATGGCTACCACATGGCTTGAAGTAGAAAAAACAGACGCCCACGCCCAGCGCACTGGCAATATTCAATTGGGACGCTCGCATTAGGCCCCGAAATAATAAAAGCTTATGATGATCGTCATGATTAACACTTGGATCCACTTTTAACACCCAACTATAAAAACGGATTAAGAAAAGCAAAGAAGAGGGACAAAGCACCCTGAGCAGGCACCTCGCTGCAGCAATATGCTTAGAAGGGGTGCTATTACCATATCCATTCTATCAAATTCCACAGTCTTAGTGGGATGGTGCCGACGAGCACGTGGACGGCCGAGGAGGCGGAGGTGCAGCACCATAAGGCTAGGGAACAAGCGGCGGCGAGGGTTCTTCCTAGGATCGAGCCGGATGGTTAAATGGGAGGTCGTGGTGGCACCTTTCAGGATGCTTAAGAGGGTCATCATGGATATGACACCTGACGCTCGGCTCGTAGAGTCATACTATTCGTCTCTGCCATTCCTACATCCCCAGATATTTCCCCTGTGTTAATAATGCTGACGCTATATTAACAGCATTTTCTTCGGTGTTTCTGCTATTTTTCTCATGGACTTCTCTCCCTCTTTGATGTTTGTAACAAGGAGGATAAAACCATCTATGAACAACAGAGGACTGTTGGTTGCACATTTTATAAAGTAGAACTACTAAACGATTGCAACTGTAATGAAGGCAACTTCATGTTTTTTATTGATGGGGGGCTTCAGAAGTGAAGGTAATCTCAGCAAGTCATCAATTAAGTAATGCTGGATAATGATATTTGCCTGAAACAGTTAAAAAAAGAACAGAAAAGAAAAAAAGAATTTATTTCTCTCGAAAACGAAAATTAAGAATTAGACCATGCCAATTGAGAATTTCCATAATGGAGCCTCGTTAAAACTTAGCACACAAAATTTCTCCAAATGAGAGTGGAAGATGGGACCTCAAAAACTAAAGCGCCATTCTCCCTCGTGTTTTGGGGCTACTTGTAGCAGCTTTGCGCTCCAGTGGAATGTTCTGACCATCCACCCCCCCCTCCCAAAAAAAAAAAAAAAAAAAAAAAGAGAAACAGAAACTAAATTTTCGGCAACTTATTGAGAGATGCTAGGCAGGCTTCGGCAGACCCTGTGCGACTGGCCCCATTGGTCTCTTCCATTACCCGCCGCGCCCCCCCCCCCCGGCCGCATCCTAAAACTTGTACTCGCCTCTCAAACCTGGCATAGGAACACTGGTTCTGTTCACCGCTGTGGGGATGTGTACTGGTGGGTTGCTACCCTTCGACTCTTTTAAGCGTGAGTTATTTTATTTTCTTTTATTTTTATAAAAGTGTAATATATATATCACAAAAGAAAACGAAAAAACCGTAATCCGCCACAACTCTAAAAAGGCTAAAAAAAAAGGGGGGGGGGGGGGGAGCTGGGGGGGCTCCTTTCTTTTACGCCATATCAGCCGCCCTCCTCCAGCCCCCACCTCCTCCAATTTGATTCGACAAAGACAAAGCCCCAACAAAACAAGCATGACCCTTCTCCCGCTCCCTTCTCATTCTGGAACTCTCCTTCGCGGCCTATTTCTTCTCCCCTACTCTGAGCGCTCCTTCGCTCCTCGTCCTCGTCAATTGACCGCCGCCTCCGCCACCACTGCCGCGGCTACCGTCTCGTTCCCACAACGAAAATCCCTATACTCGCTCTCTTTGTCCCTAAACGCCACCAGAACGCACCTGATTTTCAATATCCCGGGGGCAAAACCTAGTTTCGATGTTTCGGCCTCAGTATCCTCGCAGACACTCACCGAGTCGGAGTCCCCACTAACTGGATCGACTCGAACCGTCGCCAGTATCGTAACTCTAGGGTTTTTCGTATCGCGCCCATTGTTCAATTCCCTGCAAAATTTTGCTCAAAGAACTTTGAATTTCCCCAATCCCAATCAACTCGTGGCAATTCGTGCTCTGCAATACAATTTGGCCCACTCGGTGGGCCCGCTCTTCTTCGCGGCGCTCACGGACCGACCGAGTGGCCGCCTGAACACTCCCTTGACGGTGGTGATGGCGGCTGGCTTGGCCAAGTGGCTGGAGATATACAGCGGGGTTTTGATGGTCAGGGTTTTGCTTAGCTGGTTTCCCAACATTCCTTGGCGCCGCCAGCCCTTCTCGGCTATAAGGGATCTTTGCGATCCATATCTGAACCTGTTTAGGAACATTATTCCTCTAGTTTTCAGTACGATTGACGTGAGCCCGATTCTGGCTTTTGCGGTTTTGGGTACGCTCGGGTCCATTCTCCAGAGCAGCAGCGGCAGGTATTAAAAGACGAAATGGTGAGAACTTGGTAAATTGAATGCAATTACATCCAGTAAGCGATAATTTAGAGCTCGCGGTGGCCTTTGCTGATCGTTCTGTCTATTGGGTTCAGTGGTGTTAGTGGATGTAATACTATAATAGATGAATTTTGCTTCGGACGTATATTTTTTTTTCTTTTAAATTTCTTTTTTTAATGTTAGACTGGCATTTTTTTTTTTTTTTATGGTGGGTTACTGCTTATTTTCTTTGCCATTGGTAAAAGTTGTGGTTACTGCTTATTTCTATGTCATTGGCTGTATGCTTGCTTGATTGTGCATTGCATGTTCTTACCTTATTGTAGACTTATTTTCTTTCGTTCTTTTTTTTTTTTTTTTTTGGGAAGTTCTGACTGCTTGTTTGTTCTTTATTGCTCGAGTGCCAGTTGAAGTATGATGAATGTGATTAGGAGGGAATGGGATGTTTTGGGGATCCCATGACTTCTGAGTTAAGGAAGCCTATATTCTTGAACTCTCTGTGGCCGGTGAATCCTTGGTCTGGCCCCTTGACAAGCAAGCTCCTTTTCAATGGTTCATTGTAACCTTGTGTTTATCTGCTTCATTAATCGCGTCACTAAAGTGTACTATATATAGAGACAGAGACATTTAGAAGCCTTGACGGAGGACGGGCATGAAAATATTATCATGGTGGATGAAACTTTGGAACTTTGACACACTGCTGGTCATGTTTTTTGTTGGATGAAGGCGGGAGGGCATTGTGTTGTACTACGAGCTTTACTCTTTCTTTCATTCTTTCTTTCTTTTTTCATGGTTTTATATTTGGAATTGGCATAGTTTGGGATTGCCTAGTGGTATTTTCAATCCATATTAAATTGTGCTGCAATTCTCAAGTTAATGCACTGGTTTTTCAAGTCGTAGAAGAGCACCATAGGGTCAACAGGTGATGGAGGAAGCATAATTATTACTGAGTACCGATAAACATTGTTCGTGAGAAACAGAGGGTGGGGAAATGATGAGCGGTGGTGCTTTCTCTGGAACTGAGGTGTCACTAACCAAAGGTGCATCTGGTTGGATTATCTGTTACCATGAATTGGAATGTGTTCGGCCGCCGAGCGAAATGGCTGCCCGTAATTTGCCAGCGGTGGTACAACATGGAAGGCCCTTTTTGGTAATTTGGGTACAACCGATGAAAATCCCGATGACGCCTGCAGCCCGATTGTTGGCTGCATGGTCGGAAGCACAAAAATGCTACAAAGCCGACTCCTCATACGCAAATGCCTTTTGTGATGCCGGAAATTTGAGTTGAGTTAGCAGGAGGCTGAATGGGGCAGAATCACCCTCGAGCTTTGATTAATCGCAGAGAAGGAGAGAGGGAGAGGGAGAGGTGACGGTTTTACTAAGTAATTAATTGGTAATCGGTGTCACACGCTGTTTACCCTTTTTTCCCCGTTTCTAATCCTATATATGTCTATGCACGTACACACACACATATGGATTCAGTTACGGGGTTCTAGAACCAAACAGGGTGAAAGTGGAATTAAAAAAAAAACAAACGGGCCAAATGGAAATACAATAATAATAATAATAATAATAATAATGGGGCAAACTGAAAATAAAAAAATTGACCGGGGAGTGATGGTAACATTTTTTTGTTTTCTGGATGTTGATTTCGCGAGATACTAATGTCAAAGCTATAATCAAAATTCTATGTTATGGACTGAACAAGACCCTCCCCTGCTTTCTTTTTTCATCCTTCATGATTGGGTCCAAAGGAAGGAGTGAGATTTGAAGCAGACTGAATAATTACCATTGTGGACAGGTTCGCCCCTCGGGCCCGTGGGGGGGGGGGGTGTGGAGCAAAGCGAAAGCACGTCGTGTTGTTGGGCTAATATAAAGCATAATGCTAGTTCAAGAAAAAGACATTAATTGAAGCATTCAGACCCAGCAATTATTCGAAGAACCCACCCGGTTTACTCGCTTCGCTTCCTTGTTGTGACCCTCCCTCCCCCCCCCCCTCTCTCTCAACGCTGAGTCACTCCCCCCCCCCCCCCCCCCCCCCCCCCCCCCCCCCCCAACCACCGCGCTGGTCTCATGTACTTCCTCTTCAGACGACTTCAGACCTTAAACCCATGCCTCCGTTCCACTGCCTCCCTGCTCCGTTCAGTAAGAACGGAATCCGGTCCAAACAGGCGGCGCACCAAATCGCGGCCGGCCTTTGCCAATAATAAAATTGAAGAGAAATCGGAGTGGTGGATAGTCGACGGCGAAATGCACGAGATCGGGGACCATGTGCCTCCACGTGAGCGCTTCGTTATCCCCAGAGATAACATCCCAAACAGGCATCGGAAGCGGCTCCGAGAGCAGTTCATGCGCCGCACTCGCCTCGTTCTCAAAGAATCGGTGAGTTCGCATTTCTCTGTTCCACCTATTGTTTGATTTTTCCTTTCGGTTTCCCGGAATTTGTTTATTGTTTAATGCTAATTTTCACTTTTAGAATCTACGGTTTTGTTTGTAGTGTTGTATTGATTTATATTACTTGCTTATTCCATGCTGACATTGATCAGAATCTGAATAAGTTATCAATTACTTGTATCCTTCCAAACTTCTTACTAATTTGACGGGCATTACTCGGGGCTAGTATAAATCAATTATTTTTGAGGATGCTTATGCGTGCTGTACTCTTGATTGTGAACCGTAATTTGTTGGTTTCCTAATATGTTTGCCGTATTCAAAAGGAGCATGAGCCTTGGTGCAAAAGATATATGGAACTGTACAATGAACTTAGAGAGAACTGGGAACGTTTGTACTGGGACGAGGGCTATTCAAAGAAAATTGCTCAAGATCATGCAAACTATGAGTCTGCCGAGGATGATGATCAAGATTTTAATCCATTCAGGTTAGTTCATGCCACATATGCCGTGTGATGTGACTATTTCCCCCATAGTGTTCTTGATTTTCCAACTTGTATACTTTAGAAAATACATGTTTTGCTTCAGAATTTGGAAAAACAGATATCTATATATATGTATGTATGTATGTATGTATATATATATATATATATATATATATATAATCATATGTGCCATTGGAGTTAACGTTGATATGATCCTTGTCTCCGTGAGATTAGTGGGCAGTCAATAAACTTTGAAACAGACATGACATCTCTCTGATCACTTGCTACACTTTGATTAGTTAGGTGCACCAACTAGGATTGTTGACATGGTGGTCCTGGACCATTGGACAGTCACTCCAGAACATGATTTTCATTTATGGGAAATATTATCCACAGAAAATATTTATCTTAGTGACTATATTTTGGGTAATAAATGTGAATCTTGATGAGATTTCAGTTCAAACATGACATCTCATTGGGGATAACTCATATACCTTCTTTCACATGTTTACCTCTTTGTTTATTTCAATTCTTGTATTATTAATGCACAAGTGAGTTTTGTTGTATGTTAACAAGATGATGTGATTTGTCTAGTGATGACTAATGTACTGATCTTTTGTTTTGCTTACAGGAGTAGGCGACCTGAGCAGATGAAGGTATGAATATGAGTGATAATTAAAAGATAAGGGCAAAACACATAAACTCTTGTTGTATTTAGTCACAGCACTTTGTGATGCGTTTTGACTTTGTGTTTTTGTGATTTTCAGTGTTTGCAAATTTGCATTTTGTGTGTGAGAGACAAAGAGTGGGGGGGAGAGAGGCAATTTCATTTCCAGTAGATTTTTGTTTGACAAGCACCAAACCATTGGGCATATCTATGTATTTTACTTTAAATATAACTATCACTATTTCTGTGACTCTGTAATGGTATTCTCATTAATCTTTTGTTGATAGACTTCTAAGCTTGTGTTCTGATACTTTGCATTCTTGCACATGGGAATTGCCTGCATTCCTGAGTGTTTTGTATATGCTCTCCTCTAATATTAACAAGAATATGTTTGATATGGAAGCTTTATGACTAACTTCTGGCTGCAGGACAAGGGTTTTGGAAGAAGTAAGCCCAGTGATACATGGGAAAAAGTCAATCAAATTCGAGATAAATTTGAATATGATAGAGAGAGAAGAATGAGGGAGAAAGGTAGGTTTGAAGTTTCTGGATTATCCTGTGTTACATTTTATCTGCAGAATTAGATTCCATGGGCCAAATTGATTGAACAGCCATTCCCATAGGGTTTTGTGAGCAACTGAAACAGTTCATAATGTCCTGACCTTTTTTCTTTTCATGTTGTTTCATCTAGGCAGTCCAACGTTAATTGTGTGTCTTTATATTTTTCCTGCCAAAATTTCTGAACCTGAGCCTGAGCCTGAGTTTTTATGAGCTTGTCCCAGGTGGCCTTATGGTTGCATCGATGTAATATAAATATGCATGTGAATGTCACTTGTGTCTGAGTACTTGCTGGTGTTTGGAGCCACCTTTTGAACCATGAAATTTTATTTGATTGAATGGTTTCTTATATTTCTTTTCGATGTGTTTTTGGTTTGCAGCATTTGCGCCAATGAATGGAGGAACTCATTCAGATTTACCCAATTCAAAATCCAAGTTCCAGTCATTCGACACGCAAAGATACTTCCCTAATGAAAGTGACTACGAATGAATATGTAAAAGAAACTTTGTCATGGTAGTTTGATGCCAAGATCCCGAAAGCCATCAGGGAGTGGCATGTTATGCAGAAAGGTTTTTAGCCCTCGGACATCCCGGCCGTCATAGCAAAGGCCTAAACAGAGTAATCGCAACCCTTTCTGTGCTTTGTCTCTACAAGAACAATGTAACTAGTGATTTGCATGGCAATTCCTTGTGGATGAATTGAAGCTCACGTTCAAGAAATAAAAATCGGGAGGATTTATGTTTAAATTCCAACGGTGCCTTAGTTTTCTTATTCTTTTTCAATAGCACCAAATGAAGGCCCTCTGTTCTTTTGTCTCCGCCTTTTATTGAAGAAGGGTGCTTTCCTATTTTTCCATTTATTTTCAAATTGGGAGTCACAAGAAAAAAGCGTCCAAATGGGGGTTTCGACGGCAAGGTACGACAAAGCGAGAAAAAAGCGTAAAAACAACTGCGAAGCGACGGGACAATGTTTTCATGGAGAATTCAAAGACATGCAGAACCTCCTCTCATGAACTTCTGGTGAGGTTTCGATGAAATTAAACATTTGGACTGATGTTTTAAATTGATGCTCAAGTCCTCTGAAAAAAAGGCATTGTGGTGGAGAGGAATCCCATCCTTCCTGCGATTCTCCTGTATTTTAATCTGCCATGTTTGTTCCTGCAACATCTGTTGCCTTTGTAGCCATTAATGAAGGAACTTGATAAAATGGAAAACAAGGTACGTGTTAAATGCTCTTCACTCAGGCTACTCACCAAAAGCAAGAGAAAAGTTCTCCTTACCTTAGCCCGTCTTCCGTTTAGAATCATGTGCGACATGTACGGCTCGATCCACTTTATGCATTGGAAGAAGGCATTTGGTGGGTCATGAGAGTTTGTATTATAAAGAAAATAACATTGAATGTGGACCGAAAAATCGATGATGAAATGTTGCAGAACATGCAAGCTCTGGTCGTTTGCACGGATCAAAAAGTCAATTAGATTGGCGCGCCGAGCCAGCTCCACCGAACTTCAACAACAACTGAGGTTTACAATCAAAGTATTTGCATTTCACGGAGTCAGATTTTGCACCGTTTCCTATATCACCACAACCCTTTAAAGAGCATGGCGCATTTGGTACCAAGCTGGTTCTGTGCAGATGGCACCTAAAGGAGCCAACATGACTGGTTGGAGAGCAAATGCAGATCTTTTTGGCGGCTGCGCACGGCTTGCTTTCAGTCATATTCCTCCCCGACGTCTTCTTTGCCAATTTCTCTGCGTGACTTCCCGGGCTCTTCCACCTCCTAAGCCTGAAAATATTGTCCATTTCAATGTGTTCAAGGATACATGTGTACTGAAGAACTAAAAAATCGTGTGGCGAATGGTGATCGGGAACATAGTCGGTCGTATTCATAGGCCTCGGTTTCACCACTACAGAAAAAGGTCATTTTGAATCCCCCACCCACTCCCCATCAGCCCCAACGCGGCCAAAAAGAACAATAAACCAGACAAGGAGATGGTTAATTAATTTACTAATAATAGTAACTGGCAAAGTATTTAAATATATATATAAACTGAAATTCCCATTGAATGGGAATTCGTTTACATGATATTATTATAAATTTACAAATGTAGGAAAAGAACACGGTTTTAATTCAACGAATTTAGGATAATGCGCAACAATAACTGATATACCGCAAAAACCAGAATCGAAGGTACCTCAAAGTCATGGAAAGTGCTGGCTGAAAAAGTTCGGAGTTGTGCAGCTCAGCAGCAGGCATTGTTATATCTTGGTATTCAAACTGAAAATGAATCCGAGGATATACCTATGCACATCTGTAAAACAACGAACGAATGAGATAGCCAGATATAGCTAGAACGTAAGAATGGCTCAGAGCTAAGAGTCCAAGTAAAATTATCGTATAAATAAGCCTGGCGTGGATGTAGTGTTTCGTGTCCAACTAGATGGGTTCGCATTAGATTTGGACTGAAAACAGCAAGTCAGTAATCTCAATCGCACCAATTTAGAGAATTTGATCAGAGGGGAATTGGATCCAATGAACTGCACAGCGCGCTCCTGCATGCAAAGAATGCGGAGAACAACACCTATATATATATATATATATATATATATATATATATAAAGAAAGAAAACCCTATGGCAGTCGACCGATTGAAAAAGAGTTGAAAAAAAGGAAAAATACATTTGATAAGCAACACACACGCACCGAACACACGAAAAGAAAGAAAGAGTTAAACATAATTTCGTTGAGAGAGAGGATTTTGACAAGATGAACCGACGCCTAAGGGACGACACGTAAGTTTTAATGGCTTCCAAAAATTACCCGTTTCAATTAAGTCTAATGTGCATTTTCACGTTTTTAATACACAGGCTGCAATGAAAAGCATTAAATCCCTAGCTCAATTGCTATTCACATGCGGCGAAGTTCACTCTACGGATTAATTTTATGGCAGGGTTTTAAATGAACATGCCTGTAGGTTAAAACTGAGAAAGAGTAAAAATGAATTTGAAACCGTCCGTGAGAGGGCGAAATAAAATCTCGATCCGCGCCTGAATAACGAGTACGAATTCTAAAAGATTTGGAGCTCTCTTGATGCGCTCCATTTTCCATATGATTAGCTGGAACTCTTCAAGGCCCAACACGGCACGGACAACATGCGGCTGGCCTGAACGGGCAAAAGACTACCATCGAAGACTTCAATCCTTCCGCCCTTCGCCTTCACAACTAGGCCCCTTTGCTACTTTTGGTGCCAGCCGTCTGGAGTCGTCCGGTACCCCTCCCCCCCCAGGGGCTGTGATCCCGACATGGAATCCTGCCCAGAGCAAGGGATTCTTCCATACATGAAATGATGCGTCGTAGCATAAGGGACCCGATTGATGATCTATCATTTTTTTTTTTTTTTTTTTTACATAGCTGGATTTGTATTTTGGTGCAAAGGGGAGCATTAGTTAGAGAAATCTCACCTAAAAGAAGTCTACTGACAGGTACGGAGGCTCCACTCACGAAATTATGACAAATTTGCTTTGAGTGGCATGAAATATTTGAAATTTGACAGATGTTCAATTATACGAAAATACCTCTAGAAGAACTCCAAACCACTCTCCTATATTCGTAACTTAAACAGTGCGCTGACGAGATAATCAAACTTGCGCTTTTCTGACCTGTGTTATAAGTGTTGTCTTATTCTTTTCCAAGGAAATGGGGGCAGCAGCCAAGTACAGGGCAACCCCACAAAGTATATAATCCCAGAGGAAAATCCCTAAACTTTACTAATCACAACGCGTTTAAAGCCACCCGTACCCTCTATCATGCCATGTGCGAATCTTTCTTCAACTTAATTAAATTATGAAGACCTTAATGGGAACTTCAACAAGGTAGTTAAGCCCAAAACGTCTTCCGGATGAACCAATCACATGAGCCCTTGGAGTAGTTCATTATTTCAAAATTGTCTACCACAAAAAGCCTTCCAAAGATGGTTTAATATCAATCCACATGCAATTATTATTATTGTTTAATAAAAAAATAGAAAGAAATGTCAGTCATTCACATGCACATACATCTGTCGGCTACATATATGATGTCAGAAGAATGAATCATCTTTCAATGAAATTATGATTAAAAGAAAGACCGTATTATTCCTTCCTATCCATTCACGACATTTTATCATTGCATTATTGCCCACGAGAAGAAAACAAATCAGTCAGTATAATGCTGAAGAATGGAAAAAGTAGGCCCCGTGATCTTGAATCCTGCCAATTCTTATTCACGGGTCATTATTAAAACTGATCATTACTCTGGCTCTCTATAAAAGGAGAGACGCAGTGGCAGCATCGAAATATGGTAACAGAAAAAAAAAAAAAAAAAGAACAGAAGAAAGAAAAAACTTTGGATACCTGGAATCCGGGACGATGGAGATGACTACGACGAGAGGGCTGATGTTGTTGTTAGCGCTGCTGATGGTTGCTTTGTTTGAGGGCTCAAGCGCATTGAGCTTTTGTAACATGAGTGAAGATGGGCTTCTGGCTTGCAAGCCGTCTGTGACAAAACCTAACCCGGTTGACCCACCACCACCAGAATGCTGCCAGGCTCTTTCAGGGGCTGACTTAGCATGCCTATGTTCTTACAGGAATTCGCCAATGTTGCCCCGTCTTGGAATCGATCCTGACCTTGCCATCGATTTGCCTGCCAAATGCAACCTCAATCCTCCTGCCAATTGCTAAGGTTTGTTACTGTAACTAAATACCTTCCTCCTGTACATGAAACATCAATTAACTGGTCCTTTAATCAATGTATGGATCTGTTTTACTAGGGTATATTGATCTGTTGAAGTGAGGCAAATATTCAAAAGTACAAACGGCCATGTAGTACATGTAAAGAGAAATCAATGATTAATGATTAGAAGGTTGTGACTGGAATGAATTCTGTGTATTTTCCAACTTTCACCTTCCAAAGACGTACGAAGAGTTATTCAGTAGACACATTCATTGTTGCCTCTCGTCAACTAACCATGTTGGCCCACTGTTTGTCGCTTATACAACTAAATTAGCAGTATTTTGCACCAATTTGTACATAAGAAGTTCTTACGCTATACGCTAATACACAAGTTCATGACCCACATTGTCTTGGTTGATTGAACGCTCACACTCAACTTTTTATGCAATAATTAATGCATGGTGCTACAAATTCATAAGAGTGATAATGATTCATAATAAGTGATGTATTGTTTTCTCCTCGACTCCTCCTTCAATTCTAACTTGTCAATATCCCTGTCACAAATCTAACTTGGTGAAATATGATGTTTCGATTAATCAATCAAACAAGTGTGTTGTCAATGACATAAAATATGTGTTCTTCATCATGATCTTATTCAAGATCCCGTAATCTACACACATCCCTAAGGAGCCATTGTACTTTTCTAGATCAATATTAGAACACCGTAAGGCGCTTTGGAAGGTTGAATTAGGTCAACATTTAATAATTCTCAATTGCTTCCTCAATTCAACTAATTCCCAAAAAGGTGACTCAAAAAATCTTTAATGGTTTTTTCGAATAGAGGAACATATTCTCATGAGATGGCAGGGGTACTCCAAAAAAGGGAGTCCCATTATATATGATTAGTTTGACAGTGAAATCGTATGTGATGAAGGAAAGGTTCAAATTATTATAGAATGTTATTTCTTACTAAAGCGATAGAATTGTAATTTTTTCTTAACTTGTTTATGTAGGGTCACTCTAAAAATGTGTCCCCAACTTACTCAAGTGTGAAAAATTCAATTGAAATTAAATGCCACATAGTGCCATGAGATAAAAAAAAAAATTCAAGTAAAATTTGGTGGTATGACAGTTACCATGAAAGAGTCATATGACCCAAGACTGGAGCTGCCGTATATATTTATTTATTTATTTATTTCCGAAGAAACAATATTTGCTCGACACAAACACAAAGAAAATAAATAAATAACTATTTTGGCTTGAATTTATATCATATGGAAGGCTTTAGTCAGAACGACCAGTTGGCCTTTTTCTTCTTTCAGGTCTGTGGCTTGCAGACACAAAGCAAAGAATGTTGACTAAGAACCACTTTTATTTCGGAATCGGAAATTACCTCCACTCTGGTGCTCCTGGCGTAGTAGTTGTGATCGTTGTTGGCAAAGAGATATTTTGAAATATTCTTGCATCAGAGGACTCTAATGCCCATTTAGCAGTTTTCTTGTTTGAGTCCAAAAATGCCATTGGCTGATAAACTATAGTGGTACCGTATAACATGGAAGTCCAGTTTGGCAGCTTCACCAATAAGCAATAACTTTGATTGCTGCCTTTTAACGGTCAGTCTCAGGGTGAAGCCGTGAAGGACAGCCATGGGATCCAATTGCCCCCCGACTACCACCTTCCTCCTAATCCAATTTAAGTTCCACTCGTCTTGTGTCGGCGTTTTTCATCTACAATTCTTTTTCTGTTTTTTGAGTTCATTTCCAATGATTTTTATTTTTTTTAATAACAGGCCTTCGCAAATAACTTTTGACAACAGACCCTCGGCCATTGGCCTATCATCATCTCATTTGACGAAAACGTTGAAAATGGAGGATATTGCATCTGCCTCTCTTGGATGCCCTATTCGAAGATCCTCCTCGTTCGGATAGACACCAGATGATAGACAATGGTTGCTTACGAGGGAAAGGAGCATTGAATTTGCCAAAACCTCGACAAACTTTTTAAGTGGTGGCATGGGTCGAGAATTGAGAGATTATGTACCACTCAACTCCCAAAATGCTGCTGCACGCGAAGACAGTCACGAAACAATCAAGATTTTTTGGGACCACACATTCCCACTAACCCCACTGACCCCAAACACCTTGCTGCTCTCACACCACGTTAATGGGTCAATCCAAATTTTACGGTGTAATGCTATCTCTATCCATGTATCTAATAGAGCAGCTGCTTTGAAAAACGGTATAGACAAATCGGCATGCTCCTCCTAGCGAACAAGTTCCTTTGGCGCGACTGCAAAGGCAACTCAGCAATTCCAGCCCATTCGGCTATTACTCAACGACCATCAACGAACACGATTAAGCATATTATGATAAATACGAAAAATTTAAAAAGATCAGATAGCAATATAGGAATAGGGTGGTCAAGATGATGACAGGATCCAGGCCGGTTGTGGTTGAAGTTGCAAAGATAGCCAACCATCACAGCAGTAGTATTCTGATTCTAGGGCCCAAGCCTACTCGCCGGCCTATAATCCTAGGAGAATGAAACCTTTCCCGATAAGGGGGTCTCACCGCTTCATTTTAACAGAAAAAGCATCACTAGAGAGTTTCTCCGATGTGAAAACAGAGATCAGGTTCAAGTTGAAGAAAGATCATCGGTATCAGATCAGATCCGGCGGCCTCTAGTCTAGGCTTCCGCATCGGCACAGGACTTTTTGGCTGGGGAGCAAATGAACCAGACGAAACCGTAAGGATCCTTGACCTTGCCCACGCGATCACAACCGACGCACGCGCCCCCATCCACAGTGATCTCCCCCTCTGCAACAGCTCCGGCGGCCACAGCCTTGGAGATGGCACCTTCGACGTCTTGGGTCTCCAAGCAGAGAGTAATTTCAGCCACGTCAGTCTTCACTCTGGTCAAACTCAGTCAAAACATTCACGGTATCAACGCCCATCCAAATGCGAATACCAACAAATGAAAAATGATCAAATCGCCAGGGGGGGGAATGGAACGGATGACCAAATGCACCGAGGACGTGAGTGGAATTTCACCCGAAAAATTGTCCACAAAAAACAAAAAACAAAAAAAAAAAGGGACCACTGGCAACGAACAAATGATCACAACCGAACCCGCAAACACACGGAAATCATATGTGGACAAATTATGGCCCCCTTCCCCAACAAAAAATCCGGAGAAACAGAAACCGACTAGTCTCAAAGCAAAGAAAGCAAGAGTAGAAGAACCAAAAACTAAACAAAGGGGACTAAAACAGGTGACAGTCAAGAACCAAAACGACTGCGCCAAACCAAAAAAACACAAAAAAAATGGAAAACGAAGCAATAGCCATTCACACGCGGATTATCTAAATTAAAAACAATTATTATCGCTCTTATGACCAAAATAGTAGCATCCAGTATATATATATATATATATATATATATGGAAAAATAACTAATTAAAGCCGTCGAAACCAACCAACCAACATAAAAAAAAAAAAGACTATATTGTACCTCCATCGTTGATAGATCTGAGAAAACAGAATCACGTATACACAATAAATTTTGCGGCGAGTGCGCGCGTTTGGGCCTCTGTGTGTGTGTGTGAGTGAGAGAGAGAGAGAGAGAGAGAGAGGAAGAGACAGACAGACGCATACTTAGGAGAGTCCTCGGCGAGGTCAGCGACGAGAATGGTGGAGCCAGCGATCTGGAGCTGAACAGAGATGACATGAGGGAGCTGCTGGTCGGCCTTCCGCTTGGGCTGAGTGATACGGCCAGTCTCCACGGCACCGAAGGCAGTCTTGTAGAACTGCACGGCGTCGCTGGCCTTGGGAGCCTCCACGAGCAGCTTCGGCTTCACGGCGGTGAAAGCCACCTCAACGTCTGCCTTCTGCGAGCCTCCGTTCCTGTCTTCCTGCTGTGCCATTGAAGGTATTAGAGAGAGATGGAGAGAAAGACCTACAGAAGTTATTTAGAGAGAGAAAAGGCCAGAACGCATGTGAGAGAATGTCACAGAAATGGATAACGCTGATTGGGGGTAGTTTGAGGGGGTAGGGGCTTTGGGGCCACTCAAGCATGCTTAATTTACAGATTTTGCCATATTCTATCACCAGAATGCCCTTGGCGTACCTGGCATTCAAATGACAATTTTTAACTTTCTTCCGGGCCATTTCCTAACATATAATGACAGACACGGAAGAACCTGCACTTTACTTGTTGTAACGGCCGTTGCATTCACCGTTAGTTGCTTGCTTACAACCTCAAGCCTTTCTATCACTGTTTTTTTTTTTTAAATAAAAAAAATGTTGGAATGGGGTTTTATTACATTGGACCGATTTAATGGAGTGACGTGAGGGTATTGGACGTTAAATTTGAATTTTAAATCTCACTTTAAATAGAACACAGACTTCGTAGTAATAATAATAAAGCATAATCAACTGTTTCTTTTGCTTTTTTTTTTTCTGTGGGTAAAATTTTCATAAAAAGGACAATTTGCATTGGTTGCCTAAACAACATTTACATAATAGGACCGTCCGACTAGGGGTTTGTTCGAGTTATTTATTGATATTATATATTTGACGAGTCGCTTGTTGGGGGGGGGGGGTGTGTGTGTGTGTGTGTGTGTGTTACGGCTGATTGTTTACTGATGTCAGTAAATTTTGTCCTCTAAATTTACGCACGCTTTGTCTTTTTGCAAGTGATTACTTTTCTTTAATAAGAGAAGTGATAAAAAAAAGAAAGAAAGAACGAAAGAAAGAAAAGAGACGTGAGAACCGCCATAAAACATTTGAAGCAAGGTGCTCAACCCAAACTATTTAAGCCCAAAAGAAACTTATTAGAGGCAATAACCATGGACTTAAAATCAAATCAAAGAATGGAGAGATATGTTTTACCAACAAATCAAAATGTGAAAACAAAAATAAAAAACACACACACACACCCCTTAAAACCAGGAACTCTGGTTGTGAGATCAGGTCCAAGGAGAAAATATATCATATAATAAATTATTACAAATTTAATGTTATACACAAGCCGTCTTAGCTCAGCCGGTAGAGCGCACGGCTTTTAACCGTGTGGTCGTGGGTTCGATTCCCACAGACGGCGTTAAGACTTTGCTTAAATTTTTTTGTAGGGGACAAATCGCACCCAACAAGAATGGGATGGGACCCACAGATCGGGGTGCTTTCTTACTCTCAAAGGAGGTGAACTGGTACTGGTCACACCTCCTTCAAACACACTTAGAATGGAAGGCAATTCCTGGAAGAAAATTTATGGATTTTTAGAATTGATTTATTATCCAAGCCGTAATTTTTTTACTTTTAGCAACCCGAATTTTGAAAGGAGTAGGAGATTGTACACCGGCTACTTTGTTTCTTTCTCCGTCTTGTTTTTTTGGAACCATTGACTTGGAGATATTGGCCGATGGTCCCCGCACCTTCAATTTGTATTCTCTAGTGTTCGTTTGTATGCTCTCTCGAGTGTTGCAAACAATCTTGAATCTGTCAAGATGAGCATTTCAACGCCTTTCTTTCACCTCACTGCTTTGTATTGCTCCGTGGGCTTGAACTTGACATCTTCCGAGAAAAAGTGAAATATATTTAGGCTGATCCATAATAAGAACTGGGAGCCTTCGGGGGACGAGAGATTATGATGATGGGTTTTACAATCATTTCTCGCCCGATTTTTACAGGATTCCCCAATCGCCCTTGTTCTTTCATTTCTTCGATTCAAGAATCCTCTGACGCTGGAGGAACTTGGATTGTTTTCCCAGCAAATTTTGCTTGAATAAAAACCATTATGTGTATAGCTTCTCATGTTGTCGCCATTTTAATTTTTTGATCAATCAACTACTTTTGCTTTCTTGCCGCCCCTGCACAATTTGTCGACTGTTTTGGAGTCGGCCTATTTTCTTGCCTGGCTGGCCCAGTTATTTCAGCGTTTAGTGAGGCGTTAACCCAAGGCCCGAAACTAACTGAAGCCGGCTTTTCACGCAACCGTCACCCTTCAGATACCACCATCAACCCAAACCTGATACACATCCCAATAACGCAATCAGCCCAAAGCAACCCCACTGGTTGCATTACAACCCCCTTACCAAACGCACACAGCGACGGGGATGCTGAATGATTTAGCTAACTATAATCGGTGCACACTATCCAACATTTACGTTGTCGATAAAAAGAGAGATCTTGGTCATATAACAATAGGCTAGCTTTTGGGAGAAAATAATGAATCGTGACATAATGCTCTGGCTAGCTTTGCTCTCTCATTGTTACTGGGTCTCCACATACTCTTCGGCGCCCACCGTTAAACATGCCCACAGCAGCCAGCATTCCCCAAGCCACCGTCCGCCGGGTCATGCATTCAGCCCAGAACTATGTGCGAATCAGCCCTAAGATTCTTGAAACAAACGCCAAAAATATTGCTACTTAAGTTAATTAACATTCTCTATACGTGTCAATGGCAAACCAGGAGCTCGTTTTCATTTAGTATGACACCCCCTGCTGAGTCGGGCGCCAACTAAGTAGGGCCACTTGCATACCTGTCACTTTGTATTGTTTTTCCCTTTTAAAATGATTTCCGCACAAAATATCATGAAAGAACAACGGTAATTGGTTCCACCCAAAAGTTCTAAACAAGAAACACGAAATATTATAATTTCCATAAATTGATTAGTGGAAAGATGCTGGCTAGCTGGAGAACATGTTATGGGAAGGGGGAATTAGTCTAATAAAAGTTTAAGCAAATTGGATGCCACCAAGAAAATAGCTAGTGGCTCTCCACTTTCTTAGAGTAAACCGATATTTTCATTAATTGACGGGACTGAAAGTTTGATTTAATGGATACAGTAGGGTCTGTAAGACCGAAAGTACAAATTAAAGACGCGCATTTTACGTCTAAAAAGAAAAGAAAAGAAAAAGAAAATAAAAGAAAAGAAAAGAAAATATATATATATATATATATTTAATGACTTTATCACATACATAGCGTTGACTACTTTTTGTTTTTATACGGATCTCGTCTCCCAAACTTATAAGTGTGAATTTTGATATGGCACATGTCATAATTAACAAAATATTTTAGGACTAGAGCTTTAAACCTAATGACTAAAGTTGAAACTTCGAGACCAAAATGTTCGGGTTTAAATCCCATCCTTCATCCATGAAGAAAAATACAAAATGTGTCAATTTGGGTCAAGGATTAATGAAACGGTACAAAATTACTGGCCGCGTTACGGGAGTAACAGATAGACGGGGCAGAAACCGCTGTTTTGCAAAATCCTTCCCCCTTTTTTACTCATTTAATAATTTTCTTTTCTCCTTTCATTTCCCTTCTGATCCCTATCCTTGCCCATCGTTTTCCTTCCTTTATAATATAGCCAAGCACTTGTACCCTCTATTATTATACCTTTCTCTCCTCAATTAATAAAGACAGGGTATGTGCATGTGATGCGAAAAGCTGATAAAACTCCAGTGGATATGGTTGAAGAAGTGTACTGTAATAAAACCAAATGAGTGAACTTAAAACTTAATTCTTCTCCAAGCTGTCATTAACTGAAATTTGGTTTTCAAATGGGAAAAGGAACGGACTGCTACTCCCTCGAGGAAATAAATAACTACTGATGTCTCCTGGCTGACGGGTAATTAGGGACTCAGCCTACACATGTACACAGATTGGTTGAACTGTCCACGTTAATTAATGTCGCTTAAAACAAACATAGATTTGGCAATTAGCTCAGTAGATGCCTATGAAGGTTCAAAAATGTTATATTTGATATTAAACAATATATATGTTTGTCTGTGCTATCACCTGGGGGCAATTTTGTGCACCTTTGACAAAACCGAGAATGGATAATTAACAGGGTATTTATAAATTAATTTGTGGTTCCGGGTAATTAACAATGATTTCATTTAAAAGTAAAAACGGAAAGGGAGATGCCTAAACTAATAGCATTACGTAGCCTATATTATTGATGCCCAATTATGAGGTGCCAACTATTAATTGACAATAATTTTAGTAGACCTGTCACAACAATGGAGGACAAGACGGTATCTCGTCTTTATTCTTCAATATTTAGACGACCACGTTAGGGCATCGATGGCAGAAGAGCGAATATTAAACAATAGTCTGTTTTAGAAGACTGCCGACTGTACGATCCATGTGGGTTATGATCAATAATAGTCTCTCGCCGCCCAGCAACCACCTATCACCATCGTCATCGCCACACAGGCACGCCCAAATTGTCAATAACATCTGGTAAATGGCCCAAAAGAAGGCGACACGCGAATTCTGTCAATTTGAAGAATATTATTAAACGAAATAAGACTTGGAAAAGAAAAGAAAAGAAAAGAAAAGAAAAAGAGCCAACTTGCCAAGAGAAGGCCCGTTTGCACGTAACCTAAAAAAATGAAAAAAAAAAAAAAAAAAAAAAGGAGAATGGGAAAGAGGAGGAGGAAGAGAACGGAATGCAGTGTGGGGACTGGGGAGAGAGAAAATGAGGGGAGGACCCATGTGGGAAAACGGAACCATGTGCGATCATATGGTGGTTAGCCTCTTGCAGGCCCACGAAGCTCCCTTTTCCATCTCCAAACACCCTTCCTACCGAAAATGAAAGATGAAACGTATGCTTCCCCTATAATAATAAGTCCCTTTTTTCCAATAATAATTACTATAATAATAATAATAATAATTTATTGTTATTATTATTATTATTATTATCTGAAAGGAAAATAAAAAGCTTTTGATTCCCCAAGGCCCCTTCCTCTTTACACCTCCCATTTTCAATCCCTTATTTCTATCAACTGTTCATTCCTTTCACTTGTTCTCTGCTCTTGGAATTAGCCTGCCCACCTCTCTCTCTCTCTCTCCCTCCCTCCCTCCCACCCTCTTGTTTTCTTGGTTGGCGTTGTATTATAGATTCTGTGTCAGAGAAGGCAGAACTACATTCTCCTTTGTCCTTCTGGTCATCTCTGAACAAGAGAGGCCCCCCTTCTGTCAGAAACCAAATCTAATTCTAGCCCCAAGGAGCTCTTGTTTTTTTGTTTGTTTTTTTTTTCTTTTTTTTTTGGCCTATATATCTGTCGTTAAAAAAGCTAAGCAACGAGTACAACAGTTGGCTTAAAAGTCTGCATAGGCAACTCAACTGCCCCCAGAAACCCTAATTTCGACCAGAAATATTCTGCTTAACTTCTGGCCTCAATGAATCCTCAGAACTTGCCTCCAAACCATAGTTCGACCAAATTAAGGTTTGCTTGGAAGTTTCTTCGGGCTCTGGCAAGAATGGGAGGGCCCAGACCCTCTACTTCATCTTCTTGTGGCAGTCCTAGAGAGATCTTTCAAAGATACCATAGGATTAAAACTGCGGCCGATAAATCCCTGGTCTTTGCTGTTGGGTCGAGGAGAGCCTGGAGCCGGGCAATGCTTTGCAGGATTCGAAACCGGAGGGGTGGTGCTTTAGCGAGTAGAAGGAGAATCAAAATCAATAAAAAATTCGCGATGACGAAGGTTGATGCAAAGGAGAAGAAGAATGCCAATCAGGAAGATGGGTTTGCTCAGGCCAACGAGCTTAAAAGGCTCGTGCCCGGCGGCGACACTATGGATTTATGCCGTTTATTGGAGGAGGCTGCACATTACGTTAAGTGCCTGAATTCCCAGGTAGAGGTGATGAGAAGCATATCTAATTTCTACTCTGCTTAAGAGAAGTACACACGCTTTCCATAAGTACAAGTTAAGAAGAGAAACGAGAAATCCAAATCAATAGAAGGAAGGGGACGGAGGAGAAAAGGGAGAAGGAAAAATGAGGTGGTCGTTCCATGGTGATTAAATAAAATGTCTAGGAAAATATTTTTAAAATTAAAAAAAAAAGTATTTCTATTTTACAAAATAATTTTAACTAGATAATAATAAAGTGAAAAGCGTGTTAAGATGTACAATCTATCGAACAGTTTATATATATATATATATATATATATATATATATATACTTTTTGATTTAATGAATTATCTTTAATTACATTGTGATGTGGCACACTTATCGTATTGTTTTCACTCGATTATTGTTAATTTTTTTAATATTTTAATAGTTGCATGGCTGGAGCAAGCTACTCGCTGTGAACATGGATATCTGTTGCGTGATCTGTATATATGCTTCCTTACATCTTACCATTATTATTACTTCCTAATTGATTAATAGTCCAATTTGTTACTCCTTTCTGCTGTTAGCTTGGCTTGGATTTAAAGCCTCCACTCCTTCCCCTTTGTTGTGAGAAGTACTGAAAGTGTTGATGAGCTCAGTGTTGAGGTCTATATGGAATTCAAGATCTATATATTAAGGTACGACCAGGCGAATGATTTTCAGCGCTTTTTCACATATTTCCCAAGAGGGGATGATAGACTTCTGAGTTCTTAGAAACAGGTTAGAGTGATTTAAGGAAAACCTTGAACTTTGCACTCTCTTTTTCAGCGGAAAAAAGGGGTATCTGTTGGTAGAGACAGATGGGTCCAGCTAACTCATAATTGTGCTTCCTCCCCTCACGAAAATCCACATGACCCGTGCACATTTCTGTGGTTCTCAAAGGTTTTAGGGTTGTCACCCAGTTGCTTGAAAAGTGCTGACCGAATCATTCCTTTCCCACCCTTGCCCCCCCCCCCCCCACCGTTCTCATATTTGTTTCTCTTGCAGATAAGAGTCTAGTTTTTTATTGGTGAACGAAAACGAAATGTAGAGATTTACATGAAGAAAACTTGGTCAGCGATCCAAGATGACAAGCCTACTCTAATTTTCAAGTCAATTTTTAGAATCCCAAGTATATATTAAAAACACCATGAAACAAATTTGCATGTACTAAATCCGATGCTCGCCATATTGGAGGCAACATTATAGAAAGAAATTTATAATACCAGATTATTAGATAACGAATCCCTAATCCCAAGACAAACACACAGCATGAACCATAAGTATATTTCGATCAAACCTTTCTTGCAACTTCCAACACATTCTGCACACCTCAAACTAGAAATTATAGCATCAGGGTTCTCTGATGCCTCCTTCATCAATACAGATCTCTGAATCATCTTCAAAACTTCTACATTTCCTTTCATTAACCCATCCATTGATGCCCCATTCCCACCGAAATCTTATGCACCACATTCCCTGCAAATTACTTCCACTCTTGAATAATGGATTTAGCCAAATTCCAGCGGAGTTTTTTTGGCCAACCCGGCCTTGCTTCTGGTGTTTCAAATTAGGTTTTTTTTTTTCTTTCTTTTTCCTTTGAAGGAATAATGGCATAACCGTTTATCTTCTTGATGTGCGTATCTCTAATGAGAAAAATCATAGACTTTTGTATTTTCTGCTGCGTGATATAATATCAAACAAGAAACAAAACACCAATAAAGAAACACATAAAAAAAAAAAAAAAAGGATAACATGCTAATGAGTACAAACTAAAAAGAGAAGCAGATAATATAGAACTAAAAAACATGGGAGAATTTGGATTCTCCAAGTGAATAATACAGAAATTGTACAGACCGCAACATAACAAGTAGATGAACGCTGGAAAGAGAGAGTTAATTATATATATATATATACATGACTATGGATTCTTATCAGTAATCACAATTTTCATTTTAGACTTTATAAATTTGTCACGGGCAGGGGACTAGAATCTCTATTTCTAGAGACTATATATAAGATCAAATAATGGCAAATCCCAGTATAGTTGGTGTACTAATTATGGCACTTCAAAATTAAAACATATATTTTTTTTCATATTTGTATAAAACTCTAATAGATAAGAGAAAGAGACAGAATTTTTAACTAATCATTTCGGATAAAATTTACCAGTAGGATACTTGGGACCTTTAAATTTCAGTTTAACCTTTATAGTCACTTGATTGTTTTATTCCAGATTTCTTCTTTGTTCTCTTTTTGTTTGTCCAATTGAGCTGAATAAAGAAAAACGCTTGTATCAGGTTTAGTCGGCAATTTTAATTTTAGTTTAATTTTGTTTGGTTGAAGACAAAATTTCAAGTTTTAATCTTAGTATTCATAATATGGAGAATTACAATGTCCAGTTACAATCAGAGTTGTTCGAATTTGTGATTCTTAATTCTCGCTATTACAAATTAACATCTCTGCACAGAGAGAGACCTCGGATTTGACTTTAATTCACAGAACTAGAATTAGATGGTTGACATCTCAATCAATGAAGACGATAGCCAAACTGCAGAAAAAGATTAGGCAGCCAACTTGATGATCAGGGCACTCAATTGGTGATGCTCAATCTCTCCTAACCTTGCTTTTAGCACCAAACTAAAACATCTTGTCTACAAACATCAATTCACCTATCACGTGGCTTCCTTGTATCGTGACACTATTGATGTTCTCTTTGTATTGTCTTATCGCCTACACAATTAGAAAGCATCCGTGTTTAGATTTATTTATCTCTGTATGCATTTTCCATCTCTCTCTCTAGCTCTTCCATTTCATTTTACCTTGTCGTCAAACATAATAAAGTAGCTATATAAAATCTTTCTCGAGGATCTTACAGTCAAAACATAGCTTCCAACATACTGTTTATGCTCATTATACAGTAGGAGTCAATGTAGTTTATTGCATTTGTCAGTGTTCTTGCGGAGTAGGATCGTCATTTATGTAGCCATTGATGGGAAAATAGCAATTTCCATATGTTACATCTATGAAGTAATAGAGGGCTCTTTCTGATTCCTGATGGGATATTTCTTTTGCTCTCAATCAGCCATGACAAATGGTTTCCATATTTCTTGAAAATTTGAGAAACCCTAACTACGAAGAAAAAGCGAGACGCTCTTTTTATATATATATATATATATATATATATATATCGTTGTAGAGATGCTTACGAACTTGAAGAATTTGACCTCCGAGATCTAAGACTAATCCGAGGCCTCATTGTCAGGACTTAAGAGGCTAGCTAGACCGCTCTTGGGAGGAAAAATTGGGTTTGCAAAATGCTAATCAGTTGGAGGCAGCAAAAACAGTAGAGAGGTGACTGGTGAAAATTGTGGTATCACATAAAATAGATAGAAGCACAGAAATGTGTCACTGGAAGCCTACTAACCGAAACTCCAAAGCATGATGGCGTTTGGCCTCCGGCTGAAATAATCACCCTTATACGCGCGTGCTCTCCGGCTTGTTGCTTTCTTGAGGGGATCTCCCAGTTCGCATTTTACTTTAGAAACCCATCACCAGGAACCAAGTCAATTAAAGTGGGTCGTTTCCAAGAATCTTGATTTGGTTCATGGTGTAGTATTTCGCTTGTTCAATGCTACTAGGTTACCTGAGCGATAAATGGCTGTGCATGATAATTAATACTAATAGACTCTTAAAAGAAAAATAAAACAATAAAGGGCTTTCACTCCTGGGTATTGTGTGGCGGTCTTTCATGAAACGAAGCCGCTCCAAACAGTGCTCTACGATCCACATTTGTGGCCTATAATTGCGCTTCAAATTGTCATGGAAAGGGAATCCAACTCCATGTCTCCTGGACACGGGTGCATATGCTTGGAGATGGGTCAATCGTCATGTCCCTACGCTTAGGCCATGGGCCCCATATAATCCAGATATTGGTTTATGACATCTAAGCAGCCCAATCATCATCATCGAGAGGAAAACTCAGCCCAGTCTGGAGATGAGAACACGGATAAGAAACGTCATTGAACTTTGGCGTTGGGCCTTTAGTTTTCGGTTCAGCTTTCCTTAGAAATTACTTCAGCCACAAGTGTTTTGCAGCTCGAGCCGACTAACAGAGACATTGGGCTACTCGGGTCAACCCGAATGGCAAATTTGTACGGAAACATCGTCATACAGTCCACTTCTCCATTATCAATTTTTTTTTTTTCTTTCTATTCATCTACCCAACGTCTCTATAAACCGTTGAAGCATGGAATAACAAATCTTGGCGTTTCTCCTCCACATGGCTACGGACGATCAGATTTTCATTACTTATTTTCTTAAGCCTCCTGTCTTAGTATTTTACAAGTACTAAAATGGCTGCTTTTAGAGTCATCGCGGACGCAAGAGAGCATAAAATGTCGCATCGCGATGCAATTTGCTTGGAAATGTAGACAGCAAATTCTTCATTATCTATGGGCTAAAACCCCTTTTCCACGAGGGCGATGCAAGCAAAAGCTATGGTGGATGGAAAGCAGGGCAACCAATTGAGAAAGCTATATAAGAAGTATGGAGACTGACGTGGGAGAAACTGAGCCGACTTACTCGACAAACGCCAAACAGATATAATCTGAAAAAACTGGCATGCCACGTCACATAAATAAACAAGTACCGGCATCATGTTAGATTCAACTGTGAAGTTGTATACAAATCACGGAGCCATCTGATCTTGACCTCAATTGGAGGTGAAAAAAGCTACGCAGTTTAATCCAGCTAATCCTTTAGGATATAAAAGGAAGCAGATTTACAAATTATTGCACTGTCACCCGACGCTCACTGATCGATACCAATTTGCCTTGATTGGCATTGACTGTCTAAACAAGTTCATCTTCTCATACAACAATCTCCACGTGCGACAGAAATTTCAGTACTCAAATTACCTCTGCATTAATTTGTGCTGTTGTCCCAAAATGAAAGAAGGGGAAAAGCCACAATTCTAAAACAACATTCTAATTGACGATCATCTCTGTTCTCGGGTATTCCATGAAAAGAATTGCAAAGAAAAATCACGGGAAAAATAAAAGGAAACAAAAGGAAAATTAGCAACAAATTCTTTATCCTTGAAATTTTGTATGATGAATGTACGCATCCCTCAAAAATCTAACTTATACTACAAAAAGTGACTCCATGTGGTAACCATATTTTATAACTATAGTACAACAAATGAACAGAACTTTTCTCCTATTTATCACCTGAAATCCCCTCAACTGAATGCTCCTGTATTAAATTATCTTCCATGGAAATTTTAACCAATCACCAATCATAGCACTGCCTTGTTAAGTTTCCCTTTCAACGCATCCACAAGGCACCACGGCTGGGACTGGCTCATCGAACTTGCAAATTCTGTACTATATGGGCAAAAGAACGCAAAGCAAACACACTGGATAGAAGCATTCAACCTGTAAAAGCAGGGTCTTGGAAACAATTTACAAGAGGTAACGCAGAACTCAAGAAATGGCTCTATCTTGCACCCTTCACACAACGTTTCGCCCAAAATTTTCCTGATCAAGTCGATATCTCAATTCCCCGGATTGACTCTGCATAGAAAGTGGCAAATTAGACCATCAAACATATGCAATTTGATAGCATCAGCCTTTCTAAAATTTATTGTTCTGATCGAGCAAACACTCGGTTTCAGAGGTCATAAAATCTCCTGACAACAAATCAACCAAGCAAATTGTTCGAGTTTCCCTTGATTAGATATCACCGACCAAAACCCAGAGAATCAGAAAGGATACTTCTTTACCGTCCCACTGTTCAAGTATTCATTCAACTAAACTTAGCTTAGCACACACGAAAACAGAGAATTGAAGAAAAAGTAAAATATAAAAGATAGAAATGAAGAAAAAACCTTGGAGAGGGCCTGAGCTATAAGCCTCCCACTGTCCCACTCCTCTGCCGTCCAATCGCGAACAGTCATACATTCCCTAGGCGTTTCGAACAGGGAGAGCGAAAACTGCTTGCGAACAACGCCGACGTCGAAATATATAAGCCCCGAGCTCGGTACATCCACCTGAATCCCTCTCACCGGAAGCCAGAGGAACAGCTCCTGCGCCGAAACCCCCGCCAGCTTCTCGATTCGTCCGAAGCTCAGCGTCCCCGAAACGTTCCTATCGTAGTGCAATTCACTCTCGAACTTGGCGTTGCAGGCCTGATCCAGATGGACCTCGAACCGGCCCGCCTCGTCGACGGTGAATTCCTCGACGCCCTTGGGCAGCAGGCCCATGGGCAGCCCGTGGTCCTTCAGGACGTCGTAGATTGAATCTCTGTGTTTGGAACGAACATCTCCTGGAAATGAGATGGCCAGATAGAGAATAAACCAAAAAAGAGGTATTACAGGAAGCATGTTCCTCTCTCTCTTTCTATCTCTCTCCTTTTCTTTTCTTTTCTTTTTTTCCCCTTCTTTTTGGCTTTTTACTTTTGTTGATTTTGTGGCTGTTTGCTATGAATTAATGAAGCAAAATTTCAGCAGGGTGATTATTTACATTGTGCTAAAATTAGGATTAGGGTTTTAGGGACTGATAAATAATGGAAGGGAAGTGGAGACAGAGCCAAAACTGGCGAGGGAAGAAGAGACAGTTTGCGCCAGCTTGAGCACAGCTACGGGAGGGAGAATGATCAATTATTGATGGTGAATGTGGGGTCCCCTCTTTAGTTTCCAGTCAATTCCTCCCCACCACCACCACCACCACCACCACCACCCCGCCCTCCCCCAAAAGAAAAAAAAAGAAAATGAAAAAAAATCTTCCTCAATTCAATCCTCATAACGAATTCTTTTAAATCTTAATTGAACTATTTATCTGTGTATTATTATTTTTTAATTTTATATCATATAATTTTATTTTAAATGAATTTAGCATTTTATATAAAATAAAATTATAAATAAGTTATGTCAGATTTTTGCGGGGCAGCTGACTTGGCATCCCAAGGGAAGGGAGGAGGTGGGGGCAGGCCATTGTGGGGCGGATTGGTAGCTGTGCTACAGAACCACCGAAAAAAAAAAAAAAATCTCGGAGATTTTGGCACGTGGGGTGCGGGCAAATGGTGATTTTGAATTTTGACGAGGAAATAAAGGGTGATAGATATACGCGCTCAGGACGAGCGTGAAGAAGCTAAAATATCATGCTGCTAAATATCTGCACGAGAGAAGCGCGTGAGAAATGCCAGGTAAAAAATTAGTTATTATATTAAAAGCAGCTGTGAAAAGGAAAGGGAGAGAGGGAGACTTTTAGGATTTTTTTTTTTTTGGGGGGGCGTGGGGATGATGATTATGATATTGTCTTCCCATAAAATAATATAATAGACAATAATAATAATTTCCAGCCGGCACCACCCTTCATATTTAGTGGTGCTCTTATTTACCGCTTACGCATGTTTCCGTGAATAATGGTTTTTTTGTTTTTTTTTTTGAGTAGTTCAGCCATACCATCATTTTTAACCCCCCAACCTTTTATTTGTAAGTGAATTTAATTCTGCATCATCGACATCCGTACCGGTGAACGTCGGGTTCCTTCCTCCGGAGAGGGGAGGACATCATCGACTTTCTCATCACAATCAAATATGGAAGGAACTCGGTAGAAATAAGAAGTATTGTTACAGTAAGTTATAGGTGGCTCTTCGTATTTATGCATATTTTATATCTCATTCTCAGAGTTAAAATTTTTATATCTTTAAAATAAAAATTTAAAAATTATAATTATTAAGATGTTGCGTGAGGAAAGAAGGTGACAAACTTTTGAACAATATATATATATATATATATATATATATATATATATTGATCCTACATAATAAATGCGATAAAAAAAATTTATTCATTCTTGTGTCGTGACGTGGCCCATGACTTGACTGCTCAAGTCTGCCACTGCTTGAAGCCCAAAAACAGTCTTGAAGACCTTAACAGATCGCGGCAAGTTTCGGAAGCGCGAAACAGCTAGGCGCGAATGCTGTTCTCGTTAGAACAGAGGAGAAAAAATAAATTTAAATAAAAGGAATATGGAAAAGATAAGATGGCGGATCCCAAGGCAGCCTGTCGGTCAAAAATATCCAGCCCACTTTCCATTTTTTCTGCCAACCTTTTCCATTCATTTGGGCAACTTTTTTGGACCCACCCTCGGCGCCCCCCCCCGGTCTGTTTTCACAATTAATTGTTATTATTTTTGTTTTCACGATTAAACAATATTGCATTTTGTTGTCAATTCAATAGTTTTAAAAATAAGTAAACACATTTTTTTGTTCTAAGCATAATACAATTTAATTGTTTATTTTTTATAAAAGAAAAATAGGGTATATTTGCTTGCCTGAGTAGAAAGGACTCCTGCATGTGGCACTTAGCTCTTGTCTTAATACGATAATGTAATGTAAAGAACGAGAAAAGGTTGTCAATTGTCACGAATTTGTTAAAAATAAAAAATAAAAAAATGATCAGTTAGCATTATTGTTAATTTGACTTTGACGTTTGGACTAGATGAATTGCTGGGACAGGACTCGCCCCAACAACAAGGTCCAATGACGTGGACTGAAGTGATGGAGACATGATATTAATAGGACATGTGGATCCTGTGTTTAAAAACTCAAATTGTTATATATTTTTATATTATTTATGGCATCTTATATATTTCTTTTTATATATCTTAATTTTTTAAAAATAAAAAAATTATTATTATTATTTTTAATTTGCTTTGTCGGCATTCCTTTTTTGGGTCTCGGTCTCCCTATGTGTTGTGTTTTATTTCTGTTAAGAAAACGAACTGGCGCTTTCAGAAGCGTCGCGCGCCCCCTCCAATCTATCTGTCCGCACTGCAACGCCGAACACAGCCCTCTATCTCTCTCTCTCTCTACACGCTCGCATTCCACGTGAGTTTCTTTCGCCGCCTAATACACTGCCCCCTTGTCACTCACTCTCACTCTCTCTCTCTCTCTCTCTCTCTCTCTCTCTCTCGCCAAATTTACCAAAGCCAAGCATCTAGATTAGTGGAGACGGAGGATAAGGCGGGGAGGAGGGAGAGCCGGAGAGGGGAGAGAGAGTGGGAGAGAGAGGAGGAGAGGTGGATCCGATGCTCTGTGCTGCACTGTGTCACCGCCGCGTCTCTTTTTTTTCTCTACTCGCGGCGGTTTGTTTGTTAACTGGAGGTTCTTGGGCTGATGATCCGTACTTGTTCTATGACTGGACGGTTTCTTATCTGACGGGCTCTCCCCTTGGTGTTAGGCAGCAGGTCCCCTTGCTCTTCTCTTCTCTATGCGTGTAATTCACTAATGCAGATTATGTAGAACGAACTTCTATCTCCCCCTTTTGTTAAGTAAATTGCTTCTTCTACGCTTAGGACTCGGTGCGACTATTTTGAAAGAAGGGATAAGAAGATTTTAGTCAGACTTGTGTTGTTTAGATGTTTTTTGAACTGTAATTCTAGTACATCAGACCCGCGAGGCGTGAGAATTCCGTGCACTGACACGTTTATTTTTAGTTTTTGAATTTTGGAAATTCAAGCTCAAATTATTGAACAATTATGCCGCACACGATTTCATTATTGGCGTTTTTTTAATTATTTTTTTCTACTTATTTCCTTTTTTTTTATTTTTTAGTGCCGGCGAGTTGTACAGTGAATTTGTTTAGTCTCTTTGACAGTTAATAGGCATCAACGGGCAATTTCCAGGTCCAACTTTGAATGTTACTACAAATTGGAACGTCGTAATCAATGTCAAGAACAGACTCGATGAGCCATTGCTTCTAACCTGGTAAATTGACAAAAGTTTTACCGTTTGAAAGTCAAAACAAAGTCTAGTCACCGAAAGAACATTTGATTCTAATGTTAATGTTGCTTGCCTCGATTTAGGGATGGCTTACAACATAGGAAAAACTCCTGGCAAGATGGTGTTTCGGGAACTAATTGTCCAATTCCTGCTGGATGGAATTGGACGTATCAATTCCAAGTCAAAGACCAGATAGGAAGCTTCTTTTACTTCCCTTCTCTCAACTTTCAAAGAGCAGCAGGTGGATATGGAGGACTTATAGTAAACAATAGAGATGTTATACCCTTACCGTTTGCAGTGCCAGATGGAGATATGATTCTCTTTATTAGTGACTGGTATACTAAGAGTCATAAGGTCAGTATAGATGGTGTCAGCTCATTGCTTGTGGTGAATATGGCCTACTTTATACGTTATTCATGGTTGACCAATGTTTATGGAGAAGCAGAAACTGAGGAAGGATGTTGAGAATGGGAAGGATCTAGGAGTTCCTGAGGGTATCCTCATTAATGGTTTTGGCCCGTACAGATATGACGAGACGCTCATCCCAGGAGGCATTAATTACCAAATAATCAATGTCGATGCAGGTACACGTGGGATGCATAATCGATGTCAGTCTGCTCTTGTTTCTGTTTGTCAATTGACTGACTCTTCTTGGGAGCAATTCATTATATCATTATATGACCAATTTCATGAGATTCCAATACATTATTTTGATGGTTGGCAAGATATGCTACATTGTTTAGCCCAATTGATCTGTTTAAATTAGATAATCAGGAAAGACTTTGATTCCTTAGGATATGTGAAAAATGCCTGTAGGAAATCCTATGGGGATTGACTAATTAGACGCTTGAGTTTGTTTTTCCTTCAACCTAGTATCTATAACCTGTCTAGCAGTACACTACTAGGCCCTCTAAAGACAGTCTGGTTCTATGAGATTGAGACTCTGCATCGAGCGTTTTCTGGTAACACGATCTACTTGCGTAACCCTGTTATACTCCCCTTTTTTGTTATTTTTAATAGACAATGCTTCATGCTTTATTTCCATTGTCATACAGGCAAGACATATCGCCTCTGTGTGCATAATGTGGGTATTTCAACCAGCCTCAATTTCAGAATACAAAACCATAACTTACTTCTTGTTGAGACAGAAGGATCATATACAGTTCAGCAGAACTATGCTAATATGGATATTCATGTGGGCCAGTCATACTCATTCTTGGTTACGATGGATCAAAATGCTAGCAGTGACTATTACATTGTTGCCAGTCCCCGCTATGTCAATTCATCTGCTTGGTCTAAAGCTTCAGGAGTTGCTATATTGCACTATTCCAATTCCCAGGGGCCTGCTGCAGGTCCTCTTCCTGATCCACCTAATGAAGATGATAGCTCTTTCTCGATGAATCAAGCAAGATCCATAAGGTTATGATTAATCATACGTCTTTCGGATTATGCTGAACATATTGTTAGCCTGCACAATGTTGAGCAGTTTAAAAATTGCTTTACCTTTTGTCTAGTATTGGTTGTCACTGGTTGATTCTTTAATCTGTGGCTAGTTTCTCTTTGCAACTTCATGTCAACCAATTCTTGTAAAGGGATGTCTGATTACCAATTAAAGTCTATCATCTGCTTCTCAGTCCATTTCATTTTCTTTGAACATTTCTATGCGACTGATTTTTATTTTCATAGATGGTGGGTTGCTTGCTGATAATTTTTTGTAATGTTGGTGCTTTGTCAGGTGGAATGTATCTGCTGGTGCTGCTCGGCCAAATCCTCAAGGATCTTTCCAATATGGTCAGATTACAGTGACAGATGTGTACATGATCCTCAACAGACCTGTGGAGCTTGTAAATGGGAAGTGGCGCGCCACTCTGAATGGCATTTCATATTTACCACCTTCAACTCCCCTAAAGCTTGCACAGGAATACAAGATCCCTGGGGTTTACAAACTTGACTTCCCCAACAAATGGATGGACAGACCTCCCAAAGTTGATACTTCTCTAATCAACGGAACTTTCAAAAGTTTCACAGAAATTATCTTTCAGAACAATGATACCACTGTCCAGACCTACCATATGGATGGATATGCATTTTTTGTTGTGGGGTGAGCTCTTTTGCTCATATGCTTATTGTCTTTATTTCACATGAATGGAATTGAATCATTTTGAAACTAAAATTTCCACTTTCTTGTGTGCACTTTAGCATGGATTTCGGAGTGTGGACAGAGAATAGTAGAGGGACATACAACAAATGGGATGGTGTTGCTCGCTGCTCCACTCAGGTGTTGCTTTCATTTTTCTTGTATGGTTCCCTGCTCAAGAGATTGTGAATTTAAAAGCTGAGAGAGTATGAGAGACACTGAAAGCCACAGAAAACCTCATGCTATTCATATTTTTGGAAAAGAAAAAAAAGACATCCCCAAGAAAATATCATTATCAAAAAGAAAACCAAATCTTTTCTTTGATAAATTAGCCACAGATAACATATGTTGTGCTGTTGTAAACCTTCATGAAAGACATTCTGTATGCATAAATGGAGTGAAGGCATGTATCTGAACTAACCTGGATGCACTTGAAGATAAATATATGTTGTGCTGTTGTAAACCTTCATGAAAGTCATTCTGTTTGCCTAAATGGAGTGGAGGCATATATCTGAACTAACCAGGATGAACTTTAACACAAAATGGAAAATATTTCCAATTTTTGTGGTCGATTTGGTGCATGAACTGTGATGTCTGTTAATGGTTTCTAGTGAAATAAGTCATTCCAACTGCCTATTTTACGTGTTATTTGAAGGAAAGCAGAAGAGACAACTTACTGGTCTTCAAGGAATTAAGTAGACTTTGCCACTCCAGTCAGGGAACTGGAATTAAAATGAAAAAAGGAATAAAAAAAATAAAAAAATAAGGTAAAAGAAGGAATTCTGACTGAAGTTTCTGAAAGTTATTCAACAGTGATATCTCATCACTTTCCTTTAGTGATTAGAAAAACAGTAATTTGAAGATCTAGCCAGATAAAAGGGCCAATCATTTTTAGAAACTAGTGTCTATGAGATGTCCAGAGCAAAGGCCATCACAGTTGGATACTATTGTTTCTCATCTAATGGCAGGTCTTTCCTGGAGCTTGGACAGCCATCTTAGTTTACCTTGATAATTCTGGCATGTGGAATCTCCGTGCGGAAAATCTGAACTCCTGGTATCTGGGGCAGGAAGTTTATGTGAGCGTTGTGAATCCTGAGCTAGACAAATCTGAAGCACCTTTGCCTGATAATAGTATATATTGTGGTGAATTGTCATCCTTGCAGAAGATCTCATTGCATAACATGCTTACTCTTCTCTTAGCAGTCTCAATGGAAATTGCTCTGGGTAGTTGGAAAAAATTCTAGCCTTAACCTTTGATGTTGAAACTTTATTTTGGTTGATTTGTTAGCCGTGTTTGTGAATCTTCTGGATTATTGCACTTAATGAAGTTGGATTCTTATGATTCTGCTTTGAGTAAACACTCTTGCAAACATGGTTTATTTTAATGCCCTATCTAATTATTATAATCCGTCATTTAGTCATTTTGCTAAAGTTCTAATTGTAACCTTTTCCCTCTTTGCAGAGATCAGGCTCAGAGATTCAAATTTTCTGATGCACCATCGCTTTCCAATGTGAGAACGTGTTTGATTGTGTTATTAATGACCTTATGTGGAACTTTAACGAGGTAACTAAGTGAAAATATTGCAAATTCAAGATCTTGACCAAATAACTGATCTAGCAACAGTACTTTTCTTGTGCAAATGGCCTATTAATCTCTGAATTGGTTGGACTCAGTTTCCATAAACATTTTCTGTCCAATTTGAGCCATTGAAGAGGTTTTATTCTAGATTTCCTTTTAAAATTCTAAAATTAGGTGGAAGGAAGGCCAATTCGGTAACAACACGCATGGTGAGCCAATATCAGTTGAAGAGTTCTCTGTTAATGAAAGGCTTGTATCATAGGTTGGGTAACATTTACTGTTGTATTTTACGTATCGACAATATTATTTTATGTTGTTTATGTGATTGAAATTGGTCATTGGTAGAGTGATCAAACTCCATTCTTAGTTGCACAAATTTATGTTCTCATGAAAGACGCCCGCTGCTATTTTTATTAGTTACGGTTCTGGTTAGCTGGACGTGGGCTTTCAGCAGCCTAAATGAATGGTGCCGGGGGTTATGAAATTATGATACTGGGTATGTGTCAGTATTGATTCTAGAACCGGGCCCCTTGTGCTTCCGTCAAATTCTCCGTGAGCTCATGTTTCTTTTTCTTTACTCTGACGTAAAAAGTGTTTTATAACCTTATGAATAAAGTCATCTATTTTAACCAGTCCATTTTTTGGGGATCGATGACTGAACCTTTTTGGTGGTTGGTACCTTATCTGTTAATGTTCCCCTTGGCCTTTTTCCCCCGTTTTGGTTGCACGGTCTGGGAGCACGTTGAACTTTGCCGATTGTTCCATTATGGGTTATTTGCCTATTTTCCATCGTAGTAGTTATGACGGAAAATTTGTGGGAGTCAAAACTTATTGGCTTCTTTAGAGCAACCACTTCTTGAAGATTTTGAATGGTTGATTGTCTGCCTCTTGGACTTTTACGAGAATGGTTGTGTTATGAGTCTGGTGTTAATGGTGACCCATGAGCTTGGAAAAGCAGAGTCTTATTCTTGCCAACGGCGTGGTTAATAGGGAAGTAAGGCTACTGGGGTACCAAGTAAATTGATTCGCCGATGACTTTACCTAATTTAATTGAGTGCATACGCCGGTGTGCCCCCGCAGACAAGTTTTTGGACTTTGAGGGTCTTCTGATTTCACAAATCCGTTGAATCGAATGATTGCGCATCAAAACGCAGCCGCCCAAATAATCTATAAGCGACTTGTGCCCGTCTGTAATTGTGAACTGAACTAAACAGCCCTTCTTAATATGATTGTGTGCACCCTATACACTTCGATTTGATTTTATTTTTTTATTTTTTTTATTTTTTAAAGATCGTTTACACTATCGACGGAGCAATAACAAGATGGCTTGCCGACTTATCGCGTCGATGCGTTCACACTTCTTCTTGGCTTAGAGCGCGGGGTCTCTTGCATTTCTTGTTTTCATCACATGGTACAATCTTGCCATTCGTTGCATGGTCCTGACCTGCCACCTCGAAACCTTGTCCTTGCCGCCACCCTAAAACTGCCGACAGCCCCAACTGAAACAATTGATGAAGACACCATAATTGTAACAACAACAACAATAATGATCTGAAACTGAAATATTTTAAGTTTGGATCACACAGGATAGATGCAGTTGATCTTTATAAATAATGCCTCCATGCGTAATTACCAAAATTAGCTAGTGCTAACGCCCGGGTAGTTGGACTTATTCAAACAAACTTCTCTACGCGTTTTGGACACTTGAAAATATAAAATAATAATAATCATTAAAAAAAAAAAAAGTAGCAATAGAGAGATGACCACTCGTAATTATGAACAGAAAGTAACGGTTTAAGCTACATCCTTACCAAGCCCATTTTTAGTCAGCTGCTAACCTCCGACCCTGAACAGTTTTCTGTTAAAGATCGCCTCCTTATTAGCAGCCTTCTTATTGCATGCGCACCTTTCTTTTGTCTTCCACCATAGCCTGTTTTTCCTATGTAACCTTATCAAGATTTTATCATCACCCACCCTCTTAATTCCCATTTCCCCCTTCGGCATTGAAATAGTTCTTTCTTGCTCTGGAAATTAGGACTGCAGGTTTTGCCATACGGTGTTTTGTTTCGTTTGTTTCTTTTTCTATTTTCTTGTATGGATCCAGCGGAGCTACGCCGGGTTTTCCAAATGTTTGATAGGAATGGAGATGGCAAGATTACAACGAAAGAGCTAAGTGACTCGCTGCAGAATTTAGGCATCTATATACCCGACAAAGATTTGATCCAAATGATCGAAAAGATAGACGCCAACGGAGACGGGTTCGTGGATATCGAAGAATTCGGGGCATTGTATCAAACGATAATGGACGAGAGGGACGAGGAGGAGGACATGAGAGAAGCGTTCAATGTGTTTGATCAAAATGGAGATGGGTTTATCACCGTTGAGGAATTGAGGTCGGTTTTGTCTTCCCTGGGGCTGAAGCAAGGAAGAACCCTGGAGGATTGCAAGAAGATGATAAATAAGGTGGACGTGGATGGAGATGGCATGGTCAACTTCAAGGAGTTTAAGCAGATGATGAGAGGTGGTGGGTTTGCCGCTCTAGGTTCGGGTTAACTGGTGTTAATTAGAGAGGATGTGTTGATTAGAGAGGGTATGTTAATTCATTTGTTTTCATAATTTTGGATTATAATGCAGAATCCAGGAGGCCCTCTTCAGGAGACCCAATTTTTATCACTTACTCCATTCAAAAAGAATATACAATAAGTGTCATTTCTTAGTAGATATCTTCTGGATTTGAATTTCCCTTAACACGAATTTGGTGTAAGTTACGTGATAATATCATGATCATTGATTACATGTTTATAGTTCATATCATTCATAAATGTGTAATCATCAAGTGAAACATAGATGGACTGCCAAAAAACGTAGAGAAGGTTGGATGGGCGATTGCGCATGAGCTGCGGTGTCATGTGCTGCAGCAATTGGGAAGATTTCAAATCAATGTCTTTTTATATTATAAAACTTTGGCAGGTGCGTAGATGTATTTACCTATTAAGGAAGTAGAGGGGAAAAAATCCACAAAATCTCTAAAATTTGTGCGGTCTTAAGTAATGAAACATCAATATAATTGATGTACTGTGTGTGCATAATAAAATAGAGAGAACATATGAGCAACCCGGTGGGGGGGGGGGGGGGAGAGAGAGAGAGGGAGAACTTTCGTTACAAAAACTTACTTTGTCGCTTTCACCGAATTTAAGTACAGCTCAACTTTTACCGTTTGAGTTATAACCTTCCTCATTTGAGGATGTTTCTGCTAGATTTGCATCAGATTCTGAAGAACTGCCAGATATGTTAGAGACCGACCCTGATACAGAAGAATAAGAAGACGGCTTAACCTCTTCTTTGTTGGGATGAGCTAGAAAATTTCCCAGTGTTGTCTCATCGCCTTTTAAGCCTTTTGGGTACAGCCAGTGAAGAGCATGTTTGAATCTTAGACCTTAACCGTCGACATGGTTCACTTAATGTGTTGGATTAGTAGCAGCCCTTGTTCAGTGCCCTGCTCTCCATTCGATCCAGATAAGCTGTACTGAAATAAAATCATCTCCACCCATCTGAATGATTCCACCAGCCAAAAGCCCTACTTAATTCCATCCATCTAATATGCATGGCATTCATTGCCAACGATTCAAGTTTGTCAGGGGAAATTGTGAGATTAGCGGACAGACAAATAGTAGATTTTTTTTTTTTTTGCAAAAAAAAAACGAAGTTTTAGACATATTGCAATCTGAATCCACTCGCTGCTCGCTTTCAAGTTCTTTTACGTTATTTACAATAGCTTGAACTTTATTTGACAAGTGACTGGTGTGTTCTTCAACATAAGCCAGCACCATGCGCAACTGTTCCTTGTAAGCAGCACAACGGCGTTTACATCTTTGTCTCTCATTGTTTAGCTCAATGGTCAGTTCTCGTATTCTCTGATCCTTCGCATCCTGCAGAAACCAGCATTAAAATGTGAGAAAAGCAATACTGATGAAAATATGCATAAATCATAAATTATCCTTACACTCATCATCACCATGGCTCGAAGGAAAAGTACAATAGCTTGGGATTCAAGTTCAACAGTCAAGTTCAGTGTTCCACCACAATATCAGGCAGATTTGAAGGTTATTCACTTCAACAGCATCTATGGCCTATATATTGACCGTCCCTCCGGCTCTACATATAAAAAGATTATCCATCATCTTTGTCATTGCTACACCCATAACAAAGCACTATTTTCGGACCTCTAACAAACAGAATAACGAGCATGCCCCAATTCCTTCTTAATTTGTGTGCTGTTTTCTGGGGTGGTAACCAATGTTCTTAACATAGCCAATCAACCATATTCAACTAGACGGGATATCATTTCAAACTAGTAAACGCCCCCTTTGGTTAGGTCAACAGCGAAAACAATCAATGAATACTATCAATCAAAGGTATCTTCGCATCCTTGAACACAGAAAACATTACATACCTCACTAACCGAGCTTTTTGCTGACCCTCGCCAAGGTACTTTACCAGGAGACATCAATGCGTGATTGTGCTCTTTAACAAATTTGGTAACAACCCACTTGACTCCATCTCTTAAAGCCATCCTCAACATTGCAGGGCATCCTTCTCGGGTTATAGGTGGTGGAGGAAGAACCCTATCTTTCCGGTATACATATTTTTTTTCACGAAAACCCTCTTTAGAACAGACAAAATCCTGACCAATAACCAGGTTGTTTATTCGAGAACGCCGGTTATGATGGATACGGACAGTAAAGCCAGTGCGCCTGCCATAAGCAATATAAAATTCTCGAGCATCGTCCCTTGACTTGAACTCCATACCAATGTACGGTTCCATGACAGCATCACCACCTGTGAAAGGCAAACATTCACTAGATTGCTCTACTAGGATCTTGTCGTCTTCAACGAGACATAAATCAACACTTCCGGAGAGCTCGTCATCCGCGAATACGTGCTCGTTGTAGTTTCCAACTTGGAAAAACCTTTCACTCTCGTCAGAATCAAATGTTTGAATAGAGATACTCTCCATTATGCTCTCTTAATGCAGATTTAGACAAGAAGCTGGTCATACCCGTCACAACCGCTGTAAGCAAGAGAGGGACAAAAGCGCATTAGAGAGACACAATCCCAACCTTGATCCGCCAAATTCTAACCGAACTGAAACTAACAAAAAATTCCCATTAAAACCAATGTTGTTTCTTCCCACAAAGTCCATAAATCGAATGTAATTTGACTAAAAAATTTAGTAGAGAGTGATTGGCATTAGAATGAAACTAGTAGCCCCATTTTCTCATCAAACTTTTTTTTTATTATTATTTTATTTTTTGGGCAACCAAACGAGTGTGTTTGAACTTTGTTATTTTCCAGCGCCAAAGCAGCGAAAAGGAAAACAAAAGGAAAATAAATAAACTTGATTGGTTGTGGTGTGGTGAGGAGTTGGGGGCGATGAGCGTACCAGATCCAGCAGCCGTAAAAACCCTAGGATTGCAGTGTGGGTTGAAGCGGCAGCAACAACATGATGGACCGGAGATGTAGACTATCACATCATCTTTTTTAATTTGCGGGCGTTTGGGTCCACTGACTTGCTTTCTTTGTCTTTTGTTCTTTAACGGCAAGTCGTTTCATTTGGAACCACTGAGCCCAAGCCCAATAAGTCGAACTGGGCCTAAAATGATTTTGTGGTGAGGCCGAACCTGAATCTCAAATTAACCCAGGTTCGAGACGTCAACTCCTTTTCTCTTCTTAATTCAATACCAGAAGTCTCGAGTTTAAATTTTAATTGAAATTAAATGAATGATAATACAAAAGAGGGATAAGCCCGGAGGGCCACAGCCACGTTGTGGCCGTTAGACATAAAACGGGCATGACGGAGGGTTACCAGCTTAAGCCAATGAGGCGGGGGCCGATGTGTTAAACATGGGGGAGATGGGTGATTAAAGGGATGTTTAATCGGATCATAGACGTTCTTTAGATGTTCGTTCCTGAGAGCCCCTTCTATAAACAGTGTACGTCCGCCCGATCACAACCGTCCGTTTGGGCTGCGGGCAAAAGGAAACAAAATCGGAGAAGTTGCCCAGCTCCCCGCATTCCTTGCTTTTTCCATATATTCATTCCTCAGCCATGTGGCGTCATTGCGACCAAAATTGATAGAGCGAGACAGATAGAGATGCACAAGGTTTCCCTATTGTATTGTATCTTACGAATAATGTTTACATTTTCGCTGAATGCTAGAACATGTGGACTAAAAAAATGATGGCGCAGGCCGTGAATCACTTCCAACACAATAAACATGCAAGACTACTAAAGGCTATCTATGGTGGGAGGATTTGTTTTGCACATCAGCCTCAACCTTTTTCACATTGTCTACTATCGCTTGAATTTTTGAAGACAGTTCTTCAGTTTGCTCCTCAACATTATTGATGAAGCTTAGCAATTTTTCTCGGTAGACTGCACACAGTTGCTCTTGATGCCCCAATTCATTGGTGAGTTCTTCAATCTTCTTGTCCTTGTCACCCTACAAGTAAACCAAATTGCTTACAGACAAGACTAACACGAATAACACACAACTCACGAGACCGTTCAATCCATATCCTTCTTCTGTTCAATAAATTCAAGATACTTTTCTCCATTGAAGAAAGTATGCCAATTCTGTGGCTCCCGTTCACATAACAATTATGTCACCAATCAGGATATATTCATAATTCAGTATAAACCTAAATAACTGATCCTATTCTGAAACTGCACAACTTTCAATTTCCCCAAAGCAATAAATTATACACAAGAACACAAAACAACTAAAAGTACATAGAGGTGGTATGGAATAGACCCGGAAAAAAAAAAAAAAAGAGCATTCATCACAAGTTATCAATAACAAAAAAGATAAGCATAAATAACAATGTTGGCTGAGACTGACTGGAAATAAATCAGTACATATAGAATAATATCATGCCGCACACCCCCGCCCCAATATCTTTCTATTTTTCCAAAAGAATAAGGGATTGGCACTTATAAACGATTATAAACAGAGAGACTATGGTAAAGGATCAAGATACTTACTGCTGTACTGAATCCGCTGGCAGTAACAACTAAAGGATGGTTGTGATCTTTCTCAAATCTTGTAACAACCCATTTTCCAGACTTTTCCATTTTAACTAAGATTGTTGCTTTGCAACCTTCCCGTGCACTGGGTCGTGGCTTCTTATCTGTCCCAACTATGCTCCTATGATTTGGAGAGAAACCCTGCTTATTACATCCTAATCGCCGAGCAAGAGTTCTACCATCAATCCCAGAACGACGACGTTGCATAATACGTACAACAAATCCTACCCGTCTAGCATACTCCACATAGAATTTCCTGGCAGCATCTTCAGAATCAAACTCCATCCCCACATATGGCTCTGAAATTGCATTTCCCTCTGATGCACCAAGTTTTTCTTCAACAGAACCATCCACTGCCCCTTCTTCCTTGTCCAAATCCACTGTCACAAAATCATTCAATAAAACCTATTTAGAAATTGTATGTAATTTGGCTTTCTTCTGTGAAGGAAGGCAGACCACTGAATTTATGTGAATGCAACACGTGCTTGAACAACTGTGCCTTTGAGAAGCAGATGAAAATCATGGCAATAACATGCTAAACAAATGACCTAGTAGAATGCCAAGTGACATGAGAGACAAAAGTGCAGAGCTCTAAGTGAATATTCACATCTCTTTCCTCCGCTACTCAAGGAAAAGGAAAAAATGCCAAAACCATGTACAATCAATGACAAACCCACTTGAAGTCCCACCCACAAGTGCTTTAACAAAGGACTTAGGAAGGTTGCCCATGACAAGAGTGGCATCCATAAAGTTTCTACTAAGTGTTGGTTGAAAAGAGAGGGGAGGGGGCATTCCATAGATCTTTTGTAAGATTGATTTGCCAATTAGATTTGCTAATCCAAAAGGAAAAAAAAAGGAATAACTTTTTACATCATCTTGTAAGATCATATTGTCTGAGAAAAATGTTAAAAGTCCTCTGATCTCTGCTATGCACCAATCTAGACCACCAAATTATAATGGATAAAGCATCAAATCAAAGAGGCACAACCAAGAAAACAATACTGTGACACTGTAACGCTCACGAGAAGAAAGATACGTGGAATCTATGCAGGAACAAGAATGAAAATCGAGATTGTTTCCAAACTTCAAACATCGGTCGAGAATAGATATAACCCTTCGAAAGATTTTCCAGTTAATTCAGCCAAATTTACTTGTTTTGTCATCATTTCTAGAATTTAAAAAAAAAAAAAACATATATATATTTTCATGAATTTCCAAAATATCAGCATTTCCGTTTTGAAATTCAAAAACATTGCCTATATCCACCGAAAATGCCAGTATTTATCTAAAATAGTATTCTTCTGGCAGCATGTACAGACAAAAAGAAAAAAAAAAAGAAAAAACAAAGCTTCCTCTTTCAAAACCCCACCTCAACATCGAGCATCAAACCGCTTCATCTCCTTTGAAAAAATTCATGAGCATACTGTCTGTCTATATGTCTATTAATCTCTTTGTTGGCCTAAATCACGAAGACCAACGTTAAAAATGAAAACTTTACCCAGCAACTTTCTCGCAGAACAAACCAGAAAATTTCGCAATTGTAAAAATTTGTCAAAAGTGATGTAAGAAAAGGACTCACTGAATCAAACAGGCGGCCGAGGACATCCGCGATTGGAAGACGGAGAGGGAGGAGCGATCTTTGCGTTATGGCAGAAGTCCGGGAGGGAACAGACGCTTGTCAATGGAAATGGGGAGGAGATTATTCTTCGCCGTCCGATCGGAGACGTCGCGGATATGTGATGTCCCTGCCTGATCGCGTATAGAGATTTTTGAGCGTGGCTCTTCAGACCGTCACTGTTAACGTCGTGCTTAGGCTTATGCCCTTGGCTTTATTATTATTATTATTAGTCTATTATTGTTGAAGTCGTGTCTTTCCCCTAACTCTAATTATTATTATTATTATTATGTTTTGCTTCTTTTATTTTCCGCTACACCGAAAAGTTTCTGCCCCTTGTTTCCCTAATCCGGCAAATTAAAAAAAAAATGCCAATATGCCATGCCTACCCACCAAATCCTGATACATACATACATATATGTATGTATATATATATATATATATATATATATCTTTTTTTTATTTTTTATTTTTTTCTGACACCACACATATGACAACTTGTGAGAGTTTGGTGCGGTGGAATGCCAAGTATAAAAGAAATGCTAATTTTCTAAAACTCTTGATTCAAAGCACTTTAAGGTTTCTTTTTTCTTTTTAACCACGAAAAGGAAACGTAATGTATCCAAGAAAAATAATGAGGACGACAAAGCCAATTCTTTGTTTTTTTTTTTCTCTCTCTCTTTCTCTTTCCTTGGTTTGGTTTTCTGTCTATTCTTCTCGTTAATCGTGTTTCAATACTCGGTAGTATCCCCTTTAATATTAAAAACGTGTCGGATCGGCCCGAGATACCTCGTTCAGACAATCCGCAGGTCGAGTAAAACAAGTGGGACAGCCAGGCACTCAAGCAATTCCTGAAGCCACTCAGGTGAACAAAGCCAAGAAATTCTTGTGCAAGTAGCAGTAGCCCAGAGCTGAACGAGAAATCATTTTTTAAGTTATACCTTAACATGACTTGATTGGAACTCTTGTTTTCCATCATCTGCCTTCTAAATTCTCGGAACGTATATTGCAGATATTAAGTTCAAATTCCCAGAAAATGAGTCGTTGCATTTTAAAATGGAAGTGGAGAATACCCTGTCATATATATTCGGGAAAATAAGACTCGCATTCTGAACAAGGTTTCTTAGAGTTTTAACAGAAGAAGGGATGCATATCCTGGACCATTCCCTAACTCAACATCTGCAAATCGGTATTCAGGTAAGCTAGGTAATGAAATTGTTCATGATTAGCACATCATAGACCATGTTATTGAAACCTTTTTATGTGTTTTGGTAGTAATCACTTGGCTAAACAACCCGGATTCAAACATTTAATTCCCACTGGCACAAAGTAGGTCTGCCCTTCACAGACCAAAATGAGCATTACCACTCGGCAAATTGCACGTCCATGGTTACATGACCACTGAATTTGTCAAACACAGATGCAACAATGCACAGGTGAAGAAGCAGAGCCTTAACAGAGTAACCAGGCTACAGAAACTCAGGAATATGTTCAATGTGCCGAACATCTTGTATTAATTTAAAAGATCCATGTTGCGTGTGCAACGTAGTCAACCTAGACAAATCTACTTCACTTTGAAGGTGAATTCTACACAAATGTTGTTTGGCAAATATCAGAAGCAGAGACTCGAATAGCTCCAGCAAGCAGTAACCATGCACTCTGCTATGTATGATAGATTGTGCAAGTCATGAAGATCCTTCATCCATTCAGCTTGAACTAAATAATGGAACCATTGGTTTTAGATTTTTTTACTGGGCTTGAATTATTCAATTCCTAAAGGACAAGATAGTAATTCATTTTGTTCCTTTCACTGCATGCTAATGAAATCCATGAAAAAATCTATGCATAGAAGACTTCTAAGGATCAAATGAGTATTAAGGAAGTATTAATTATATGTTCAATGGCTAAAAGATGAAAGAGACACCGGTGTGCTAAATAGACATGATTTTATTGTTAAAGGGGTAGATCATTTGGTAAATGAAAAATGTGAGAATTTTCTTCTTTAATTCTTTCAAAAACTAAAGAATTTATCAACAACTACTCTTTTTGTAGCATTTAACTCAACATATCACTCTTAAATCCATTCTTTTCTGAAGTGTGACATTTATATTCCTTTCAGTTTGTATTACTTTGAATATTTGGGTTTAGGTCTTGCATAATTGAAATCTAATTTACTTTCCTTAGATTCTTTTTTAATTCTTTGTGTTGAATTCCTAAACCTCGTCTTTTAAGTTTCATATCAATTAGTATTAGATCTTTGAAATTTAAATTAGATTTGCTTATCAAAATTTGAATTTTTCTTTATGACTTTCTAGATTTAAATTTGAGTCTTTCCAATTCCTACAAGGAATTAGATTTAATTATTTTTCTTTGTCTTGCAAATGAATCTTACTATTTTTCTTTAATCCACAACCTTTATTCATTATATTTTCTTAAATTTCTTTAATTCTAATTTGTTAGAATTAATTGGTTACAAGATAACTTTGATTAAAGTTATTTGGTACAATAAAGAACTTAAAAAAGACATTTGAGTAATAAAAGGCAAAAATGTAAATACATATTAACAAAATATTTTAAAAAGTTTAAATAAAAAGTTTGTGATATCATTTTTAAGTGAAATATGTGAGAGAGTGTTTTGTGAAGTATCATAACCATTTTATGCATAGTTAACACTGTGCCTTCCAATGATGAAGGTCTGAGGAGGAAGTTAGTGATTTGTTATGTGGAAGTGTTGTGAGGTTTTTTTTCTAACAATTCTTTTCATTTTTCAATCATGTTAAATAGTAAAAATAAAGGAGTAGCCCAAAATGTAAAAATGGATGAATCATTCACATTCAAAGTAATGCAAGAACATTTTGAGAGAATGAAATCTTGTTTAGAGAAATTGCAAATAAATTGGAGAAGTAAGATGCTACCATAGCCAATTTGTATAGAGGGAATCAATAAAGGACTCTTACTTTGCACAAGAATGATGCTGATGAAGAGTATGATGACAATTAGGGTTATGAGCTCGACAATGAAGACTAAGTCTCAAATTTCAACATAGGACAGAAGTATAAGAGGTAGTGGGGTTAATTATTCAATGGAGCCATTGCTTTTAGGGTTTTTTACTGGGTTTGAATTATTCAATTCCTAAAGGAGAAGATGGTAACTTCAACAAAGGTGAGTGAGCAGAGACTACCCTAGCCGAATAAGACTATCACTCAAATGCAGCTCGTCCATCCTTTCATCCCAGTCTAGACTGCTACTGAAATTTGCACTTGCTGGAATGGTTCTAACTTAAAATTATGAAAAAAGAAAAAAAAATTCACAAACTCGGGCAGTTAGTCAACAAGCAAATTACAAAAAGCTTATACCAAGTTACCAACTCATGCAGTTTAGCACGCAGATCTAGCTACCAAGGATACCTTACCCCACTATATGCTCAACGGTAAGTGAAAATGCACTGGTAATAAGAATTCAAATGCTGCAAACTAGTACCCTCAAACAACCCAGCAAAATTCAACCGATACCTAACCCATTTTGGATTTGGACGAGGAGAGTAAAGATAGATAAACAAGCAAGGACACTAAAGCATCCAAATTGAGCAACCTCAGACCACACTAGCAGAAGCTAAGCATTAAAATCACACCAAAGCCCCCAATTCAGAACATATTGAGCCGCCCAATATTCCCAATTGTGCCAAATGGCAATTTTCTCAAACTTCACACAGACCCTTTTAGCTCCAAAGCGCTGGTGTGCCATGCCACTTAATTTGATAGAGTAAAACAATTTCAATATCAGTGCAAGAAAGCATAAACAGCAGTAGAAATATAAACCAAAAGAGCAGAAGAAACCAGGACGACTAAAGCCGCAACCGAATGAACCGCACTCTTGCTTCCACAGGACAACAGACCCAACCGGATCTCGATCACATTGATCATCGACAGCACCAAGAAGATGCAACCCATCACGGACCCCACCGCGGACCCCATCATACCGAGCCTCAAAACCTTGAGATTTATGTGGGCCTTGAAAGCCTCATCCACGTCTTTGCTGTTCAACAAGTTAATGGCCAGCTTCAGGCCCTGCGCGATCAGAGAAGAAAAGAGGAAGAAGCTGAAGGAAACCACCTCGAAGACAAGGAGCTTCTTGGCCACGTCGGTGCCGGCGTCGCAGGCGGACCGGTTCTCGAGGCTGTGCTGGTTTGGGGCGGCCACGGAAAGGCCGACGAAGACGGCGATGGTGAAGAGCGAGTTCACGTTGACAAGGCCGTCTAGGGCAGTCACGTGCACGCTCGTCGTCGAGGAGGATATGGAGCCTGATGGTGATACTGTTCTGGTGTCGCCTTCACTGTAATAGGAGTCTTTCGGAGATCTAAGACCAAAAAAGAAGAAAAAAGAAAAAAGAATAAAACAGCCTGAGACAAAGAAAATTTTCAAGAAAGAGAGAGAAAAACACTATCTTGATATACATACATATTGTTTTTGTTAAAAGAGATAAAAAAAAAAAAAAAGGGTTGTGGGAGTGGGGGAGGAAAAGAAGAATGAATTACTCGGCCATTGCTGAACCTCTGAGGTAGCTTGCAGAGAGTTTACGCGTTTGGGAAGAAGACAGAAGGGGGGTTATAATCTTCATGGGGTTGCTCAACTGCTCGAAGAAGGGACCCTTTCGTCTTTAGCTTCCATGTTCGGTTATTTGCTTTTGCTTGTGGGCTCTTTTTCCTGAGCAGACTCAATTTGGTTTTTTTTTTTTTTTTTTTTTTTTTTTGGTAAAGGGTGATGCTTTCTTTTGCCTTCTAGACGATGATGCCGTTGTGTGTTGCTTTCATTGTGCGTCGAAAAATATTACAAATGCCAATTTATATAGGGATTGGGCATACGGTCAAAGCACACGGCAGAAGCAGATTCAGACTTTACGGTGACATTGATCACACGAAATGACTAAACTGCCCCCCCCCCATCGAGCCCCTCATAGATTTGATCAATAAAATAATAATGATCCTACTATATTTTATGAATTTTTAGAACTGAATCATTAATTTATTTAAGGCTCATAATTTTTTATATTCATTCTAAATTAATTATCTCCTCATAAAAAAATAATCAATTCATTAATAATTTTTATTTAATTAACAGTTCTCCGACAAATTTTCATAGATTTGAAACTACAGCACTCGAAAACTTCCTAGATTATGAACGGGGAAATTTCTTACACATGATCAAGCCAAGGACGCAAGACTGCAAGTAACATAGGTCGCTCAAGACTCTACTATATAGTCTCGAGTGTTTCACCAATACTCTCGATCGCCGCAAGAACAAATCCCGTTCTGGAACTGGTGAAACCTTTTCCGATCCCTGACCACTGTTTTTCTGTTGGTGATCTTAGAAATTAGCTTGATCGCCGAGTGGCAGTCATTGCATGCCCTCAAAATTTTTCACGACCCTTATTGTAGTAGTCAATGGTTTACTGGAGATTAACCCAAAACATATTGCAAGCTTCTCGCTGTGAATTGCCAAAAGCCCACTCTTTCTCCGGGTCCTCTATATCGTGTGAGACCCACTCTGTTGCCGGAGAATAACCTTCCCATCTCAATAATATCTGGTTCAAATCTTCCAATTTTTTGTAGATTTGTTCCTTCTTGGGGTGTCTTAGGTCTCCCAAAAGGAACTCATGGATTTCATTGTTTACTTCAATACAACTACGCCCAGGTTCCTTTTCAATTCCCCATTCTTTCATTTTCGCTCTCACTCGTGCAGCTTCTTTCCATTTCCCAGGCGAAGAATACATATTTGCTAGCAAAATATAAGTTCCTGAATCTGCATTTCCACAAGCCACCAATTTCTTTGCAACACGTTGTGCTAATTCAAAGTTTCTGTGGATGTTACAGGCGCTCAAAAGGGCTCCCAACATAACATGATCTGGGGCTAATTTCATTCTTTCAGTAAAGGCATAAGCCTCCTCAACCCGACCTGCACGACCAAGAAGATCAACCATACATCCACAGTGCTCGATTTGTGGCTCAATCCCATGATATCTAGCCATTGAGTGAAAGATTTCAAGTCCCATATCTACCAAACCACCATGACTACAAGCATCCAACACACCAACAAAAGTGACACCAGTTGGTTTAGGTCCTTCTTTTAACATTCCCCTAAACAACTCAATGGCCTCAATGCTCTTCCCATGCAACGCAAGCCCCGTAATTAAAGAATTATAGGTGATTATGTTTCTTTCTTTCATCTCGTCAAAAACCTTTTGTGCCTCATAGATATCACCGCACCTGGAATACATATTGATCAAGGCGCCACCGACAAAATGGTTGAGCTCAATCTTGCACTTGTCCACGTATGAATGAACCCACCTTCCAAGCTGCAAAGCCCCGAGCTGCGAGCAAGCAGATAAGACACAAACAACGGTAACCTCATTAGGACTCACACCCACCCTTTGCATTTCTCTAAACGCCTCTAGTGCCTTGTTCATCTCTCCATTCCTAACCAATCCATCAATCATTGCAGTCCAACAAACAGTATCGCGATTCTCAATCAAATCGAAAAACCCAGTTGCTTCTTGAACCAACCCATGATCAAAGTAACAATCTATCATGATTGTAGATGCAACAACGTCTTGCTCTGGCATTTCGTCGAACAACCTCCTTGCATCTTGAAATTCTCCGCACTTCCCGTAAAGCTCCACCACTTTCATCCTTATTGACCTATTTGAACACAACCCAAGTTTCAAAACCTGGCAATGAACCTGTTTGCCTTCTTTCAAAGCCAATTGACGCGCACAAGCTCTCAAAGCTGAAGTGAGAACGTAGTTGTCGGCCATAATATATTGGCTGATCATCTGATGGTATAACCAAATCCCATCAACGTAATAGCCAGACGACACAAACCCATCAATGAGAGCAGTGTAAAGATAGACATTTGGGTTTCGAGTGACAGAGAAGATCTTGGCGGCGTAGTAGATAGACTTGAGCTTGGAGCAAACACGAAGTAACTCGAAGACAACGAAGGGGTCACGGCCATGGTTGCTTCTTATTATTTTAGCGTGAATTGACGGAACTTGGTTAATGCGTTTGCAGTTTTGCAAAAGAGAAATGAGTTGCCTTCTGTCTGGGGAGATTTGGGACTTTGTACTTGAAGTTGGCGGGAAAGCAGAATGCCCCGCAATTGATGGTATGGAATGGCTCATTTGGAGCTCAGCTTCCCCGTTTGTCTTCTCGTTTACTGGGGAAACGGGTAGGTAATGGTAACGGTTGGTATTGGCCGGCTTGTCACTTTAGCCCCAGTTCCCCCAACCAAAGGATGGAGAAGGTAATTCAGTTTATAAATTATTGGACCGCGTATAAAAGGCCAAATTAAAAAAAGAACGACAATTGAATACGGAATTCAATTCAATCATGGCATAAAGAGCACAATTTATTTTAAGTTAACACCTAATTCTGCGTAGAGGAGATGGCAATGGCCATCATTACAGATATTGGGTACAATATAAAATTAGGCATACAAAGAATGCGAAAGTCGATTTGATAGCCTAATGTGGCTGTGGTTAACTGAAAAGGCTCTCCATCAGACAGACCTGATGATAGAAAGAATAAGAACACTCGGTTGCATATGCAGCTTATATGTGCCCTGACAAGAGGCCTCAGAAAAGCCAGTGCCCTGAAGTGCTGCTCAGCCAAAATATCAGTGGGAACTGGGCCAAAGCAATGCAGAGCAAGAGGTAGTGATGCTTGTTGGAATCATAACCCCTGGTCTCTGCAAAGAGAGTTCGCTTCAGAGTCTTCACCAGGAAGATGGCCATGCACAGACATGTCCACAATATTACCAGAAAGTACGCATAGCTTAGTGTGATCCGCCCTAGCACAGCTAGGCACATTCCTGTAAAAGTATAGCCAGCATATGCTACCATATCCAGTAGTGGTGCCTCCCCACCACCTAATGAAAGCAATGAAACCTTCAGCAACATCACTTGGGAAGACCAGCCCGCCATACCTTTGACGAATTGCCAATTTAAGGCCTCTGGGGTGAACCTGGCATGAGAAAGTAGTAAATATTAGAGAAACAAATAATCAATTAAACAATAATCAAGGCAAAATATTAGCAAGGCAACTGTAATCAAGACATACTTCCCAGAAATGCCCAAGGAGATGCCTGCAAGAACCAAGTAGGTAGCAAATCCCATGCATGGGATGTACAAGTCCGGAGCGTTAATGTCATTAATCGGAGGCTTATATGATAGTCTGCCTCCAACTGGCTCTGTTATCCTTGTCCAATGCCCCTAGAAGAAGATGAGAGACACGCCTAAAACCATTCCTTTATAAAAAAGAAACTTAAATATCTGATTATTTGTTGTTGAAAAGCCAAGTAGAAGTATGCTTACCCTATGCAGAAAAGGCAAGAGAACAATCTTCAGTTTGTTCCTGACATAACGGTCATTCACTTGGAAGTAGTATTGGGGGTCGGAAAAATATTTGCTGATCTGCTTGTTGAGAAAGAAATAAACAGCAGAGACTTGATTATTGGTTTCCATGCGTAACCAAAAAAGAAAAAAATTATATGTTGGCCAAGCGAGCACACTTTTATGCCAAAAGCAAACAGACTAATTATTTCCCATTGATCAGTAGGGAACTGTTAGAAATTTCTACTGGGCTGTGGCACATGCAATATATGAGCACAGGCCCAAGACATGGAGAGATCAGCCTATTGTTGCGCTCTCACCCAAAAAAAAAAAAAAAAAATCTGACTAACATATAGTAACGAAGGTTAGAAGAGGGAATATATGTGAAGCATGGTCAAAGAGTCCGCATCACAATCCTTTACTCTAGTTTCCTGCTTTCATATGCATAGCAATTTTAACTCACGCATCAAGACTTACATTACTTTGTACATACTCAGAGCCTGACCCAAGAATTTTCTCCCCATATGCACCTAATCCTCCTCGAATCAGTCCTGAACCAGCTCCATAAAATGCATTCCCAAACGGAGTGGATGCAGGATTCATTGGTTGTCTCTGACCTGCAACCTGAAATTCAGGATTCCCCTGCATTGCTGTGGGAGACAGGAACTGCTTGCTAAATTACATTGAACAGAAACAAGATAATGAATGACAACTCAATCAAAACCCAACAAGAAAATCCTCCATAGCCATCCTGTAAGAAAGGATTACAGAGAACTCGGGACCCCACGTGCAATATAGTCTGCATAAAATTGATTTTAACTCCTAGATGGGGAACATTCATATTCACTTGATGAAGGGACTCATTTAATAGATCATAAATGAAATTCTCCGTTGCTGTTACACCAGATATCTCCCGACTTTTCCTCTCCCAATTCCCCGTGAGACCTAATTATTCGAATGAGTAACTACCTAATCGAATAAAAATCGAATAACCAGACTCTCAGTTTCGACACGATCTCCTCAAGAACAAGAGAAAGTGGCCCAAATAGGCAGCACAAATAGAAGCCACTCCCGTTGTACACACATAATTACAATTTAAAGGGGCATTGAATTCAAAATGCAGATCCAAAATCTCCCCTTAATGGGATTCGTTATTTACACTTCCCCCATTAACTAAACAGGAAAACGTAGAGATTTTGGATCTAAAGATTCAAAAGGGGTTGTTGCAATGATATTAGCATATGTCATCTGTCCTTTGTGCCCGCCAGAATGGACCCAGAAAGAACGAACTATCTTAGGATTCCAGATAAAAAAGGCAATTCAAACACAAGTTGAAAAGAGGAAGAAGAAGATGGGAGGAGGAACCTGAAGGTTGTGCGTGTCAGTGATTACTGCTATATGCTAATGCATGCTGTAGAAATACCAAAGTTGTAAATTCCTTCTTCTCGATGCCCGCGAGTATTCTGAACTGAACGCTGTTTGTTTCCCCGCACGTACCATATAATGCAGTTACATCAGTTGGCACGTGCACAACGGTTCTCCAGTCTTTACCTCCTCTCTCTCTCTCTCTCTCTCCTTTTTACCTTTTTTTTTTTTTTTTTTGTCTGTCAATTGGTTTCACTGTATACTGTTAATATGTTTACAATTAATCATTCTAACCAATTGAATTTTTGAGTTAAAGAATTTTTTTTAGATATAATGTTAGAGTCTTTTCTCATCCTTTCAATTAATTAATTGTAACACTTAAAGTAAGAAATTGTGCTTTATTTGCATTTAACATGTGATGTAACAGCATTTTTTAGTTAAAATTAAATATATTGTTTTTGGGCAGCAATACGTACAAGATTGCCTTTCAAACATATATGTTGATATATTCTGTTGCTATAAATCGCTTTTCATTGTGTGACAATTTGATCGCCTTTATGTGGCCTCTATTTTGTTAATTCAAGAAGGTTTACCGATGAGAATACCCTTTCTATTAAGTACAAACATACGTTATTTGAAAATTGGAACACCGATAAACAAGAAATAGCAGGAAATACTGATGCATTTGGTAAACACGGTTTCAATTTTCGTCTTATACCAAAACTACTCCTAGTGGGATTGTGCACTCTCATGGGCCAAATCCCCATGCAAGATATCATCCATCTCGGGTGCCCCGAGAAAAAAATGATGGATGAGATCTCAAAGCCTTAAAGCACTACATTACGTAACATAATGTAAGCTGCTGCTTTTCATGCCGCTCGCAAGGGAAAGGGGCTTTTTACAAACACGAAACATTTTTTTTTTTTAAGAGATAACAAGAAATTAAAGAAATTGCAAGGCATGTTTAGTTTCTTGTTCGCAAAGACGACTATTTAATTCGTGCTCTCAAATAATTCACAGATGACGACACTCTCGAGACTGTCTCCTTGGATTAATCTGCGAGGCCGGTGCATTACCTTGGGTTTCGTGTCAGTGGGATACAAGCAGCAACCCTCGAAAGAGATGAAAACTGAAGCCAAACTGATGATCCAATCCAAGGCACGAGAGAAGACGAAAAGTCTCCTCGTGCAGCTCGGTAACAGTGTTCAACCAGCCATCAAAGACATTGAAAGGCACACGAGAAAGCTACAATATAATCAAGGTAGGAACAACTCGTAGGTAGATGAACAAATGGGAGTTCATAATCTGCACTTCAACAGTTGACATGAAGGTCGTGATAATCAGAGCAACAGAAATTTTCATGACACTGGGCACGTGGAGAAGCATATTAGGACATGGGGCACCTACAGCATTAGGATACGTAAGATTCTTTCTTCCTGTCAGCCTGATTTTACTGTAGGAAGGCTCCCATATCCAGGTCCAAAAGATGCCCTAGTAAAGCATCGTGGAATTCACAATCTGATCACAAGCCATCGTAACCAGGAATTGCTCTTTGAATCATAGCTTAAGGAACAAACCTATTGAAGTTGGCTCCTGAATCTTATCTCAAGCCATAATAAGTACTATCTTTTGCCTTCCATTCATACCGCAAACCTTCATGCGATAGCCCTTTGTTACTTTATCCTGCAGCCTCAAAACTAGGGATTCAAAATTAATTTTCGTGGGTAATAGTTGAAACACTTGTGAGCAGCAAGGAAAATTAAGCAAGAGTAGGGACTCGACTCTCAAACAGGTTATTACTCCATTTTCTTGTTTCCAAGTGGCATCAATAAAGGAGGCAAATTTCTTAAAGAACATACATGCAACAATTTGTTCTTCATTCGCGATGTCTGGCTATATCCTTGTATCTTATGAGTATAAAAAGCCGTGAGAATGCGAAATCCTGCACATATCGAGAGGTCAGAATCAAAGAAAAGAATCCTGATTCGGGCACATCACATGACAACGAGGGAGAGCACGCTTGTACGCAGCCATGCCCCGGGCAAGAATGCCAACAAGCGTGCTCTCTCTCATCGTCAAAGTATATGTGTCAATGTCAGACGGACATCTGCAAAACGAGACGGATTAAAATTAAACACTGGTTAAGATAAGAATGTTTTCAACTGTAACCAATTCCAAATGTTTTGCTTTTGGGTACCATGAATGTGAAGCCAGGTTGAATATAGTTTGAAAACTAGGGAGAACAACTTCAACTTGCATTCACCAAATTATCTTCCGTATTCCAGAGATTGCCTGAAATCGGATCGATCACACATTGTAAACCGCAGAAAACCACGTCTGCCCATATGTCCCTCATAGCAAGATTCTTCCTAAACTAAAAGATTCTTCTTTTATTCCACAAAGAAAAATCCCTAATACCCTCGAAAATTGAAAATATCTTAATGGATATCGTTAAAAAAAGAAAATTAACCCAAAAATAAGAAGAATAAACAGAAAAAAAAAACAATTCTTCAAATTAACAAAATAAAGCAGCAGAACAACTCCGAAGGACAAAGTAGCACTGACTTGAACCCCAGACCACCGACCAAACTATATTTTCAAAAAAAAGAAAATCCAGAAAATTTTATTTTAGCATCGAATTGAATGAGCATAATCTTCGCCAACTAGAATTTACAGTCAACGAAAAAAGAAGACAGATGCGTTAGAGACCTACCCGACACAAGCCACAAGTTTCTTCAAAATTTGCCTCTTAAGCGGACGTGACGGCACGCGATTCACGGTCCAGATTTTGACGTCGTCGTACTTGTGCTGACGAAGGTACGGCGCACAACATCACCGGAGCGGGGTCTTAACTCTTACCGTAGGGCCCACTGATAATTGCAAGGACCCTGGGACCGAACACAACACCAAGGACAACAACAAATGTCTACCTTTCCATAAAAACCCGTTACCAGATGAGTCCAGCCGATTCAAACTTTGACTTGTTCAAACTTAATTTATCTAACTAGTAAATCAAACCAAGTCAAATTTATATTTTATTTGAACTTCTGATAAACGGATCGTTTAATTTTTATATATATATATATTATGAATAAAGTGAAATTAATAAAAACAATTATTTTCTTTTAATATATAATCATAAATATAACAAAATATCTCGATGAATTTATGAAATGTTCATCTTTATGACCTTCAAACAAGTACCTATGGACAGTCAGCAAACTCACTTTTAAGTTCATTAGGATACCTTGAACGTGTTCCACTTTGAGTCGACTTTCGAGAAAGATATCAGTTCATTTCTTGGAGAGTTATCTTGCACATGCTATTACTACGGGTCAAGTTCTCGAGTGTCATTGGGAATGTAAAAGCCAACTTTTGTAAATTTTCAAAAAATAATAAAAATAGTAATAATAAAATAATAATAAGGCTGAACTTAACCTAATAAAAATATATAAGTTTAAATTCGCTCACAAAAGAATGTTAAGAAGTGCACAACATCACACATGAAGGCCCCAAGATGAAACCAATGCATTTCACACTGGCAATGGGTATAACTTGGATGACCGTTTCTCATAATCTAAGCCAATATTAAAAAAAAAAAAAATCATGATGTAATTTGACGCCTTTGATTCGAGTCGTATAGGGGCTGCTACCTTTTTCTTCATTCACCATACCTTAGCGTGAGCAACGATCCTATATGATACGTTACCGCTTAAAAATATGTAGCATTTGGCATCCCTTCCGACGAAGTATATATAATTAGGTTACTAAACAAATGTGGGAAGCATCATTGACATCAGAAGAGATCGGGAAAAAGAAATATCAAATGAGGATGGGAATGCAAGATAAATACAGTTATATACGCTACCAACACAAATGTAGTACCGAAGTGCGTGGCCTGAAAGGCATATGATTTATCTATTTCCTCAATTCCCATCTTCTTAAACTGCAGACGGCATTAGCACTTAATCTTTCACCCATAGTTTGATCAGGAATTGCATCTAGTTCCTGGAGGTACACAAAGAGAGAAGGCATTTGACAATGGGCAGGCTATAACTAAGTTCCAACACTAGTTAATCCCTCAACAAAAATGATGTCAGGCTTAGTGAAACATCCCATTTTTCACATGTTTCCTCAATCACTGCATGCATGCTTAATGAGGTGTACGTGCAATTGCTCGCTCATATTTAGCTTTTCTCCAAATTTGAGGGTGCCATACACCCTGGCGTAAACAATAAAGCCAATTGGGAGGCCATTGCTGCTTGTGCCGTAATTAGGCTAGGCCTAGACACAAGTAAGTCTAGGGGCAGGATTTTCTATAAGGAAGGATAATTTAGTCCCTTAAAACAAAATTGGTATTTTTTTTTTTTTTTCAAGTTAGAACAGCTATAGACGGATTGCACGATGCGTTGGGCTCTCTCCCACCAAGGTGTTTTCTTGCCATCAAGGGAGTGGGCATTGAAGGTACATAACCGTATGGTGCAAATGATGGAAGTTGAGTGACTATTCAGCAAAAGCTCCTGATCTAGTTGTGAGCTTATCATTGACAAATATGGTGACAAAGAAAAATGGCCAATGACAACAATTTAACTGAAATCCAACACCGCATCTGCATGGAAATGTTACTGAAAAAGGCCAAAAGCAAAGGAAGTTAGGGAGATAGCAGATATGCTCTAAGCCTTTGAAAGTTTCCTTAATCACAGTATTTCCCTACCCACTATTATGAAGTGAGGTGCATGTGTCAAATTCTAAGATTCAAGTTCTCCTGGCACAAATAAAGAGTTTTCGACCTTTTCCAAATTGTTAGAAGACATTTCCACTTCGTTGTTGAAAAGAAACAGAAAGGAGTTTTCAATTCTTGATTAGCCCTAGCACCCACTTCAAGATCATAGGAACCTTGAATGACTCTGATATATGGAGTAATACTTGCATTACTAAAAAGTAAAAGAGTTCTTAACAAATGATGAAAACAGTTATCTAATATAGGCCTTTTAAATAGAAGAATTTAAGATTTTAGTTAAGGCTGTGAGAGTAATGGAGCAGGTTTAACCACCACACAAGATATCCCACTCACCTGCTTTCCCGCTTGTGTCATTAAGTTAGATGACCAAACCTCCTTAAAGGCATATTGAATTAAAACTATAGACTGCAGGCATATACAGCCATTCCCATTGCGTGACGGATATGGGCTATGCTCTCTTTTGCAGTCAACCAAACTTCAAGGAAACCTATAAAAAGTGGGATTCAGTAATCAGTCATACACAAGAGTGATCATAAGAGACAAACTTGAGAAAATGCATTAATTTTCTTACGAAGAACAAGGCACAATAAGCTGAAACCTGAGAATTAGACAGAATGGGTGGCAAAAAATCTTTTGTTCTATGGTTCCTTCCCTCCCTTCACATCATTAATTCTTCCAACATAAGAATTTCAAGGCAACCCAAAGCAGTATAAATAACGTGCAATAACAACCACAACATTTTCCATTGGAGGCACAAGACTACGATTTCCCTAGCATCAAATGCCTAGATGTCAAAAGAACAATATAACACCGGCACAATGATATCTGCTTGTAACAAAGTCCTCAACCATCACTAAGCTAAATATAACAAGCAGCGACAAACAACTGAAAGTTTATCCTCGCATAGAACCATCAAATTGATTACCAAAACTAATTTACCAGTTACTTGCATCACTACAACTTTTCCAAACGAAGCGAGGAACATTGTTTTCCTGCCGAATTATCAATAGGAGGAATAGTCATCAACTTAGGCTTGAAACATTCTAATTGACTTAACAGGAGTATAACAAGCAATGTTAATGAGGAAAGCACCCCATTAATCTTGGCACCCAAAGTTAGGGAAACAAATAATGACAACAAGATATATCAAAACCCTTGACAAACCAGGCAACCGAACCCAAACAAATAGATATTTGAATACTTGTAGCGTGAAATGGAATCGAGAGTACTCAAGGCCTCAGGCACATTGATACAGACAGTTAGCACAAACACACAATGGCTCAGACCTTGCTGGAAAAGAAACTTTCAAGTGGAGACAGATTAGAAGGCACTCAAACAAACAAGATATATCTGAGAAGCCATATGCAATAATGATATTCAAGCTAAGATCTGCAAACCGAGCTTCAATCTCCAAGGAAAACCGAGACAAGATGGGAAATATAGAATATTCTCATAACCCTAACGCATCTTACAAAAAGATCGACTTTTCCGGAAAGCTAATTGTCTTTACTTATTCGGCTGGCATTGCATATATCCATATCTCAATACTCAAGACCCTTGAAACAAAGATTCAAGAACGAAGACAACGCTTCAGAAAATTTTGGGTTGGTCTTCCCTTTTTCCCCTTTTCAGTTTTCTTTGGGGCAGGAGACTCAAGATAATTCTCTTGACTCCTTGTACTCAAATTTTACAGCACAAAACAAGAACAAAAAAATAATAAAAAAAAAATAAAAAAATAAAAATAAAGAAAGAGAGATCTAAACAGTAAAGATGAAAAGGATCCGTGCATTTCAGACCGAAAAACCATTGAAACACGGGGGCAAAGCGAAGAGGATGAAAAGCTAAGCTATTCCAATTGTCGTCGAAGCCTTGCCAGTCCGAGCACTTATACAAATCCAAATATGAAGACAAATATAACTAAAAAAATCATTTTTAATTTAATTCACTTTAAAAAAATTCAAATTAACTCTATGAATTTTGTAAGAAGCATCTATAACAAAATGAAAACCCGCAAGTACAAGCATCCCAGTTGACATGTCAAAACCACACAATACATGTCCCCATAAGAGGCTGGGGGAAAAAGAGAAGAACCCCCACGTACTCAAATCGAAGAATCTCTCACATTGCCCTACTAAATTGAAAACCTTCAAATTTGAAAGCCTCAACTTACGAAAATTTTCCCCTTTTTTCCACACCAGGGGTAAAGAGAGAATGAGATTGACATGTGTTTTACTAAAAAGGGTTATGAGCACACAAAAAAAAAAAAGAAAGAACAAAAGGAAAATGAATTAAATTGAGACAAAATAGTAATTTTGCTGTTGATTGTAATTATCCTAGCATGAGGACCGTCCTTTTTCCCCTATCGTTGTTTCGGCGTACCCTAATAATTATTACCCCGAGGACAAAGTACATGTACCTTGCAGTTTACAGCCGCCCCACTCCACAGTAGTAGTTGGAATTAAATCTACACATAATTTTTCTAGTCCCATATTATAATGTAGGTTTGGTTGATAATCTAAAAACAAAATTTGCTTTCACCAAATGAAATATTATTTATCAAATGTATCATGCATTCTAAAGCATCATTAATTTAAACCGTAGCTTCTGTAATTCCTATACTTACTACTTAGAATGCACAAATTTGCAACTCTCCGTTCGAACAAAACGAGGACTCGTCACATATACTAGCTAACATCAGCCCACAAACTGTTTCCTTTAACCACTTAAAACTTCTTATATTTCTCCTCAAGGGTTGCCATCATGTGCCCAGTGAAGTTATTCAGGAGATAAACGAACTAGAGGGTCAAGTTTAATATAAGCTGAATAGGTTTAATAGGACATCTTTACGCCAAAGGTCAAGTTACATGTAAGTTTCTTAATTATTAAGTCACTAATTATTCTATCAATTTTTTTTTTATTTAAAACAAATCCAACAGGTTTAGGGAAGTTTTAGATGCGCAAGAGGCAACAAAGAATTGCCTGATAGGCTAATACCATAATCCTCAACCTTTCAATATTAGCTTAAAATCGAGTATAGCTTGAGGAGCTCCCGGATAAATCATAGAGCATAGTTGAGAGCGTGGGGAGCATTATTGTTCCTGCTGTGGTCTGGAACGAAACTTCAGTGACTCTTCATATCTCCATCTTCCATCCTTCTAATATTTACTTGGAATACCAGTCAATCTCCCTTGAGTTCCAGCAAAAGAGAAGTGAAAATTATAACAAGCAGTCAAGCACATTGATGATGAGATAATTAGGTCTATTCTTCAATGTAATGCATAATAAAGTCTCCAATCTAAAACCAGGAGGAAGATAAGGTAGGGTAACTCGTTGAAATGATTGCCAGGAACAACACATGGCCGTTAGAGTGAAGCGTCTTTAACAAAGAGACATGAAAGCCATGGACAAACGGTTTGGCAACTTTAAATTTCATGTTCCCTGGCATGCATGCCTTCCAGACCCACAACAAACAAAGACTTTTCACAAGGGAATTTTTCAGTCTAGGCTTTCTTGTCATTCCATACTAGAGAGACAAAAGGATATACATGTCAAATTACTCGAGAATTTAGCTGCATATTTGCATACATAAACAAAACCATCATTAACTAATTGATGCCCAGAGTACTCACTCAAATCTTGAATTATAAGTTGAATCAGTTCTGAAAAATAGTTTTATGCAATTGTCATGAGGTTAGCAACACTTGATATGCAGTTGTGCTAGAATCTATATGCTTTTATGACTGAAAACCCACATCCCTCTTAAAGGGCGATGGAAAAGCATGCAGATTGATGGTCAATGTCAGTATATGACTTCAATTACAAGGTGTGTGTTAAAGCTTTGAATTACTGAGAACAACAATATTAAATTGCATACCAAAAAGTTGGTCCATAATGTTAAACTTTAACAATAGTGAAGCTTTGAATTACTGAGAACTAAATTACCGGTAATTAAAGAGAACGATCACCATCACCTGCTAGGATGTAGCCAAATAAGCATGGAACAAGGAGAATTCCTGCTTTGAGTATCTTATGACAACTATAGAGAGCACACATGTAAGCAACCATGTTCTTTGCATGAATGTTGACAAGCGTGCTCTCTCTCGTTGTCAACCAATAATATCAAAGGCAGAAGGAGATCTGCAACAAGAGGATCATACAAAAATCAATAAATGTCAAACAACAATGGTTGAAAGATAAAGCACGTATAACCAATTCCTTGACACACCAAAAAAAATTGGTCACGGCACACAGGTCTTTTGAGGCAAGAAAAGGATGGCCAAAAATTGAACCATAAAAGCACAAGTCCTTGCAAGGCAGTCTGAATCAGTAAAAGCCAAAAACTACAACAACAAAAAATCTCTAACTAAAGATCTCAAGTAAATCAAAACAATGAGCCTATATATTCAACCACAAAACTAACAGAAGTGGAATCATAACAGTTAGAAAATAGGCACAAATTTTCACTGGTGCCACCAATCACCTGCATTGGAATGATCTAATTTTCAAGACAAATGTTGTTCTAGCCTTAACCAGCATAGCCAATTCAGAATAAGAGCAAACTACAGACTGAATAGCAGATATTAAACAACCTATTTATCTCCAGTAATGAAATATTGCCAAACATTTTGAAATCCTTCAATATTCTAATTTTCTATGCAAAAGACTGGCGATATCTTCCAGGCATAAAACGAATTTTTAAATAAAAAAAACCACCAAATTGATGACCAATTACACAAGATGCTGATCACCTGATCCAAGTGGCATAGAAAACTGAAACGGGTATGGTAACCAGGAATAACTCGGTTGAGCATCCAGAATAATTATAAGGAACATGCATAACATAAGTGTACCAATTACTTTGTCTATCATAAAGGAATACGATATTGCATATTACAAAGGAACCGAAACCTTTACAAGGAAGACAAATCAGACCCCTGGAAAGCACTTATAGATGATCTAACCTGAACATACCCCTTAAGAAGCCATCCAATTAGTTAGAAGGAAGAGAAAATCAATGATTAAGTATCCAATTTTTAATATACATGAATTTGGACATCGCAAGAAAAGAAATTCCAGTGATATTGAGGGATATCTAACGTAATTAAAGCCTTTAAGGCTTCAAGCGAGCATAAATCAATCAAAATTTTTTATTTTTTGAATAGAATGTCGAAGTGTTTAGCAAAAAGTTGAAACTTATTAGAGCTTCGGAGCATAAAATTAAGTTGAAAAATAGCAAAGAGTTCAAGAACTTCATAACGGCAATGTAAAGAGGGAAATCAGAAAGGAAGAAGTAAAAAATAAACATGGAGAAATACCACGAGTGTCAGAAGAACATGAAAAACAAAGCTTAATTTCCAAAAACAACTCAACAGATTAAAAAAAAAAAACAACTTCAAGGCTTCGATGGCTAACTCAAACTAAGCCTCTTCTAGTTTCTTTGGGTTTCCGAGACACCAAACAGCCGAAAACGTTTCATCTTCCTAGCTGCAAGAAAATAGTGAGATAGTTCCATGGGAATCCTATGACTGATTACAATAAGCGGTAGACCAACACTTCTTTAATAATCAACGCAAAAAAATATAACAAAGTGTAGAACTCAAACAACTCCAAATAAACAAACAAATCTGCCCTAAACAAACAAAATCAGTAAACAAAAATGAGGATAATATTATAGGAAATAGAAGCAAAAGCAAAATGTCAAAGAACGATGAAGGATCCACCTACCAAGGAATGGAACCAAAAGCCCTTTTAGGGTAAACTTTATTGTTATTGGTTTTTTTTTTTTGGGTGGGGGGGGGGGGAGGGAGGAGGGCGGGGGAAGGATACAAGCAGAAGAGAAACTTGACAGCTTGACAAGCGTCTCGAGAGTCAGACCCAACGCATAACAGTGTTTGTGGATCCAGTTAACACTTGCACATACTCGCAATGACACAAGACAAATGTACTAGTAAGGCTAGAGAAGAGAACACTCAGAAATAGGAAGAGGTGATAAGGATAAGGAAGAATATAAAAAAGTAGTGACTTTGGTGGTGGGATTTGGGCGTGTTGTTTCTTTTCTTTTTTTTTTTTTTTGTAAGTAAAATGAAAAGACATGGATGGTATTCATAATTTTATTAAAAAAATTGTGTTAAATACGGTAGGTCGAATCACTACAAATTTATCCATATTACTCTGATACTGTGCAATGAAAAATAAGTAAAATGGGTGTGTTGTTTTGTAATTTGTAGATTGATACAATTTTCATATCCACTTCTTCTTTTCGACAATAATATGTTTATGTCATGTTCTCCCTAATCAAATGCCGGCCTCACCCCATCATCGTCCCTTTTTTTTTTTTTTTTTTCTCGGGGCTTGTTGTCTCAAACCCGATCTTAGTCTGTCCTACTTTCATGGTGATTCAAGCAAAGTACGGGATTAAGTAAATTCCATCATTGTACAGAATAGATTCCACGTACGTAGAAAACTCGCGAAGCGTTTAAGTCAATATCGCCGGCTTTGACCCCAGCTCTTTTCAGTTTCCACAGTTCGCATGGGTATTGGACGGCAGTGGGGCACTCTAGAATTGACTCGCTACGTGCACGGCTCGTTGTCCAAAGGTACGCACAAGACAATGTATTGATTAGATGTTAACCTCGTTTGGAAAGCATTCTCTTCATGTTTCGGGTCGGGTTGGGCCTGATTTGAGAGAGGTTATTTTACCTCTGAAGTCAAATTGGGGTAGCCCCAAATTTGGGCCTAATGCTCACAGTCAAAACGCGGCCATCCTAAAGAAAAATTATACCCCAGCAATAAAATATAAGCTGACATTATGCGTCTATCGAATACGAATAAATACAAAATGTGTAGACAGGCGGTGTTGAATTTAAATTAATTGCTCGGTTGGGGATGTACTAAGCTGTTTCCTATGTTATTTTTAAACAGCATTGCCAAAAAAGTCGCACTTAACAAACTTAAAGAGTTCTTCGAACTTGCGACGATGGCAGTTCCTTACCGCATGCCATTTTTCACGAAGAAGCATGAAACACGTTACGAGTGCCAATGCCGAAGACACGCCGCAAATAAGGAATAACCCGCGAAAGCTTTCGAACGTGAGAGGGCTCACATCATTTGCTGTGGCATTTCCGACGCTTGTAAGTGTCGCTTGGCTGCTAAGCCATGCATTTTCCATAGCAAGAAGCTTTCCATCTTCTCTTAGTTTTGCAACCGCCCTTGAAATGTCAAGACCCAATGCCGAGCCTTTCTGGAAAACCTGAAAATGGATGCAGGCAACAGAAGAACTAGTAAATAGTATGCAAGGATACGCAGCACAGAGAAATAATTCAACTTTTAAAAAGACGTCTCGATATATGAAATAGATAATATTATAATGTATATGTAACATTGATTTTATAATAATCGAACATATAATATATATATATATATAAATTTTAATTAAATAAAATTAACAAAGAAAATTACATATGTCATGATACCTACATATTTTATACATCAAATTTTATTTGATTCTTAAAACAACATAAATTAATTTTATTAAACTTAAACAATCATAATACATACAACCTTATATACGTACAATAACATAAACAAAAGGGAATTATACTTACAAAGGCAAAACCATTTGTGGTAGGTCTGACGGGTCCAACCATGTAATACTCGTTGGGGTACGTAGCAAGGAAGAGCTTGATATATGGTAGTTCGTCAATAATAGCAGTAACACTTCCCGTCGATAACGCTCGCGCATAGCCCTCGAGAGATTTGCCGAGTGGCACAAGTGAGGAATTCAGCAAATGGAAATTGTTACCAACAGCTCCCATGGTAGTAAAAGAGTGCCAGTGCCATCCTATGGTAACGTGCCTCGCATTTAATTGTATCTGACTCATAGTCAACACTGAAGTTAAGGTCGCGGTATAGCTTGAAGTCAATATGAGCACGACAAACATCCACACGATCACCACGAATCTCGATAAGTTGCTCATCAACCTTTCCCCTGAACACATGGTGCCAGCCAATAAAAAAAGTTCAAAAATAAAAACAGAGACTTGCTGTATATCCCTATCAAAAACATAATTCAGAAATAAAAATTAATAAAATATTTATATGACAGTATTTATTTAATTTTAAAAATATATAAATGCTTAATTAATTTGTATAATAATTTTTTATAATTTATAGTATTTAATATTAACTTAATAATTAATTTATAATTTTTTAATATTTTAAAAGAATCAATATTTCATTTTATATTTGATTTAATTAATTGTAATATAATACGTATTAAATTTTATTTAATTTATGTTCATAATTTTCACATAAGTTTAAAATCTATACAATGCAAATCATCAAGATTAAGAAAATTTTTAAAAATAAAAATATTCATAAAAAATCATAAACTCTTATTTTTTTAGAGAGAAAAATTATTTTTAAATTTATTCTTTCTTTAAAAAATAATTTTTTATTTTTTATTTTTTTCTTAAAGAAAGAAAAAAAAAAAGACTGTCAAAGTCATATATATATATATATATATATATATATATATATGTGTGTGTGTGTGTGTGTGTGTGTGTGTGTGTAAACTAAATATTTGATTTTTTTTATTTAAATAACGTACAAATAAAAATCTATTTATTAGTAAATATATTGTATGTATACTGATTTGTGTGCGTGTGTATATATATGTAAGAAATCGCTTGTCGATAGACCCAGATTCAAAATAGATTTGAACTCGAAGTTATGCATCATTCTTACTTAATTTTAAGTTTGCAATTTTTCTTTCTTTTTTTTTTTTTTGTGACAAAAAATGTAACTCGACCTGCAAAGCACCTATATCTTTCTTTCAAAAGTTGGGTCTAAGATCCTGTGGCATTCAAATCAAACAGAATAGCAAGACGACGGATCCAAACTCGGAAACGTCACGATAATTTGCTAGTCCGAGTCCAAAGACATGGACTCTATAACTATTTGGTAAGATCCGTCCACAGTAGGCCATCCAATAACTGGCCAACTATTCCGTTTTGAGGTTAAAGATTCATTATACCCGAAAGTCCAACTAGTTCTAGCCCAACCAAAAGTTCCAATTTCAGGCTGCCCACAGCAGTGCCGGCTTTAATCCGGCAGAGTAGGCCGACCCTTGGATGAAGGCTCCAAATCTTGACAACCAAAGGAAAAAACAAAAATAAACATAAAAATTGAAATGAGACGTGGGCGATGGAGAGCTTCTTACTCTGAGCAGAAGCCAGGGTGGACAAGGCAAACAATAACATGGTTCCAATCTGTCGAGAAAGCGAGCCCTGGAAGTCGTCGTTAATGGGACGTTCTATCACCCAGACCACAAAGCCAGTCAAAAGTAAGAAAGCTGCACTCGATAGCCAGAGATCTGCCGTAAGCGGCTTTAGGAAAATCCACATCGATTTTGATTTTTCTTCAGGAGCTCGGGCTACCATCCCAAAACCCATATCGTTGTACGGTAAGGTGAAGTCGACGAACATTGATCTGTTGGCTGAGATTGTTATATCCCCCACAGCACCATCATATTTCTTCTTTCCCCAATTCGATTCACCCATCACGGTCAAAGAATAGAATAAGCAATCTACATAGAAGTAGAAGAAAGACTCAAATGATGTAGTTGCCTTAAAGCGTACCTGAAGATAGACCTGGTCGACAAGATCCTTGTAAGAGCCAGCGGGCTGTCCTGCTGCATCCACGAAAGGTATGAACTCGAAATCTACTTGGTATGGTAGAACTTCCACGGCAGCTTTAAACACATCTAAGCAGTAGCCAGTGACAGTTGTTGCATTTCTTTGCATATCGAAATTCACCTTCAAGAATTCTGTAAATCCCCGTTTGAATGGAACAACTAGTCTAAGCCTTCTACCAATGGTTTCCAACATGTAACCCTTTGGTGTGCTTGCAGATCCTCCAGGCCAAATAATGGCCTCGAGATCATCGGGTTTAGCACTGGAAGTCAGCAAGTGTCTTCCGTTAATCGATGACGAGTGTAATTGTCTTGTCAATTTTCCAGCAGCTGTCCAATATCCAATTGTTCTCCCTGCTTTTCCTATCACATTTACTATTTCAAATGTCTTTGAGACAAGTTTCCTGTCAATAAATTGGAAGTAACCACTTAAACCTTGAAAACTGCTCTGCAGCATCTCTTGAAGAAGCACTGAACCATAATCAGACGGTGTGAATTTGTCTGTGTCAGCCAAGCTCCCGTTCAGTCCAGTATCTGGCTTGACCCCAAAAGTGGAAGGATTTTCATATTCAACCTTCTCAGCTGCATCAGCTATGTTCCAGATGACATCACGTGCCCACAAAGCAAGTGGACTCAGCTCCGAAACAACATCAATGTCAGGTTCATGATCCCGAGCCTTTTTTCTCCATCTTCTATTAAAATTTTCCAGCTCCTTGGGGGAACATATGACTTAAAGCCAACAACCCCTTGCATTGAGTTAATGACAGATGAATCCATGGAATCCAAGTGATTCATGCTATTTGCAGTCATAATCCAGGCATACCCTTCCTTCATCATTCCCAACCTCTTTGCATTAAAGCGGAGACGAGACAGTAGAGAATGCGACACATGAACAACAAATATTCTCTTTTGCAGTGCATTAATCTTATGAAGTTCTTCAGTAATCCGATTGTCATCTTGTAGTGAGGGGGCTATAATGCTCTCATAGGCAATTTGTATCTTCTTTTCATGAAAAGAATCGATCAAGTGCCTTATAGTCTCTCTCCCGTTATCCGTTTCCTCGTAGATAAAAACGACTTGTTTCCATTTGAATGATTCAATAATTGCAGCAAAGCCTTTTGCTTGAGCGCGTTCGTCTTCTGTCACCTGAACAAAATAAGGATACTCGGAAGGGAACGGAGGACTTGGTGCAGAAAAGGAAATTAGCGGGACTTTAGCTTCGTCTCCTAATTCCGCTAGTAATTTTGCTTCCAGTGATGTCTGTCCACCGATGATGGCCACGGCCTTTGTGTTCTTCGAAAGATCTACGGCTGCATTTTGCAAAAGTGGAAGCTGCGTTCATAATCACTGACTAAACAAAACGGTATACTGGATTCTCTAGTTGCTACTTGCCAATGCTATACACTTCAAGCTACTTCTTTATTGATGTCCGTCCACCAATGATATAGAACGATGATTGTAATAAACAGTTCATAAAAATTGGAAGTTGAAATTCCAACAGGTAATTCAACAGTAAAATTGTCTAATAAAGCATCGGCTTTTGTGGAAAGTTTTTCTCTAGTAAAATGCCTTTATAGTTAGAAGTGAATGTAAATCAGCAAGGAAATGTTGTTCAAAAAAAAAAAAAAAAGAAAACGAAAAAACTGTATCTTGAGTAAATTAGGGAAGAAACGTTTAACTGACCGGCAAACAGAGCGCACAGGGATTCTCCTTTGGAGTCCCTCGTGTGGAGAACCACCCTAGTTCTGTAGTGAACATGCGCGCTGTAGAAATCGGAAATGGCCATGGAAATGCAGCTTTGAACAACTTTCCCCTCGAAGGACGCCATGTCAAGAATCGCACCAACATGAATCTCTACCGAATTGATGTTATCGTTGAGTCTCTTTTGGGGGTCGGCGAATGTTGAACTTGGAGAGCGAAGAATGATTAGGGTCACTATGGAGAAACAAGTGATTTTCTCTTAATCTCCATTTCTTTCCAGGTAGTCGCCTAGCCTTAATCAAGCACATATTCTTGCAGGATTTCAACTGACAGAAGGTGGACTTCCTAGTCTCTGATGAGAAGCAAGTTCGCCTAGTTTGAATGCTTCTGCGAACGTGAATATCACGGTCAGAAATTTCAACTCAACGATTCAGGTTGTTTTCTTGGAAGCAACAAAAAGCATGCTAATTAATCACAATTACAATGAATAAAGTCGGAATATAAAGAGAAAAATAGCTACAAAAAAAATCATACCAACTTTTTTTTTTTACCAGTCGGAATATGTAATTCGACTATTTATTGTTATAAGACCCTAAGAAAATGACAAATCTGTTTGTTAGTTTTCTTTATGAATAATAGATCATTTTAAGAGCAAGAGACACATGTAAATGGAAGAATCTCTTGCCTGAATTTTCAGTGTACAGAATTCTTTGAATTGGGATTCTTTCACCTCATATCAAACGTATGAATGACGCACAATTGAATTGAATTATTGAATATCCCGTATTGTTACCTCCTTAATCTTTAGGTGTTATATAAGCCCAAGAATTGCTCCAATGAACACAAGTTAATCAAACTGAAGTGTGCCAAACTCCTGCAATGTTGGTCTAGTAGATGGTCAAATGCAATTTTATCTTGCTTTTACTTTAGCAGTCCTATTGGGATAGCCCCAAATTTGGTCCTAACGCTCACATTCAAAACTCAGCTATCCCAAAGAAAATTATAACCAACCATTAAAATATAATCTGTGACATTATACCTCTGTCAAATAAGAATAAATATAAAAAAATGTCGAAAGGTGGAGTTGAATTTGAATTAATTGCTCGGTTCGGGATGTACTACGTTGTTTCCTACGTGGTTTTTAACCAACATTGCAAGCAAGTCGCACTTAACAAACTTAAAAAGTTCTTCAAACCTACGACGATGGTAGTTTCTCACCACATGCCATTTTTCACGAAGAAGAAACATGAAACACATTACGAGTGCCAAAGCCGAAGACATGCCCCAAATAAGGAATAACCCGCGAAAGCTTTCGAACGTGAGAGGGCTCACATCATTTGCTGTGGCATTTCCGACGCTTGTAAGTGTCGATTGGCTGCTGAGCCATGCATTTTCTATGGCAAGAAGCTTTCCTTCTTCTCTTAGTTTTGCAATTGCCCTTGACATGTCAAGAGCCAATGCCGAGCTTTTCTGGAAAACCTGAAAATGGATGTAGGCAACAGAAGAACTAGTAAATAGTATGCAAGGATACACAGCACAGAGAAATAATCTAACTTTTAAAAAGACTATTTAATTAAATAAAATTTAAAAAGATTATATATGTTGTGATATTCACATATTTTATGCATCAGATTTTATTTAATTTTTAAGACGAGATAGGGCTACTTTGATTAAATCTAAATAATTTTAATACAACTTTATTTATGCACAGTAACATAAAGAAAGGGAATTATACTTACAAAGGCAAAACCATTTGTGGTAGGTCTGACGGGCCCAACCATGTAATACTTGTTGGGGTACGTAGCAAGGAAGAGCTTGATATATGGTAGTTCGTCAATAATAGCAGAAACACTTCCCGTCGATAACGCTCGCGCATAGCCCTCGAGAGAGCCATCGACTGGCACGAGTGAGGAACTCGGCAAGTGCAAATTGTTGTCGACAACTCCTACTGTACTAAGAGGGTGCCTTTGGTATCCTATGCTAATGTCCCTCGAATTTAATTGTATCTGACGCATAGTCAACATTGAAGTTAAGGTTGCGGTATAGTTTGAAGTCAATATGAGCACGACCAACATCCACACGATCACCACGAATCTCGATAAGTTGCTCGTCAACCTTTCCCCTGAAAACATGGTGCCAGCCCATCACATGAACATCGCGCTTGTCACGACCCATAAAAAAAAAAAGTTCAAAAATAAAAACAGAGACTTGTAGATAGACCCAGATTGAAAATTGATTTGAACTTAGAGTTATGCATCAATCTCACTTAATTTCAAGTTCCCAATATTTTTTTTCCTTTTTTTTTTTTTTTTACGTAAATGTAACTCGACCTGCAAAACTCGTATAGAACTATCTTTCAGAAGTTGGTGCCTAAGATCCTGTGGGATTCAAATCATACGGAATCGCATGATAACGGATCCAAACTCGGAAACGTCACGATAATTTGCTAGTCCGACCCTTGGATGAACACGCCTGATCTTGCCAGCGGAAGGAAAAGGAAGCAAAAATAAAAATAAAAATTGGAATGAGACATGGGCGATAGGGAGCTTCTTACCGTGAGCGGAAGCCAGGGTGGAGAAGGAAAACATAAAATCGTTCCAATCTGTCGAGAAAGCGAGCCCTGGAAGTCTTCGTTAATGGGACGTTCTATCACCCAGACCACAAAGCCAGTCAACAGGAAGAAAGCTGCAGATGATAGCCAAAGATCTGCCGAAAGCGGCTTCAGGAAAATCCACATCGATTTTGATTTTTCTTCAGGAGCTCGGGCTACCATCCCAACACCCAAATCAGTGTACGGTAAGGTGAAGTCGACGAACATTGACCTGTTGGCTGAGATTGTTATATCCCCCACAGCACCATCATATTTCTTCTTTCCCCAATTCGATTCACCCATCACGGTCAAAGAATAAAATAAACAATCTACATAGAAGTAGAAGAAAGACCTCAAAGGATGTAGTTGCCTTAAAGCGTACCTGAAGATAGACCTGGTCGATAAGATCATCGTAAGAGCCAGCGGGCTGTCCTGCTGCATCCACGAAAGGTATAAACTCGAAATCTACTTGGTATGGTAGAACTTCCACGGCAGCTTTAAACACATCTACGCAGTAGCCAGTGACAGTTGTTGTATTTCTTTGCATATCGAATTTCACCTTCAAGAAATCTGTAAATCCCTGTTTGAATGGAACAACTAGTCTAAGCCTTCTACCAATGGTTTCCAACATGTAACACTTTGGTGTGCTTGCAGATCCTCCAGGCCAAATAATGGCCTCGAGATCATCACTTTTAGCACTGGAAGTCGACAAGTGTCTTCCGTTAATCGATGACGAGTGTAATTGTCTTGTCAATTTTCCAGCAGCTGTCCAATATCCAATTGTTCTCTCTGCTTTTCCTATCACATTTACTATTTCAAATGTCTTTGAGACAAGTTTCCTGTCAATAAATTGGAAGTAACCACTTAAACCTTGAAAAACTGCTCTGCAGCATCTCTTGAAGAAGCATTGAACCATAATCAGACGGTGTGAATTTGTCTGTGCCAGCCAAGCTCCAGTTCAGTCCAGTATCTGGCTTGACCCCATAAGTCGAAGGACTTTCATATTCAACCTTCTCAGCTGCATCAGCTATGTTCCAGATGACATCATGTGCCCACAAACCAAGTGGACTCGGCTCCGAAACAACATCAATGTCAGGTTCATGATCTCGAGCCTTTTTTATCCATCTTCTAGTAAAATTTTCCAGCTCCTTGGATGGGGGAACGTATGACTTGAAGCCAACAACCCCTTGCATTGAGTTGATAACAGATGAATCCATGGAATCCAAGTGATTCATGCTATTTGCAGTCGTAATCCAGGCATACCCTTCCTTCATCATTCCCAACCTCTTTGCATTTAAGCAGAGACGAGACAGTAGAGAATGTGATACATGAACAACAAATATTCTGTTCTGCAGCGCATTGATCTTATGAAGTTCTTCAGCAATCCGATTGTCATCTTGTAGTGAGGGGGCCATAATGCTCTCATAGGCAATTTGTATCTTCTTTTCATGAGAATCGATCAAGTGCCTTATAGTCTCTCTCCCGTTATCCATTTCCTCATAGATAAAAACGACTTGTTTCCATTTGAATGATTTAATAATTGCAGCAAAGCCTTTTGCTTGAGCTCGTTCATCTTCTGTCACCTGAACAAAATAAGGATATTCGGAAGGGAACGGAGGACTTGGTGCAGAAAAGGAAATTAGCGGGACTTTAGCTTTGTCTCCTAATTCCGCTAGTAATTTTGCTTCCAGTGATGTCTGTCCACCGATAATGGCCACGGCCTTGGTGTTCTTCAAAAGATCTACGGCTGCATTTTGCAAAAGTGGAAGCTGCGTTCATAATTACTGACTAAATAAAACGGTCTACCGGATTCTCTTGTTGCTACTTGCCAATGCTATACACTTCAAGCTACTTCTTCATTGATGTCTTTCCGCCAATGATGTAGAACGATGATTGTAATAAACAGTTAATAAAAATTGCAAGTTGAAATTCCAACAGGTAACTCGACAGTAGAATGGTCTAATAAAGGGTTGGCTTTCGTGGAAAGTTTTTCTCTAGTCAAATGCTTTTATAGCTAGAAGTCAACGTAAATCAGCAAAGAAATGTTGTAAAAAAACTGTATCTCGAGTTAATTGATTAAGAAAGAAACTTTTAACTGACCGGCGGACAGAGCGCGCAGGGATTCTCCTTTGGAGTCCCTCGTGTGGAGAACCACCCTAGTTCTGTAGTGAACATGCGCGCTGTAGAAATCGGAAATGGCCATGGAAATGCAGCTTCGAACAACTTTCCCCTCGAAGGACGCCATGTTAAGAATCGCACCAACATGAATCTCTTCCAAATTGATGCTATTGTTGAGTCTCCTTTGGGGCTCTGCGAATGTTGAACTTGGAGAGCGAAGAATGATTAGGGTCACAAGGGAGAAACAAGTGATTTTTCTCTTAATCTCCATTTCTTTCATGGTGATCACCTAGCCTTCATCGACCACACATTCTTGCAAGATTTCAACTGTGTTAAGGTGACCTGTTTGACGGGAAGCAAGTTAGGCTAGTTTGAATGCTTCTGCGTAGGTGCATATCGCGGTTAGAAATTTCAAGTCAACGATCCAGGCTGCTTTCTTGGAAGGAACAAAAAGCATGCTAATTAATCACAATTACAATAAATAGAGTCGGAATATAAAGAGAAAAATAGCAACAACAAAAAAAATCATACAAACTTGCTTTTTTACCAGTCAGAGTATGTAATTTGACTATTTATAGTTATAAGACCCCAGGAAAATGACAAATCTGTTTGCAAGTTTTCTTTATAAATAATATATCATTTTGAGAGCAAGATACATGTAAATGGAAGATTCTCTTCCCTGAATTTTTAGTTTACAGAATTCTTTGAATTGGGGTTCTTTGACCTCATATCAAACGTATGAATGAGGCACAATTGAATTCTATTACTGAATATCCCGTGTTGTTACCTCCTTGAGCTTTGGGTGTTATACAAGTGTGTGAACACAAGTTGATCAAGATCAAACAGATGTGATTCCAACATCCATCGTACGATATTTTTGTGCCATGAATTTTGTAAATAGTCAAATTCAATTTTACCCTTATTTTTTCTCAAATAAATTATTTTTATGCCTCAAATTCGTGACTTGAGTAGTCCAGCCGCGATATCAAGACACTTGAAGATAAAGCATCCAATTCTTATAACCCAAACCCAAAAAAGACTATCAAAAGTTAGGCACGGACCCAAATGGAGCAATGCATATGTACGAAATATCACAATGTTCGTTTTGAGAGTGTAAATGTGTGAATTATTTATTTAGTTAATAAATTTTATATAAAAATAAGTAATATATGAATAAAAACTATAGATTTAATATTTTAAAATTGTAAGTTAAGATGTAATGTTAATTTCTCGAAATCTCTCTAATTTAGACTCGGTGTTTCTCAACAATGATATTAAAATTGATGATAAAATCTCACCAATTTAAACCTATGTTCCTCGTCAAGTGGTGGAAGAGATAACAAGTAAACCCAGTAGACACTTGTCTTCTCAAATAAGTGGTATTAAAATCATAGATCTAATGTACGTTGGTGAAATCTCTCCAGTTTACACTTTTGCGTTCCTCAACAGTGTTAGCCCTCGACACCTGGCTTCCAATGGAAGATCGATGGGTTGCCAACAATGATAATTGTTGTGTGCTTGTTAAGTATGGGCTCCAATATTCGGCCCAATTTCACTTATTAGGCATTATGCGAACATAATTCTTACCTCAAAAACCACATTTCTAATTCTAACAATTTTAATTCATTCCAACCTAGGATTACAATTCCCAATCCCCAAAACTTCTAGTCATTGGTCTAAAGTAAACATGCATGTATGCCCTACTCTGAGGCTCCGAGTCTCGACTCAGAGACTCGACGATCCTAGAACGAGATGATCCATCCTCCTTGCACCCTGTGAACAACAATTCTTGGGGTTGATCGCTGCTGCTAAAAAGAAAATGTAAGATTGGTCTCGACTACCCCCACCACAAATTGTGTTTGATCTTCAACAATCCGCGAAATCGCCGCGATCGTGTCAGTGTTTGCTGTATCTGCAGTCCATGGAGATCATTGACTCTCAGATCCGGAGCACGCCCTCTACGCCTGTTTCCAGGCGTTCTTATATCAAACTCCGGTCGTGGTCTCCGTCCAAAGGACCGTTTCTCATTGCGTTCACCGTCCCCGATCTGTACAACACATATACCGACAGCTGCCATTGGCTGCCACTCTTATCTCTGCCCCAGCATCCAAGGGTGATCCTTGCTCCCATGAGTGACCACCAATTCCTCATCATCGGTTCCATTGAGGGTTGGTTAGTCGTGTTGAGCCCCCATCGTCAATCCATTTAACAAACCCCATTACAAGAGTCAAAGTACAGCTCCCTTCTATTGAGACTACAGCTGGTTGGAGCGAAAGACCCCTCAAAGAAGAAAGAGAGATTTTCTATGCAAACAAACGTGGGCATATAGCGTACAAAAAGGGGTGTTGTCCAATAGCCTTCGTACTTGTACCGACGTGATGTCTCACCGCCATGCTACGTCACGATCCTCTTTAGTACTTGGAGAAAAGTCCCTTTTCGCAAGATAGGAGACAAAGCTTGGAATTGGGTGGAGATTCCTCGAAATGACAACGAAGGGGAGACAGAAGATATTTGGTCGAGCGATGCTATATACCGTACGGGACTGTTTTATATTGTGAGCATTGAGGTTGGAAAATTATATGCTTTTGATTCACGTTGCTCTTCCCCCAGGTTGTCTGAAGTAGTCAGTTTCTTGCCCCAGACGCGGGAATTCTAGCAATTGTGACGCGGAATTGGAGGACAATTGCTACTCATTTCCCGGGATGTAATCCGATCCATCTCCAGCCAAGAAACACTCGAATTTGAGGTATATAAGCTGGCTACGCAGAACAATAATTGGGTTGCAACAAGAGGTTTGGGTGAATGTGCATTGTTTCTTGGCCGTCATCAATCATTTTATATTTTGAAGTTGGATGCGACAGTCATCAAAGCAAATTGTATATATGTCCTACACTCAGGGATTAATCCTGAGGTAGAGGTCTTCCAGCTAGATGACTCCGAGATTGAGTCGATTATTTCAATGTCCAACCTAAAAGGCGACGGATGTTCTGGTTCACCGTTGTTCTGCGGTGAATTTGAACTCATTTCATGCAGCATTCGTGGTGGTAATGAGCTGCTTAACATTGTGTCAAGGTGGCGTAACATCATTGATGTGAGATACATGGTCCAAAGTAATTTAATAGTTTGGTATGGTTGGTATGAAGACCTCGTATCTATTGCTTAGGTCCTTTTTTTTTTGTGTCAAGCTAGCATATAGAACCAAATGACTTACCAATATACCAACCTCATGTTGTGAGATTTGGATAAATGCTACATGTACAAAGGCCTACCATTTCCAATAAATTTAATGCCTTAATTGATGATGATAATGACCAAAGCAATGACATCGATCTTGATGATGGTTCAGTTTCATCTGCCACTGCAGCTGAGATGGAAAGTGAAAGTTACCTGCAGGAAGACCTTAATCATCTGAGCTTGAATGCTGCTGTTACAGTTGATAGGCAAAGAGAAGGAGATTCTTCTTTAGACAAGGAGTTGGTTTCTAAAGAAAATCAAGTAATATGGTGAAAGAAGCTGTTGAAGAATTTGACAGGAACTCAATTTTGAAGCTGGAAATCAGTTGAGAAAGTGTTGGTGATGAACTGATCCACAATCATGGTGACACTTCAGCTGATGATGATTAAAGTAATGAAGGCCAAGGATTTTCAACCTGCAATTTTGAAGAGGAAGAAGAACAGGAAGAAGGGCAAGAAGAACAAGAAAAAATGAAGAAATTAGCAAAGAACTCTTTTAAATCTAATGCATTTATCTCAACTAGATATCTGGTTTCAAATATGACAATAAAGGCAATTCAGTAACAATTTTTATTAGCCTTGTTGAATTCAGTTCATTTAAACTCCCAAATGCTGGAAGAAATTTCATTAAAATTGCTAGCGTCTAGTGATATTGTTATGTCTGCCATGTTTATTTGCATCCCATGTTTTAACTATTATTATTCAAGGCCAGCCGTTAGAGATGATAATTGTCGAGCAGGTGAAAAATTGGCGATATGTTTAGCTAGAAATTTTTTAAAACGGGTGGAAAAATGCAGTTAAAGATATTGTTGGAAGGATCCATGTGCGTAATATCCGAGGCAGGAAATGCCAATATGGTAGGAAAGACATGTTGCAAAGGAAGTCCAAACAGAATTTTTCTTGGCACTGAGTTCACAATGTATGCGCAGATTGTCCTTTTTCAAAGATATAAAACCTGACTTTTGTAATACAGATTGCCATAATGATTAGCGACGTACCTTCAAAACAAGCTGTTTCTGCTTAGAAGTCCAGAAATGATCCCTCCTAGTTCTTCGCCACAATCCTCCTGTACATGGTGCCCTGCCTTCAAAATACAACAAATTTTAACATATTTTGGCCCAGCATAAGAAACTTAGCTAGAGAAAATGGAAAAAGGACAGTCAAAAAGAGATAATGGCTACATGGTATCAAAGCATTGCCGCTGGAATTGCAGTTTGATGATACCAATAAATGTTAGGCAACAGTGGAAGCAGAAAGGAGGGCTTCGAACTGCCTCAAGACTGGGAAGTTTGTGGAGGAAAATGAAGTATGTGAAACAAAAAGCCTTCAGCCAACTTTGTCTTGTAAGAAGGGTGGTAAAAAAGAAGAATCAAACCAGCTGTGTGAGAAATCACCAGTGAGCATGGATATTCATATAAGGCACTTTGACATGCAATTTCCACCTTTATAAATCTTAAAAGGGAAACAAATTTTCAGCATCACCAGTAGAACATTTGAAGGGGGAAAAGAGAGAGTTGCAACCATTGGAAGCTCAATTAGTTTGTGATTCGAGTCCTCACAGAAGTCTTCAACTCCATCATAACTCAACCAACGATCTCTCTGACCCCAACATACAGTTGTTTGAACTTTCCAGCTCTTATCCGAGAGAACTGTTCTCATTTCCTCCACATGTCTCTGCCAGGTGTACAAACCAGCAAAATAACATGTACAGCACAAGAATTAGTGGTCAATTAACTCCTTCAGTGGAAGGAATCAAAAGTTTGCTATCTGCAGCATGGAAATTTTGGCATATGTGGTAGCGTATGCAATGATAAAAATTTAGTCAGCTCATTTTTGTTTTCTGATTTCCAAAAATTATTGAAGAAAACTCGGTACAAGGATGAGCAATGAACAGAGAAAGAATGTAATAGCATAATGGAACTAAATGGACAACGAAGAGGCAGTAGACACATAATACTAAAGGATGTGACAAAAAATGCCCAAAGACCTAAACAAAGAATGAAAGGTTGAGCCTACGTCTCTTACGTTGTTTTTTTTTTTTTCACCTTTTAATTTAGATTCTAGGTAAGTAACGCAGAGCTACAAAGAAAGAAAGCTTACTTACCTTTAGATCCTTTTTCATGGCCCTACTAATCGCATTCAATGCAAACCCTGCAGAACCAGATGTAAGATAAGGTCTCCGATATACCATTGCATCATCTTCTTTCATCTTATAAGGACCAGAACTTGTCAGGGCCTTGTCACTCGCTCTTAGAGGATCCTATTTGGGTGCAAGATTGAAGTCATAAGTCTTGGGCCAACCAAACTGAAAATGTATATGCATCACGAAACACACAGATGTACAGTTTCTATCAGCACTTACAGACCCCAGAACAGAAACATAAAATGCCAGAAGCAAATTCTAAAAGTGAGCATTCCTACCTGAGAAAAGATTTCACCTAGTAAGAAGTTGCTGAATATAGACAAGGCCGATGGAAGGCTGGCATGTTTAGCTGTTAACTTCAGTAAACCAAGAAAAGGAGCACCTGTTACTTAAAATTGTCTGAAGAAAAGGTAAAAAAGAAAACATCACATTTTTCATCATTGTAATACTATGAAAGCAGCAAAACGTTCACACACACACACACACAATTTTTCAGGTAAAGACAACAATCTACCCAGCCTATCTGCATCATATAAAATTCTCACTTATACCAAGCACTTAAGGAGATGGAAGCCCTTTATGACATGAGTAGGATTAGCCCATTTTTTAGCAAAAATTAAAAAATGGACAGTGAAAGGTCCCACCAAAAGCTTGTCTACAGGTTGATCATACAGATAAATATAAAGCTGACTTTAGTATGATGATGATTGAAAAGGCACGAACAAAAGAAAGTTAAGCACTAAACAGAGAAGATCTGAAATCCTTACGGGAGGATTGAGGAGTATTAGATTATTAAGCTTCTCCTGATGATTGCTAGCATATTTAACAACCACTGGTGAAAAGAAACCCTGAAAGCGCATCAAAGAATGTTAATTGATGATACATGGCATTGACTGGTACATGAATGCTCATAAATCTTACCTGAACAACCAGTGAGACCTTGTCAGAGGTAATTTCGTCAATAAAGGACTTCAAAGAAGATAAATACTCTGCAAACCATAGAGAAACAAATGTCAAGTATTCTGCAAAGTATATCAAAACTAACTTACAAATAAGATTCTTGCTTTATGTTTCCTATGATAACCCTGAATTCACAATAAGATGCAAATAACCCAAGACTCATGTTTAGTTTCTATCTTGCACTTCAAGGCTAAAGCAATTACCATCCAAGGTGTAGTCAAATCCATTTCTGGGTTGAGGTTTATCTGAAAATCCAAACCCTGCCAAAGAAGGGTATAGGAGGCAGAAAAGAGTTTTACATTAGCATATTTCATTTGACTTATGGTGAGAAGATGCAATCTGAAAACCAAAGAACAAAAAACTATATGGTCCTGAAGTACTTGAAGAATAGCTATCAAAAGAAGTCTGCCTTCAAGACCATGATCAGCTTTAACAGACAACACAAAGCAATATTATTATCCTAGAATCTTACCTAGCCAATCAAAAGCAATGGCATGATAGTTCTTGGCAAGTGTGGGAAGAACTTTGCGGTAAGAGTATGCCTGTGACAGAACTAAAGCTCTTTCCATATGTCAGCTTTACATACAAGATTGATCAATCAAATCATTTTTCCTCAAGATAATTATGGGGAAAGAAAGATCATGTTGGTGTTCATCAAACAAAATTTGTTACTGACTATTTTTGTAATTAGGCGCAATGTCACAACCAGCGGAAGCAAAATTTTAGATTTAGGAATCCTCTATGATAACATGACATAAGCACCTCCTCTATACATGACATCAGAGGCAATTAGCCAATATTGAAATTCATAACTTGAATCATCTGTTCTATAAGATATTGCATGAAGATGCAAGAAAGTTGCCAGGGACAAACATATGGAACCTCTAACATCCACCAAGGATCAAAAGAAACGAACCTGTGAAGGAAAACCATGAACTAGTAAAACAGTAGGATAATCAGCATTTCCGCTTTCAACGCAAAACCATCTGCTTGCACAAAATCACAAGATGAAGCATGTTTCAAAGGATAAACCCTGCAAGTAATCCAATCTCAATTTATGTGTATGGAATATAGTTACAAAAAAAACTCAAGAAAAAGACACCCGATTAACTAGTAACCCCGCAAATACAGTTCTAAGTTTAAACCTGAAAAAATCATCCGAGGCTTGAGAGGCAGGACCCATTTTGAGTCCAAATATACGGTCTTTTGCCTTCTCACCAGCACTAACGGGGTGAGCCTTGACCTACAAAAGAAGAAAATTCATATCAGACAATATTCTTAAACAATTCAAATTAAGTAATGTCTTTTATAAAATGGCACCCTAAAACCAGTACTGCTAGAAATCCAAGCCCGATGTGGGTGGAGAACATGATCTTTAATTGCCAAATCACCGAGAGAGAGAGAGAGAGAGAAAGAGAGAGGATCTTTGATAGCCTAATGCAGGTTTGGGTAGAATGCAATTGAAAAGAAGATTTAAATTACTCCTACAATGAAAATGTCCGGGTAAGTAAGACTAAAAGAAATTAAAGCAAAAGAAAAGGAAGAGTGCTCACAATCTTTCCTTGCTTAAACCACTCATCCGATGGGCTAGGCTCATCCGAGTATTTCCCTGCCCCGCCAATTCAACACCCATATCTTAAACAACTGCTAAAAAATGGATGCAAGTTTTAAAACAATGCTAGAGAATGAAAGAAATAACAAGAAGGGCACCTCCACTGAAAGAAAAGCCGTCTCCAACAGAAGTCGGGGCATCTATCAGATAATAATCCTGTTTGAGGAAGAAAACGAATTACTTTGCATTTTGGGCATTTATCGGATAACAAGAAATGTGAAAATTTACATCTTGTCGGCCGTTGGATCTACAGGTGAGCCGGAGAGGTGTTCTGCGGCTGTTTTGAGCCGATGGCTTGAGGTGGGTGCGAAGATGTGACGACGCAGGTGCAGTAGGGAAATGGAATTGATGGGGATGAAGAACAGACAGGGGGGTCTTGGCTTGAATTGCCATGGCCAACGTTAACCTTTGGGTAGTTAACCTTTGGGTAGTGCGAGAGAGAGAGAGAGAGAGGGGGGGGGAAAGAGATGAGAATTGAAGACCGTTAATGCTGTTGGTCTGAAAATACTTTTACGTCAGATTGGCATCCTCTGATCCTCGTTTATTTGGCAGAAAAGTAATCATGATGGCTATTCCTATTTGACCCTCTCTTTCTTAGGGTTAGTAATCGGGACGTGACGATCACGCGTCACATAGACATTCAATTTTGTTTAACGGTAATTTTTCGTGGTAATCCCCTCCTTTTTAAGAGTAACAATAGTGCTGCAACGATGATTAAAAAGAAGAAGAAAAATGCTGCGTAATGATCACGCCCAACATCTCCCCCACCCACCTCCTTGGATTTTACCCCTTTCATTTTTTTGGGGTGGGGGGGGGGGGGGGGGGAAGCCTTCAACGTATGGTGTGTGTACAAGGCCAAGGCTAATTGAATGTCGCGGGCTTCCATTATAGATCATGTGAGGAGGCGCTTGTGTGGTATCATTCGTTCCACTTCCAGCAGCTCAATGGCTGCCGACTCAATTGGCCCCTGGAAACTGCCATTTCGGACTATCCTTTCATACATGGCTGCCAATTGAGGGAGGATGTGAATTGACGTGCTTGTTGGATTTATAATTCCGGGCTGTATTATTAGGGCCAGCGGCCATTTATTAGCCATCAGACTTTATGCCTCTCTCTCCCCCACCCTTCTCTGGGTTACGTGGCAAATACACTATTTCCGAGATCTTAGTCTATCTTATGCGGCTTAATTCTTGCCTCACACCAGCCCACACTTTACAAAAAAAAAAAAAAAAAAAAAAAATCCTAAATTGTGGCCTAATGCTCACGCATTTTATAAAAATTCATTTTCTTTTGTCCCTCTTACCATTGATTATTGAATCCCCCTTATTCTTTTGTTTTGATGAATTTCATTAGCCTTCATTAAAATTTTTGCTTGCGGATGGCCAGACGTCAATTAATTTGATCCGGAGGATAGAAGAAACAATAATTTTCTAAAAAGAACATTGTTCCAGGTTATTTATTTATTGACGGGGCAAAGAAAACACCCAACATATCCCCAAGGTAACATGCCGCCAAGGAAACCGGACCAAAAAGGAATCCTGGAAGACCATTGTTTCAATTTCTTGGAAACGTGTCGATGAAAAATTGGAAACGATAGATTTGTGGTATTCATCCGCAAACAACTGTTCCAAATTTGGCAAATATACGGTGACAGAGGGACAGTGAGGGAGTCACACGTAAAAGGTGGAAAATGGTGATGGCCCTTGACGTAACGAGGAAGGTTAAGGACACGGAGAAGAAAGTATACCCAGATGACACCAGAAATTCCACCAAAGAAGAACCCTCCACTGAACTTGGCCCATCCATCTGCAGTTTGCAGCTGGTCAGGCTCTTTCTTCCCTCCAGTCAGTGTTAGACTTGCGGCAATAGATGGGTCTCCTTATTTGAATGATGAAATTCCGTACATGATCAAGCAAATGCTCAAAATCACCACCAGGCCTCCTGCTGCCGATGACCCTGCTGCACCTGCGTATTCGGTGTTCCTTAGTGTGGACCTGTTTTGACAAATGGGCCTAACAGGAGGAAGTCTTGTGCCAGTCCTACCTCGATCCCCCTGAGAAGTGGGCTGACTGTTGTCCGATAAACGGGTAGATTGGGAAGGTATCTAGCGATCAGTGGGCTTGATGTTATGGGAGTTTCAAGGCTACCAATGAAGGGATCCCCGTCGATTGGTTGAATCACTTGGCATGCTGGCTGCACATGACAAACTGGGGTTCTGAACCTTCGGCCGAAATATAAAGAGGTTCATCATTGTTAGATTAACATTCCGAACCATCCCTACGAGTTGGCCCAATTGGATTAAAGCCAGAAGAGCAGCCGAGGCACTTGGACAAGATAAGATCAAATGAGCCGAATTTATGTGATGCAACAATGACAGTCGGGTCTCCAATTCTTTTAATCATTTGCAAAACATGGAAGAAATAATCATCGGTTGCTCATCTAGTTAATCACACGTATTCTTAAAGGTGATAGAGCTCTGATATCACTGTTAAATTCGAATTATACTGCATACATAGCACCTAAAGCCTCAAAAGGATTTTGAACAAATGGATAACCCTTTTAACCCTGTCCTGCTTAATTGGATTGTAAAAATGAGAAATAATTGCCTAAATGGAGCTCCAGATATGCCCCTTGGAATGACCAGCCCCCCTTTCATGGATAAGGCAAAGCTGCTCTTGGGCTGAATGGGCCATGGGAGAAGCAGTCCTTGCCATTTTAATTTGATTTTGTTAACAGAAACCCTGATGGTGGAACTGGAGTGGACAGATACCTATCTCGCAAAGGAAGAGAGAGATATGGGCTGTGTGACTAAAGGGCCTACCTCCACAAACTTGTGGTTGTCCCTGACAAGAGGTCTTGAAAACCTTTACACATTATCAGTTAGTCATCTTATCCATCAATTGTCTTGCTGCTGCAAAATTTTGATGGCATGTTGCCACCAATTAAAATAAAAAAAAAAAACGAAAAATGAATTGCTGACATGGTCCGTCAAGCTTGCCCTTTGGCCCCTTCATTAACAAATTGACAATAACAAAATAAAAACACGGCAAGTCAGCTTGGAAGAGACGCGCCCCCCTTATACGATTTCGTTGTGGAGGCGGCCGTCGGTCCCTGCCAGTAATAGTCGATTTTTGCTTTACTTGCCCATTCTTTTTATCCTTTCATTCTTCTCTTCGATTTAAATGATAGTAGTCACTGCTGATATGATAGTACCAGAAGGGAAAAAGAAATCAAACAGAAAATGGGATTGCACTTCTTGAAGCATCCAATGTTTTCGCGCGCTTGTCCTATTTCAAGTTCGTTTCCCCTATCCAAATCCTTTCTTGGGCTTTCAGTTAGATGGGTCACTCCTGAAACCTGTTGTTGTATCGCCAGAGGCTTTGCTGCCGCTAAGGCAACTAAGATTCAACTCTCTAAAAAGTAAGCTTCTTGATCTCCCCGTCCGTGGGTTTAACACCTTTTTTTTTTTAACTCTCTTTATTATTTTCGTATGCTTTCTTTCGGTTTTCAGACCGAATTCGAATACCCAACTCTGAAATTCCATGTGGGATAGCCGTAGCTTTTATGATGTTAATGGACGCAGACAGTGAAAGACATGGGAATTCGTTGTTGTTAGTATAGAAAATTGGTCTCTTCCTCTTCCTGCATATCTGTATGTGATAACTGAGTTCTTTTTATTTTTTTTTTAACATTTTCAGAAAAAAGAGGCTGGACGAAGTTTGTCTTCAAAGGTTCCAGCACTACAGCCGAACGTTTATACAGTCTTGGATTTTGCAAGGTTAGCTGCATTCTCGAATTTCATTTTGTTGTGGCTGAGCAATTTCATGTTCTATTTTGCTAGTAAACCAGAAAAATCTGCCATTCGCATGAATTTTTGTTGTAGGGAAAGTGTTTGTGAATGGAAAGATGGTAAACAAAGCTGGCACACCCGTCTCTGACAAAGCTGTTGTAGAGATAATGGCTGAAGTTCCAAAATATGTATGTAGGTGATTACTCTCCAAAAGAACTTTTCAACCACTGTGAACACGAGTATAAATTTGCATTAACTTTCGTGAGGTTGGAAATCCTGAATTCACTCTTTTTCACACTAATCCAGAGCTGGGTACAAGTTAGAGGCTGCAATTGGACAACTGGGTGTTGATGTGGAAGGCAAAGTAGCCCTAGATTCAGGTTTGTCTACTGGAGGATTTACCGACTGCTTGCTTCAGCATGGTGCATCATTTGTTTATGGAGTTGATGTCGGCTATGGACAGGTAATGTTAATCTCTTTTTTTTATTCTGGTACATACTAGTTGTAATTGCAACTTCAGTTGCCTTATGAATGGTGGTGAAAGGTTTAATGGTTTTTGATGAAGGGTAGATGGTGACTTGTTCTTCAGGTAGCAGACAAAATTCGCCGAGATGAACGTGTTTCTGTGGTAGAAAGAACAAACTTAAGGTACCTTTCTGGGCTTCCCCAGCAGGTTGATTTGGTGACTCTGGACCTCTCATTCATCTCAATTCTCTTGGTAAGCCTTCAAATAAATGTTATCATTTTATGACTTACAAATGTGCCATTCCAGTCGCAATAAATTCTTTCCTTTTTTGTGGTTCTTTGTTTATTTTATGTTATAAAACTGTTGACATGTTACAATATACAGGTCATGCCTGCTGTTGTCAATGTTATGAAGGAGGATGCTAAATTAGTTACTCTGGTGAAACCTCAATTTGAAGCTCACAGAACACAAGTGAGAAACCAATATTCGTAATCTTTTTAACTGTGGCCAAAAATACTTTATTTAATTATTGAAAAACCAACATTAGGGAACATGATTCCAGTGTGCTTCTCTGGAAAAGCAACCCTGAAACTTCAATGGCCTGAATGGAATCCTTTATTGGGTTACAGAGAAAAACAGTTGTCCTTAATGTTTACAATTGAAATTTGTTGCAGGTGGGAAGTGGTGGGATAGTGAGAGATCCACAAGTCCATCAGGAGGTATGCACTTTTTCTCTAGTGTGCATTCATGCTGTGCCTCTTTAACCAAATATGATTTGGATAGCTTGCTCACCGGAACATAATTATCTATCTTTTCATTTTGCAACAATTTTTATCTTAAACAAGTTGAGTGTCAACAAGGGAACATTGAATTAAGAGTGCCTCACAGATTGTGGTGTAGCTCGCAATGCATATTTCTAGGCCTCCACGCAACAAATATCATGAATGTCACTTGTACTCGTTAACCATGAGAGGTTTTTCCCTTAGTTCTTACTGAGCAAGAATGATTGAAAGTGACTTTTAGAATTAAACAGAAAAGCCCTATGACTGTGGTTGCAATGTGTAGGTTCTTGAGAAGATTATAAAGGGTGTAGAGGGCTTTGGCTTCATTAGCAATGGGTGGATTGAATCTCCTATAAAGGGTGCCGAGGGGAATACAGAGTTTCTGGTTTACTTCAGCCGAATAGTGCAGAAAAATGCAGGGTAATGTATCAATATGGAAAAAGAGACCTTTTAACTTGTTATGCCTGGGGGGCGTCCTTCATTCCAGGAAGAATGGAAGCATTTCATAATCAAATGCTTTTGGCATGCATTCTAACATAAGAAAGCTTGGTGGCTTCTGAGGAACTACATCCATTTAAATTTGCTACAGAAGTGGAAGCACCAGCGAGGCTAGACGAGTGATAGACTATGATGTCTGGAACTGACCTTCCGTCATATGGGTTAATTAGTTTTGTGCCTATTGACGTTGACCTCATTAAATTATGGGTCCACTGGCCACCTGTGTTTCTCTTTTTGTATTTTCCATGGACAAAAGGCTTGTCGTTATACTTCCATATGCAAAGTCACAGCGTGGTATTGATGTTTGTGGAATAATGATACAAGTAAACACTTCACAGAAGATTTTAAGTACCATCAATCTTTAATTTGGTGTGGAAGTAGCGTCTATTTTTTTCCCTATTCATCCATCCAATTTTTAATGAAGAAAAAGAGGGTTAATACCTTTTCCTTTGTCTGTGAAATCAAGATATTTATATTGATATGCTGTAAAAGTCACTTTATTCGAATAATTGGAGCCATGTCAATAAGAACAGGTAGCCCTTACCCAGTAGAAAACAAAAAGAGACTGCACAAGCTGCCTGATCTTGGGAGTCATTATCATCCATCATCGATGTATTTCTTCAAAGTGGAAATTTTCAATATGCTAGCAACCCTCTGCTAACCACCTCACGATAAGTAAAAACTGTTCATATATACAGTTGTTAATTATACTGGATGACATTCAACATTTCTAAGGGGATCTTAAGACCAACCACCTGCCCAACAACAGAGCACCACGAAACCAAATAAAGTTCAATATCAAGACCTTTTCCAGCTAAAGCAGCATCATGAAAAAGCAATTTCATCCACTCGCCAGTGCCACATGGATGTAATTTGTACCACGGCCTGTTTAGGTACGGATGCTCCTAAATTGAGTAGAGACAAAAGTCAGCATTACTAAGTTTCGAATATTAATTCAATAACTGAACGGCATGTGTTCCAGAAATATGTCTGTTTCAGACTCTGAAGTAATGGTAAAAGACATGATGAAAGGAGAAAATGATTCAAAGATTGAAAAAGGTGAGGAGAAGATGAAACAAAGGGGTTAAGCAGGTACCTCCTGAGTGATGAAAGTCCACTTTAACTCCAGTAATGCCTTCGCAGAGCATGATGGAAGGTCCTTTTCAATTTCGTTCAATAGCAACGGCCGTCCATCTGCGCAATAAACGAAAAATCAACGCTTTCTATGAAAGGCTAATCACCAAGAAAATAAGGAGCATAGCCAACGTCCCTATGCTCAATTGTGCACAACTGAAATTAACTGAAAAAAACCCCAACGCTCAAATTTTTATCCATTTGTTGAGTTATCTTGCAGGTAAACAGCGTTAGGTAACCTTCAAGATTACTGGCTGTAGAACCGGAATCCTATCAGCTTGTCAGATATGACCCTAATTTCTTACCATTCCCCAAATTCCAGACTCTATATACTTCCAATATAGATGAACATGCATACCACTGCAATATCCGCGGAAGTATAGCACAGGGACCCTGTATGAAGCACTGTAGACTATATGGAAATCATAGCAATGCTCTTCTTGGTATCTACCGCTCTGGACCTTTCAAACGAGAACAAGAATAAAATTTGAACGGAAAGGGGTATCAGAGTAGCCAAAGTGACTTGGTGATCGTTGGAACACACATCAGTTTCAAAGATAAAAGCGCTCAGTTGCATAATCCAACTCACTGCCCCATTGAAGAGAGATCAAGAATACCAACAGAAAGGGAAGGAAATTACCAGGGTGGCATTATCAACTGCTTCCTCTTCTTGTTTTTCATCCTCAGAAAGACTTGCACTATCGACACTGTCCTGTGCAAAAGGAAAGAAAAAAAATAAAATCAACCCATAGTTATTATTCTAAGAAAAATTGGTGCGGCAGTGTTGCAAAGAATCACAAAAGATTCTTAGTTCTGCATTGTATTTAGCAAAACCTCAGTTGACCCAAGAATACACGTGCTGTCCAAAGACAAGTACCCGTCCTCTGCGTGGCAAAGGAGGGGTCGTTTTGGAGAGGGAACCCATAACCAAGGATTGGAAGTTGAGTTGACCCTTTTCCATTTATCTGCAAAAGCACGGGCCGCCACGCAGAAATCACTCGCCGACAGGGTTCCATCCCAGGATCTTCTTACATCCATAATGATCAAACTAGGGTTTGTGTTTCGGAGGCCGATGTTATCTTCACTCCTTCCCTTTTCATTTGATTTTCGTCCTTGTTTGGAATTCCTACTCCAACCGTACACCGACCCAAGTGGCTTGTTTGTTTAATCTTTAACATAGTTTGCCCTCAAACACAAATGTTGGAACTTGGAAACAACCTTTTCCTTTGTGTGTCGGAAAACTCTTTGCAAATATATATACAAACACAAACAACATTCATTCAGTTTGTGTTTGCATAAATTATTTTAAAACATTATGATTTTTGTAAAATTTGTTGATGAATGGTATGGTTTTTCCTTTTGTGTTTAAAACAAGTTTTCATTGTCATGCAATTCTATTGATTGAGAATATATTTAGTAAACAGTAATTAAGTTGTTTCAGAAAATTATGAAAAAGGAAATGTTACTAATAGGATGAGATGCGCAGAGATTACTCGCAACAAAAATGAACTCACCTGTACGGACGACATGTGGCTGGATTCCAGTGCTCAAGACACCAGAGAATTTTTTCAACTTTCTTCCTTGATCGTGGTAGTCCCAAAGGGTTGTTAAGTCCTAGACGATATCATCAACGGCCCTGTTACACTGCCGGCGGTAAAAATTTCGCTCATGATCGCCATAGGGAAAAATTAAAAAAATATAGTATTCAATTTTTGAACGTTACTATTTTATTTTTTTTTGCTGTGACAAAATCAAAAATAAAAAGCAAAATAAATTTTATATCTTGCCGTCATTCTGTTAAGATAAATTCTCAATTATTCCAAAAATAGAGATCAAACATCAAAGAGTGCCGCTTTTAAGTTAAGTTGGAAAAATCGTAATTTGAAAAAAATTATGTTACTTTATAACACAATAAATAAACATACTTTGCATGTATTTTATAAAAAAAAAATTAATGCAGAATTATTTCTGCATGTAAACGTGAAAAGGAGAAACAAACAATACAAAAAGAACAAAGCACCGTATAGGAAAATAAACCAAAATAAGAACCAAAGAACTTTAAAGCATATACACAAGGAACAGAGTACATATATTAGAGGATCGCATAATCTCTTGTACGGTTGATTAAACATTAACATGAAAGCTGGTCTTTTTTTTTTTTCTCTAGGGGAGCTTTTCTTAGACACTAAGTTCATTCACGCAACAACGAACTGCAGGGTTAAGGCTAACAGTTAAACGAGGATCACAGTGACCTTATCGCCGTCTTAACTACCTAATGAAGATAAGGGGCCGGGTACTGGTAGCCATTGCCGAAGTAATTGCCGTGACCGTGAGAGATGTTGTAACCAGGGGAACCAATAAGTTGGGGAACATGGCTGTCGGCATGTGCAGGGTAAACATATTGTCTGTCATACACATACTGCGGGTACCTATCAGCAACTCTAGGATAAAATGTTTTGTCTGCGACGGTATTGGTGACGCGGGGTCCACATCCAACTCCACCGCGTGGTCTCTTAGGCTGAGGCTTGGCATCTTCTGTTGCCCTCTTCTTGACCAACAACTAGATAGGCCAATCCACTAATTGGGGTCAGATGGAGAATGCAAACCTGTGCAGTGGCAGGAGAAGCATTTCCAGGCTTAGCTGGTGATGAGACCTTGCTTGCATCCTTTAAGTATGATTTCAACAAAGGTACAGGGCAGAACTGCTCAGTCAACTCAAAAGCAAAAGCCAAGTTAACTGCATCAATTTGTCTACCACTATCTATCAATATCTCGATTACACCTAAAGAATCCAAAGAAAAAGAAAAGAGTTAATCAGCAATTAAAAAGAGTAATCCATAAGCAAACAAACAACTTTTATGTGTGTCACACTGAATCCGTCCATCTTTATGTATGAAGCTGAATCAAATGATTTAGCAAATGCCAAGAAAAATTTTCTCAATGTTGCCCCATGTAAGATCCAATCACAGGCATGAATACAGGAACATGATTAGTTCTAGGATCACCCAAGATAAATATGAATTCTCCTACCATAATAAACTTGTATGTATCATATATTGAGCTTTCCAATGCCCTGATGCCTGAAATTGTTGACCAGTTTCTATTCTTTATAAGTTAAATAAGGGCACCACCACATTTTGAGATATTCCCAAAGTCTTCCATGAAACAGAACAGAAATGGAATTTGAATTACAGTGGCTCCTCCATTTTTTGTGGTTTTTGATGGATGTCAACTTCAGAAAGATTTCCAATGAGGAAGGTGAAAAGCCTTCATAAGTGAAAGAAGACAAACCTGGCATTTTTCCTGACAGTCCAAGAAAACGACAAAGTTCAGCTGCTTGGTGACGACGAGAAACCATTGGAATTAGCCTGGACAGTTCTTCCCCATCAAAGTTAGAAGCAATGCCAAATGTGGCCAGAAGTTGCAAAAATGCATGTGCCTCCAAAGAGTTCCCATTGCTAGCATCCACATCTAGAGCGTCCAATTTTGGTTTCCATTCTTCAGCAATAGCCTTTGCATGCTCCTTAACATCCTCTGAGATCACATCAGATGCAGATACAAGATCTGAATACGTCAACAAAATGCTAAGGCATTCCATCAACATGATACAGGTCCGACGGAGACCCAAAAGGTTTGAATCTTTCTTTCTGTCAACATTTGGCACTTCCGTGGGATAGAAATTTTCCAGAGAATTCAAGACCAATTGGGCTGGGTTAGCTGCAGCCTTTAAAGCAAGTGGAATCTCCTCCCTTAGGACAGCAAGATTCTTACGATTGTCTGAAATGAATTTGTGCAGCCCTTCTGAGTCCATCTCTTCACATAGTTTGCCTAGCTGGGGATAAGACATCAGCTCCAAATTTCCATTTTCAGAAGAATCTATAGTTCCTTCCAAGTTACTTTCAGCAGCCAAGCTGAAAGGAGGTTGGTACTCAACAGTCGGGGAATCTCCCTGGTCATTGTTTTTCACAGAAACAGATTCAACAGAGATTACCTTCCTCTGCTTCTCTCGAGCACTAGCAATGGCCAACATCGCAGCATCTCTCTTCTCCTGGAGCCTCTCTAGTGAACCTTGCTCCTTAGCCATAACAGCAGCTTGCCGTTTCTCCAACATCTCTTGAGCTTTCCTTGTTTTGCTTTCAAAATCCTTTTCTTGGTCCTCCAACTCATGAAACCGCCTCTTCAAGGACCTCTCAAGCCCATGAAAGTGTGCTTCAAGTTCTTTCCATTTCAAGTTAAGTGTCACAGTCCGGTGACTTTCAAGCTCAGCAAATGCTTTCTGAAGTTGCTGTATTTTGGATGTTGTGGAGTCCATTAGGGTTGCAACTGATTCAGTATCTTCCATAACTGACAAAACGAAGCACAAATGGAGATAAGGAAACTGCAGATAAAACAAGGGAGGCTAGCTTAGGTTAACTTTCTTAAGGACATGTACAAGCCTATTAAATGCATCATATGAAGCCAGCGGCCTTTTCTGTCATGTGCTACAGTGAATCAAAATATAGCCAGAAGAACAACCAACTAAAAGTGCAAGAGAATAATGAGGAGAAAGTGCTTGGATAAAGTTGCATCACAGTGACAATGTTTCTTTGTAGTATCTTCATATAACAAAGTAAGAAAAGAGTGAGAGAGCAACATAAATTGGAAAACCCTATAGCTTGAAGCTTAATTTTCAGGCTGCTAAGTTTTGCAACAACTTGGCCACATGAACAACAGAATGCAAAAGGCATAAGCCACAACAAAATTTGCAAATCCAAACCAAACACAAAATCACAGTCATCCTCCAATCCATACAAATGCCAAGGTGATGACCTCCAGGTTGCCATACAATATCAGCATTTATGCCATTGTGAGTCCTCTTCCAAATAATTCAACATCAACCCGTCAATATATTTATAGACTTTAACAAAATTTTTTGCAGAAAAATTGAGACTAGTAGAAAATGCAACCAGCAATCAATAGAAGAGAACCAAGATCCCGACCATTTCTTCAGACACAGTTTCATGGCACCCATATGGATGACCGAACTCATAACAAATGAAAATAATTAACGAAAAAAGAGGCAAATAAATTAAGAACTAAGTACAAATAATTTAGCATAGTAATTTGGGATGCGCGCACACACACACACACACAAACAAAAACAAATAGGTAAGATTCTGGTTTTAAAGAGCTACCAACAACATTCAATAACTTACCAGTGATTTTGAAGTTCGAATCAAAGTTTAAGCTCGACCAAGAGATCACGCTGATTAGAATAATAAAGTGGAAAAAAAAAAAAAAAGAACCCAGGAGAAACAAAGCTCACATCACTTTAAAACCCCAATTGAACCCACAAGAAAACATCCAAACAACGCCGCATTCCATAAATTAAAAAAAAAAGAAAAAGAAATCCCCGACAAGCTTTTTTAACCAAAACATTTCGCAGACAATGAACAGCCGGTAAGTGAATCAAAACTCAGACAGTAAAAATTGGAGAAGTGACGGCGAAATGAAGGCCATTTCGAATGAAACAAACAGAGCCGATCTGGAACTAACATTAAACGGTGCCTTAAGAAATAAAGAGGAAAGAAAAAACCAAAAAAAAAAAAAGGAGCTTACCTGCGAGAATTGACTGGAAACAGACCACAAAGAAAGCGTGGAAAACTAAAAATTAGTAGAACAAACGGATCAATCCATGGTGGATCGGGGGTTTGTGTGCTGTGGCCGCTGTTCTGCAATCCCTAGCCAGAGAGAGAGAGAGAGGGAAGTACCGTATGATAGTACTACTAGTAGTAGTGGCAGTAGCAGTAGTAGGAAGAGTAGGAGTAGGAGGCCTGCTCCTCCGTTTGCTTTTTTACCTGGGCACCACCCCTTTTTCGGCCACCTCCCAAACAGATTTGTCACGTGACCGAGTGCTCTCCCAGCCCTTCCTTTTAACCCTGCGTCGGCGTGCGTGAGGATGATTACTCTCTCTGAGCTCACAGAACCGAGGAGTGCCCAGAAGGGTCGCCGAAGCGGGCTCTTTATGCGGGAAAATTGGATCCTGACTTTATAGCCCAATCTTATGAATATTTATGCTTTCTCGTGGCCCAAACAAACCAACCTAATTACTATTTAGAATTTCGGGCCCTGTCCGCCCAAAATAAATTTTAAGGGCCTTTTAACCCTACGGGCCCACCCGCATTTAAGCTCAATGAATGGTGGTTGATTGGATACTTGCAAGTAGCGACAAATACTAATAAACAACGTTTGCTTTTTGTTTTGTTTTGTTTTTTTTTTTAAAAAAAAAAATAGAATGTTTGTATCATTTGTTTGAAAGAATGAATAAATAACATTACTCTACCACTGATCGTAACTTCTAAGTGATAAAAAGTTATTTTAATCATATATTATAAGATAATAAAAATTATTCGCTACCTTATCATAAGTCCTGAGTTAAAACTCTGTGCAGGCCACCCCACCCCACCCCGCCCCTCCAGTGTCAATTTATGAGGTCGCATTTACAAGGAAAAAGCCAGCCAAATATATATATATATATATATATACTGAGTTAAAACTCTGTGCAGCCCACCCCGCCCCGCCCCTCCAGTGTCAATTTATGAGGTCGCATTTACAAGGAAAAAGCCAGCCAAATATATATTATAAAAAAAAAAAAGAAAAAAAAAAAAGAAAGACCTGTACGGTCATGGAGAAAAATATGCATGCAGTGAAATGGTCCACCGCCGTGTCACCGTTACCTCATCCATTGCCTGGTCGCGCAATGTTTGACAAACATCGCTTCGCATTAATTTTTTCGATGATGAATATTGACTTTTCAAGCGTTCCCCCAAAAAAGAAAAAAGAAGAAGAAAAAAAAAAAAAATATATATATATATATATAGACACTTTACGAAGGTGTAAGGAAAGGTGATAGAAAGCAAACGATCTGAATGATCCGTTGGTAAATCATGCCTTAATTAATCTATTTCCATTCAAAAAGAATTTTTCTTTATTGAAGTTTTTTAAGCAACACATAAATAAATAACGTTCAAAAAATAAACAAATAAATAAAAATGTGAAAGTCAACAAAAGGCAGTCACCGGCGAAGTCGTTGCCTTTCATTTTCTAGGCATTCTATTTATTTATTTATTTATTTATTGTTTTTCGGGTCTTGGTCGTCGTTGACTGCCGTGTGCCTCGTGGAAAAAAGGAAGATGGCCATTTTTTCCTGCTTTGCTTGCTTGACCCGATAAGCCAGGCACGCAGAAGGCAGAGCCAGACCGTCTTCTCTTTGTTTTGATTATGGGTTTAATTTTGATAATTCAAACCATGTCATAGACTCTTTCACTTCCCTGCTGCTTTCTGGCTTCAACGACCCCTTCGAAGGATTCTTAAATTGTTTGTGTTATGGGTTCTTGCAGTCTCCGGTGGGTCTTCTTTTTCTCTCTGTTTTTTTTTTTATTTGGGGGGGGGGGGTGCAGATTCTTGTTTTTTATGTGCGTTACTTCGATAGTTGTTGAATTTCAGTTAAACTGGGTTGGAAAGTGCTTTTGTCATTTAATGTTCTGCCTTTTTTTTTTTTTTTTTGGCAATTTGTTTAGCTTTGTGTCCCTGTCTCTGTGTACGGATATACGTGTGTGGTATTTGAAACCCTTCCCTGGGATGCTGAATTCTGCTTGCTTTTGTGTTGTTTTTTAAACTTTATTCAGGTTTCGGTGTCAATGGAATTGAAGATACTGTTGGCTTTCAACTCTAACAGGGAAGAGGAAAGGCAAGCTTGAGAGGCTTCTTTTAGCAGAATTTAATGGCGTCTTTCGCGAACTTCATGTTGAGTAGTCGATCCCGTAAGGTTTTTCTGAGTTATTGTGCTGGGTTGCTGCTTAGCTTTAGTTTGTGCTATGGTACTAAAACTGATCTTGCTTGCCTAAGGAGCATAAAAAATTCACTTCAAGACCCTAATGGTTACTTGAATACTTCGTGGAATTTTGATAACAGTACTGAAGGATTTATTTGTAACTTTGTGGGGGTGGACTGTTGGCATCCCGATGAGAACAAGGTATTGAATATTCGTCTTTCGGATATGGGGCTCAAAGGGAATTTCCCTCGTGGCCTCCAGAACTGCACGAGCATCACAGGGGTAGATCTCTCGAACAATGAACTGCATGGATCTATTCCTACTGATATTGCTAATATCATTGGGTATGTGACAACTCTTGATCTCTCGTCCAACAACTTGTCAGGGGAAATTCCAGTGGGTCTTGCAAATTGCACCTATCTGAATATGCTTAAGCTTGATCACAACCGCTTTACTGGTGAGATTCCAGGTGGGCTTGGCTCGCTACCTCGTCTCAGAACATTTAGTGTGGCTAATAATCTTCTGAGTGGTCCTGTTCCAACCTTCAGCAATACTTCCATTGAACCAGATTATGCAAATAACCTAGGACTCTGTGGGAAGCTTTTGAACCCTTGTCCAAGTAATTCACAGGGCCCTCACGCAGGAGTTATTATTGGGGCTGCTATCGGTGGGGTGACAGTTGCAGCTATAGGTGTGGCTATTGGCATGTTCTTCTATTATCGTAAGTTGTTAATGACGAGGAAGAAGAACAAGAAGAAGGATGATGATCCTGAAGGAAATAAATGGGCAAAGAGTTTAAAGGGGCTAAAAGGCATCAAGGCAAGTTAAACTAACATCTCTTTTAAATTCCACATGGATTCATGTCTACTATGTTGTAATGCAATTAAATTTAAATTGTTCTTCTCTGGCAGGTATTTATGTTAAGTGCATAATGATTATGAAAATTTGTATTTCCAGGTTTCCATGTTTGAGAAATCAATTTCTAAAATGAGATTGAATGATCTCATGAAGGCAACTAATGACTTTAACAAAGACAATATCATTGGCTCTGCCAGAACAGGGACTATGTACAAAGCAATTCTTGAGGATGGAACTCCACTTATGGTGAAGAGGTTGCAGGATTCGAAGCATTCTGAGAAAGAATTTACCTCAGAAATGGCAACTTTGGGTAGTGTGAAACATCCCAACTTGGTTCCCCTTTTAGGCTTTTGCATGGCTGGTAGGGAGAGGCTTTTGGTTTATCAATACATGGCAAATGGTAGCCTCTACAACCATCTACATATTGTGGATGAAAGCAGGGAACCAATGGAGTGGTCTCTGAGGCTCAAAATTGCAACGAAGGCAGCAAGAGGATTTGCATGGCTCCATCATAACTGCAACCCCCGAATCATCCACCGAAATATAAGTTCTAAATGCATTTTGTTGGATGCAGATTTTGAGCCCAAAATATCTGATTTTGGTCTTGCCAGATTAATGAATCCAATTGATACCCATTTGAGTACTTTTGTGAATGGAGAATTTGGGGATTTGGGCTATGTGGCTCCAGAGTACTCAAGAACTCTAGTGGCTACACCAAAAGGGGATGTTTACAGCTTTGGAACATTACTTCTTGAGATGGTGACCGGTGAGAAACCAACTCATGTGGCTAAAGCTCCTGAAAGCTTCAAGGGAAATTTGGTTGAATGGATTACGCAGCTATCAAACAACTCGCAACTTCAAGATGCCATAGACAAATCGTTGGTTGGGAAAGGTGTTGATAATGAACTTTTCCAGTTCCTCAAAGTTGCGTGTAGTTGCATTGTGCCAGCGCCCAAGGAGAGACCCACCATGTTTGAAATATACCAGCTTTTGAGAGCTGTTGGAGAGCAGTACAATTTTAGCACAGAGGATGAGATTTTGATGCCTTCAGACACTGGTGATAACGATTACATTGAGGAGCTTATAGTTGCTCGAGAAGTATAGTGGTAAAATTTAAAAGGTATTATGTAGGTGATGTCTCTTGTCATATCTACGTAATCATCTGCTTTTTGTGCACTTTTTAATATTATCAAATATTATATGTAGGCATTATAGTTCACTTGTTGAGTGACTAGTCCCTGTAGTGGCATTACAATCGTCAAGAATCTATATTTAGCTGTCCCTATGTCTTGTAACAATAAGTTCTTAACGTTTGAAATGACAGAATTTTCTTACTTGGATAAACATCTAATGTCGCTGACAGGCTACTTGTTCATGGTTTTCCACCCTTCATATAGGCTTGGGGAGATGTATTGACTTGACGTTTATTCTTCGTCACTGATATCTGTGACACGAACACCGAATCAATTTTTCTGTGCATCCATTTACAAAATTATATGGACGGTGAAAATACCAATAATAAGCATATACAATCCAAAGTGACCAAGTTTGCTTGGAATCCAATGACTTTCTGCTTTGTATTAATTTCGATGGTGAGGTTGTTACTTTGACTGGAATAAAGTACATACAATTTGTTAGAAATCACTGCAATAAATGGCCACCATGGAAGCTGTACAACTGCTTTCCCAGGAGAGATTTCCTTCTGGGATGAAATCTTAGAAGCTTCTTCATGGAACCTTGTGAAGCTCATTTATGTTGTTGGGATGGCACTTGAAATTATGGGAAACCTTCCCGTGAGCATATTATAAGAATCTTACGTCAAGTAGGCAGAGACGATCTTTAGATTTTATAAATGTGAACACTATAATTAAATAAAATTTTTTTAGAAAAAAGACAAGTGTTATTAGAACCAATTTAATTTGAATTCTATGTTACTGTAAATTTTAACAAATTAATTTTTTGAAAAATAATAATAGTATTGTACAATACCCTATGTTTTGAATAGTGTTTCAAATAAAAATAGTTAGATTATTAAAACAACTCATGAATATCTGCAAAAATCGTGATTAACTGAATCATCGCTAGCTGTACCCTACTCCTCGAGATTATGGTTCTTTGGTCCTTTTGATAATGGATGCCAACTGTTTGAACGGAACACTTTCCGATTATCAAGTTATGAAGCATATGTGAGATATGCATGATCCGTGGAACTGAAATTGCAGTTAATCTCCTCATTTGGGAACCAATTGTTGCTTCCATTCTCATGACGCCTCCGTCTCCTTCAAATAGTTTACGTGATTAATGCGGAGCCTCTTGTCATGCATATGACTGCAACTTTGCAAAATTTTGGTGTGACTAGTGAGTCGTCAACTTCACTGCTGGGCCATACACACATGCATACATGTGCACATGTGCTTTGAAATGGGCTAAATAGGCGATTTGCTTGTACATATATCTAACTGCAGACTGCGGAGTAAATGCTTCCATAGATTGCATAAAATTGCATTCGCTTTGCTCCTGTGGAGAACTGCTGTGATGGGGGGAGCCTAACTGGTATTAATATACTAGCCGGAAAAAAAAAAATAAAAACGTTGGTCAACAACGTTGGATTTTGAACTTTCTTCGCAGAACGGGAGGTGTCGAGGTGTTTAAGATGAAAAATATCGTGCAAAGGTTGTCATTAGCTCTTAAACCCCTCCCGCTCTTTGAAAAGATGCTTAACGATGGGAGCATTTGCGAAAGTAATAAAAGATAGCTGCTAGCATGTAATTTGTTTGTACATGTTCCCGCCTGACAAGAAATATTGAGAAGCGGGGCCAGGAAATGGTGTGGTTAGAAAGTCCCGTCGGCAAACGTCTATTAATGGCAGAAGGAGAACGTTTAGCGGTCTAAAATTTCCCGTCGGCAAACGTGCACCGCTGCTGTAGACAGGTTCCAAGGCGTATGTCCCGGCTTCTTGAATAGGCCAACTAGGAACTTTGGTGGGTTACAAGTTAGTTTTGGGAAATGTTAAGTGAACGTGGGAATGATATAAGCCTATTAAAAATATTTAATTAGAATTGTTGAGCTGCGCAATCTTAATTTTTTATAACTTAATATTTCTAATTACGCTTTTCGTAAACTAGCATCACTTTGCATCAAAATATGCGTCGTGTCCACGTGATAGAGCCGCTTTTGGCAAAATGCTAGGTATGGCGAGATGCTGTTCTATTCATGAGTGATAATGATTGAAAGAAGATGAGCTGCAGTAATATATCGCAAGAAAGAAAGACGTATACAAATCGTACACTTCTTGACCATCAAACCAATAAACTGAGGAACACGCGAGCCAATTGACACTTTGCGTAGAAATCAATCAGGGAACAGAAAAAGAAAAAAGAAAAAAGAGGAGACAACAATGGAGAAAACCTATGGAGTTCACTGTCTGGTGATTCGTTATCCAAGCCAAGGTCACATAAGCCCCATGATCCAATTCTGCAAGCGCTTAGAAAACAAAGGGGTTGCCCCCGCTTAGACCTCAGGATATGTCAACCTTCATGTATCATTTTGGATCTAACCCTATTGCCCTTGACATGCTTCTAGGTCAATTCTCTAACGTTGAAAAGGCACGTTGGATTCTTTGCAACACCTTTTTAACTTGGAATAAGAGGTTAGCTATCTTGTTTTTGATATTATTGACGTGTTTATAAATTATTTATCACGATACTATTAATTTTTTTCAAAAAAAAATTATATAATATTTATAGTAAATTCTTAATATTCTGCATCAAATTGAAAATTTTATAATAAATAAGAGTAAATTTTAATAACATTTGTCACATGAACATTACCTACTCTTAAAAAAATGTACAATATATAATTTAAAATTATCTGTAAATCCGTTATATATTTCAATCAATTTAGATTGGTTGGCCGGGATCTGGCATTTGAAGACAATTGGACCGACCGTGCCATCCATGTTCTTAGACAAGCGACTTGAAGATGACATAGATTATGGGTTAAGCCTCCTCGGGCCGAGTAACGATGCCTGCCTGGATTGGCTGAACGAGAAACCAAAAGGGTCGGTGGTATACGTGTCGTTCGGGAGCATGGTGGCCTTAGGCACTGAGCAAATGGAAGAGCTATCTCGGGGTCTAAAAGGATTAATTGTTATTTCTTATGGGTAGTCAGGACGTCTGAACAGGGAAAGCTGCCAGGAGATTTCCTTACGGAGGAGACCAAATCAACAAACTATCAACACCATGCCTGAACAGGGAAATGGAGAAAATTAGCATATAGAGGCGATGGGTGAAGGGGGGAGTTCTGACAGAAACATCAATGAGTTTGTTGATAGTTTAATTCACTATTCTTAAGACGGTAAAAATTGTGACAAGTTCAAGTTAGTAGAAGCATTGCTGGGACATGACGTCGTTTGGACTAGGCTTTCCTGTTACAAAGCTTGAACAAGTTACCTGCTCAATTCTATTGTGATGCAATTGCTAGAGAATAAGGAAATCATTCCTCCAAAAACCATTAGGCAGTAATTTCATGCCACTAAGGTTAAATGATAACTTATTCTTGCAGGCTTGTAGCCATATTCAATAAATTTGATTTTCCTTCTTATCAGAAAAATCATTCAACCACGAATTAGACAATAAAATAAAATTTTCTATTTTGTAAATTTCATACTTCTTTAATTTGAGACAAATATTTCCCAAAGGGGACAGTAAATTTGAATTTTAAATCTATGTAGGTGTTAATAATTAGCAGAATTCAGGCACTTGCGAGACGCTCTCCACCTCCAGTGCCTAGAGCAACCCCAGGTGGATGGTGGCCAAGCAAGCTTCTCGTCTAACTAGGAATATGATAAGATTGGAATTCAACAATCAGGCCACATGCCATGGCCCAGCCCGTGTTAGTGCTGCACAAGAGGACAAATGACACGTAATCAATTCGTCCGATGCTTCTCGGAACCTGTCCAAAGAGAATCTCGGCCAACCGACTCCCTTGACAATTGGGTCTTCCAAGATATCTCAACAATCGGTGTGAATTTAATAAAAAAAAAAAATCGAAAAAAAGGCAAACACGTTCCTTTAGAGCTCTGACGATAATGTGTAGGAAAAAAGAAATAATAATGATTATAGGAAAATAAATATAAAGAATGAGTAAAGTTTTTGTTGTTGTCGTTGTTTTTTCTTTTTTTTTTCTTAAAATTTATAGTTATTCAAGTCAAAGCCTTTGAATTCTCCAGTGGATTAAGCCAACTCTAATGTATCCGCTCTTGGCTGGGCACCAAAGTGCATGTGCAGTGCTCACGTACGGTTCAGTGCCTAGATGCGTTCTAATGCCCAGTGAGGCTCCATTTGCTACACTGAGGAGTCAATTTTATTACGTAGTCTAAATTGTCGGCTACTTATGGTGATGCGGTTCCACGCATGGGATTTCACATATAATTTTCATGGAGTTGGACTGCGACAACTTCTAGAGTTCAGGAGGATAGAGAATCAATAATATAGGAATTGCAGTCAATAATGTAGCGGGCTTTCCACAGAGGAAGCCGTGCACAAATTGAGCACTTCCATTGAACCATCAACCATTTAAAGCATAGAAAGAGAACTCAAATCTTTTTCTCAAAGGCCAGAAATGCAGGAAAGGGAACAGAAGAAACAGCAGAGAGCTCATTGTTTAATCCTTACCTATCCAAGCCAAGGCCATGTAAACCCCCTGCTCCAATTCTCCAAGCGTTTGGAGCACAAAGGTGTCAGAATCACGTTTGTTACTACTCGTTTTATATCGAAGACCATCATCTACAGAGAACCATCATCCACTTCCATAGCACTGGAGGCCATATCGGATGGCTACGATGAGGGAGGCAGAAGCCAGGCAGAAAGCGTCAAGGCCTACCTGGACAGCTACAGGAAGGTTGGCTCCCAAACTCTTGCTGGTCTCATTGAGAAACTGAAGACTTCTGGGTCCCCTGTTGACTGCATTGTCTATGATGCGTTTCTGCCTTGGGGTCTTGATGTAGCCAAGCAGTTTGGTTTAGTTGCTGCCCCTCTTTTCACTCAAGCTTGTGCTGTTAACATGATATACTACTACGTGCATCGGGGACAGATCAAACTTCCTGTTACAGAGGCACAAGTTTTGGTTCCTGGAATGCCACCTCTAGAACGTCGAGATTTGCCTTCTTTTATTGATGATCTGGACTCCTACCCTACATACCATGAAATTGTTGTGGAACAATTCTCCAATATTGAGAAAGCGGATTGGGTCCTTTGCAACACATTTTATGAGTTGGAACAAGAGGTTAGTCAACGAGAATTGTGTAACCAATAATGAATCTGATCTGCCCTCTGAATTCTGATTTACGCTGATTTTGCATTGAAAACCTTTCAACATTCTGAATCCGTTAATTTAATCGATAAACATAGTCTAAAATTTGCTTGTAGGTGGCTGATTGGTCGGCAAAGCTTTTTCCTTGGGGTACAATCGGGCCAACTGTACCATCGATGTACTTAGACAAGCAACTAAAACATGATGTAGGCTACAGCTTCGACGTCTTCAGGCCAAACAATGATGCTTACATGAAGTGGCTAGACGAGAAACCACAAGGGTCAGTTGCATACATCTCGTTTGGAAGCATAACGAAATTGAGCATTGACCAAATGGAAGAACTTTGCTGGGGTCTGAAAAAAAGCAACGCTTACTTCTTGTGGGTCGTAAGGGAATCAGAAGAAGCTAAACTCCCACAAAATTTTGCGATTGACACAAAAGAGAAAGGATTATTAGTGTCATGGTGCTCACAGCTAGAGGTTCTAGCACACGAGGCAGTAGGATGCTTTCTTACACATTGTGGCTGGAACTCGACACTGGAGGCCTTGAGCTTGGGCGTGCCATTGGTGGCGATGCCACAATGGACTGACCAACCTACGGCTGCAAAATACGTGATGGATGTTTGGAAAGTGGGACTTAGGGTTCCAGTGGATGAAAAAGGATTGGTCAGACAAGAAGTTATAATGCATTGCATAACTGAAATAATGCAGGAAGAGAAAGGGAAAGAGATCAGAATGAATGCAGAGAAATGGAAGAAGTTGGCCAAAGAGGCATTGAATTCAGGGGGAAGCTCGGATAAGTGCATTGATGAATTTATTGCCAATTTATCTCACTCCTAAAAGTCTCCCCCCCCCCTTCTTTTTAATGTTTGAACAGCTCCTAAAAGCTGTTTTGGCGATGTTTCATTCTGCCTTTACAATAAATTAATGTCAGTCCCCCTTTGTGTTTTTTATGGCCAATTTGGCTCACTCCTAAAAGCCCTTTTTTTTGGGTTGGGGAGGTGGGGAGGGGAGGGGGTCTGTTCCCCTTTGTGTCTCGTCCAGCAAGCGTCAAAAATTAAAATTCCGTTGCCGGGATTTGAACCCGGGTCTCTCGGGTGAGAGCCGAGTATCCTTACCAACTAGACTACAACGGATTTGAGTTACTAGTTTAAATTTAAAACATCTAGAACATTATATGATTTTGAAATTTGCCTTTTTTTCCTGGGTACAACGGCTACAACTCTCCTCCAGTAACGGCGCCCCACAATTCCGAGACACGAAAGCCCGTAGCTTTTATGGCCTGGATGTGTCAATTCAAGGCTTTGTGGGAAGGATGCAAGGTCCAGGCCCTTTGAGAATACCCTTGACCCAGCTAAAGCTGCGATGATTTCTCATGCTAATGCTAAAAAGGCCTTGCAAACATGAAACAAACGCTTCGATTATACCAACTCAATGCAACGATTTCTCGCGCGATAGAAATAAGGCCCCATATCCTTAGAATAGAACCCGACGAAAAAACTTATAATCCAGACCAGAGCCCTGTATAGAAAACAGCACAGACACGTACTCACCACCATTACTTTATATAAATTATAGCTGAACAGCTTTTCCTATAATCAAAGTTGGTGACAGGCTTACATCATATCATATCATGTCTTTGTCATTGGTAATGCAACATACTACAATCTCTTCCCTGAAAACAACAAAAAAGAAATAGGTAAAAAAAAAAAAAACCTATCTGCAGAGCAGAACAAAGAGAACTTCCAAAAATCTATTTCAACTATTTATACAAAGTATTGAAAATAAATTACATCCGCCCGGTAGCCAACCTCCACAAACCCCCACATTTTGGTAGTAGTTTCTGGTTAACCGTGTCAAAGCATTCGCCCGGAAAAGAGCTATGTATACTAAGGAGACGCGCTCTCATCGTCAGAGGAACTGTACTCCCTCCTAGGATTGGATGCAGAAAATAACTGTGGTACCGTTGGATTTACTGGAACCGGCAATGTTGGATTTACTGGAACTGGAAATTTATGTGCAGAACTAACCATTGTTCTTTCATTAATCATACCAACTTCTTTGCAGACTCTGTCAAGGACAGCAAGAAAGTCCCTGACTACCATGAAGATTCTGAATGGGTGTGCTTCTTCCCTTGCCGAATTCCCATGGAAGTACTCCGTAATTTCCTTCACTAGAGATAAAGCAACACTCTCCTGGGCCTGAATCCTTATAATTTCTTCCTCAGCCATTTTCATGTACCTGTTCATTGACCCTGAAAATTTCTGTCTGCTTTCAACTAATCCCATTGACTCGATCAGTTGCACAACCTCTGCGATTTTCTCAACACCTCTGGATAGCTTAAAAACATCGCCGCTAAGCACATCAGAATCCATAGCAGCAGCCTTCTTCACATTGGTGAACTCCCAACTGAGTCCAGAAACAACTTGAAGGCCTAGCTTCCTACATTTGGCATCGTCACTTACAGTGGAGTTTGGAGCTTGGCTGGAACCAGAAAGCCGAGCACCTTCACTTCTTATTATTTCCTGTACAACAAAATGCAAGAGCGTGGTCTTTCCATCTGCTCCCTTGACATCGATAAGCTTGAGGAGTGTATCGAGCTTGAAAGCATGTGCATCACCACGGTTGGTCCCAACATTCATGCGGTTCCCTGTCTTAAGCACAGCTTCTAAAAGTTTCAGGAACATCCTACTACTTCTCAATTCTTCGCAGGCTGCCTGTAGAAGGGAGAGAGAAAACTCAAACCAATAAGGTATGTGGGCTAGAAATTTACCTATGGGGGTACATTGCTCTAAGCAAACAGTGAAGTTCAAAAAGGTTGTTGGCTTTGGAACTGGAAATTTCAGCAAAGCCCCAAAGAAAAGCAGCCAAAATGGTGTAAATCGAGTCGATAAAAAAGATTTCATTTACCTCTAGAGTTTCAAAAGATCTTTTGAGGTACTCAACCTCAGATTCAAAATTAGCTATGTAAAGCATTGCATCCACTCGTTTAAATGCAAAAGGTACATCAAGCATTGTCTTCAAGAACTTCTCTGCATGACCGAGCCTTGTTGGTGAATCATCTTTGTACTCCTTCAGCTTTCGCTCTTCTTCCTTGGTAGGAGCCATCTTTAATAAACTTTCTAGAAGTTCAGTGCCAAGCATATCAACATTGCCTGCACAGGTGTGACTTACTTTATTTTCACGCACCACAATTCAAAAGCACAGTTAGAGCACAGAACTTCCCGGTTAACCATTGATCCTAGTAGGTGCAATGGCATTTTAGCAATCAATTTCTTTGAGTAGCAAAATAAAATTAGCTTGATGACAATTAGGTTGGATTCAGTCGAAGTGAATGGCCAGAGGTCTACGTTTGATGCAACATTGACGCTAAAGGAGAACATTAAAAAATAATAGTTGGAATATGAATTTTACCGTATCTTAGTGATTAGTGATTTATACGCAAGAAAAGGAGGCCTAAATAGGTAGACCCAAACAATATATATATAATCCTATGATAGAAGCAAAGACATCAAATGAATTGAACATGCGGCAAAGAAATCGAAGTGCGGCCAGGCCATTTTTACCAAATGGAAACAGGTAGTTTTACCTTCTAAAAGAGCTTCACATACTTCCTCAATGGTCACATTGAGTGCCCTAAGCAAGATTGCAATGTTCTGTGCCTTCTTGGGATCAAGCACCCCATTTTCTTGGTTTGGTGGTGGAATAACCGAACGTGGAGTTGTTTGCTGTGGCTTTGGCTGCGGGGTATTTACAACAAATAATGTTTCGATCATTTCCTCGTTCAATCTGCAAAATAGCCAAAAACACGGGATAATCAAAAGAGCATTCGCACGCACTTGAACAAATATCCAGAAAAACATATAAAATGTGAACACAAAATGGATAATCACAGAGGGGTTTAGAATCTCACTTAAAGGAGCTTGATCTCAGATGATCCCACACCATCTCGCGATCAGAGCTCGCTCTAACTTTATCCCAGTGCAAAGGTTTTAACTTTGGTTTTGGGGTCTCCTCAACATTTTCCGTTGATTTGGAACTAGGAGGCAAATCAATAGGAGATACCTCGGCTGAGCTTTGAATTACAAAAGGCCTTGAAGGTGGCACAAGTGCTGGTGGCTTTAAAATTAGCTGGTCTTTGGGTGTTGACCCAATGGAGAAGTCCCCATATCTTTGCAGCGACGGTGGCAGCATTGCCGGTGGTGGAGGAGGAGGAGGAGGAGGAGGCGGTAACGGTGAAAATGAAATAGGCTGCTCCAAAACACTGCTAATTTTGGCATTTAAACCCGAAATTCTGGATGATACTGTCGGCGATGCATCTGGGCTTTTTGCGAAACCTCTGTCTGGAGATGTAGAAGCCAGAGAGGTTGAAAGAGACCTCCGACTTGGATCTGAAACATTTGACATCGTCGGTGATACGATTGTGTTCTTTTCCAAACCTGTTTCCGGCGACGTTGGAGCCGAAAACAATGAAAAGGATCGCACATTTCGATCCAATTCAAGGGGCACTCCGGCCGATTGGCTCTTCTCCGATGTAGAAGTAGAAGATGGTGACGGAGACCGAGCATTTCTATCCAAATCACTCAATTTCCCCGCAGAAGCAGAGGATTGCGAAATAGAGTTCCTATTAGGATCAAAAGCATTCGATATTCTCCCAGGAGACGATGACGGAGACCACAGATGTCGATCCGAATCATTGAATGTCGGTGGAGACTGCAGCTTATTCTCAAAATCGAAAGATATTGTTGGCGATTGCTGTGAAGATGAACCAGACAGAGATGACGATGGAGCTTTTCGGTCATGGAGGAGAGGCGTCGGTTGTGGAGGTGGTGATGGCGGCGGTGAAGGGGACGCCGGAAGGGTCTGAACTACGCTGGATTCCGGTGATTTGGGCTGTGGACTCACACTTACTGGCGGAGAAATGCTTATCGACTGGGAACGTGCAGGCGAAGCCGAACTAGAAGATGTGTAAGAACTGGAATCGCTGGTTCTTGCTTCAAAAACGCCGCCGCCCGCGGTAGCGAACGTTCTTCGGGACCCGGATCCCGTCCCGCTGGAGCTTTCTCTGCCTCCAAGAGAGCCTCTTGGCGAGTAAAACTCATCTTCCTCGTCATCCCCAGTAGAACCCACTTCCCCATTCACATAATTCTGCCTGGAAACCTGTCTGTTAAGCGGCGGAAGCGGGCGGAGCTCCGGGGAATCCAGCTTCCGGGGATCCGACCCTTGATTGTTGGAGCTTTCATTAATGCTGCAAGAGTCCACCAGAGTGCCCAGATAGAGAAACTCTGAACTCGTCGAATTGGTAGCCCTGAGCTTGTTCCTTGAATCTGCATTATTCGCTGGGTATCGTCTGCTACTGTTGTCTGATCTGTACGCCTTGTCGCCGGCGAACCTGCGGTTTCTTCTCCGCCGGGAGTAGTAAAATACGATGATGCCCAAGACAAGGAGGGCAGAGACAACAGATGAGATGGAAAGGGCGAGGAGTTTTTGGGAACCGGGTTTGGGCTTGGCAGACTGCGGCAGGATTAGGGAAGAGATATTGGCGGGGAAAGAGGCAAATGTGGCGGGGGAAGGAGGCGGCGGCGGGGGGTGGTTCGGATAGGAGGGAAAAAAGGGAGATTGGTTAGGGGTAGAAGAGGATAATGGGATTTTGGGAGTTGTCGATGAGGGAGACGGCGGGGATGGAGACGGAGGCTGAGAGGGGGGAAAGGTATCCAGAGGGGAAAATGGCTCGTGAAGAATCCTACGGCTGGTGGTAGGGGCGCCGCATGATAAGTGGTGGGAGGCGCAGGATAAGATCAAGAGTGTGATCGAGAAAGCAGTGATGGTGGAAGAGGAAGAGGTGGTGGGCATTGTGGCTCCTGCTCGGCTCTTTTCATTCAAAATAGTAAAACAAAGAACTAGGAAGCATGTGATGGCGGTGCGTGTGAATGTGAGAGTGTAACTTGTGAGAGAGGGAGAGATGTCGGCTGTATTTTTCTTTTTCTTTGGTTTTTTTTTTTTTTTTTTCCTGGGGATGGGCTGAATTGGAGTTGGGATTGGAAGCTGCATCCAGCTAAGATGATGCTGCCGGGGCGTCTGGTGGCTTATTTGTGAATGAATGAAGATTGTCTTCTGTTCGCATGCTGCCTATCGAATGACGTAGGCGGAAGCTACCAATTTGTCTGCGTGCATGCTTCTTCAGCTTTGAGCCGGCCAATGTTTCTGTAAATTGGGGCTCATCCTTTTTGAGTTACCTTCCCTTGACACGTGGTGCAGGCAAAGTGCTGTACTGTTAATGTTGTTTCCAATCAGCAGTTTCCCGTTAAGGTAGGGGGGGAGGGTAGGGGTGGGGGAATTTTGTTCCGTCGGACGGGGTCCATTTCATCACGAGGACCCATGTGTAGATGGACCCCACCCAAGTGACCCAGTTGGGTTTGCAAGTGACTACATGGCACGAATATTATTATTATTATGTTAACTCTTAGGAAGTAAAGTTCAGTATCTAGTGATGCTAACTTGTGGGTATCACAGTTATCTGTGACGCGCTGTATCCTTATGTGCGACTGGACTCTCATGTTAAATAGGAAGATTTAGATCTTAAGCTATATGAGTTCTACACATTATTATATTTTAGAGAAAGATAATAATTATATGATAAAGTAGTATCAAAATTAACTTGATTTTAAAAAAAGTAAAAAAAAAAAAATTTAAAACTATATAAACATTAGCGGTTACTTACCGAATAGGTTGTATAGCTCCGTGACACTACATAAGGTGTGGTGTGGTGTGGCAGTTTAGACTCTTTGAACCCCCGCGGGGGGGGGGGGGGGGGCGGGGGGTTTGAAACAAAAAAGTTACTGGGAGTGCGTCGAAATCCAAAGTTTTCTTTCTGTTCAAATCGAGAGAGGGGGGGGGGGGGGGGGGGAATTGAACGCCAAACTGTCGTGGCACAAAAGCAACTAAAGGGGTCGGTCGCTCCCTGTGCCAGTTTCATTGCTCCTCAGGAAAACGTTACATAGACAGACAGGGAGGTAGGGAGATGCGGTGACACGGCAGGCAGGGTGTGTCCTGTACGAATTTCATGAATTTTTTTCTTTTTATTACTTTATATAGAGAATAATAAAATTTAAATACAACAAACACACAAAACTTACTTAAAACTCAAGTTAGCACAATTATTTTTTTTAGGTTTAAGAAATTCCGAAATAAAATCTTATTTGTTATTATCTAATTATTTAGTAGTCACATAACCGATTGGTTGGCTATGCCTTTCAAATCACCCCCAAAGAAAAAAAAAATGGGGGAAAGAGAATGTGACTTTTTTTTTTTTTTTATAGATATCCTTTTCAATTCAAAAAGGAATAACGTTGTCTTTTCAATCATTTACTTATTATTATTATTATTTTGCATGAAAATGGAAAAATGAAAGTGGCCAAGCGGGATCCGGCTGGGCTTACCGCAAATTACGGTAGCGAATGGGGGTGGGGGGGGGGGCAAGAAAGAAAAGGGGGCACTACTCGTGAATATTGCGCCGACATGAAAAACTTTAACGACTTTTTGAGTTGTGACGTTTTACTATATAACATTCTCAAACTTACATAAATCCTTTTTTTTTTTTTACAAGTTAGAAGGGGAAAATTTTCTGGAAATTCGTGCGGACGACGAGGAACCGACAGCATGGATATTTTTGTCAAATGCCTTCCTCCTTTTTCTTCCCCCATACAGCTGCAATTATTTCGTTACACAATGACCCAAAAAGAATAACATTAAAAAAAAAAAAAAAGTACCCGATTAAATAAGAGTGCACTGTAACTTTTCAAATGCTTTTCGTATCTGCGTAGTTACGTTGACTCTAGGACATGGATCAACCCCGCCCCCCCGCCGGGGCACCCCAAAAAAGGAGGGATTGATTACTTTATCTATCCCCTTTTATTGAAAATAATTATTAGTCTATTTAGTGCTGCTGCCTCAATTGGATCTGGGATCGATCCACCTACTGATCCTCCATTATTTTAATAATCAATGCCAACAATCTATTGCCATTACACCGTCCAAAACACAACGTTACAACTTAGAACCATATAAGAGCAATAGACAAATTCTCCTACGTACCCAGAAGCACAGTTATTATAATAATAATAATAATCAATCCAAGATTGTTTCTTTCTGGGTGTGAACCGGTAATTGCTGGCAACATTGGACCGACGTAAAAAATATAATAAACTTCGTTCAAAACAAAAAAAAAAAAAAAAAAAAAAAGAACAAAAGAAAACAAAAGGATATGATAAGCGAACATGTGCCGCTGAAGGATCGTGTCTCGTATTCTAATTTTTCTGCTGTTAATGACGTCGATCGTACATTGACTCAATTACGTTTGTTTATTCCACTTGGTACGAGCACCAACCAGGGGAGACTGTTTCTTATTGTGAACTTAATTTGAAAAAATTAGTGGTGACGGAATGACCAGGATTTTTGGATTGTTTTATACGGCGTAAATAGTTGTTCTAGCATCTAATTTACTGAAACGTGCTCGTGTCGTCCGTAATAACATGAACATATATATACTCTGCGAATTAGAATGATCGAAATCTGCTTTGCAAAGTGTTGATAATTCTTCATCCCTCAACTCCATCTGGCGGTCGCGTATGCGAACTTTTCTTTTTTGGGCAGTTTTTTTTTTCTATTATTTTATGGCTATGTTTCACTAATAAAAATGTCGCGGCTTTCGGTTGGTGTCTCCACCATCCTGCAGCAGACTTACCTACTCTTTGTGATCTGCCCTTTTCTTTAAACGGAAAAGGTGCTTGCAAATCTCCACCCGCTCCTTTGTTTTGTGGGTTTTAACTGGAGCTTCGTGCTTTGCCAAAAGATTCTTTTGGATCAAAAGGCGTTTCTTCTACGAATTCATTGTTGTCATATGTGAAAGGCATTATCACTTTCGGGATGATTTTCTTCTTCCAGATGTAACCCTTGAATTGCGTTTGATGCTAAGGCCTATGAATGGATGATGGATGGTGTACCCTTTAATAAGCCTGAAAAGGATAGCTAGAATCCAAGGGGATGTTTAAAATCTGAGAAAACACCAAAGAGTTGTTTATTGAAAAATAAAAGTGAGATCTCCACCACGAAAGAATCTAGAATTTTAGAATGCAACTCCGCCTTAGAGGGACAATTTTGTTTTCTTTTGTCCTGTGTATGCCTCTCCTTGAAGGTTTTTGAACCAACATGAACCTATCGTACAAAAAAATCACGGGGTTCACCAAAATTTTACCCACACGTACCATCACACCAAACCAGTATTAATAGGCCTTCTCGGGGTTACCATTTTCATTGAAATGTGTTATTGTCTTGCACGGTCTCACCCCACGTTGGATCCAGCAATGGCATCTCCAAGAAAGCCGACTTTATGGGATACCCACGAAAGAGGATAAAAAAAGTGAGAAAAAGGGGAAAGGAAAAAGCAAAGCGGAATAAAATTCTTGGGCCATGGCGTAGTTTGTTCTCCGTCTCCGTCTTCGATGAGCAGTAAATAACGAAAGGAAAGCCATAAATTGCTACCGAGTGAGGAAAAGGTCCTGACGTGGGCCGCGGAGCAATAGAAAAGAAGTTGCAAAGTTCCTACATATGTGGGGGCATTTACTCGATTGCTGTTAAAATCTTGGATAGATTCACGCTGATACTATTCATATGAAATGATCATGGAACGAGTTTATGAAATGTTTCGTCAACAATTGGTTTGATAAAGGATCTGAAGATTGAACAATTTTCTTTTGTTGCATTCATGACCCCATTAATTGTGTATGCTTGTGTATCTTTTTTAAATCTCTCTGTGTTGTCAGATGTGATGATACTTGCACGAAAAGGAGAAGGGTTAGATGCGTGCTGCAATGATTTTCACAAAAAAAAAAAAAAAAAATTCTTCAAAAAGCCGATCAATGTTGCTCGAAAATGATCTGAGAGGCTATGATTAGGGTATCCGCTTAAGAAGAGGGTCAGAAAATTAAATATTGTAACATGAAATCAAAACATCCCGAACTACAAAAAACTGAAACATATGCATTTTGGGTTTCAAAAGTTATACCAGTCTATGATGATTTCTTGACCGTTTATCCTCCAACATCGGTAAAATAATCATGAAAGATCATTCGCTTAACATGGGATGCAGCTGGACTCATTTTTCATGCATAACGTACCAAAAACTTGTCTGCTTCTTTTTCTGTTTGTTTGTCATTACATGCCCTCCAGGTGAGCGGAGGCACATTACTCAATAAAATGTCATTGCATACAGAATCAAAATATTTCCAGCTTACCAAGAACTTTCCATTCTTGGGGTGCGCGGCGTTGCCTTCAGAAAGCTATGAAATACAATACCAAACACATAGACATTTTCCTTGGCCATGCGTTAAAAGGGGTTCCTGACTCCCAGTTGAATATGTAGAATTGCTTTAAATCATTTTCTCGCGAAACTAGCCATCGCGCTTGACATTTTTCCCCGAAATCAAGAACAGTAAGCTACACGTTCACGTGATTTTTGATTCCCTGATCTGCTCATAAAAGCCCTCTTCCAAATTCAAACATTTGCATACAATTACGTTCTCGGCGCGTCTTCAACAGAGATTACCAAGTTGAAATTCCTAGGGAAAGAGAGGCCTGGAATTGGAGGAGACCGATTGCTGAAACCCAAATTTCCATTTCCGAGTGTTTCTTTCGAGAGCCCAGTGACTTTCTGGCTTATGGGCTACAAACTGAGCCTAGATTTGAAGCTAAGCGCCTAAGACACGCCCCCCCGCCCCCGCGGCCCCTCCCACGAGGGGGGGGGGGGCAGGGGAACAAGAACGGTCAGGCACAACACAGCAAGAAATGCTGTGGACGGCGCAACCACCTCTCAGTTTTCCGATTCCAACCCTCAACAATTAAAAGCGTTATCGCAACCATTTAGGAACAGAGGTGCTTATTATTTGGATTCATTTCTTTGAGTCGGTCAAAATAATTGACCACAAAAGGCATCCCTGTGTTCCGTCAATGCAAACAATTACACCATTTAAAAGGGTAACCCCGAAATTGCAACCATGAAAAACAGAAATAAAAAATACACCCTCCGATGTACCGAAGTTCTCTAAACGATAACTTTCGGTACATTAAGCAAGAACAAATAGGCTAACAAAATAAGGTCAGCTTGATCGCCGGACTTTCCCACAATACAGCTGGGTTGGAATTGCCTTTAAATTCCTTTGGACTCCCATCTTTATTTTTGGTCTTTCAAAATGGGAACAGGAAGCACCCCAAATCCGTCATTAAAATTTTTGCTATTCCACAAAGCTGAAACAACGAAGCATCATACAAAACCCAAAATCATTTCATTGCCAACTTTTTGCAGCACTTCTCATGTTGAGCACGTATCATAAATGTGATGGATCAACCCCGTCAATAAAATCTTTGGATTTTGGTGACTTTCCATGCAAGCAAAATGCGCCTTGACGAATTATAGCAATTAGAACTATGATCATTTGTACCGCTAGAAGTGACTCGCACAATAACGAATCCCCCGTTTACAAAATCACTGCTTCTTTGTCTCTTTGCTACAAAAAGCATATCTTCCAAAACTAGAGCATTCAGCCAGGAGAGACAACTTTGGGGCTTACAATCTTTTTTGGAAGCTAAAACTGCTTTGGATGTTGAACAAGTAATGTGGCCAAAAAGATTTATATACACACAGCCCCTTTCCCAAACATGATCTTCCTGCCACTCAAAGCCGCTACTATGATTGAAACTGATAATATGAAACTAAGCTTTGGGCCTAAAACAGACATATTGTTACAATAATGCGCACATGCTGAAATATCCAATGCGCCAATAAACTGAGGAAAAAAGAAACAGTTAAAAGTTTTGCCTATTACCAACACCTATAATAGAACACTGTTATCATACAAAGTTTGTATCGTAAAATCCTTACCCTGCATCCTCATGTCCCATCTCAGGTGAATTTACCGTCTTCACATTTTTTAAGTCAGTTCATAACCAACCTACCCTGCACAAAAAGGAGTTAACATCATATTGAGAGTCTTAAAAACATTTGTAATATCAAATCAACAATGATGATCTCCAACAAGCTGCAGAAACTTATGCGCCAAGTTACAAACAAAAAAAGTCCTAAAAGTTTGAAAGTCCTAAGCATCATGAACCAGCGAAGTCCCCTTGCCATTGACTAATACATAGTTGTACCATCATCCAAGCTTAGCCTACCACATAAATCAACTTTCATAGGTATAAGGTCAATCAAAGAGAAAAATAAAAACAGGTGTTCACCTCAAAATGCCTAAAGAACTTTAAGTTTCCTCCAAATTCTCAAACCCACTGTTTCAGGAAAAAAATGAACAGCAGTATACCAAACGCCCTAGCCTGCTACCTTTATCACACCAATTTCATCAATTTTTGAGCTCTTGTGCTGCAAAAGTAGATAGACAACAAGATTAAATAAAAAGGGATGTCAATTCAGAATAAAGGCAATGAACAAAGTTGGAGCACCCTCCACAATGTGTGTAAGATTTGGAGAGTTGATAATAAACATGCGGGACAAGTATCCCTTACAAAGAGATTCCTCTATTACCTTACTTTTTTTGCCCCTATGTACATCATTAAGATCTTCATCTCCATCATGCTTCCTTTTCTTAAAATACAAGTATAAAGGCCCAGTCAGCATTGCATTGGAAATTCAATTGCATGCATTTAGAGAAAACAAAAAAGCATTAGATAGAAAAATATGCAACCTTGAAGTCATAGACAACAAAAGCTCACTCCTGCCCATTGGCAAAATTAGTCAGCAGACAAAAGTGTCAAGCAATGTTTACAAGGACATTGAAGAAGTCCCACAGTTTTCACCAATGTCTTACACCATGTTATAGAAATGATGGTCACAGAAATTTCATGGATTTCACACCAAACACAAAGTTCACCATTCATTCAAGCAGCAGCAAAAGAGAGTAACGATATTCAACCTTCTCATAGTGTTTTTTTAAGCGGTTGGTGGTAGAATCATGATGCCCGCTTCTATCCTTCTTCTTCTCCTTATCTTTGTCTTTATTTTGATCCTTGTCTTTATGACGGTGCTTGTGCTTCTTATGATCTTTATCCTTCTCCTTTTCTCTATCTTTATTCCTTTTATGCTTCCTCTCCTTGTCCTTGGATTCACCTTTTGATTTACCAGTGACTGTAGGCATCCCTTTCTCTCCCTGTAGGAAGAGAAAATGAAGGAAGCCAAAAATACATTAACTTAAAAGCAATGATGCAAAACTGAAGAATATATAGCTCTATGAAATAATGCTTCACATTTTTCGTTGGGTTACATGTGACAGACTAAAGTAAAATAAAGCATTAAAGACAAAATTAAAGACAGTGGCCATCTTACAGGAGGCAAAACTATGGGAGTGGCTTCCTTCAGTTGGAAGGCCTCCCAAAGAGTATCTAGGTCAAATTGCTGTATACGTGAATTACTATCTCTGGAAAAGGAGGCAGCCTGAATAAGCTGGTCTAATTGCATCCCTTCTCCTTTTCTAATTTCAGTATCTCCCACCACATCATGAAGATAATGTGTGTCTGAAATTGATAGAGGACGCGACCGCTTGCAGAAAAACTCATGGGGGGCCGATAATTTGAAGTGATTTATAAGATCAACTGCACCAGTCAGCTCTCTTGGTCCTGAGCTTCCAGGTGGGAAAGCACTTATCAGTATTAACAAGAAAAACATTGGCACAACAATCAAGTCAAATGAATATTTGTGTAGAGAATGAATCAATCTGCTAATTATGGTTTTAGATTTATGGTTTTGGATAAATTGCAATAACTCCTGCTGTGTGCCACACACTTTCACACCCTTGACACTTGCTCAATTTTGGATTCATAGAAACAGCACAAGGCCATAAATCCGCTAATCAGGGGACTGATAGTGAGAATTTTGGGTTGGGTGTAGCAAAACTAATAACTTACTAGGCCTACAAATAAAAGTTTCCATCCTAACAAAGGACCCAAATGCATAACGTTATTGAGCAAGTGTTCACGTGCAAATGCAACCCAAGATCTATGTCCATATTATATTACCGTGCACGAGAGTACATTTGTGGATTGGAAGAGGGACAAAGCACAACACAACCAATCCTCACCTCTTCCAAAGTTCTTGCTTTCAGGGTCCATGGTTCAGTGTTTCACAGAAAGCGGAATTGTTAACTGCAATTTGAAAAAAATGCAAAAAAACTAGATTCATAACCATAAATCAAATTTCAATAAATAACAAAATAAAACCTACCAAGAAATTCCCTACAATGCTATACGGCAAGTTAACGTAATTAGATGGATAGACACAGCAATTCCAAAATGCATTCCAAGGAACTGCATTTATATATCCATGGTCACTAAAAGCGCCATATTCCCTTCATCCATACAGGCACTATAATCAAATGATTTGAGAAAGAGCAGCAGCAGTTATGAATTAAAAATATTTGGGCAAAACAAGTATCAGAAGAAGCAAACTATCATCAATCCTAAAGAAAGAGCAACGAGTTTCACGACGAGTAACGTTAGGTCAAACGAAAACACACCTCTGACATGGATCCCAAAAATTCAACTAGCCCTAGGGAGGGAGGGAGGTGCTTTGAATATCGCAGGGACAAAGTGGTAAATTCAGAGCCTGTATTCTTCTCTCTTGCGACTAGACTCCTCCCCCGCACAATCCCTCCACAAACACCCAAGGGGCCGATTTTCCCCCCAATCAGCACAACTCTCGGGCGCCCTTGCTCTTCTTTTTTTGACTGGATTACACAGCTCCAAAGAAATCAACGGCAACAAAGACAGGGCCACAGAGAGAGAGAGAGAGGGGCAAAATTGACCAGCGAAAATGCCTACGGAAAAGTATTCCGACTCGTGTTCGCCGGAATTGGGGACGGGAGGGAAGAGGAGGAGGTGGTGGGTTGAACGATTCAAAAAGAAGCTCCGGAAGGAAAAGCGGTGGTCGTGGGTGTACAGAAAGAGACGCACGTAGAGATTCAAGAAGCCGCGGAAGTGGCTTTCTATCTTTTTATTTTTACACTAGGGTTTGTAGTTTTTTGCTTTCTTGATGAGAGTTGAGGGACGATCCAGTTATATATTATTACATGCCAGCGACGCAAGGCATCAAAATTATTTTATCACTTATATAAAAAAAAAACTTGAATAAATAAAAACATATCTTGGGAAAATACAGTGTATTTTTTAGGGGTATAATAATAAATCCACCCCACTTTGTTCATATTTTTTATCATTTTTCTATTTTTTTATCTATATATATATTTGCAGGACGAGACTAATTGTTGAAAGGAAGATAAAATCAGCACAGAAAAGGAAACAAACAAAGAAAGAGAAAAATTATTCTCTCAAGGGAATTTTAATATGACACCCGGGGAATTTTCTTTGCCCCCTCGAAATCCGAGTCCATAAGCAAGCTTTGGGGGAAGAAAACCACTCGAATGCTTGTTGCTCTGCCATTAACCACTCTTATTAGTTGATCTCCCTCCCTCCTCTGAGGAGTGAAATGTATACAAATCCACTAGATGAAAATTTTACTCAGGTCAATCACTTAATAAGAGCACAATAGTGATTGGCGTGTGAATGTAATCCTGGTGTCTCTATTCCGTACAAACATTAATCCCCAGTACCCTTTAACGCTCTGGTACCACTAGAGGCATCTGGCTGGCTCCCCGACCGATTATTTCTTTCTTCTCCAAAATTTCATAACCAATACTTGAATTTGCATTTCCCTACATAATGACTTTGAAAATTAATCCGCTTCCTCCATCTTGTGCTAATCAATTTGCAGTCCGCGTCCCTGAAGCCCAACTAGAAAACAGAAAATTACTAACAGTTAATCATAGAAGTCACGTTATTTCATTTAGATGGGAGTCAAACCTTGTATCATTTAACATTGTTGATGCCCTCTTTTCCAGCCTAGTCTGAAACCCCGAATGCCCTGATATGTCCACCGGAATTCAGAAATCTACAAGTTCACCGGAGTGAACATTACTTACTTTTCGGGAGAAAGCTCACTTTTGAAATAAAATCCTGGATGACATGAAATGCGATTAGTTGATAAAATGTTAAAAAATGCAAGTATAATTCGAACATGAAAACCTTCCACTACATATCTATTCTGTTCAAAATAGGGCAAAAGCAGCAAGGACGGGAGAAACAAGGTTGACTCTACCATTGGACAAATGGACAATAAATCTCAGCTTCCTGAATTAAGCCCCATCATGCCATTTATGGAAGCACCACTTGATCCATGTAGAAAAGCAAAGCTTTGAGAGGTATTCAGGCAAATCTGCCTGCATAATACAACAAGACTCAGATGACATGTTGAACAAAGTTTTACCTACCAAATGCAGTAAGAGCAAGGCTAGGATACATGCAAAGAATTCCAAAGGATTTGAAAGATGTAGCTTTGGAACAAGATTCAGGCTACCTGTTAAACAACTTGAGTATTAAAGAAGCAGCAGCCAATAAGAAAGTCTCAAAGCCTACTTGACTAACACTAATAATCCATCAAAGCTGCTGCCTGTTTCTTTTAAGCTATCTCAAAGACCATAGAACCGCAAGGAATGCTCATATGTAGTTATCCTGTATTAGTCTGAGATTCATATGTGAAAATAAGTCCATATATTGCAGAAGGTTTACCAAGATTTTTGGCATAGATGTCCCATATTGAAATAGTCAATGGCATGTGTTTTGCTCACTGATTTGTAAGCTCATCAAGTTCTTTAGAGTTCTTCAAAGAATCATTCGAGTGCAGAGATAAAAAGAATCAAACAATTATTGTATGGCAAGTACTACACTTACATTGGTCCATGTAGCAGAAAACCCATCAGTAGAGAGCAACCAACTTCCTTCACCAGGTTGGAGATCCAACCTATTATTGGATGTTTCAAACTCCAGCAGGCCATACCCATCATCATTATCAAAGTTACTTCCCTTTTTTTTCTTACTTTTCTTTGTTTTTCTATGCTTTCTTTTGGTTGACACTCTATATTCCAACTCAGAATCGTTTCCTCCTGACCATCCATCATGATCTAGCAGTGTGTATCTATCAGATTTTCTAAAACTTATTTTATTAACTGAAAATAAAGATTCCCAAGATTCTGGAGTTCGGCATTCCTCAGATAATGTATAGTGAACAACCCACGACTGAAGCCCCAAGAACTTAATTGCTTCCGAAGGTTTCATCTTCAGGCACTCATTCACCATGGGGAACAAGCTATCGAGACTATTAAATATTGAGCAGATCTGCAACATGACATCTTTGATTTTTGCTGTCTCCTCCTGCAATGTTTCATCATGCATAAGCCGCAGCAGCTGACGTCCTTGACTGATAACAGCACTTAACAAAAGGAACTGATCAATAGATTCAAAACCGCTGCTTCTAGAAAGTACAAGCTCAAGCCAGACAGATGAGTTGTTGAAATCATCTAGTTCCAATTTTGGGTTTATATATTTACAAAGTGTTTCCAGAACACAATACAATTCATTCTCATCAAGAGCAATAAGAAGGTGACGACACAAAAAGGAGTGGGATTCCTCCATAAGAAACTCTCTGATGACTTCCCATACATCTCTTGAATCCTCTTCATACATCAAGCCAAAAAAAAATTCTTCAAAAAATTTTGTATCAATGGACAGAATGTCACCATCTTTTAGTGACTCAGCAAACTCACTAGATGACCAAAATTCAGGCACATTGTCAATGAAATTTTCCACCGTTCGTTGGACATCCAAATCCATAAAGTAATGAGGCTTTGTAGCAACCACGGCAGGTGACTGCCCATGTTTTCCCTTCCACTCAAGCTCCTCCCAACAAATATCACGATTCACAAAAGCAAATTGAGACAACGCTTTAGCACCCTTTTTACGATCAACACCACCGCCAGCACTGCCAGCCGAAGAAAAGCTAGAAAACCATTGCAATATACGATTGGGGTGTCCTGATTACAATTTAAACAAATCGAGCACTTTTAACATTAACGCTAATGAGAGTATATGATTCAGGTTAAATGTGAGCAAAAAAAATAAAGAAGATAAAAAAATAAAGAAAAGATTCATGATTGAAAAAAGAGGCTTGCCTTCAAAGAACCTCTCAAGCACAGAACTTCTTTTGGCAAGAATTGCCCCTGCTTTAGTTGGCCTTCTCTCAAATATCATTTGCAACAGCAGTGACGCTAGACCTCTGTTTCTGGGTCTGGCTCTCAATAAGCTCTCAAATAGGTCACGTTGCCGTTTGGGGGCAATCGAACTGATACCGGATATGGTATTGCAAAGCCATAGACGTGCTTCTGATCGACCTCCGGCGGCCATCAAAGACCAGAAAACTGATTCAAATTCTTTCAAAAGCGATATCCAACGGTTCCCAAAGTCAGTGTCCTCGCCGCCGGCGTCCCTTTTCCAGTCGGGCTTAGACAGAAACAAGCGAACCATTGCCCAAAAAGAAAAAGAAAGAACAAAGTTGTACCCGCACAAAAACGATCTCGTACAGTAACTATAGAAGGGCTGGACCTGAGAATGAAATATTCAATCCTAGCCGGAAAAATCACCGTGAACTGCACTTCCGATGTAGCTCGCTCTCCTGCAAATGATCAGCATCCTTGCTGACAGTATCTAATTCCAAGGGTTATCAAATCGAAAGTGAACCAACCGGGAGTACTTTGCAAACGACCTGTCGCATAGAGTTCAAAGAAATTAACAAAAACGCTAAGTCGCGGTAATTAGGATTTATCGTTGGGAGATGCTGCTTAATTAGGGTTTGTGGTTGATTCTACCTCAACTCTGGTTTCTATAACGGAGTTTAAGAGACGAAATCGCCAGATGCTTATCGTCGTCTACACTCCTCCGTTAAGTCGGAACAAATATTATTATTATTATTATTATTATTATTATTATTATGTTGGTATTTTTTTTTTTTTTTGCTTTTAAAATTTGCTGTGCTTTCTATTTTTTATTTTATTTTTTTTCATTTGTTTGTCTGTCAAAAAACTATTATTGTTATAAATTATATAATAATGATATATAATTAAAATATTTTTTATTTGTATAAATTTTATATTTTTTAAAATAAAATTAAAATCCCAAATTCGAAGAATAATTTTCATGAGAAGGGTATATGAGGAACGGAACGGAGCTTCAATCTCGGACCACCAGGCTTCACCGGCCGGACTGTGTTCAGTCATCACCGTCGATGCATGCCTAAATCCAGCCATAGCTGAATCACAACTCCTTGCTTCTATCATTCACAGCAACCCTTGCTTCTGTCATTCGCAGCAACCCTTGCTTCTATCATTCGCAGCAACATCCTCAACAGTCAACCCAACCCATTTAGCGATGATTCCCTCTAACATTTTGTAATTTATACACACATGAAGTGTTGCAGTAATTTTTTTGGATGTAAAATAATATTTTTCTTGCATCTATAGCTCTTAAGATATAAATTCTAATTTGGATGTGAAGGGGGAAAAGTGGAAAACCAAAACCTTATATAGATGAGATTAGAAAATTTATTAAAAAAATATATGTTTTCTTAGTAAATTTTTTTCTATACTATAAAAAAAAGTTTAATCAATAATTTAATTGTATATTTTTAATTTAAATTTATTTAATAATATTTTTTTCTCTAATAATATATGTTGAGAATAGTGTGTTTGTAATTAAATGTATTAATAATAAAGTTAGAGGTAATCAAACGTGAGGAAAGCTGCTTATTCATATACACAATGATACCACTGGTATAGTTAAAATAATAATAATAATAATAATTCTTAATACTTTGCTCAAGTCTTGGTAAGATATCGTCTTATGGATTGAATTGAAGATCCGGGTGGGCTTGGATTTAAGAGTTGTTATGGCCTGATAATCTTAGTAGGGCCCAATCCACAGGATGATCGGGCGGGTCCATTCGATCGGCGCCTCGGTACTTTTGGTGGGTAGAAACAGTAAGTAGTGGGTGCGGTGTGGTGGTCCGCCGTCCCAAAAGGGTCGCACTTCGGGACTACACCTCCACCATAGGTTTCCCGTTGGTCACTCAATCCTTCGATTCCCTTCTGGCCATCCTATTTAACATTGCCTCCGCTACCCCCAACGCATTACGGCTGATTCACGATTGTTCCTATTTAACACATAAAAGATAGTAGGCTGTTAAAACCCCATCGGTCTCTGTTTCATTGTTTTTTTTTTTTATGTGCCGCATCTTTAATTTTGTCATTATTAACGAGGGTTTTAGAGTCATTCCGTTGTGTTTCCCTTCCTTTGGATGACTGAGTTGTGATTTCTCTTGCTCTCTCTTCTTTCCTCGTTTCTTGACCTTTTTTTTTTCTTCTTTTTTAATATTTTGACCTTTTGTCTAATGTTGTGTGTCTCTGCCTCCATCTCAATCTCCCCGGGTGGTGTTGTTTATGGCATCCTCTGCTGATGGTCTGAGACTGTTGTTCGCCGTCGGCGTTTGGTGCACTGCTTATATCACCGTCGCCATCGTCTCTTCTTTCCGGATTTTCGGTTCTCTCTGTCGTCTCTGAATTCCTCCTTTTAGCGGTATATACAAGAAAAGAGCTGCATAACAACGCTTTCATGGGCTACGCACAGATTGTCATCGGCCCCGCCGGCAGCGGCAAGGTAATAATTTACTTCACCAATTACTTGGGTATTCCTTTGTAGGACTTTTAAATTTTGCTCTTTTTCTTTCTAACCCAATGCTTCCTTTTTCTTTAACCTGTTTCTGCTTCATTGATCTGTCTTCCCCGGTTCAGTCGACTTATTGCTCGAGTTTGTACCAACACTGCGAGACTGTCGGCCGCTCAATTCATATTGTAAACCTGGATCCCGCCGCTGAAAGTTTTGATTATCCTGTGGCTATGGGTGAGTTGAATCCGCCTGCTACTCCCCCTTTTGATATCTTTTATAGGTCTTATCTATGATTTAGAGTCCTGACTATTGTTAGCTTGCAGATATTAGGGAGCTCATTTCTTTGGATGATGTTATGGAGGAACTTGGGCTTGGTCCCAATGGTGGTCTTATCTACTGTATGGAGTATCCTTTTGTGTTAATGGTTGGATTGATTGCTTCCCCATCCCCCCCCCCCCCCCCCCCCCCCCCCCGGCGCGAAAAAAGGGGGATATTACCAAGCTGAAGGGATGCAAGCACATGTGCTGTCAGTATGTGGTCGAAGGCAAGAGGAATGGATCTCAATGAAGTCACATAATGTGCACTTTACTGCACCTGATAATTCTGATTGTGGATATGGTGATCGCCTTGAGATCAGAATTTATTTTTTTCTTCTTCTTTTTATGCTGATTCCTTTCATTCTCTGCTTTGAATATTGCCTTAATTTCAATGATTAGAGAACTTGAAGACAATTTGGATAATTGGTTGACAGAAGAGCTGGACAACTACTTGGATGATGACTATCTAGTGTTTGACTGCCCAGGTGCCCGTGCTTTTCTATCATTTGAAGTATTTATATTTCAATGGGTAATAGATGGAGATACTTCTATGAATGTGTATGGAAGTAAGTTTATATGCACTTGTAGTTATTGAATAGTCAGTCAAAATTAGACAAGTGTGTTCCACTGGATATAGACATGCTAGGACAATGGTACACGAAAGCTTCTGGAACAATGCACAATCTTTCTGTTATACTTATTTTTCCTTCCATCCTACTTTGATACAACATGGCATTCAGTGCAATGGAAATCAAATAGAAGATTCGCTGCTTCAATTTTCTGTGCATAGCAAACACTTGATGATGTAACATCTGGGCGATTCACAATGTCTCTCTGTGCCATTTTCACTCCTATTTTGTTCAACTGAAATATGTTCTTTAAATCTGTGTAATCTTTATATGTTTTATAGGCCAGATAGAACTCTTTTCTCATGTGCCAGTTCTTAAGAACTTTGTGGAACATTTGAAGCGTAAAAATTTCAATGTTTGTGCTGTATATCTACTTGATTCCCAGGTTTGTAAAATTTTTATCTTTTTCTGTTCTCTACCTTTGACATGCACAGGTCTTGCTAGTGCTTAAAAACACTTTCTGTTTTTTTTTTTAATCTTTCAACAGTTCATCATAGATGTGACCAAGTTTATCAGTGGGTGTTTGGCATCTCTTTCTGCAATGGTACAACTCGAATTGCCGCATGTTAATATTCTCTCCAAAATGGACCTGGTAACCAACAAACGGGACCTTGAAGAGTGAGTTCCTTAATTCTTTATTTCTCATTTATTATGCAGCCAGTCTTCCAAGGTTCAACATTCTGATTTTTTATCCTTATGAGCTCTAGTTACTTGGATCCGGATCCTCAAGTTTTGTTGTCAGAACTGAATCAGTTCATGGCTCCTCAGTTTGTAAAGCTAAACAAAGCTTTGATTGAATTGGTAAGCCACTAGTCACTTAAGTTACCTTATTTTGCTTCATGTGTTTTCAATGATAACTTTTTCTTTTACTGGACCACTACTCTCTTTCTTTTCCCCCTTTTGTTCTCCTATTCAGTTGGATGAGTATAGCATGGTCAGCTTTGTGCCACTCGACTTGAGGAAGGAGAGTAGGTATTATCTCTGACACAACATATATTTTAGAGTGTTTTTGCAATGAAATTCACAAGATTCATATTTAGTAATTGAGATTTTGGTAATGGAATAATGAATGGTTTTAGAAGTATCTGGTATTAAGGGGGAGCATTGACCAGTATAATAGCTAGGTTTAGCACCAAATTGGTGACTTTGATAAATAGAAGTCCATTTTTATGATGATAAATGGGCTTGCGAATGCCAGAGTCTTGAATGAACTCAGAAATAATCCAAGGATTTTAATTTGTGGAACTCATGAAGGAAGAAAAAGTTCACAGATGAAAAGGCAGCTGTGGGGATTTGATTTGGAAATCTACTGTGATTAGTGGCCAAAAATTTGCTGATACCCTTGCTATTGGTCAGAACTTTGCTTCTGCTGAGCCATGAATGCAGGGCTTTTTTTTTATACTGAACTGGTGTTTTAACCTCCAACATCCCCTAGTTATTGACCTTGTGCCTGTGTTTTATGCAGTATACAATTCATATTGACTCAAATTGACAACTGTATTCAATATGGAGAAGATGCAGAAGTGAAGGTCAAGGATTTCAATCCAGATGACGATGAGTAGGCCATCTTCTCTTCTCTGTGTTTCCAGGTATGCTGACCAAGTGGTAGATTCATGCTTATGAAAGCAACCAACCTTTGGATATGTTAAGGAAAGACTTGTGAACTGTGAGTTTTTGAGTAAACTAGATTAGAGGAATGCTTGGGTTCCGAGGTTGACAGCCACATATCAAGTGTTTTTCACATTTTGATTTTCAAGGGCTGCCTTTGGCCAAATTGGTTGACAGCCACATTAACACGAAGACATGATGACTGGAAAATTCCAAGTTAGGGAGTGAGAATTAGAGTGAGCTCTAGTGGTTAGTAGGCAGTAATGTTTCTGTGATAATGATCACATTATCTTGTTGAAATCCTGGTTTTATTTTTAAGCAAAGCCATGTTGTTAGCATAAGAAAATTGGTGTTTTTGGTTTAAGGTTCTAGTGATGTATTAGTGGGCCATTATAAAACCAATCAACAAACCAAGCATTGAGCTCCATATTTAACCTCTTTCATATGCAAAACATATTTTAAATAATAATGGTGATTTTTGCTGTAGCAAATGCTTAAATATGACGTGTGTATTTTGTTTTTAAGTTCATGGTCCATTGCGGCTGTGGCTTGTGTGGTGCTTGCAGTCGTTTTCACAATGAACAGTTTGCTGGATGGATGGGAATCGCTGGACGGCTATATTCCGCAATGGTTCTTCTTACTGGAGCTTCCAGTGATTGCTTATGTTTGTGCCATTCCAAGGAAAAAGTGTCCAGCTGATGATGAGCAAAAATTATTAATTGAAATGTGAAAATTACTTTGATGGAAGAAGAGGTACCTGAAAAGAAGCCCTAATTAAGGCCCATATTCATGTACAAGAACTCGCGTTGTCTTCCTTATAGCGTGTTGAATTCAAGTGTTAGTTTTTGGGAAATTCAGAAATTGGAAGCTCTTGAATGATTAATGCTTACCCTAAAATGCAGGTGACTTGAGGAAGGTAAAGAGAGAATAACCGCTTTATACTGGTATCCAGGCTGCGTCATGATGGGCCGACGAGCATTAAAATAAAGCCCAAGTTTGGCACTAAACTGTAATGTACGAAAATGGAATCACAAAAACAAACTCCGTACGGCCCATAAGTAACATACCGCTGGTTAAGCCTTTATCTTTTGGTGTTTTGCGTTCTAATTTTGGACCCCCACCCGCCCCCGCCCCACCACTCCCAAAAGAAAAAAGGGGGTAATATTATATGATTTATAATTGAATAAATTTTTAATAAAAATAAAAATTCGGATGATTTTATAAAATTTATACTAAAGTTAATTACGTAATCAAAGCCACCTAATCATAAAGAGAATAGAATATGGCGTCAGTTTGCCTAATAATTTTTTTTTTCTTTTTTGCTGGGAGGGTTGTAATATATATTAAATAAATAAATAAAAAGGCTAGACCTTTTCTTTCACGAGACAGAAAGGAATAAAGAAAACAGAAGTGTCCTGATGAAGGCAGCAGAAGAAACTCCTACGGCAGCGGGGGCCTGCTCTCTGTCTGGCAGGCAATCTCCAAGTCAAAGCCTTTATTGCAACTGAATATCCTGAGTTGATTGAAAACAATATAAAATATATTATAATCATATCGCAATCTCTTCCCTTTAATTGGCTAGCTACCTTGGAGGGTGTGACCCAATTTGCCAAAAGTCTTGGTCAAGTAACCGAAAAGCAAAGCCCCACTTTCCCCAAACAACGTTTTCTGTGTTCATGACTTGGAAAGTCAAATGGAACCCTGCAAGAGAAGCTAAATCCGATTAAATGAAACCAAGGATATGTCCCAAGCTGACGTCTCTTACAGGTAAATCAGATAAAAGGGTCCTCTTTCTCTATCTTTCTTTTGCCTAAAAGCATCGTTGATGATTGCTTTGAGTGGGACGTTGGCGTTCTTTTTTGTAAACTTGGTCTGGGTTTTGCGTGGATTTTCTGTAATTTTGAGTTTGCTTGATGGTCTTATTATAATTGTTGCCTTTTGAATCCCACCGTTGGTCTTAGTTCATGGTTCTAATTCATGTAGATTGCGGAATCCACCCCTTTTGTATGTTGGGTTTGGAGCTAAAGGTAATAATTCCCCATGTTTCGGAGAGATTATCTGTTATAAGGGCTGGAAAGAACCACTTCTGCGCAGGTCCTGCAATTGGGGTTTGGAAAAGATTGCTTTTTTTTTCTCTCTTTTTCTTTAGTGCAGTCGAAATCGATTGCTTTTACTGATTTGGTAATTGGACAAAGAGGTTAATGGTAGATCAATAAAAGATTTATTAGTTGGATCATGTTGTTTTCTAGATGATTTATTGTTAATCAACTTTGCTGGGATGAATTGATGGAATATATGTACGGAAATTACAAGTGTCTCCATCATTGGCGAGACCAACCTCCTGCTGTTTACCCTTTTATTGGTAGTTGTCTGATGGTGGGCCCTTCAAGGTTCAAGGTATTTGGTGTGGGATCAATTTAAACTTTTTAATTTACGTGGCTTATTAGATGATTTTTCTGCTTATTCCACTGCAAATGGCTCTTTTTGAAGAATGAAGCTTGGGGTTGGGCCTTTATGTTACCAAATGAGGACTTGATATCAGATATCTGAATGAGTGCTAAGTGATCTCTAATTGACATAATGTACAACTACTGGGTTTTTTATTCAACCTGAATCAAAATATGAAAATTGTTAGACTGATATAACTGCAGATTGTTTTAGGTTTTCCTGGTCTTATGCTCACCAACTTGGATATCTAGGTTATCAAAGAAAAGTCAAGAAAGAAATGCAATAGCAGTGGCAACCCAATTCTGAGATTGAGTGACTATATAGAAAAGTTTCTTTATTGGTCAATGTATGCCTTGCCTTGTTTCAAACCAGTGCTAATACATTCCAAAATCTAGTCAGCACACTTTCTGACACCTCATACCTAACATATTTTCAGTTGCAAGAAACTCATGTTGGGAAGATGCCAAGCAAATTGATGAGGGAATGTGCTCGTTTTCCTCTCTGTTGGTCTCATTTTGCACACTGCTTGTATGTGTGGTCAATAGAGCCTTCAGCTCATACAATGTTAGATTTACTTCACTTGTGAACCCTTGACATTCCTATCTGTATTAGGCATGTTTTTTGTCAGTCATGATTTGTATTGCGAGTTTTTATGGTATGATATGACTTCAATAACATTGACCATTTGCAATTTTCTCCTTTATTATGCAGTTGTGGGTCTTGTGGATACCCTTTGAACCTTGTATCTTCTAATCGAATCACGTCTACCATAGCTTCTGAATATCAGAAATCAATAAAGAAAGGTAGCATCTCTTTCCTTTCTGTTGACCTTAGTAGATTTACACAAGTTGATGAAGTAAACTGCCTCCCTGTGTCCTGGGGTCGTTATCGTTTGAAAACTAAACTCCTTTGTCGTAAATGCGGGGTTCACATCGGCTATGGACATGGATATTCACCTGTTCTTTGTGGTTTTGACTCCCCAAACTCATCTACATCAGATTACAAAAAGTTCACTGTAAAAATCAAAGCTTTACAGCCTTTAGAAGGCTGCCAACGAAGTTGACATGGAAAATCCTTGGAGTGATGGTCATATATCTATCATGAACCTCCCTGATGATTGCCTCTCTATGATTTTCAAATGCCTTGACTCTAGTTCTGATCGAGATTCATTTGGCTTGACCTGTCATCGCTGGCTCAATATTCAAAATTTAAGCCGTCGATCTCTGCAGTTTCAGTGTTCATTTAGCCTCCTAAGCCTTTCTTCATTATCTCAGACCAGCCTTCTTGTTAATTTCTACCATCTTCATAGGCTGCTCACCCGTTTTCAGAAATTGGAGCACCTTTCCCTTTCTGGTTGTACTGAGCTATCTGATTCAGGCCTGACACCGTTGCTTATCTATGGTGCAAATTTGTCTTCTCTTCATCTTGATTGTTGTTTTGGAGTCACTGACAACGGACTTTTTGCAGTTGCTAATGGTTGTGCCTTCCTAACAGTTATTAGTCTTTACAGAAGCAATGTTACTGATGTCGGGTTAGAAACTTTAGCTAATGGCTGCTTGTATCTGAAGCACATAAATCTCTCTTACTGCTTACTTGTTTCTGACCATGGGCTGAGGGATTTTTCCCTAGCTTGCCGTCAACTTGTGGCAATTAAGATATCTCATTGCGGGGAAGTAACTGGTTCTGGACTTAGCGGCTGTTCACCAACTTTGACTTATGTAGATGTTGAATCCTGTATGCTTAAACCAGAAGGGATTGTGGGCATTGTTAGTGGAGGTGGCCTAAACTATTTAAATATTTCCAATGCAACCTGGTCAATACAGGGAGGTGGATTGGCAACAATAGGTAATGGTTTGGCCACTAAGCTTAAAATTCTGAACTTAAGATTGTGCAGAACTATTGGTGAATCTATTGCGGCAATAGCAAAGGGGTGCCCACTGCTTCAAGAATGGAATGTAGCACTGTGCCATGAGATCAGGATATCAGGGTGGGAATCAATTGGGGTGAACTGCCATAAACTGGAGAAGCTTCATGTGAATCGGTGCCGGAATTTTTGCGAACATGGGCTGCAGGCTGTGAGAGAGGGATGCAAAAAGTTAATGGTTTTGTACATTAGCCGGAGTTCTCTATTATCTCCCACTGCAATAGAGTTGTTTAAATTTTACAGAGGTGATGTTGAGATCAAGGAAGAAGAAATAATGATTATAGGACCTGATTGGACGTTGAGATAATTACGGGTGAAAACATGCATTACTTTTTTGAAGTCTTTACTGATATGAAACTCTCATGAATATGCAAATTGTAGAACTTCTAGGATTGTAGCACACTGTTAAGGGAAAATAATTTTCCTGGTGGCTCAAAAAACGAAGCACAACATTTCAGCATGTTTGTTTGCATTGATAAATGCTTAATTGTGAATGTGAAACTTATTAACATTGTATACCTCATACTGTACTTTGCTTGAATTGTGGCTATGGCTGACTTTGTCCGAGAGAAACCATGGAGAAAACTTCGTAGGACAGTTCCCTGGCCATTATTACTCATGGCCACGAAGCTTTTAAAGGATGTTAAAAGAAGATTAGTGTTATATTGCATATTTGATTTTTAGATCCCCGCACGTTTACGAAATTTCTCCATTTTTCCCTTTCCCTCGGATGAGGAGTTTGTACGGCACAAGCATCAAAGAAAGTAGCCGCATCATTATTCAATGGATACACCAATTACCCGAAACCAATGGGCAATGGCTTTACAAATGCTTCAATCCCCCCACACCAAATGGTTTACCGCATGCACACAAGAAGGGGCCGACGTTTTTGTTCCAGAACACAGACGATATATGAAGCCGAAGTAAAAACTTGATAAAAATCCTCATTGTAGTTACATTTTTGCCAACAACCCCAATTCCAATCACAATACAAATTCCCTGTTTCTTACACCGTGCGCCTTAACAGTAGGGGGTTCCTTCTGTACAAAAACACCAGGGGTAAGAGGTTTTCTCGCAACATTATTGTACAGAGTATGGCAGAAAAGTGGGGAGATGTCATTTCAGGCAACCAAACAAACATTGGCAGAAAAGAGAGCAGCATTGCATTCACCTCCTATTGCATAGCTCTCAAATCTGGAATGTCTGTGAGAGAAAAATGGCCATGGATGGAAATTGTCAGCTTTAACCGCTTGCCTCGTTTCCCCACACATTATCCCATGCACCATTAGGAGCAGCCTTAGACCCCTCAATGTAGTTCTGATTCCCACGGGGGTTGTGGGGAGCAGGAAGTCCATGAGGTCCGAGTCTTTCAACCTTCCTGTGCTTTGTTTTGATTCCCAGCAGTCTCAAAACAAATGTGGCCAACTCTCCATACAGTCAAACTGTGCGAACGCAAACCTGCAGATAGAAATTTCATGATCGGTTATTTGATACACAATATTTGGGTTCCAAATCTTTAGGAACCAAACCTGCAGAAGAGCAGACATAAACATGTGAAATGCTCGGGTGTTCTGATCTATCAAAATTGAAATCCAACCAAAAAAGTTCACAATGCCTTCCATCTGCCACCGTAGGAAACCACAGACTCAAAACAATATTACAGATAGAATAAGTCTAGAGATTGTGGAAAAATTATTTACTCCAAGAAAGCAAATATGCCACAGTATATGCAAGTAAACTGTATATTCAGTCAGTTATTTTGCGAGTTTTAAATGATTCCTCATCCAATATAATTGAGTTCAGTAAGCATCCAATTCATGCTTCTCTACCAAAGTACCAGTCCACTTAAGCTTGCACTTGATTTTACCAGCTTCTGGTTTCATTACACAGTGATTGTAACCAAGGCATATGCCGTCTGATGAAAGAATTTTTAGCATTTAGTAATAGTGGCTAGAAAAGGAACTGAGTCTAAATATCTTGGAAAGACAAGAAAATACTCGTAAGCATACAAGAAGTCTGAATGAAGACACCTGAGAGCTATTTTATGGGCTACATGACCATGAATGACACTTTGAAACTTTCTCAGCAGTCAAGATAAAAAATCAAAAGAAAAAAACCACCATTTTTAGTAGTAGTTTTCCTCACCACTTGAAGGAAAGAAATCCAAAAGCCAGAAGGAGATGGTGGACCACCATAAGGATTATTTGGATCTTGGTTACCAAAAGGACCTGAGCCCATTCCATAACCACCCATTGGACCACCAAAGCTGCCATTGCGCATCCCACCCCCATACATGCCACCTCCATACAATCCACCGTAACCTACTCTATACATGTTGTTCCCATACAGTTCACTACTGTAAGACCCTCCAAATCCACGAAGAACCATACATTCCAGAACCGTATCCAGAATTATAGCTTTGATCAGATCCATACCCAGCAGCACATGGACAAGAATTGTACACCATTATAACACGGACAAGAATTGTGCTCCATTATAAACAAGCACGTACACAAACATAGCAAAACCAGTAGCCAGTGGCAAGTCAACAATGCCAAATGCATTGTCACAAATGCATTGTCACAAGACAAAAACAAGGATAAGCATACTTGAAGAGACCAACCAATACCTCCATACATGCTCCCACGATAAGTCTGCTGCTCCCAGGGCCTAGTAGGTAAAGGCCTACCTATAGAGTTTCCGTTTAAACCTGTATTTGCTTCAGAGGATGAGACAATTTCATCTGGTATTGCTGTTCTAGATGCCTCGACTACATCGCTAGTGCTGCCAGGTGATGGAGGCTTAAAAGGTGTGGGGCCAGAAGATGCAGCCCCTGCTCGTTCCCAAGGTTTAGCTGGGGGAACATTACCTGTAACGGGAATTTTAGAGTTTAAAAGCAGTCATAAATATCAACCAGCATACCCGTAGACACTTCCTGATCAATAGGGTCGCAAGTAACTGAAAGCTGTGGATTCTTTTTTCGGTGCATAGAGCCATGGGTTCCTCAAATTCAGTAAGAGTAAGAATGCGAATCATAATCAGCACTCCTAGGTCCTAAGCTTCTATTCTATCCAAAATGTACATTTCAAAATTTCTGCACTAATTCTATGGAAATTCTTCAGAGCATTACTAAAACTCAAATTAGAATTAAAATTAAAAACGTTGGCCAAAGCATAAAACAAAGCACAGATGCCCCAAACACAATTCGTCAAACTAAACATTAAAAACACGAACAGAACAATTACAGAAAACAGCAACAAAACCTAAGTAAATTGAGTTGAAGTTCAAGACTTTAAGCACGCGCCAGGAGAGACCACTAAAATCTGAGAGAAGACCCAACAAATTGTAACCAAACTGGCAGGTAAAAGGAGGAAGCAAATAACAAGCTCTACGATACTTCATGGGATAAATCGAAACTGACAAGACAGAGATACCCTAATAAACGCTACATTGTAAAGATCAATACCGCAAAAACAGAAAAAATTTTGGACAGAGACATATAAATCGAAAAGCAAAGAGAGAGAAAAAATAAAAAGCCCAGTTCTTCTTGAATTAAGAAAGGATTATGGGAAAAAAACAAGGATTTAAAGAAACCTGATTGTTGTTCAGAATTGGAGTCCATGGGCGATAGAGAGAGAGAGAGAGAAAAAAGTAATATATATATATATATATATATTTTTTTTTCTTCATTTCTTTTCTTTTTCCCCTTGTTAATTCTTATTTTATTTATTTAAATCAGAAATTAGACATTGACCGTTAGAGATATGTAAAAGTTTGGTCAATTACACCATGATTTGTCTCTGGCATTATTATTGTAAGATTTATGATTTAAAAAATATTAGTATTTGTCGTTGTGAATACCACTCCATAGCCACAACAGCAAACAGCAGTTCTCGATAATTGAACATGTCTAATCAATCCCCCAACATTGGCCTGACTTTGGGGAGAGGACAAAAAGCAAAAAAAAAAGATGGCTCGTGTCGTGTTCCTTAAGCTCGGCGCTGCAGTAATATACAGAGCCCATCCACCAATCGAAAGATTCGAATTTTGAAACCCCCAAGATTCCACAAATTCTCCGTTCTGAATTTCTCGGCTTCAATTCTCAGTTCAGCGATTTCACGAATCGGGCCATGGGTGTTCTTTATCACAATAAAATGAAAAGAAATCCATTCACTGAATCTTTAGATTTTTTAATTTTGATATTTTTGAAAGGAAAGCAAGCGAGCTGAATCACTGGTGCAAAGACATCGTTCATGAAAACATTATTTGTTCTCGGCGCATTAACAGCAACAGTGTCAATCTGAATCCTATTTACATTGGCTGGCCGGATATGGGAAGTCCGAAATATTATTCTGCATTGACTGAAAAGCTCTGCATTGACTTTAGGTTGGAATATTTTTATTCGCGTCTGTCTATTTTGATTAATTTAAAATTTAATAATATAAAATTTTAAATTTATTGATGCTTCAATTATTTTTTTTTTTTCAAAAAAAAAAAACATACACGAGGACCAGGATATTTCAGGAAAAATTAAAGTGAGATTCATTTTTGTTCAAAAAAAAAAAAAAAAGAAAAGAAAAGGAAAACGCGTGGTAAGAAAGGATCGGGGAAAGGCATCTTTTAGAAAAGCGCAAAAATATCCGAAGCACTAAACACAAAATAAGTAATTGAAAAAAAAAAAGGTAAAAAAGGGAACTAAAAATCTCTAAATTACGGAAATTAGTAACAGAAACAACAGTTCCCTTCCCCTCCCCCCTTTTCCCATCTTCACTTGGCGTGCGTGCTAGCTGATACATAGATTCTATACATATACTAAATTTTCGATTTGTCGGGGTTTCAAGCGCGCGCGCGCGCGAGAGAGAGAGAGAGGTTTTGTTACAGTCGAATTGGCCGCTGCTGATGGCTGCCAGCGCGAATCCGCCATCGGGGAATAATCACGGAGGAGCCTCGGCGCAGAAAGTCCTGTCGGCTTCTTCTGCGGAGACGGCGAACGGCGGTGGTGTAAATTCGAGCAACAACGGCGGCGGTGTTAGCAATAGTAATCCAGGGGGGGCTGATAGTTCGGGCACGCAGGCTGCTTTGAGGCACCGCACCGTTATTTCTGTCGAGTGGACTGCCGATGAGCAGTCGATTCTCGATGATTTGCTCGTTAAGTAAGCGAGCTTCTTCAAGCTTTGTTTTTGCAGACTGTATGGTATTATCTGCTGTTGGCTCGGGCTCTTGAACACTATTGTTTTTTTTTTTCTTTCTTTCTTTCATTCTTCTCTACATTTTTGGATTTTACTTTGCCGGTGAATTACTGGAGAAATATATTGGTGGCGAAAAAATGTTTACACTTGTCTTTGTAAAACTTTCTTGTTGATTTATAATTTTTCTATTTTTTGAAAGTTTATTTTTGAAGTTTTAGCAGTTTTTTTTTGGGGGGGGGGGGTGTGGAGCGGGAGGGCGCTTAACATCCAGGCAAGCGGTGTGAAATTCTCAAAAAAAAAAAAGATCTATCTATGCATCTACTGTGTTATGATTGGCTAATGGAGCCATAATAACTATATTTATTCACATTACTGTAGGAGCCTTGATTTTGAATTTGCCTAGCCGTTTGTTAAATCACACAAATAGCATGAAAAGGGTCCTCTCCTTGATGGTTATTTTGTTATTCTCTCTGGTAGGTTTGCATCGGAATCCATCATACTCAAGTATGCTAAGATTGCAATGCAGTTAAAAGACAAAACTGTCCGGGATGTGGCACTGCGTTGCAGATGGATGAGTGTAAGTGTCCGTTGACTTGTGGCTGATTTTTGGCTGCTGAATATTCTTCTTGTTTCCTTCCTCAATCTATTGTTCTGACATGAATGCTTGCTAAATGATCACTATATTTAAAGAGTGAAAGAAAAAGGGTATGGGAATGGAAGTCTATATTATATCACTCTAGCCAAAACCCCTATTGACACGTGTACCATATACTACATGCCATAAGTTAAGGGAAGGGCCATCAAGGTCGTGGCCCTCTGTGGATTGTAGCTCTGAGGAATAATGGAGTCTGTACTAAAGCAAGAGGGTTATGGCAACTAGTCATGCTTCTAATGGAGTCTTCTTCTTTTTGAATAGCGTTAGTATCTGTCTTTGTTCTACTTTCCCATCTAATTTTGAATTGATATTCCTAACAAAAGGTGGCATTCATTATTAGTGGCTTGAATATGAGCAACTGTGTTTATATGCATATAATAACAGCACACCTTGTATGGTCAGAGCCTGCAGCAGTCAAGTTATATACATACATAATGGCACTCTCTCTATGGAAGTTTACATTAAATATTCTAACTGGCTTCTACTTAATTTTCAGAAAAAGGAAAATGGCAAGCGAAGGAAAGAGGATCATTCAGCCAGGAAAAATAAGGACAGAAAGGTATGCTATACCTGTTGGCTAAGTCTCTTTATTTGATTACTAGCCAATGCTGAGAATGGTGTTCTAGTAATGGACATATTGGCTTGAGAAAATGCAGATGGCAGCACACAAACATGATGATAAATTCTTGTGTTAGATCAATTCATTAAAAATTACTTGGCAGATTCTGAATTCCATGGAGACCAGTCGTGGTTTTATTTAATCTTAGCATTTAAAAGTGAAAGATATTCAAAGAAGGCAGTCATGGGTAAATAGAAACAATCATAGACTTTGTCTTCTGTTGCATAAATGGGGCCATGGGCACTGTCAAGTGCTCACTAGTCCAATGCAGACCCATTTTCTGTTAACTAATGTCTGCCAACATGTGTGTGCAAGTGCCCAGTATGTGCACACAAAATAGTGGCTGTGTCCTGTGCCTAGAGTTTGATGGAGGTGCATCAGCCCGTGGCCATGTGTCTGACATGGACGGTGACAATGGCATAGCATTGTGTGCCTTTTGGAATTGTAGTCTTAAACAGCTTCATTGTCTGTTTGAGGTTTTCAAGAGTGTTTCATATCATTATTCTGATGTGGATTGGTGATGGGTATTTTACTATTGCTTTCTTTGAAATGATGCTGCCTTCTGGTTTTATTCCTTACCTGGTTCTTTTCTGCCATATGAAGCAATTTGTAAACTACCAATTTTGTTGAATTTGTTATGCACACGTTCTCCTAATGTGATTGACAGTTGTCTACAGCCTAATAATCAATGCACACCTGCTTCACAGGAAAAGGCTGGAGATTCTTCAGCAAAGTCATCATCTCATTTAGCTCGCACCAATGGGCCGTCATATAACCTGCCAATGATCCCCTTGGATAATGATGATGGCATCCCTTTCAAAGGTTCATATCCTATGTAGAAAGAGACTAGGAGAAGCAGGCAACCAGTAAACTGATATTGTTTTTACTACTTCAGATGGCATCGGTCTCTTATAGATCTCAGGATTAATGATTCATACTACACTATTTCTTGAATAATATGAACTTGAAATATGACACACAAGTAACAACCATAATGAGGAGGTCCAATGCCCTCAAAATTATGGAGGCTTCAAGATTGGAAGTTGGGTCACAAATCTGTTACTGTGGATATGATTTATCTGAAGCATCCTTTGATTTTCTGAAACACAGGACCTCTATGGTGTATGGTGCTTCAAATTTCATTAGTTGCTACTAAGAAGTTATGCTGTTCAACCTTTTATGACTTTCACGGCTTTGATACTGATAGATCATGTCTATATTTTGCAGACATTCCTGGTGTGATGGGAGAGCTTTTGGAGCAGAATGCACAGATTTTAAGTCAAATCTCAGCAAATTTTACATCCTTTCAGGTGATCTATTTAGTCTGTATATGGGACATGTTTTATTGGATCAACAATAGCAACTGTTTAGTAGGCTGGCCCATACATCCATCCCCCTTTAGGCCCTCCCCAGGAGAAAAAAAAAAAAAAAAACACAGTACAAAAAATTATGCAATGGTATAGCCATCATTTAATGGATGAATTACAGTAATGTTTTACCTGTTTCTGGCAGATACATGACAACATCAATCTTCTGTGCAAAACTCGGGACAACATTGTCACTATCTTGAATGAGTAAGTTGTTACTATTCTTGATTTTACTTTTATGGGGACATTTCAGTTGTGGCATAGATCATGCATCTTTTGTGCTTGTCTACTTATCTTCACCTTTGAAGTGTTTATCATTTCTGCACTTTAATATTCAGAGCCTTTCTCATACTCATTGTTAATAGTGAACCTTTTCACATTTTTAAATTATATTTTTTGAGGTCCAGTTGGTCCATGATAAGAAAATAATGTTTTTTTTTTTTTAGCTATGGAAAAGTTTTGGGCTAACAAGAATTTGGTTTTACAACTTTATAGGGAAAGGGCCATGTATGGCTGCAGCAAACTACCAGGACCCAGTTATTAGATTGAAATTAACATATGTTTTCTTGGAGGCTGGATTCAGTTGAGTTGAAAGACTCGATAAGACTATTAAATCTTTGACCAAAAACTGATTTGAATGGCCACCAGTAACTCTGATTTTGATTTCCGCAACAGGCTTGTATTTCTAATGTGCCATCACAGCCGTTTGCTGTTGACAAATGGCTTCTTTTATCTTGTTTGACTAACTAGTACTTGTTTAGGTAACAAGAACCACGCATACCTTTACCTTTCTATTTACTGCTTTTGGGTGTGGAGAAAACTTACGTAGAGGATCAGATGGATATTAGCCCCATGTAAAGCATGGTAGAAGATTTGTGATGAAGAATGATAATTAAAGCATCAAAATTTTTCTGACCAGGCAGAAATATCCAGAAAAAATTTTCGGTCATCCTTCAATTCCCATTTGCAGAGGCAGAAACGCTATTTATCGTAGAGACAGTTTCTTGTTGATTGATAAATTTTCCCATTTTTGGTGAAATTGTTTTCAGTATCCTGTAAAGAGCACAATGGTACAGCAGATACCTTTTAGATATGAAGACTGATTTGTGCTTGTTATTCAATCATTACTTCACAGCTTGAAAGACGTACCAGAGGTAATGAAGCAAATGCCCCCTCTTCCTGTTAAGATGAATGAGGAGCTTGCCATGTCCATTCTTCAGCCACAGTCTCATCAAATGAAATCATGATTCATGCTTGCTGATAGTTACTCTGACCTTGGCCCGGAGTGGAGGGCCTTCCACTCAAGCTGAACCTTCTACTCTATTTGAGAAAGTATGCTGGTCAACTCACTCAATTTCTTTTATATGCTCGAATAGATAATCAAGTGTCTGCTTTTTCCACTGCACATAGTGCTCAGACTCTTAACGGTTTATTGACTAGTGATCTTTATTGGTTGGAGTATTGTTTTAGGAAACTAGTTCTTGTAGCGTGTGAATAGGAGGGAAATGTGCACGTATTAAGTGTTCAAACTAATGGAAGAAGATTGGTAGTCCGACGGATTAACTTGCCTTCTTTTCTATGCATTTCTTTGGCTATTCAAATATTGCAGGAAGAATATAGCATACTCTATTTTGAAGAATGTGCTTCGAAATAAATTTTCGGAACAGGAAATGAATTGCACATTTGATCTACAAAAATCATTATCGGTTTTCAGTCACCGTCAAGGATTTATTGTAATGTTCGTACTGATTAATTCCTAATTTGATCCCCACGTGATGTCTTGTATATTTAGAAGCTATTTAATGTTTTGATCCGACGCAAGCGCCTGTGGACTTTTTTCTCTCTCTTTCTCTCTGTTTTTTTTTTTTTTTTCACTTTCAACTGTTGCAACGGAAGAACGTCCAGGTCGTACCCTAAAAATCAAGCACTGTTTTTGGTTCCCCACCATAACTGCAATCAAGTGTTTGTTACATCGGAGATTTAAGGATAAAATAGCTACAGAATTATCTCAATCTGAATCACATGCAAATGACGATAATTTTGTTTCTTTACATCTCAAAAACTCGCTGCTCTGGGCATCAGAATACCACGGAACATTCCTAGCACTATTTGAGCTTCACGCTTGATCTACCCTTCACGCTGCAAGAGATGAAAATGAGAAGGCAAACAATAACCTCTCGACTCATAACCAATAGCAAAAACACATGAAAAATGAAAGCCCGTGGAAAAAGAAGCTCCATTTTCGACAATCTGGGCTGCGCAGGCCACTGAACTGACTGGCTTCCAGACCACAATATCAAGAACCAAGTTATCAAACCCGTTTGTGTCTAAACAGTTCGAAGATACCAGGAATACTCAACGAAAGTTACGAAACACCCATAAAATCCCTTTGCTCCTAATTTTGCATATATCAGTATTCAAGGATTGATGGGAAAGCACACACGACATGCAGCAGAGTGTGACAACATGAAATCCGATCACTCTCTAGCAAGAAATACTTTCACAAGCATTGCTAATGTTTTCCCAATTCACTTCTCCTAGTGATGAATTCTCATTTCACTTTGTAAGATTTCTGTCATCGCTAACATCATTAATGATACTCAACCCAATTCTTGTCCATACTGTAGACTCTTTCTCAACTCAAATCCAAGTTATGGGAGTTATGGGATTGGGGCATTAAACCCAAACCCCACCGAAAGAATCCCTCCAATCATGGTCCCTTCAACACAATGGTCAGGCTGAAATAAAAGGTGAGCTAACCTCAAATTTTGATAATTTACATCTCGTAATTTTCACTAAACCAATAAATAAAAAAGAGAGAGAGAAGAAACCAAGTCATTATTTTTCACATTCGTGCCAGGAAAAAAAAAAACGCGAAGAAGTGAAACCCAGAAAGTCAATTTGTTGTCCAATTCATGAAATGTTCAACTTCCAAATGACACGCAGAATTATAAAATAGCTGGAAAATCAAGAATTAGTAATCTAAATGCCAAAAACAAAAAAGGCAAGCAGAAAAACAAACAAAACCTGGGCTAGGTTCGGGTTCTGGGAACGAATAGACTCGAGATTTGCGACTCTAGCTTCAAGGGCATCAAATTTCTGGTTCGCCTATTATGCAATCAAACGATTTAAAAAAAAATCAAGAACGGGTGAAAGATTCTGAAAGCCGAAAAAAAAAAACAAATATCACCGGAAGGGCTTAGAGCGAGAGAGAGAGAGAGAGAGAGGGTTAGACAAACATTGGAAGAAAGGGAGATTCTTTCAGCCCAAAGGTCCCTCCATGCGAACTGGGCAATTGCAGTCGCTGTCACCGTAAACCCCACTGTGAACCACAGCAACCGCGTCCTCATCATTTTCTCCCCTGACTGACCTCCCTCAATCCTGGTGCTGCCTTCCACGAAAAATGGACGGGTTCCGACAGTCGAGAGAGAATGTCATCGAATCAAAGCAGTGATCATTGACAATGCGTCTTCCCCACTCGGCCCATTTAATTTTTTTTTTCCTGCCCAATGTTTTCATTTCTTGGACGATCCGTGATCTTGATCTGACACATACGGGCCCCTATTATTTGGGTAGCCCAATACAGTACAACATCCCCAGGTAGCACCCCACCGTCAAGCTTTGCTCATTTCTGTACAGTCTTATTACCAATGAATCTGTTATGGATAGGAATGGCAATGATGGGGCCGGGGAACCCCATCATCGTCCTCAATGAAAAGGCAGAAAATAAATGTTTTAAGATGCCAAGGACAAGTATACATATTATTCCGGATGAACTCTAAGCGACCATAAGAGGATCTCAGTCCTTCATTATAGGTGATATTGACAAGGCCCGGCGTAGACGACTGCGCCCAACAGGCTCTGAGCCCGTTCGGCCCTCCATAATAACTCTTTCTTAGCGTGTTGCAGGCACTTGATCCCCCCAAGACACATGGTTTCTTCGCTCAACTTGGAAATTGTTCTACGTGAATTGGGGTTTAAGCGGTTTGTTTTGACCAAATATGGGTTCCTATAATTTTATATAATTATGGAACGCGGCGCGCCATTCAAGCGCCCTCAGCCATGTTATACTCAATCTGAAAACAACCTCGAAGGACAACTCATTTGTTTAACTTACGCGGATAAATAAACACAACAAGTAGCTTAAATAAAGAAGAAGAAGAAGAAGAAGAAGGAGAAGAAGGAGAAGAAGACGAAAAGACCTTGGTTGTTTTAACTTGAATGAATCTAAATAACTCATGCACTTTCTTATTGTATATTTTTTTTCTATTTTGTAAATTTGGTCAACTCAACTTGAATTTTGAGTTAATGTGTACTTATTTTTAAAAAATTAAGATAAATTTTGAGTTTGTTAAAATTTTGAATTTTATTGACAGTTATAATATTTTTTCAACGTTCTAAGTTAATAATAATTTTTTAAAAAATAAAATAAAATCTCAAATATTCAACAAGTATTTCGAATTATACCTTTTCATGTGCATATTTCTCACACAATCATCCTAATATTTAAATAAGTTTATATCTTATAGATCTCGTACTATTTAAATATTATTCAAAATAATTATTTTTTGTGTTACATTCTTTTATTATAATCATCATATTATATTATATAATGTAATTGATATAAATTTATTTGAAATGATTTAATATATATTAGTATATTAAATTTTAATTTAATTTTATAAAATATTTAAATAAATAAAATTTATTTTTTTATATTTAAATACTGAAAATATATATATATATATATATATAATTGTGCGGAAGAAAGGAAATAGAAAGGAAAGTAAGAAGAAACTGCCGCACAAATACGCAAAACCCACCAAAAATTGAAATATTTTGATCCTCTCTCTCGCCTTTGGTTCTCGACTTTATTGATTTTCTTTCATTACACATAACATGCCAAATAATAATAATAATAATAGAAAGAAAGAAAATGAAAAGTCGAGTGTGTGTTTATTGCACAGAAATAAATATTCTAATTCAAATTTAATTCATAAATACTATAATTTACAGGTTTTGCTTTCTTTTTAATCGCCCCTCTATCCTTCTTAGTTCGAACCCTCTGCCCCCACCGCAACCTCCTCCGCAAAGCACCACGGCCACCGCTCTTTCTCCGCGGTGAATCCAGTTTCTTCATCTTCTTCGTATTCTCCTTGTTTAGTTCCGTCAAGTTTCAAATTCCCGAACTGGCCCCCGCATCGAACAATCTCGTAGATCCAAACAGTAACCGCGAACCTATGGATGATTTTCCTGGAATCATGGCCCGGGACTTCGGTTTCAAGCCCCAAGGTAGGTCCGCCCCGACGGCACCCCCCCGCCCCACAGCCAACAGCAACGGCTCTTCCATTTCCTTCGGCCTCGGATCCGCTGCGCGATCTTCCTCCAATCCTATTTTCGACGATCACGATCACCGCCGCGGCGGTGCCGCCGATGGTCTCTCGTTTAAGGACGCCTTCGGCGGACCTCCTAAGTACGCCGCCAAATCGCGCGTTGGCGGTGGACGTGGGAGCACTGCTACCACGTCCTCGTCCGCATTCGATTACCACTCCATTTTCAAAGACCAGAATGCGAAGTCGGCGTCGCTGCCGGTCTTTGATAAGCCAGTCTACGATGATGATATTTTCGATGGGTTGCCTGGACTGAAGAGCGGGTCTTCTGTCTCCTCGTCGTCGGCGGCGGCCAATTTTGGCGATGTTTTTGCTTCGATCGGGAAAGGTTCTTCACCAAAGCATAAGGCACAAAGTAGCTCGCCGTTCGACGATCTGTTAGGGAATTCAGGTAAAAAGGACGGGGAATCAAAGAAAGAGACTTCCAAAGTGGAGAAGGATTCACCATTATTCGACGACTTGCTTCCTGGCTTTGGTCGCAGTAGCTCCCTTGGTATAAGCAGGTATCTATTGTTACTTACTGAACTGTTTATTCGTTTAATTCAGTGAAAAAAAAATCGTTATGTTTGATTTTCTTGTTGGTTAGATGAGTGATCCGTACGACTATGTTCCTTTCAATCCACTTGTCTAGGCTTGAACAAATATGTAGCCGCTACAAGGGTCAACCCATAAGGAAAATTAAGGTTTTTGATGATTTTGTTCTTCAAGTTACTATATTTTGATGATAAATTATTTTGGTTTGAAACTGGCACATATAAGGATTTGAAATGAGAAACAGCAAGATGTTTATTGTAGCTCTCGACGGCATTTCACCTGAATTAGTCCCATTTGGTTGTATTCATCACATAAATGTGTCAAGTGACGGCTTTAGCTTGGATGGAGAGAAAAAAAAAAAGAAGAAGCATTCATTTGGAGTTAAAAATAGATTCTAAGTCACAAAATGTGATAATTTTGACATGTATCTTAATTTATTTCCATCCAAAGCTTTGCAATTATTTTTATTCCATTTATGATGCCATCTTACATATAACACGATGAAGTTTTGATCTCTGATTTTTGGCCAGTTGTTATTACATTGCGATAATTCTGCTTAGTGGGGTTCAAGTGTAGCCTCTCTATGCATTTATCTTTTTAATATTGTTTCCGTGTTCACTGTCTGGTTAGGCACTTTATTTTAGCATGTATCACTTTGCAGAAGGATTTGGATTTGTATTTGAAGCTACAAAGCCTGTCCCCAGTTTAGCACTTGACAGAGAAAAGCAATGTTATTATTGTTAACTATGCTTAGTAACAGCTCAGCAAAAATGTAACACCACATTCCATAGGAAAAAAATTTTAGTCTTAATCATGTTTGTGGGGAGGCTTTGAAAATTTTCATGATTCATTTGCATTCCTTGTTTATGCAATAAACATCAGTTGATATATATATGCTCTAGTGAATGTACTCTCCACAGGTCAAATCCTGAGTCTTTTCGATACCAAAAACCATCCTCAAATTCAGTGAATACAGCTTCTCGTTTGATAGAAGACCCCCTTGTAGCAGTAGAATCAACTTCAACTTCTGTAACTTCATCTTCAAGGATGCACACAGACCCTTTGGAAGAAATTAATAGATTCAGTAGTTATGGAAATGCAAAGGTTGATAGATCATCTGGAAATAGGGGAGTATTTGATGAAATGGATCCCCTTGACAATCTTGGCAAATCCGTACCTACAGTTTTGCCTGAGAACTACAAACGAGGAAAGGATAGGAGCCCTTTAAGGACTGAGCAAAGCATGCATGGGACTTATTCTAGTAGAAAAAAATCGGTTGAGAAACACCCTGTAGAGAATTCTGAGGGGAGTTCACAAAAGAAGATGCCTATGAATGATTTCCAGGATTCTCATGAAACTCTGTTTGAAATGCCTGCTACTGCTTCAACAGCTTTTCCTAGATCTGCTGGTCAAGCTGTTTCCATGCCTTCATATGCAAATGCTAGTCCCAATGAGACAATTTCATCCCCTAGATATGGAGAGGTATTAGAATCTTCTGATGATGTATGGCTTACAGTATCTGAAATTCCTCTTTTTACTCAACCAACAACTGATCCGCCACCTTCAAGACCCCCACCTCCAAGACCACCACGGATCTTGAAGTCAGAAATGGGTTCCATTTCTTCCACAGACTCTAGAAAGAAGGGGAACTCTTCTTCTTTGTCAAATTCTAATTTGTTTTCTCAAAGCCCTATATCTGCACCGGCAGCTAGAAGTTCAATTCCATCTCAAATGGATGAACTTGAGGATTTTGCTATGGGCAGGGCCCAAAGTGGCAATAATGAACAAACAGAAGTTCTTTGTGGGGAGGAAGTTGATGTGAATTCCTCTGCAGCTGCAGCATCTGCTGCCGCCATGAAGGAAGCTATGGATAAAGCAGAGGCTAAATTCAGGCAAATGAGGGAGAGAGAGCATCTTAAGGCGGCCAGAAATAAAGAAGCTGGTTATGTGCTAGATTTTCAGCAAAGAGAGCTACGAGAAAGGCAGGAGAGATTGGATTGTGAAAGGCAATTAAAGGAAAGGGAGGAAGAAGAGAGAGAACAGAGAAGACTTAAGAAGGAAAGGGAAAGAGCTCGTGAAATTGAGAGGGAAAGGGAGGAGAAAGAAAGAGAACAAAGGAGGCTTGAGAAAGAGAGGGAGCGAGGAAGGGAGATTGAGAGAGAGAGGGAAAAGGCAAGACAAGCAGTTGAAAGGGCTACTAGAGAGGCACGTGAAAGAGCAGCTGTTGAAGCTTGCCTAAAAGCTGAAAGGTCTGCAGTAGAGAAGGCAGCTGCTGAGGCTCGAGAGAGAGCAGAAAGGGCTGCAGTCCAGAGAGCACAAGCAGAAGCCCGTGAAAGGGCTGCAGCAGAGGCAAGAGAAAGAGCTGAAAGGGCTGCTGCTGAAGCCCAGGAAAGAGCAAATTCAGAAGCAAGGGAAAGAGAAGCACGTGAGAAAGCTGCTGAGGCTCGACTAAGAGCAGAACGAGCTGCTGTTGAAAGGGCTGCTGCAGAGGCTCGAGAAAGGGCTGCCACAGAGGCTCAAGAAAGAGCAGCTACTGCAGCTAAGGCAAAACAACAAAGGGATGAAAATGATCTAGAATCTTTTTTCAGTTCTCGGGCCAGCAGTACACCAAGAGCTAGGGAAGATATCTTGGTTTGTATAAAAGGCCATATATACTTTGTGCCATCTGTGAACTTGCTGTAGAGTTAAATGTGTTAATTTTATGAACCTTTATTGCAGGATCCTTTCTTTGATGCCCAGAGCAAGGAAAGACCTGAAGCAGCTAGAAGAACATCTGCAGGAGCATCATCTAATATGAGAAAAGCATCTTCACCTGCCAATATTGTTGATGATTTATCTTCTATCTTTGGCGGTAGCTGCAGTTTGGATGACTGGCTTCAATTAAAATAATATATTTCTTCTTTCAGTTCTTAATTGTTGATTTTGCTTGCAACAGCTGCTTCTTCACCTGAAGAATTCCAAGAAATCAATGGGGAAAGTGAAGACCGGCGAAGAGTAAGACTAGAGCGCCATCAGAGGACACAGAAGCGTGCGGTGTGTGATTTGCATTGCATAATTTTGTGGATGTTGCTCCCTATAACATGAATCTCATTTTTTAAAATGCAATAATTTATTTCATGCTACATCCTCAGGTTGCTTTGATTGTTTGTACATTATTTAGACAGGGTTCAATTGTTGAGTTTTTCTGTTCAGGCAAAAGCTTTAGCTGAGAAGAATGAGCGTGACCTTCAGGTTCAGAGGGAACAAGCAGAGAGACATGTAAGCTGAATGTTATTGATATCCTTCTTTTTATCATCTTGCATACTCGTTCCTTTTTATTTGGTCATTCTAGGTCTCCAGCAGCAAGTGCCTGGGTGGGGGTTGCTGGTTGGACCTTTATGGTGAGGTTTTTAGCGCTTGCTTGCTGGATTTCTGTGGTTATTGGGGGTACTCAAGCTTGATTTGTAATGAGATTGGCATAGGCAATAGGTGGTACCAAACATGTTGTAGCTATGTCTAGCTTGTGTGTACATGCCCAATATCTTTTGACTGATGCTTACAGTGAAAGTATCATGAACGGCAGTTGCACTTTTGGTTTATGAGCAGACCTTGGTGGTTAGTGCTATATAATAATAAAACATATCTTTTAATTTAAAACAAACTACATACATAGAGGTCTTATTTTTATCATTGAAATGTTTGCTGTCCAATTTTGGTAGATGCATGTTTATATGGTGTTTCCCTCTGAAATCATGAAAGCCTGTTGTTCAATCCTTTTCTTCTGATCTAGGAACAAATTTATTTGAATTTTTAGTTAGGATATTCTTGTTTCTGTTATGTTGATGAAAATTTCAACACATTGATGCAGCCAAAAGATGCTAGTTGTCATGTTTAGATGTTAATTCATTTCACATATTGTCATCTGTCTATAGTAATTTATTTTGATTTTACAGAGGATTGCCGAAACGCTAGATGTTGAGATAAAGCGTTGGGCTGCAGGGAAAGAGGGGAACCTACGTGTCCTGCTATCAACATTGCAATATGTGTGTATCAGCTGCTGTGCATCATATATGATCTCTCTCATTGTACATATTTAGAGAATGGATTCTATGCTTTTATTCATGTCACATCCTGTGATTGATCTTGCTTAGTGGCTTCTGCATTAGATTTGTAGGAACATTTTATATTGCAGTAGGCATACAATGCTATGGAGTTATATGCAAGGTTCAAACATGGATCTGTGGGACAAATCTTTTAAGGGAACTTAACTTTGGATCCTTCATATGGATTGGAGACAGAGGTGTTTGAATTTGTTGTTTGTGCTTTTTCCATTGTCTTTGTTACCACTTGCTTGCTTAACAAAGAATGGTTATGCAATAAGTATTATGGAGCATTTAGCCCCACACGCCTGGAGTTGGGATGTAATTTTTGGGATTGCTAATTACTTTAAGACCGTTGTCAGCTAAACCACTTGAGGAACACAGTTTGTGGCCATGTGGCTCAATCCTTTTTAGAATGAGCATTCACTGCAGTTTGGTGTATCTTCTGATGATGTGACCTATATAGTGTGTTTGTAATTAGAAATAATATTAGTCTGGAATCACTTTTCTTATGGCCACTCACATGCGAGACTTGTCTTGTTAAAACTCATATTAAGAAGATACATTGTTTTATTAATTTTATGCTTGAAAATATTGAGCCATCTTGCTGTGTCAGAACTCTCTCTCTCTCTCTCTCTCTCTCTCTCTCACACACACACACACACACACTTGTTTACATGTGCATGTGTGCACTCTGTTGTTTTCCTTAATTCTTCTAGCCTGTGAACTCCCTAAGGTTTGCCGCTGGTCTAAATTTAGTGATGGAAGTAAGAAAATCTATGGAGCCTGTAACATGCATATGACCTTAAAACCCTTTTCTCTGTTATCATATTGACCAATGTGCCTTTTGAGAAACTTGTTCCAAAAACTTTTGATTTATAGGTGTTGGGTCATTTGAAATGATATTATTGTTTTTACTAATGCCTGCTAAATCAACCATACAATAATCAGGTGCTCTGGCCTGAATGTGGGTGGCAGCCTGTTTCTTTGACTGATTTGGTTACTGCTGCTGCGGTTAAGAAAGTGTACAGGAAGGCAACGTTATGCATTCACCCTGACAAAGTGCAGCAAAAGGGTGCCAATCTTCAACAGAAGTATATTGCTGAGAAGGTGTTTGACTTACTGAAGGTACTTCTCAACCCCTGATACCACCAAGGAATTGAGACCTGGAATCTTTTCCGCGTAGTGATATTGGGGTCTGTTCTGTGATGTCGACTTGTGATCATTTTAAACTCATTTTTCTTAAAAATAGGAAGCATGGAACAAATTCAATTCAGAGGAGCTGTTTTGAGTCCTGGAAATAATGTTGCCCTAAGCTAGTTGATTTGGCAATCATTGCAAATTGAAATGCCAATGCTTCCAGCAGATGCATTTTCATTCCTGCTGTAGTTGGCATGCTTTGGCGAATTTGCTTCATATCAACTGATAAAAAAAAGGGGGAGATTAGGAGGCATTGCGCAGCTGAATGTGCTTTAGCCTTAAGTGTAAAGTATCCCCTTACTCCAAAAGATGTGACCTAATTTCCTCCAGCATACGGCAGACAGCTGAAATTGGTCTTTTGTTGGGAGAGCGTTAACCGGCTTATTCGTCACATTCAATTGTATGGCCCGCTTGCATGGGATAGTGGTCATTTTGTCTCCATTCTTTTATGGTAATTATTCTTTTGTTTTATTGAGGTGGAAAGGAATTGCATATTGGATGTGTATGAATGATGTCGAGTTTTGTAACTTCGAGCTGTGTATTTTATATGAGCATAATTTTTTTTGTCTCGTTACCATTATTTCCGGCATAGATTCTTCTTCTGTATGAAATAGGGAGATGGAAAAAAAAAAAAAAAAAAAAAAAACAACTAAGACTGTTTGCCTTGACTGTAAATCCTGATGAAATAGGTAAAACAGAAACAAATTCCCTTAGATGTGATAGTAATTTGGATTATCTAAACAAACCTAAGGCTACTCTTTGTCTTACCCCCGCCGCCCTTGAGGATCATTTTATAACAATATCAATTTCCAAAATAATTTTATCATTAGAATTATATATATATATATATGCTTTAACATGTATAATAATAATGAAATTGATATCACCATATATAAACATATGTATATCAAATCATCAGTATACCCTAAAATGAGATAGGGATTTGGTAATATTATAAAGTATAAATCAAATCATTAAGTATTATTACAACTCACAGATGGGCGTAAGGTTGTAATAATATTAAAAAAGAACTTAATAACTATCTAAAAATTTAGGTTATATTTGGGAGAAAATACTTGCAGACTTAATCAATACTGCAAGTAGAATTCACGTGGCTGAAGTGTTTTTGGTCCATGTGTATATTGCTTTGAGGCAACCCCGGGGGTGCCTATCGGACGGTCGGGATTCTTTTGTCAACGGTCAAGTCGGACGATCCAAATTCCTCTAAGCCCGCGTATTCTTAACGCAGGCGGCAGGCGGTTGGCGGCAGCTCTATTAGACGGTCAGGATTTTCCCAGAATTAGAGGGGTTGGGCCTTGATCTATCCCAATTGCATGAAGATTGCGCCTGCGCGTATTCTTGACGCAGCCGGCGTGTGAATCCGACCGCGAGGACTTATCTTCAAGGTCCAAAATCTCCTATACAAAAGGATTGGGCCTTGAGGCCCAATTTCAGCAAAAAATTCGGCAGATTTTGTGATGAAAAGAATGAGAGGAGAAAAAAAAAAAAAAAAAAAGAACCGTTTCAACAAAAGGAAAAAAAAAATTGTGGATAAAAACATTAAAAGTTTAAAACCCAAAGCCCTCCAATTTTTACCCAAAGTCTCTTTCACTCCACTTAACCCAACCCAGGCCACTTCCCTCCCTGTTCTTGAGTCCTTTCCCTTTCTTCTCCATTTCCATCTTGGGCACCAATTCGATTTGCTAATTGCTAAGCCTAATATTTATGTAATGTATGTCCATTTATATAATATGGGGTAATTCTTTGGAATAAATAGCGTAAGAGACTTCGACAATTTACATTTTTCCTTTTTATTTGTACTTTTACTTCAATTCTTGCCAGTCATTTTGTTGGGTCTCTGGCCTACATCCACGGGCTACATTAACAGGACATATGGGGGCCCGTGCAACGTAAGAAGTAGCTGGAGAATGATAGCTATAATTGTATTTTCTTTCAATTCCTTGCAATTAGATAATTCATTAACGAAGTGATAATTCATTCACTAAGCTTTCCTGGTAGGCCTACATATAGTGAGAAATGCGCGAGTTGCAACCAAATACGGAAGAAGCGAAACGAAAATCTAATGCTGTTTTTTTCTCTCTTCTCTCTGTTGTTCCTTCCTGTTCTTAGAATTCTTCTTCTCTTCACACATGGCCCTTCCACAAACACCAAATTATATAGAATCAAATGGAGTTAAAGAGTTGCATTGGCTTGAACCACGCATGAAATATTGTACAGTCAACCTAAAAATTTTCTGTGAGAACGATGAATGATGAATTGACCTCCAAATAAATCTTGCGTACGTGCCTGACTAGATTCATTCTAATCTAAACCTTCAGGTCATCTGGAACAGCGTGTAGCAGCTCATCTGGAGTTGCAGCCGGATCTAGATCCCAACGCTTGTCGGGCAAATTACGTGCTTCTCCTTCCAGTGACCAGGATGGCACTTGGTGAGAGAAGCGAAACATCTCTTTCCTAGGAATCCATCTAATTGTTTCCTTGTTAGTGTTCCTTTGGTACACCGTCTTGAAGCCAGCCAATTTAATCAGGGGAGTAACACAAACTCCAAGCTCTTCGGAATAATTGTCGAGAACCTCCACCATCTCATACTGGTGCCTGACGTCATCTGGGGTGGATCTGTTCCAATCTGATGACCAGTTTCGATAAACTGCCCAAACATCCCCACTTTTTGGAAATATTCGGACACAACCACCCCTGCCAGCCTTCTCTCCTTTTAAGACATGAGAGAAAATGTTCACCTGATCAACAACATCGGAATTCCATGCTCTGAAGAGGCCACAAGACCTGGTAAAACCAGAAGCTATCCAATTTTCTGAACCAAATTCACTATCAGTTTTAGAGTTCAAGTAAGTGATGAGGATCTTGAAGGGATTAACTGAGATGACCTCGCGGATTAAACAGTACAAACGCGGCATACCATCATCTTCATCATATAAAGCCCATATTTGCTTTGGCTTGAAGCATTCCTCTGATCTATCTTCATCAAAATCGTGGAAGTCAGGGTCAGGGACTGTTATAGAGATTGGACCATTTCTATTTGGCTTGCTTTGACAACCAGAAGCATCAGAGCCCAGTTGTTCCTTGGATTGATCATCCACATACTCCTTGACTGCTACAGCAGCCAAACTCATCTCTTCCAATTTCTTCCCAATATCATTCTTTGCCTTGTCCATCAACAACTTTCTTGCATCAAAAGCAGGTGCAATCGGGCTCCGTCTCATTGGAAGTTCATTGGGACTAGAAAGCTTGCTGTTGTTCCCAACAGTTGAATTTCCATGAGCGGCCCCTACTTCTGAAGCATACTTTGATCTCTTTTCTTCAGGCCCATTTCTAAAACTGGTTCCAACATCAACTTTCCTTTTCATATCAGATGTACTGACTGTGGAATGTGAAGATTCATTACAGCTAGAAGATAGATTTACATTTATGTCAAGTATCGTAGCTTTCATGGAACACTGTCTGTTGGCTGCTGATTTGACTTTTGCTCTTGTTTCATGAACATTTCCATTCACCTGATAAAATACATCAGCAGATACAGTAGATAATCCACTGTGACTAACAACCCCAGCAGACGTTCCAGAGAGCAAATTCCACTGAAATGGCACACTTGAAGCATATTCACATCCATGCAGCGAATGTAAATTTGAGACCCCATTATCAGTGAACAAGGCAGTGCTAAATGGCACAAATGCAACACCATCATATCCATGATTTGCATGCCCATTACCAGGAACATATGACCAAGGACCATAAGGGAAAGAACCATTTGAAGGAGCTGTCCCGGTCTCAACTGCTATGAAGGTACCACGACAGTTCTTGCACGAAAGTTTCTTATTCACATACTTCCGGAGATATTCATACTGAACTTTACAAGAAGTGCAGACGGTCCAAAAGCTATCAAGTCCATGAGATGTTGACAGATTAGAACAGATGTTATAGGCTGCAACTCCAGTAGTGTGGACTGACGAAAGATTTGTCTGAACAACACGGGACTCCAACTGTTTGTTTCTTTTCATATCATAAGATCTTCTTTTAAGAATATCTGACAACATGGTCCATGCTTCAGATACAAGTTTGAATGCACCATCAGCTCCGACAGTTTTATTCTTATCAGGGTGAAGCAACACAGCCAACTTTTTGTACTGCTTTTTCACTGCATCTCTATCTGCAGAAGGCTTCAATCCAAGAACTGAATAATAATCAATTCTGCCATTGCATTTGACCTCAGATGCAATATAGACTTCAAAAGTAGACACCATCTGAGATATTCCCTCCAGCCCAGGATACAGAGCTTTAGCCTTCAAAGCATAACTTTTCGCGCTGGCAAAGTCTTTTTTGGTAAACCTCTTTTCGGCAATCTCTTTTGCCCTGAGAGCCTCCTCTATATTTGCTTCCATGTAGTTATTCAAACCAGCGATGAACACAAAATCTTGAAACAAAAGCTATGGCCAGCCTAGGATGCCAAACAACACAAAACACCCAGTTCATGTATAAAACCACATTTCACCATCTGCACATATGTTGCAAGATATTTCAGTCCTCGCGTGTACCATGCTTCCAGAAAATAAGAACCAAAACTCTTTATTAACCAAGTCAAAAAATAACTGACTTACGTAAGTTAATTCTGGTGACAACAATACATTTATAACTAGAAACCTTTCCTAGGAATTTCAAATTCGGTCTTGAAATACAAATTGATCATTTAGCTTCTAAGAAATGTAGAGAGTGCACACTCCAAAGTTTCAATTTCTATCCCATTTTCCCAAGCGTTCTCGGTAAACAAGCAGTATTAACAGTTCCACCAGTAATTAATAACCCATTCCCTCATAAATCAAGAGGCGGTTCGCCATGAAGCACAAACTTTCAAGTCAAATCCCCGAATTATCAAAATCTCAAAACCGCCATAAAAAGGTAAAGCTTTAATTCAACGCCAAAGTGCACAGAAAGAGAAACGAAAAACTCAAAAAAAAAAAAAAAGGGAGGAGAAAAAGACAAAGAACTGACTGAAATTTCAACATGAAAATGAGAAGTGGAACAAGAACCAGATCGCCACGTGTACTCGAGAGCTGGAGCGCAGCCATACACTGACCCGATTTCGTAAATCTCAGCCAACAGTTGCGCTCACAAAAAGCCACGTGCCCACTACTTCGAAGTCGTAACGTTTTTGCCCTTCCGTGGAAGAATACACAGCACAGCGGAGGGAGACCCGGGAGTTTAGACTTGTTGGGTCGGATTTCGGGCGGATCGGCGGCGAAGAATCGGAGTTCCCGCCGCCGCTGGCCGATCACAGATGTAGAGAAATTTATTAATTTTCGGCGGAGGCAAATGGTATTAATAGTAGCTAATGGCGGGGCTCTTGCTATACTGCGCACAGGTGCGCATTGCCCCTCCTCTTCCCCACCCACCACCACTCTCTCTTTTTTTTTTTTTTTTTTTTTGGGCCATTTTAAGTTGCAAATAAATATATTCGTTATTACGCTTCCGTCTTTACGACATTCAAAATAACACGTGCCTAATACTCCCTACTCACAGTTACCAAAACATTTTTTAAGGAATCTATCATTAACGTCGAACCATGTCAGTTCGGATACTCTTGAGCTTACTTATTATTCTGACAGTTAATTAAACTTAGTAATTAAAACCGTCCAGCAATGCAAATTTTTACCACCACCACGACCCCCCCCCCAAAAAAAATAAAATTAAAATTAAAATTAAAATTATATATATAATATAATAATAAAAAGGGAAGCTAGTTAGCTTTAAGTATGATCTGTGTTCACGTTAATTATTAAATTTGTCATTTGAAAGTGGGGTCGACTTCGCCTAGTACGAAGAATAATAATCTCTTCGAAGGAAGACCAGACCTGACCATTCATTTGTACACATAAAAAGGAAATTGTATCCCTTTCGTATGCAACTAAAATTGTGATCGTGATAAATCATCTTATGCGTTACAGAGTACTCTCTTTTCCAATTCTTTTTCCCTTTTTTTTTTTTTTTTTTTTTTTTTTTTTTACTGTCATACTTTCGATATAACTTTGTTCATCCTACAATTTTGAGTATACCTAAAACTAACAACTAGAAAATTTCATTTAATTATTTCAAATGAGAGCGTGATCGACAATTTATTTATTTTTTCATATTAAATTATCTCTTATTGTTGTTTATTAAAAAAATTAATATTTATGTTGAAATGCAATATTTAGTTTATGACTTATTAATATCAAAATTGAAGTGAAACAACTTGTTGAAATTTAATAATATTTGAGCGATAGACCTCAGTGTGATAATTAATGTGTTTATTAAAAAAATAAAAAATAAAAGAAAAGAAAGAAAATCCAATATGTTTTTAAGTAATAAAAAAATAATGACATCAATTAACATTACATTGACCAAATGTTATTTTCATATAAAATCATGACGCAAAAAAAAAAAAAAATGATAATAGCACTATAGTTTAAAGGTACAAATAATGAACCGAGATTTCTCAAAAGATTTTATATGGGAGTACTACAGAAAGAAAAAAGACCTAAATCACTGTTAATTAATTTGACTTTCCCATTATTTGGCCTGGCCGTAAATTAATAATCCCTCTGGAAAAAAAGAAAAAAAAAAAAAAGAGGTCAAAAAAGTCTAACAAGTTAAAGGAAAGGTCATCAAATCAGACGTTAACGGGCTTGCAGAGGAACATGAGGGACGACGATCCGGAGGCCGACACTTCGCCGTTTCCGCCGCCATGTCTCCCAAGTCTCTCATAGTAATCAACGCAGAAGAGAGAGAGCGAGAGCTGAAGCTCGTCCCGAGTCCTTACCCTTCTGACCCGGTCAGAGTTTCTTAAGGCGCTGCCGTATAGCCGACTCAGAATGGGCCGCACGCAGGCCATGTAGAGGCGCCTGTAGCCTCCGAGGGCGGAGACGACGGGTCGGACGCCAGAGCAGGAAGGGAGAGGGGAGACGTGGGCTGCGGGAGGCGGGAAGCAGAGGTCCTCCCAGAGAGAGTCGTTGCGGGCAATGGTGCACCACAGGCGGCAGACACATGCGGAGGCACAGAGGAACGGCCGTCGAGGCGTTTGAGGATCTCTATGAGGATGTCAACATGGTCGTTGATGCAGAACTTCGGCCGCCTCCTCTTATCTTTGTCTTGGAAGATGGACATGTCTACAGAGAGAGAGAGAGAGAGAGAGAAGCAGGTAGAGAAGTAATAGTTAAGAGAAGTGTACCAAGGGGTGTTCATATAACTGTGGAGGAATGGTAACATGAAACTTCACTGTTCATGAGATTTGACTTGAGAGAGCTAGCTAATAACAAGGAGGTAAAACTTCAACCGAACACGTTACCATGAATATAATTTAACTGCAGATGACCTCTTTCTACGAACATTAATTAATTCATTTGAATCCTAAGCCTTTGTTTTTCCTTATATTTAAGTGTTCAACACGACTAATTTTATGTTTTATTTTTCGCAAGTATTGTGAAATTTTAGGTGCATGGCAACAGAAACATATATAAGCTAACAGTAAAGCCGCTTTACTCATGTTCTACGTCCACAACTATATATATGTGTGTGTGTGTGTGTGTGTGTGTGTGTGTATTTTTTCTAGTACAGTGTGGAAGTTAAATGCCCAAAATTTACAACATAAAATTGTCACTGCTGTTGCATTTCAAGCACCCCATTTTGTTATCTGTGACTGTGCATCAGAATCTTTTCCTTCACGAGGTCAATTAAGGGTGGCAATATCGATTTGACTTTTTGTCTAATTTGTGTACGACAAAGAGGAGGGATTGCGGTTGGGGCAACTTTCCCAGGTTCATACGAGTTTTGTGCATGCGTGAGGGGTGGTGGTGGGGGAGGCCAGGTAGGGAAGGAGCGAGAGAGAGAAAGAGAGAGAGGGAGTATCGAGGGAAGGGAGGAAAGGGCCAAGAGGAAAATGTCCAAAGGGCGAAAGAACTGGCATTTGCATTTGCATGTTCAGCATTGACATGGAGTAAAAGACGATTTGTTGTTTGTTGTTTTTGTTGTTTTTATTATCGTCGTCTGCATATTTGGAGATACTTTTTGCTTCGGGAAGTTGACACGGGGGCCATTGTGAAATCGCTAACTTCTGAGACTGCGTGACACGCGCCCCTTTTTAATTAGTTCACACTTCCTACAAGGGACGAGACTGTGAATTGTGGAGTCACCATGGTAGTGGACCGTTAAAGAGGGGCCTAGATGCATAAGGGCTTGTCGTTTTAAACCCTTCCTAGTTACCAACAACGAATGATGAGTCCCTCTTTGCCTCATTGCTCTCTAAGACGACTCCATTCTTGATGCTGCGTTGATCAAGGAGAGACGTCAAATGTTTATGAGATGATCCGTGACAATTCTATCACCTATGGACTTGACAATCCACAAAAAAGCTTGACCGTGATTAACGGCCAATTAATTCACTTGTGCCCTTCAATTCAGAGCCAGCAACTTTCCCGATGTAACCTAAAATGTAAGTATCACAGGCCATATAGTCACCAACCACAAGAGTTATATATTTACATATACACACACAGCAGCGAAGTGCACGATTGACAGGCAGAGAAGGTATGGGATTCCATGCATGAAATCCCATAAACTTGCATATGAATATATCTTATATTTCTTCTTCAAAATGACAACGTACCATGGCATGGGCACCGACCTGAGCAAAAGTTAGACTTCGAAGATCCAGTTGAGAAAGAAGAAGTGAAAAAAGAAAAAGAAAAAGAAAAAGGAACGAGCGACATTTAAAGATCACGGTCAGGTGGTACCTACATGTTTGTTTTATAAGGTTGGATTGTGGCTCAGAAAGGAAACCCCCAAGTCCATTGAGACAGAAAGCACATAATATAATATCACCGGGACAGTGTTGAAATTGACATTAGGTTTATAGAAGGCCTGTGGAGATAAGTACTTTACCCCACGTATAATCTAAAGAGATTCATTGGGAAGTAGTTTTGTATTGGGATGGACTTGTTTGTTGGCACATTTGCCTGACTGCACTGTTGCCCATTCTTTTTCACAGGAATTCGTTAATTGCTAAGTTACAAGGAGAAACCTGTAAACTGCACAAAAATTTTCACAAATTTCACTAACTCGCTCAACGACTACCGTTTGTACTTTGTTGTTGTAAAGTGTGTGCCAGAGGGTAGCAAGCAATAGGTCAGCAATGTATACGGAGATTTTACCATTTATATGAACCAAACCACAAAATTTTTGTTGACATGCACTGTGTTCATTGACGTATTAGCACTTCAAATATGTTTACTTAGATTCCAGCTAATTTAATGTGACCATAAATTCCGTATTATGGGTACTCTCCACGCTTGTTGAGACTAACATGACTGTATCATGCTAGGCCTAATTTGATTACCATGATACGAATTTAGCTGGCCTGTCTCAAGTTGAGAATACCGTGATATGTACCATCAAATAACACATTTCAAGGTAGGCATATTTAGGTCATTTAATTTGAAATCAAATGGTGAGATCTAATATTTAAAAAAAAAACAACAAAAAATTAACTTATTTAAATTATTTTATGAGAAAATCTTACCCTTTGAAAGGATGTGTATGGTCGAAGGTACCGATTTTTTCATAAAATATTTTAGATAAGTAAGTTATTTTTAGATTTTTTTTTTCCAAAAAGATTATATCTCAGCCTTTGATTTCAAAATCAATGACCTAAATATGCCTACCTTGGAATATGTTATTTGATGGTACGTGTAATGGTATTCTTATGTGAGAGAAGTTTGCTAAATTCATATCCTGTATAGCAACTTTGTCGCTTCCATCAAATAGATAATAAAGGTTATTATTATTATTATATTATTATTATTATTGAGACTTCTGACCATTTACATTGACTATGCATTAGAAAGTTCTCTCACCATTTGCCGAAATATTTGGAATTTTCTTCCCCACATGACTCTCTTGTACCTTGCAGCTATGACATATTTGGGATCAGATGGCAATACATAAGTGGTTAATTGGTGAAAGCAAGGCACACTCTTTTTCTTCTTTTTTTTTCTTTCCTCATACAATGCTACGAAACGCGATAGTAAAGCTTTCTGTTCAGACTTATTTATATGTCCTGGTCTATTTTTGATCTTTCCTGCTAGCACCATTTGCTGCCAATGTGCTTCAATGGACTACTTTGTCAAAATGAAAAACTGTAGTTGGCATTAAGGGAAGGTCAAAGAGGAGACATATTTTCTTCCAAACACAAAATTATGAAGGGATAAGAGGTTAGCAGAACAAGACCAATAAATAGAAACAAAGTTAATCACGGCAAGGGCTCTAAATCAATCCAATGCACACATGACACCACTCCCTAACTGCTCTCTTAGCTTGAAGTGAGTGAATGGAATCTAGAGTTTCTCGTTAGCCTTAAACCTCGAAAAAATTTTAGCCTTCCAATTTTGCTTCTTACAGTGGGTTTGGGATTCGTTTGGCAATATTCGTTGTTCTTTTTTTTTTTGGGGGGGGGGTGTCTTTTAGGAAGAAAGTTGTAACTTCAGCTTACACAGTGGTTGTAACAAGCTGCCAAGTTTTACTGTTTTAATAAACTCTGACAAAACTGCACTGTTTTTACCCAATTACGAGACACTTCCCCTTTGTCCTGATGCAATTATAAATAGTCGATATAGAGGGGATGCCTTAACCGCAACGAGCAAATGTTTTTGGGGGGGCGGGGGAGGCGTGTGACGAAGTACAAAACAATTTTTCTAAAAGATTTCAACAGATGTGGGGCAAATTATGCAGCAAGTTTTAACTTGTTTAATTAGATGATGCAGTTCATTGAGATTCTGAGTTTCAAAGAAGTAAGGACATTGGCCTTAGACTCTAGTCCCTCCACCGTTGGTGCACGCGGCTTTCAGCTGTTTATGTTCGTATACCAATAGAAAAATAATAGGAAAGAACAATGGCACGATTTTGGAACCTCGCAGACCTCCACAAAAATAAAAATAAAAGGCTGTACGGTGGCCCGGTTTGCGTAGACCCAATCATACTTCAAACCGGATAGTTTGATATTATGGGATTCTATTTGTATCAGGTTTAAACCTTGGCCCAGGTACGAAACATCTTTTTTAAGATTTAAAAGAGATGGGTCAGCCCCCACAGGACCGATCCGGCTCGCCAAGTATTACGTGAGAACGTGAAAAACAAGGGCGCGAACAGGTGTCACTATTACCATTTTCCCTTCTTTTTTTTTTTTTCTTTTATTACTTGGAGCATTTCATTTGACAAAGAAAATGACGAGTATAATTATTGCCCGTGCTGCAAAGCCAGGGTCCGCTGGCATGTGGCCCAGGATTTACCACGGAGAACAACTCAACTTGAAAAGACGTGTTGTCTCAAGCTTACCTTGGAATGTAACATGATCATTAACTGTTCACAGGTATAGTGGCACGTGGCACAGAGTTTGACAGAGTATGTATTGAACACAAGCTTAGATGTAACAACGTTGTTGGGGGGGGGGGGTGTTCGATGGAACACTTTGTATCCGACAAAGGAATAATCTTGGAAAAAGACTCCATTGTGAATAGAAAGGAAGATCGAATGGGCGTTGAGTGCTTGTGAACAGGTAGCATTGTTTTGAGCGCAAATTTTGCAAGGGCGCAGGAGCCAACAACACCGAGAGTATATACAGTAGCACATGGGGTTTTCTACTAAATGCAGCCCTTTTTGAAAGCGAGATGAGGAATCGGGAGTCCATTTTCGTCATGACATCGTTTGGGTTAATTTTTTCTTTAGTTCAGTATAATTGCTTATTTTACAGTGTATTATTATTATTATTATTAACAATAACAATACTGTAATACATCTCTCTTTCTTTTTTTCCTTTTTTTTTTTTGGTTTTCTTAAAAAAAAGAAAGAAAGAAAGACTTGTTAATGTGATGGTGTTACGTGTATGCTCACGAATGAAGCTTAATTGACAGAGCAATGAGCGTGTTTTTGCGGAAAAAGTGAGCATCTAGACCAGTCTCAACAAGAGACCACACGCCACAAATAGATGCGGTCATCGGTGTGTGCGCGTGGAAATAGTGCCGAACCGGTTGAGCCTGGGTCCAGCGCCCATCGCCACGTACCGCACACTTCGCCGAGTCTGGTCTTGAACAGGACAGTCAACTCTCAACCATGACCAGTGGACAAATTGGGCAAATACTTTGAAATTTGACAAAGGTAAAAACATAGTGTGAAGAATTTAGCAAAGGAAAACAACAACAAAATTAGCAATAAGTGAACTCAGGTCTCAAACTTAGTTATGTAAATTCACTCTCTCTCTTATATATATATATATATATATAATTAACAAAGAGATATTTCATTTTTGGCATTTTGTGGGGGAGAAGTAAGTCAAAGTCCTTTCTCCTGCCTCAAATGTCTTTTTTGGCGTCATTGACTGGTCGCCCAAATCAACTTTACTAGTTATAAAGAGTTTCTGAGTCATGGTGGGAGTTAATTAATTAAAAATATATTAAAATACGAAATTATTATGGAAGTTATCTGCTAACTCTACAGCGGTATATATATGTGTGTGTGTGTGTGTGTGATTTTAAAAAATCCACCATCCAAACTTGAAACCCATTTCTGAAACAGAAATGTACAATTCAATTCGATAGCTAAATTTAAAAGCCTCAATTGCCACGCAATTGCAACTGTCTAATAGCTGCTAGACAATTTGCTATGAAGTTTGATTGATTCATGGAATACAAAGAAACCAAGTTCATCGCAACTTCTTTGTAGTCTATGATGCCGCTAAGAAATTACCGTGGCTGCTCTCGGTTTAATTTCAACATGATTAGGGTCGTTGACTGACCGTATTTCAGACACGACACAACCACAGAATTTGCAATCAGAAAGCCTGAAGTTTCATTGGTGTTTCTTCAAAGAATGGTACTAATAATAGGACTAATTTTAGCATATAATCCTACATTTTGAGGCCATAGAAGTTAAATTAGCATATATCCCATATGATATATATATATATATATATATATATATATATAACGACGAATGAATCTATGCCTCAACCATAAGTGACCTTATGGCAGACGGGTAAGAGATCTGGAAGCTTTTACCCTCCGGTGCCAGTCATAGCAGAGTCATGAAAAGGGACAGTTCATCCCAGAACAAGGACACGAAGGGTTAGTTAAACTTGGATGACTTGACCCATTTTCAATGCCACCCATTTTTCCATAACAAGGGCAGTAAGGGGTAGATGAACTTAGATGACTTGGTCCGTTTTCAATACCACCCATTTTTTTGGACATGTGTTTTTCTGACAGAGTTTTGTCAAATCAAGAACATGGGGTTTACCATTCAATGCCGAAGACTTTACCTTGAGGAAACCCTATAAATGCCTCTAATCTCTCTTTCTCTCTCACACATTGTAGTCTTTAAAGGGTCTCAGGCTTTCAGCCATACTTAACACCTTTCCCAACCCAAAAAATACCCTTTTCTGTCTCCAAGCAAATGGAACCAGTCAAGAATCATAACCACCGAACTCTGAACCAATTCAGCAATTCTCAATTCTCATCCTCTCCTAAGCTATCTACCATGTTTATGGCTTCAATGTTATTTTTTTCTCTCATATTTTCTTGTTCTTCACTACTCCTTTTTATAGTTAATTATGGGCAGTTGTTTAGCAGCAACAATACCAAGAACTACTTGTTCCTTCTTTGCAATGGGATTCTAGTTTTCCTAGTCAAGAATTCCGGCCTCTTCAGCAATTCCCATGAAGAGTCCAGCTTTACAGGTGAAGTCAAGGTAAATAATGGCAGCAATATTAATCCAAAAAAAGTGGGTGAAATACCAGAGGTAAAAGAGGCAGTTAATGCAGAGGAGAAAGTTATTGGGGAAGTCAAGGAAGTGGAAGAAATGGGAGACGAGTGTTTGATTAATGCAGGAGAAGAAGATGAACAAGTTGAATTGGTTGGGCAAGGAAATGAGATTGCTTATCCTGATGATGACGGAGGAGAAGAAGCAATTGAATTGCCAAGTGCAGAAGAGCTTAATAAGAAATGCGATGATTTTATAAGGAGGATGAAAGAAGGAATCAAACTTGAAGCTCAACAAATTGTTCATTATCAATTGAATAATGATGTGAAGGATAAATGTTAAGACCGACTGAGATGTCTGTGACTTTTGTGTTTGATCTTGGGTTTAATTTTGGTCCATCCGACTTGGATTATGTGCAGAATTTTCCTGCAATTTTCCTTTGTTAATGGTTTCTGGTTATGTAAATTGTTACTGAAGTTTAATTACACACCATCCTCTATTAATGTGGGCCATTATGTCTTGCAATGAGGGTCTACTGCAAACTGCAAGTTATGAGCAACCCACAAGGATATTAGATACCAGTGGAAAGTTGCCAATCAGTAGTAACTCACAGGTACTAAAATTATCTCCAAAATTAGAAGTTTCAAATTTGACTAACGACCGATAGACATTTAAAAATGGCTGTGGAAATCCACTGTCTTTCCTTCGAGTCTATCTTATAATTTTGTGAAAGTCTACGTCTTCTGTGCATGCGGTGGTTGTCTTTTTGTTTACTCCGCATGTGTATTTTTCTCCGGAGACTGGCCTGGGAGGAAGCTGCCATGCAATTACTAACTTGACTTCGGTTCTTCGGATAAAGCGATTAATCAGCACAGTTCTACTCTTTCACACGCCAAAGGTTCCAGAAAGATTAGATCCTCTTTTTTGGGGGGGCCTATTCTTTAGGTAGATTGGACTGGTTGACAATTGACAGCCACATTCTTAAAGATTTGTACCGGCTAGGCGGGTCACAGGCCCAGTGCTGACTGCTGAGAATTTTCCCTTTGGATTTCACACGTAGCATTCAGGATTCCTTCTTTGGAAGGGTGTCCGAGAGACCTACTCCAGGCTTAATTAATTAGACAACATCCATTGCAAATTTGGGATCTTGTGATTCGCCTCATGGATCCTTAAATTTAATTGTTGTCACCCAAGCATGTTAAGAGTTGGACAATTTTCAATCTCACCTCTGAGGATTATGCAAATTATGCACAATCACTCCGGAGTCTTATCTATAAATAGGCGAATTGGCGGGCACGAAGGGACAATCTCCAACCAGACTAAGAGATCCCCGTGTGGTGTGTTCACTTAACAGAGAATATTTAGCTGCATAATGGTTTGCCCAACATTCTCTGATGTGATCTCTTTGTTGCACACGGAACACACAAACACACACAAACCCCACCCCTGAAGCATACCAATGTGGGTTTTTTTCTTTTTTTTTTTTGGGGCTGGGGGGGTGGGCAAGGGATTAAGCAAGACCGAGCCTGTGTACATACTGTGACGTACAACATAATGACAAAAAAAGTAGGGTAAACATATATCATGGCTTTCCAGTTGCTCAGGCCTGTCTGCAAGCTGCAACCCAAGCCAAGCCCACGAAAATGAGAGAATCAAATTTACACCCAGAAAAACGGAAGTGGTAGACAGGATCTACCTCCTAAATCAGCTGACCCCAGAATGAGATTTCGACATTTCGTTCTCCATGGATGACAATATACAGACAGGAACAGCGTAGATTCAATCAAATACTTGATTAAGCTCTCCCTTAACGGGATCTAATCAAAGCGAGGGGCGCACCTCACAGTCGAAAGCTGGCTTATTTTGTAGGTGCCTCGGATTATCCCATTTCCGTGTTGTTTAAATTATTGCTTTATATCACCGGTCATTTCATTATGTGGTATCTACGCTATTTATCCATGCAACTGCCATATCTCCTTTTCAACACCGTACCTAAAAGGGTAATCACACAATCTTACCGTTTCCGAATCAGAAAGAGCAAGACAACAGCATTTCCAGTTCTTTTCCTTCACTCCTCTACCGTTTGTAAAATGATGTGTATATGTTACAAAGGAAAAAAAAAAGATATAAAAAAAAAAACTCTTGCAGTACTGGAAAACAGCTGAGCAACTAACGAGAGGATAGAAAGAAATCTTTCGAGCCCCGTCAAGCATTCTAAGAGGGGTCTATAGCCACGGACCATCATGTCAATATCAAGAGTGGGTATTACAAATGTCAACAATCAGTCATCTTCTATTTCTGCCATTGTTTGTGTATTTTCTTATCCATTCCGGCTTTTAAACGGCTGTTTCAAACAGTTCCAATGTACTGTTAAACTGTTGAACGGCCAAGGTTCCATCTGCAGTTTTGCTAGGTAAATTTGCTATCTTCCCAAAACTAAGATTCACTGACATGGTTATTAGCCATGTTAAGAGAGAATTCCACTGTCACTGGAATACTTTTAACATTCTCAAGCACCCTTGAGAGTTCTCTATGAACATAATCAAAACGTTGCTTGCATACCATCGATTCTGTCAATAGAGTTGCGGCCATGGAATGAAAAGCTTGAGCACACTCGTCACTGTAACTTCGGGCATTTTGGTCACCTGTCGCGACCAATGTACATTCTTGCCGCCATCGAAATGGTAAATATTTTTCTGGGAGCTGAAAATAGTTCTTCATGACAAGTACTCTAATTGCATGCCTACATAAGACTCCCGAACGTTCGAATTCCTTGCATGAACAGTGAACTTGCTCGTCTTCTGCTATCCAAAATGCAAGATATTCTCCCTCCAATTTCTTGAAGTGTCGCACGAGATAAGATCCATCTGCCAGTTCTTGCATACCATACTGCATGGACAGCACCATTTCATGCTGTAACAGGCTAAAGGAATAAGGTGTAAGAATAGTTCGTGCATGTTCTTCAATGGGCATAAATGTCTTGATAGGCAGATACGGAATAGTATCGCTAGTTTGATTTTGAAAGCTGGCAGCAACAGTAACCTGCAAGGCCAAGAGGCACAGCTTAGAATGCAGTTCATCTGATAGTAGAAACCTAAAAATAATCTGGACTAAATGGAATGAACACCTGCTCAAAGAACACCTGCAAACATGTTTGCCCACTCAAGATTCTTTTCAAAAATGCATCCATAGATTGCGAAAATTCTGCTGTCATTGCACAAGCCACAAAGTAACGTTTGATGTAGGAAAGAGACCAGCACTGTCGATATGAAAATAGTAGAGATATATGCTTATCCGAAACAAGTCCAAACCTAGTAACCAGATGATTCCATTGCTGTTCAAAATCTTCTATATTTTCCAGGTGACACAAGATGTCAAATTCAGCTCTAAAATCTACATATTGAGATCCAATGGGCCAAGAGAACCAGCTCGGTAATTTGGACAGAATGTGCCATATACTTATTACATGATTTGTATTTGGTAATTCCCTTGCCACAGCATCCCTAAGACTTGGATCTATATCTGTTAAAACTGTCTGTGGATATCTTCCTCTCATAATGCGAACAAACGTCTGTTGAAAAGGAGAAAATCATAAAAAGGATATGAAGATATGCAGAGACTGATCACAAGAATTTGTATCCACAAACCTGTAAAGCCCATCCAAAAGATTGAGAGCTTTCGTCTTGTAAAACACATCCAAAGAGGATTGTCTTTCCATGATTATCCATACCGAACCACAGTCCTAGAAGCAAGCCATAAGTGATAGAACGGTAAATGGTATCAAAAGTAACCACATCACCATAAAGACTATAAGCACGGACAGAGTCTCCATATGACCATGCAATATTTTCCAGCTTTCCACTTTGGTCAGTGGTATAATCATAAGTAAAATCTGCATCCCTCTCCGCCATACCCTTGCAAACCTCAATGAGTTCCATTGTGTCATTATCTCTTTTCTCAGAGAGCAAAGCATCATTCTCTTGAACAGTCTTCTTACATGTCCGAACAAAATTTCTAACATCCTTCTCTATAAATGGCAACTGTCCTGGTTGCACTCCTTTTTCTAATTCCAACACCTTCACTATCTGATTCACTGGAAATCCTGCCTTACATAGCAGAAGGATGCGCTCTTGATCTGCCTCGCGTATTTTTCGATACGCAGGCAACAGACGCACTTGATCATCTTCCAACAATTCGTGATTGTGAACATTGCTAAACTGTGAAACATACCATTGAGCAACACCATCCACGATTTCCTTTGTCAAATACATTTTTGCATCACATCCACATCGTACTGATTTGCGGTCACGGGGATGTTCCACATTAGCCTTTTTCCTTGGCTGATTAAACCCAGAACGATAGCAAACAAAGTCTCGCCTGTAAACGCCTAAATTCTGGCTTTCAGTCGAGCGTGCCTTTCTAATTGAAAACCCATTCTTCCGAGCAAAATTGCTGTAGTAGTCAAAAGCATCATCATCACTTTTAAAAATTTGACCAACATAAGGCGTAAAGACAGCCTCAATTGCTGGCGTCATTGATGTAGTCTCGTTCTTTACCATCTGGGAGCTTACTGTCATCTGATCATCTCCTTCATACTTTATATAGCATTTCCAATCTCCACAAGGGCACTGCTGACGTCGAATCCATATGTTATTGGATGGCTTCATCTACCAGACCTTGGTAGTCTATAAGCAAAAGGAGAGCATAGCAAAGTTGAGATTCAATTCAGCCATTGTTTTACTTTAGTCCTAATTAGGAAAGAAAAGACCATTAATCAACAACAAAGTTGGCTGTCAATTATTAAACACAAACGCGACGGCTTCCTTTTCTGTTTTTGACAACAAAGAAGAACCCCACAATACTAAGTAATTTGCAAACTGCAAAAATACGCCGCACACAACTTGCCACTGAAAATGGAAGCAGACCCAATTGCAGTCAGAGCCTAAAGCGACTAACGAAGGGCTAAAGATTCCAAACTAATCTAAAACAAATTTGAGTAAAAACATTTTAAAATCCAAAGCTTTACAAAAGCAAGAATTGGCACCTACCAGCCAAACGAGTGAAGAAAAAAAAAAGGCTCAAGACTGATTCTTGTTTATCCAGCCTTCGAAAACGGTGGCGAGTTGGCAATGCAGAAAGCAATAATCGGTTTCAATTTTAGCTAAAAACTACCTCAATTAAGGGACGTAGAAAAATTGACAGAAAGTAATAAATAAGAGCATTTCCTACCCACTGACGAAGACGTTAATTACAATTGGAAGATCGTATGTAGGAGATAAAATAATAATATTAAAATCTTCTTTCTCCACCTTTCTGGACTCTTCTTCTTCTTCTTCTTCTTCTTCTTCTTCCTCCTCCTCCTGCACACAGCTTATTAATGGAAGCAAACCCCCGAAGATGTTATGGAGGTGGGTGATATGGAAGCCCAATGTTTAATGGGCCTCTTCTTTGTTATTAATAATAATGCGTGTTTTTAATAATAATAAATAGCTTGTGGGGCCTATTACCAGTTAACTAATTCACAACGGTGACCTGTTCTTTTTACTGCCAACGAAAAATCATAAAAACCTGTTTTAATTAATTAATGACAGCAGTTAAAAAGGTTTTTCTTTTTCCTTTTTTTTTCCGATTTTTCGTGACAGTTGGGATTTATGCTCTCCGAGTTGTTGATGTTTCGATTTCACTGTATCAACAAGGACTAATCCACAAGTGACTCTGAAGGGCTTGATAATTTGTTTGTTTGTTTGTTGTTTGTCTTGGCAAAGTATACAGGTATGAATGAGCATGATCAGAGAAAATTAAAATAAAATAAAATGTGAACTTCCAATGGCGTCAAGGCTAATAGAATTATTTCAACGCTTGCCTTCTGCACTGCTACAGTTAAAAATAAGGGGATATAAAGAAATAAGAAGTTGCGACCCCTTCAAATATTTCACTATGATAATAATGATTAAGAAAGTCATTGTACAAGTATAGGCCACGGGAGAAATAGTTAAAGATCATCATCCGGCTGCATGAATTTGTCAAAAACAGCATCGGGAGGACATCCCCCATCCATGCCATGCCCTTCAAGAGATTGTTAGTCTTCTAGACTTGGACCTCAAGACCACGACTTTCTGGCAAGCCAATTACCAGTAGTCCCCACATGAACATTCACCATCCTCAAAATGATGAAACCTGTTTGAATCTCTCAACACTATTTGACGGCCAACGATCTTTGATATATACCTGAAGGCAGAGTGGCAGTCACCGCAGATCCGAAGGTTCTTCATGATCCTGATAGGCAATTGTGAATTGCGGGTGAGAACGAAGGCAACTGCTATTTTCTCACTATGGTAGCGCAGGAGTTCCTCCTTACTCTCATCATCAAGATCGTACAAGGCAAACTTCGTCTGGGGCACGTATCCGGCATCCCTCATTTTTCTGTTAAGTTCCTTGAGTTTTTCATAAATCATCTCTTTTTCTGGGTGTAAATTATCTCCAGCCACAAACGCATGGACACCATCCTTCATGGTTACCCAACTACATCCGGTTTCCTTCTTCACCGCTGCCTCTCTCATTGCCCTCCTAGCCTTTGCCATATCCTTCCACTTTCCTCCCGAGGCATACATGTTAGCAAGAAGCACGTAATTTACGGCATTTTGAGGTTCCATTTCAAAAAGCATTTCAGCTGCCCTCTGGCCTAATTCAGTCCTGTCATCATTCGCTCGGCAGCAAGCTCCCAAAATTGTTCTCCAAATTAGAACATTTGGCTTCACGGGCATTTCCTTAATGAAGCTCTCTATCCTATCAAGCTTACCAGCCCGTCCCAGGAGGTCCGCCATGCATGAATAGTGCTCCAACCGAGGAGCCAACCTATACACACCAGTCATGGATTTGAAGTGCTCAAAACCTTCATCAACCAATCCAACATGGGTACAAGCTGATAAGACCCCGACAAATGTGACGGGATCTGGCAATGGACCATCAAGCTTCATTTGCGCAAAGAGCTTCAAAGCTTTGTTACCATGTCCATGACGGGCATATCCTGATATCATGGAATTCCACGAGTAAACGTTTCTCACTGGCATCAAATTGAAAAATCTTGATGCATAATCAATTCTTCCACATTTTGAGTACATGTCAACAAGCGCACTACCAACTACAACATCTGTTTCTAAGTGAACTCTCAATGCACAAGCATGAACTTCCATGCCACGCTCTAGTGTTGCAACAGATGCACAAGCACTGAGAACAGTGGCCAAGGTAAAACAGTCTAACTGTTGACCTGTCTGCATCATTAACCAGACCAAATGCATTGCCTTGGACAAGTATTCATGTATATAACTGGAAATCATAGAATTCCAGGTAACTTCATCTTTTCTGTCATACATTCTAGAAAATAGCTTCTCGCAGTTATCCATCTCTCCACACTTCCCATAGCAAGCCAAAAGTGCATTCTCAATGACACTGTCTTCTCCAATGTTGTATTTCAACATCAGTGCATGAATCTGCTGGCTCAATTTGCTCAGTGAAATGGATGACACCGCTGCAAGGACATTTAAGAATGTTACCCTATTAGGATTCCATCCACTCCGTATCATACTTGAGAACATGACCACGGCTCTATAAATTGAAGCCTCTGAATTAGCCAATGCTCCAATTACAGTATTCCATGATATTTGATCAAATTCCAGCATTGTGGAGAAAACCTTCTGACATTCTGCAAGATATCCAGTTTCACCGTACAAAGCAAGAAGGGCATTTGAAACTGATATATCTAAATCAAGTCCCAATTTAAACCCCTCCCCATGCACTTGCTGTCCTAGGATGACCCAACCCAGGCTTGCACATGAACTCAAGGTACTTATCAAAGTGAAATTGGAAGGCATCAATCCAGTTGTCCTCATTGCATGGTAGCAGTCGGCTGCATCTTCAAAATACTCATTTTGGTCAAGTGCAGAGATCATGGAATTCCATGAGACGGAATCTTTCTCGACCATGAGCCTAAATACTGATCTAGCATCATCAATAGAATTGCATTTAGCATACATATTTATGAGTGCATTTCCAATTGCAACATTGATGTCATTTAATCCAGATCGGATCAAATATCCATGGACCTCTCTACCCTTTCTCCTCCCTTCCTCCAACTGAGTAAATTCAGGAAAAGAACATAACAGAATCGTGTATGAGTCAAAATTAATATCAACCAAGTTCCTCATCTCCACAAATGCTTCAGCAGCTTCCTCTCCATGTTTATGCCTTACTAACCCAACCATCAAGCCATTCATCGAGACTGAATTCCACGTAGTCATTTGTTCAAAGATCTTCTTAGCGTAAGCAATCAATCCAAACCTTGCAAATCCACGAACGAATGCACTTCCCACATAGAGATCCACAAGGAATCCAGTTTTTTTAACCCTTGTAAGCATCTGTTCCAGCAAACACATGCCAGAATCAACAGAAGAGCAAGCAACAGTTACTAAGCTCCCAAAAGTATACTCGTTAGGTTTCAAACTGAACCCCGGACTCTCTTTCTGCATGCTTGAGAATAGGCCAAAAGCAGAAACTGCATCTCCTCTTTGTGCATAAACCGCTATGAGAGAATTCCATGATATCAAATTCCTAATCTCCATCTCATGAAAAACACGACGAGCACTGTCAATATAGCCCAAAAAATTCCCATACATTGAAATCAACGCATTACACGGATCCACATGATTTGCATTAATGGACTTCAAAATCAACCCATGAATTTGCATCCCAAGCGTAAGCCCACAGCGGGCGGACTCCTGGCAAGCTCGAAGAGCACTGCCCAAAGCAAAATGATTGGGCAAAAACCCCTCATCAAGCATCCTTTTGAAGACCCCAACCGCCTTATCTGGCATCCCACCTTGGTTATAGCCCGAAATCAAACACGCCCACGTAACACTATTCTTGTCCGGCATTTCATCGAACAGTTTACGAGCAGAACTCAGATCATTAGCCCTCACATAAACATTTATAAGGGTATTACATAAAAACAAATCAAAATCAAACCCATATTTGACAATATGCAAATGAAACAGTTTGGCATCATTTAGGCAACAAGAATCTTTATATCTGCAAGCCAAATGTTCGTACAAGTCAAAAGAATCCGGATACGTAAGAGGTTGGGAAATGGGTGAGGCATTCAGGCAAGACTGGGATGAAATGTAGTGATTGGTCGAGTCGAGCAATGGGACAACAACAGGAGATTGTTTGATCGGGGACTCGAGGTTTTGAGAATCGAAGACAAAAATGTCGTTGTTTGTGTTTGTGTGCTGCGGCGGTGGCGGTGACAGTGAAAGTGAGGCCGCCACGAGAGTAGCGAAACTATTGGGCAATGAGTTGGAAAGGAGTCGCCCGTTGTTGTGGGCGGACGCAACAAAACATCGAAACATAGTCCAACTGTAACGGAGTAAGGATGCCTTGCTCAGTTTGGTTCATTGCGGTTGGCGGCGTTTTTCCAACGGTTCAATTGATGTCTCCAGGGAGGGGTTTGAATAGAGAAATTACAAGTGAGATCGGATCTTACCACATCACTTGTGGACCCGAACCGAACCCATTGTCGGGTAACGACAGATAAGGCCATGTTGCAACCTAGCCCTTTTTATTAACGCAGCCGACGCTGGCTGTGGCTGATGATACTTCAGAACCAAGTATTTGATTTTTGAGGGACAGAGACCAGCCACTTGGCGCATGGCTTGGCAATCGCATGTACTGTTCAGATAAGGTTTAGCATCCAGAACATTAAAATATCAATCCGCAACCAGTGGAAATATCAATCTATCTATATATATTTTAACAGTCAAGGAATTGGCCAAGAAAAGTTTACAGGCCTCGTGGAAATGGCAGCCAAAGTGGCCCTCCCTTCCAGTTTCAGCAGCACCCACGTTCCTGGCATACCCAAGTCATCGTCATTGTCTCCACTGCCTCACAATTTCAGTTCACCAAAGGAAAGGTTTCGTCATTTCAAGATCCAGGCAAACTTGGGTAACTGATGCTTCTTCTGCTATAATTTTCTTTCCCAAATTTCTTTTACACTGGTTGAGTGTGGCTTTGAATCTTTTTACCATATGGGCCCAAGACAATATTAGCTAAAGATTTATTTTTAGTGGTCTTTAGGGGGAGGAGATGGTGAACTCAAGCCAAAAGGGAAGAAGAAATTTATTACCAGAGAAGAAGAACCTGAACAGTGAGCACTCTAATTTTTAATCTTTTTTCATTTGTTAATTACAGGCCATCGAGCAATCACTCGATCCAAAAGGACAGAGTTATCAGAATTGGTTCATAAAATTAGCATTACATCTATCTCTAAGAGAGCTAGCCAATGATGGTGCAGGTACTGGCAAACAGCGGGAGAGAGGAAAGGAGAGAATCCCATGAAGACGCCCCTTCCTTACATTATCATTTTCGGCATGTCAACACCTTTTGTGATCTTAGCCATTGCTTTTGCCAATGGTTGGATTAAGGTACCCGTACGGTAGTTTTTGTTGAAAATTGGGGGCACCTAGCGCAGCATGGATGACATGGTTTGTGTGCTCTTAATCTTGTATAATCCAATCGTACGAGTCCTAGGATACAAGCGTGTAGTTGTACAACCACCATTGGGTTATTCATTTGTTGACTTCCGAGTAAACTACTGCTCAGTGACAACGAGATCAAAGTGTTTTTGCTCTAGCAAATTTGGTAGACTTCTAAGTTGGGGACGAAATATCAGAAATGCAGAAAAAGGGAACCCTTTTGTTGGGATTGCCCAATCTTAGAATATAATTGACTAGAATGGGCATTGTACCGATCATGAACAAGAAAATGAGCTCAAAGACGCAAAGAAAAGTAAAAGATTCGATATGAATGAGCAAGTTGCTTAGCAAAGAATTTCTATTTTTTTTTTTTCCCTATCCTAACCCTGTTCTGCACTCACCATTTTCATGAGCTGAATCTCAACATGTAATGCCATGACTGAAGATCGCTCATATATGGCAAGGTGGATTTAAAGTCGAGTGGGCCGATCCCAGCTTGTGGTGGGCCATGGAAGCCCAAAGCAGCTTTGCTAAACGTTATAAGGCCCTTCTCTTAAATCCAGCCGAGGCCTCGGCGTGCGTAAGTTTACTGTTGTACAGATAGAGTCGGCCTCTTGAGCCACCCTCCAATCCGGGTTAAGATTGCGAACTGCTCATCGTCCAAGTAGTACAAGATAATTAGAGTTCTATATATAAATTTGCTGGGTCGAGCATGTCTGGTCTGGTCCAATCGATGGATAGACCGACGGGTCGGTTTACGGGTTTAGTGGTCACAAATTGGCGGTCCAATCGAAACCTGCGGGTGGGTGGCCCTCAGAAATAGCCAGCTTTGTTATTTTTTATAATTCCTCAAAACGAAGCGCATGATGTAAGCAATTGCCGCATGGCCCTTGTTCTCCTCGCAAAGGACAAATTTGGATAAAAACAAGGAGAGTCTTTTTAGTTACAGATTCAACGCGGAGATTATTATTATCCTACCCAAAATGGCAGCTGCCACAATGAAACATTCATCAAGATTCATACACGGTCCCCTTCTGGGCTCTTTCTCCCACGAGTCGACTTTCACAGCTAAAACATTCCTTAAAGCCACGCTCACCACAACACCTCGTTTCTTCCTTCAAGACAAATGCTTCTCAAACGCGGAGAAGTTTCTGCATAAAATATCCATGCAATGCTTGTTTTCTGTTTCCCTTGTAGCCAAGATGTTGAGCAAACGGCAACCCAGCCAAGGTTTCATGTGGCGCTCCTCAATTTATGCAGCTTATGACCCTAGCAACTGGCCGACAAGTGGCAACATCTTTCTCGCATCCCCTTTTTGCTCATCCCACAATTTCAAAGAATTATTATTTGCTCTTCCTATAAGGATTTTTTTTTTGGGTTCCCAACGATGCACTTTACTTGTGGACATGAGAGTAAAAAGTTGAACCCCCTTTTTTCAACCACTTTTAACTGGATCTGTTTCACTCGTGTGGACGCCCAGCCCATGCGTAGACGACTTTCAATTATGTGTCCTTAACAAGTCGTAAAGTTGCCCTCGACGAAATAATGATGTACCAATCAGCAGTGGGATGTAAATCTGCTAAGATGAATGAATGTCAATCTAATTGAAAATTTGGACAAAATGGCACTAAACATACATCGTTACGATAATGTGGCGTTGACAAATGACAAGGATAGGATAGAAAATGAATCAAAGTAAGACCATAGACTGCAGGCAGGCAGGCGCCAATGGGCCTACAATGGCCGGAGCAATACATGATTATAATGGTAATATTGCTTGCTTTCGACTTATATTATTTTTATTTGGATTCTTTAGCAATCAAAAGGCCTATAACTTGAGCAAGGTTATTCAAATATCCATATCGTTGCAATTATGGGAATGATTTCATGAAATGGAGGGTCAAGCATTAAGCTACGGGCACGCACACTGAAGATTGTTAAAAAGACTTACAAATAGTATTTATATAACCTAGCCATCATTTAACGCCGACCCCCGGTGGCTGCATTGCACCTGCTTTCAGCTAGAGTGGGGCTGACTTTTGAGGTGGGTGGAGACATATTGATGATGCCCAATATGCTTAAAGCAATTTGAAGGCATCATTAGAGGCGCACCCGAGAAGCAAAAGAGCATGAAATGAAATGCCATGTTAAATCTCCTTACGATCGACCTTTCTAATCAATACAAAGAAATATTCCCAAGCGACCCAAAAAAAAAATAAAAAATAAAAAATAAAAAAAAGAAGAAGACTTCTTCAAATTTAATGCAACTCTAACGAATATCTTTTGAAACCTAAGATTTTCATTATGCCATGTTTTTAGCAGTTCCTTGTGCTCCTAACATTAGTGGACTCTACTCACAATTTTTAGAAATTGTAACTCAAAACCCAGTTAACTACAATTTAGAACCCTCCCCCCTTCAAAAAATAAAGTAAAATAAAATTTTAAAAAATAAGAACCTTTTGGGTTTTCTAAACATGATATTCTCGCTAACCATGATTTTCTCAACGCAATTAAGTCACAATGAGGTCTAAATAATGTCAGAAACACCAGCAGCAGCACGCATACGCAGCATCTAATTAGCACAGATTTATCGTCTGATTCAGTCAATAACAACGACAGCAACAGCAACAAGCTGCATACAAATACACCGGCTACAATAATTAACTTGTTTCTTCGTTCGCCTGCCTTGGCTCTTTAATTAAGCCTTAAAAATTGTTATCTGTCTAATCATAAGCGGGAGCCAAATTGACCAATATTGCAATATTGGTTTTAACCAGAAAATCTAATTGGGTGTACTTTAACACACACTTATTTTTGAGTTTTACAAACTGGAATAATTTTTGGTTTCAAGCGGAAATTTTTGCTTGTTCATTTCAATAATTAGAACAAAAACAAAAATAAAAAAATTTTCGTTCTTTAATTTACTTGATTGGCTTTTGAGGATAATTGTGTGTCTTGTAAAAGGCAGATCAATGGATTGGCTGCTGCCGGTGTGCTACAAAAGGCATGTGAATCCAATTCGTTCGTTTGAGTTCCATTTATTCCTGACAGACGAGAAAGAAGATTTCTTCTTTCCTTAGCTGATCAAAGACGGTCTTTTTGATCAGCTGATTCTCAATTAGATGAGATGAGCTAATTGGTTTGCATATGAGGAATTAGGGGCAAAAGGTGCTATTGGGTAGTGTTTCTTATATAAAACATTCAAGAAGCTTCTAAAATGGTTCTGATAATAGGGTTTTGAGGAGGGGGTGCAGAGCAATGGCTGAAGGAGAAGGTTAATTATAATATATAAGCGGCATTGGGTTCTGGGGTTCTCTGCTTATTTTTATGTTTTTTTTTTTTTTTTTTCATTGAAGTTGGAGGCACAGCGCCTAGTGGTGCGCTCAGGTGTCTGCACATGGCTTGTCAAATATGACTGTAAATCAGTACGGAAAACCTGGGGTTTTAGGTTGTCTAAGAGAATCAGTTGCAGTGAAGACTGTCCAAACGGGTCCTAGATAAGGATAACCCTTTTTTTTTTTTAATAGGAGCAAGCAGATTTTCCGAATTGTGAGTCTCCAGCGCAAGTCTAGAAATACAATAACCTCTTCGCTAATTACTCGCTTCCTGTTTGCTAACCGGGCCAAGTAGCATCCGCTCCTGAAAACCTTCAAGTAGAGCGCTTTAGTCAACCTCCCTGATTTGTTCTTGCTCATTCTTTCTCTGGTATTCCTATTCATGTAATCTGCTAAACGTTGCCCAACCCACAAGCATATCTTTTCAATTTTCAGTCTGCACTTCTTTGATGTGTGAGCGAACAACAGGAGTAGCAGTACAGAGAAATGGTACTTTTGAGGCTACATGCTCTTTTTATGCTACTTGTGCTGATACAGTAGCAAAGAACAAAGAACTTGCTTTTCATTGTTTAGCTTTCTCCGTAATCCTCACAGATCGCAATAACATGTTGGAGTTTGAATCCTCACAGCTACTTTTTTTTATCTACAGATCTTGCATTTAAGTAGGAGAGGATAAAATAATTACCTGTGAAGGGGCTTCTTGATTAAGTTGACCACAAAATTGAGGTCCAATGACTTCTCCTAGGTGTTTCTCCATCAGAAACCTTCTGTTTTGGACATTTGTTCCCGGCGCACTGCTGGTAGTAGCTGGGTTTCTGGGATATGGGTTCTTGTCCGTCCTCCTCGCATCCGTAGTATTAATTTTATCTACTCTCATTTTCACATTCTCGAGGAGAGAACCGAGTCTGGCAGAGAAATCGGCGAAGGATGAGATTCTCAGGCAGGATCAGGAAATTTCACCTGATTACGTAAAATATGTTGCACCAGGAGCACAAGTGCCCGAAGATGTGCCCAAGACAACAAAGAATGAGTCCCAAGAAGACCCAGGAAGTGGTCAGGTTGATGATTACTTAGCTGGGTCATCATCTGCTTTCCTATCAGAAAGTGACTGCCTTGGTCGCTCATCAACTAGTGAGGATTCAGAAGTGGACTGGCCCTTCCATGACAACACGTCTCACAGCAGGGAATGCTCCGACGGTTCAATTTCCGACGAGGATAGCCTCATTGAAATTGCCCTTCCAACTGGCCATTATCTTAGTCATAATAATGAAGAAGAGCTCGAGTTCAGTCCGCAGAAAAAAATGCCAGACTTTGCAGCGGGTCCACGTCTGGGGCGGCAAAACGGTCTAGTGGACCTTTTGGCAGAATTCAATGAGATGAGCGATGAGGAAAACATGATTGAGATTGACATTTCTGTGGGCTCCATAAAGTGTCCGAGGTTTGAGATTCAAGCTTAAGTTGGTTCCTATTATGAATTTTCATGTTCTTGATCCTTTTGCATTTGGGGTGTATAATTAGGATATCATAATTAACCGTTCAATTATATTGTCAATTTTTGTTATTATTTTTTATTTACTATTTTAATTTTATTATTTGTTATTTGTCACAACTATCTACTTATTGTTTTTTTTTTTACTAACAATTTCTTTTTTCTTAATAAGATCTTTATTAACAGAGAAATGATAAAGTAAGGGTAGAGAGAGAAATAGCAAATAAATAAGTAATATATAGTGTGATTATGACGGAAAAGATTTAAAAAAAAAGGAATAAAAAGAAAAGATAAAAAAAGAAAAATAATAATAAAACGAAAAAAAGCAGAGACAGTAGATAAAGAAATAATAAAAAGAAGAAAATTGATTAGAGAAAGAATAGGTGAACAGAAATTAGAGTAAAAAAATATATAAAGAAAGTGAATAATTTAAAAAAATTAAAAAGAAGAAATGTTTGAATAACTCTAGAGAATTATAGATAAATAAATAATATATTGAAAATTTTTCTTTTTGTTTTGTAGGTTTTCTTAATTTCTCGTTTTTTTTTAATAAAATTACACTTTCAACTTTTTAACTAAAAACAAACAATAAAAACAGCAGCCAAAGAAATTTTTTATTTTTTATTTGTTGAAAACAATAAAAAAAATGAAAATTGTCAACTGCAATGAATAAGCACCAAGTTTTTTTTTTTCCTGTTGCTGGTTTTTATGGTGTTTGAAACCGCGGAGCTTCTAACCTTACTGTTCAATCCAGCACTTCTAGAGCTTTGGTTTGGATGCCCCATCCAAGGGTCGGAGTGCTGCCATGGCCCCTTTTTCTTCCCTCTCTTAAAGGAAGATAAGAAGTATGAAGGCTATGGCCAATTGGTGGAATTTCACTCTCAGTTCCTTCTCTCTCCCTGTTTTTTTTTATTATTATTATTATTTTTCATTTTTATTTACGCTGGATTGGTCAAGACTTTTTCTTGGCGATTTAACAGTATCTTACCGACCACTTCTCGCATTATGCCGGCCCTACATGATAAATCAGACCATATTACAGCTGTTTTTCAATTGGTAGGCGATCGTGATAGGCCTCCACGATCTGGTACATGCAGATATGATAAGAGTGACGCTTCCAAGAAGTGGTCAGTCTTCTCCGTCTTTCACATATTTTGTTTTCTGTTTCGTTCTTCTCCTTAATCCTTTAGCCATAGGAATTGAACACAACAAAAAAAAAAAAAAAAAGTTGATTGTCATAGGGTCTAAAGGAACAAGAAAACAAAGAATTTGTAATTAAATTGGAGTCAGAAAGTCAAAGCATCTGCTTTCTGCTTCATTATTATCCTCTCCTTCATGGCACGAATGGCCCTTCTTTTAACATTACTCCTTGCGTGGGAAGGCTGATTGTACCTAGTCAAGCCAGCCAGTTGCCGATGAACCACCAGGACCACACGGGTTGGCTCAAGTGGCATCTGAATGATTAAAGTCGGAAGAGCGAATAATAAATAATCTTACAATCGAGAAGAACAAAAAAAAAAAAAAAAAATGTTTATGTGTGGCACACCTGCATGGCGCCGCTAGCTGAACGGAGAAAGTAGTGTAGGCAGTAGCAATGATTCCCAACAAAAAAAATAATAATAATAAATAAATGATAGATAAGTGAATTGAACCAAACAAAAGATTTAAGGATTAATAAAAAAATCAAATTAAAGGAAATAAAATAGTAAAATAGTACATGACTACCAAAGTGAAAAAATTTGGAGTAACATCTGACCTCACTAATTCACCCTAATTAAGGCTCAATTAGGCAAATTGAGTTTTCTCGAATTCGTTGCGGCACCGCAACACAACGCAGAGCCGAGCTGAAGGAATTGAACTTGCAAGCTGAATGACCTATTCAAAACCAGAGGCTCGCAAATCATTCATATGTTAGGTTTCTATCATTTCCCACTCGTCTGCTTACGTAAGCAACCAACCGTGCAGCTACTAGCATGCGGTCTCAAAATTTACCGGCTTTTTTTCTTTTTTCTTTTTTTTTTCTTCATTGATCGAGTCAACTGAGCTTCTCTAGCTCACAAATATTCTTCCCACTTTTTTTTTTTTTTTTGGGGTTACGGTACGTCGAGTCAAGTGCGAAAACAATCTATTTTACAACTGAAAATTGGTATTTGATTTACAAGCACTACTCCATAGGTTTTACAGTTCGGTAATGTATGAATCTGTTCATGTACATCTATCTCCACTTATTTGCTTTTTATTAATCTAGTCATACGGCCAGTTATTTTGATTTAAAATCGAATACAAATTGCAAGGCTCCTGAGTACCTATTTGGGGTTTATAATGTTGTTTAACTCTCTCTGTTTTTTTTCCCCCCTCTCTCTCCGTCTCTCTCTCTCTCTCTCTCTCTCTCTCTCTCTTTCTTTTCTTTTAGGGGTAGTCGGATTGTGGGGTTAGCCTCCAACAATCCAAGAATTTGAGACTGATGGTGAAATTTCACTGGTAATCAGGGGGACCCAACTTGTCTAGAGAGGAGATCCTGCTCCGAGCTCAGGCTCAGCAATACGTGACCCAGATGACCCATACCTGTACTGATGGGCGTTATGATTGGCCCATCAGGCTCCTGGACATATGTAAACAAATGGGGACGGATATATACTCCTCGAGTAGCAGCCGGGTGGATGTGGTGCAAAGTGCCATGTGCCGAATGGAACTTATACTCCCCCCCACCCCCCATACTTTTGTTCTGTCGGCACATAAACAGAGTTAAATAATGTCTTGAAAATCGAAATGTTTTAGTTATAAAATTTATAGATATTATAGTTTGATCGATTATTTCTATTTAATTTCTGATTGCTGTTGTTGCATTTTTAACATCCCTGGAGATATGTTAAATTAATTGAATTTACCTTACCATCTTCTAATACAATTGCGCTACCACGCTGCTAGAGTTTGGCAACATATTACTCGATTTCGCATTTCATCTTATTTTCCGTTTTATTACATTTACTTGTATATAATAATGATTTTCTGTGAAACAAAAGTGACAAAAGAAGGACGCAAAATCTTTCCTGTGCAGCCAATGTCGATGGTGCAAATTGCGCCACGTTCGCCGACAGAAAATATCCGTAAGCCCACGCCACGGCACAAGCCAAGCTATACTCGGCTGGCGCCAAGCCGCAGCATTCGCCCCGCGATTCTCCCGTACAAAAAGTTAGAAAGCACTTGTTCACCACGTGTCACTCTCTTCACTGCAAGATGCATGGGCCCACATACAATCGAACCCTCGACAAACCCCGACGACGCACCACTCTTATCGTGAAATAAACGGCCAAGAAAGACCCACGTAACGTCGCCGATCCCATATTACTCCCCCAATCCAACGGACCTTAACAATCTCTCCCCGCCCAGCTCCCCTCGTCGTTGGCTACGTCAGTCCTCTCTCTCCCAATTCCCGGCGAACTTTTCCGTTTTCCCAATTTGCCCTTTCCCGTTATCTTCTCCAAATAAAAAATCTCAGACTTTGGAATTTCAATTTGTTTTTTCTGTTTTCAATCTTTTTTTATTAATGGCGGATTCGGACAATGAATCTGGAGGACACAATAACAGCAACAACGCCAACAGCGAGCTGTCGGCGCGGGAACAGGACAGGTTCTTGCCCATCGCCAACGTTAGCCGGATAATGAAGAAAGCGCTGCCGGCCAACGCGAAAATCTCGAAAACGCGAAGGAGACGGTACAGGAGTGCGTGTCGGAATTCATCAGCTTCATCACCGGCGAGGCCTCCGACAAGTGCCAGCGCGAGAAGCGGAAGACGATCAACGGCGACGATCTTCTGTGGGCCATGACCACACTTGGGTTCGAGGATTATGTGGAGCCCCTCAAGGTTTACTTGCAGAAGTACAGGGAGATGGAGGGAGAGAAGAGCTCCATGGGGAGGCAGGGAGAGAAGGACGGTGCCGATGGGTCGGGAGGTGGCGGGGCCGCCTCTGGCGGTGGTGGCTCGGGTGGCGGGGTTATCTCAGGGGGAGGGTTTAATGGTGCTCCTGGTCAAGGGATTTATGGCGGGGTGATGATGATGGGGCATCAACAGGGACACCTGTACGGCTCCGGAGGGTTTCATCATCAGATGGGAGTAGGGAAAGGTGGCTCTGGCAATTCAAGGTAGGTCCTTCGTTTTGTTTTGTTTTTATTTTTGTTTTTTTTAATCTTCTCTCCATTTTCTAGTGTTACTATTGTTACCACTCAGGATTAACTTGTTAGATCTCTTGTTAACTTTTTCTCTCTTTTCGTTTCGCTTAATGGTGCTAAAGGGCTTATGATTATATGTATAACTGGGGAAAACAGATGGATCAATGTAATGCATAGGAAGATAAATTATATGGCTGTAAGATAATTGAGGGCATGCCCTTGTAACGAGAGAGGTTGTTTCTTGCCCTCCTCTCGTTGTTGTTATTGTTGTTGTTGTTGTTGTTTCTTCGTGCTTTCTAGTGTTAAAAGTTGAGTGGAAATGCCTTTCGGTTCCATGAAATTGCCAGCTGGGAATTTTGGGAAATGGTGGAATGACAGTCTGTGTGTTCTGGCATATTTGCGAAGAAAGAAAGAAAGAAAAGGGCGTCTTTGGTTGGACTCGCTCTTTTCGGGAAAGACAGGGATTGGATTTTATGTCCTAAGATTGCCATTTGTCACTTCTCTCGAAGTTTAAACTTCTGCAGTGTTTCAAAATGGAGATACCTTTGCATGGTTTTTTCAGACAGCGTACTTTGCTGCGGTAGCTCCATTTGGACGCTGCGCTTGCCGTTTCTGGGTCAACTTTGTAATGACTCGGACTTTACGTATTTGGCTGCTGGACAGAGATGGCGTAAGATAAGGGGCCAGAACCCGGCCTCTCTGGGCGTCAAATGTGTGAAAATTAAAAATTAAAAAGAAGAGTCATCACTGACTGTGATTAGGTCAACGCTCCTGGGAACGGAATTGTTGGCGCATGGCCGTTTGCACGCTTCCCTTCCATCGGAGATGATTGGGTGGACTGAGTACGTACCTGACGTGGATCCGTTCGAAGCTACGACATCATGACGCTATTTTATTAAATTATTTTTATTTTACAATTTTAATTTTTTTTTCACAAAAATTATTATTAACAAAACATACCACTATAGCGAATAAAATTTATGCAAAGAATAATAAAAAAATACAAAAATACAAAATATTATTTATATATATAATTTTCACTATTTCTACACATATTTTATTCGACTATTTGCACATTTGATTCATTCTCTCGCACATTTGGTAATTTTAGTCAACAAAAATTTAAATTTCAAAAATTATTATATGTTATAAATTTTTATCAAGCTTTTGTCAACATTGCCTGACGTGGGTCTTATCTTCCACTAAGCAATCTTGCCTTTAACTCGGATTGTATGGAAATTGGAAGAGAAAAAAGAGATGGAAATTAATAACTCCAAGGAAATATTCTTAAATGGAAATCTTCTACCTCTAATTTACTAGATTCTGTACACCCGAGAACAGGAGGCGTGCATAATTCTTCAACCGAAGAAGTGAGTTCGAAAGGACGCCTTCGTGGGGGACCCAATGGGTGGGAAGATAGATCCTTGTCGACTCTCATTCACTGATATTCCGTCGGGCCGTCGAGAGAAACACCATATGCCGTGGATGGTGCGACACTGTCGCTTCCAGGTAGTGGGCACGTAGAAGTAAAGCATTGCCTCGAGAGACCTTGCTTTTTCATGGCGCGTCAAATTTCATGGTAGGCTTTCTTAAGGGTGCTTCAATGGGAATTTATGTTCTGACCATGATATACGAACAAGTAGTCACTCTCACATATCATATTGCCGCAACCAAAGGCAAGTCTCTCGCTGATGGATAAGTGGCCGATAAGTCTTAAAACTTTTGCCAAAATTTTCAATTAAATCGTAAATCATTTTAACTTTCTAGACGAGTCTTAACTCTTTCTTTCTTTCTTTTTTCTTTTTTTTTTTTTAATTCACCATATACATTTTTTTTTATGGAATCATCATTTAGGCTGGTTGACCTAACAAATGCCATATTATAATACCTAAATATATCCATAAAAATGTTAAAAAAATCAGAAAAATACAGCCATCTGTGTATTTTTACAAGTTTCCCCTCCTATTTTTGTGTCCTTTTTTTTTAATTAAATAGGAGGGAAACTTGTAGAAATACTGAAATATGCACACGATTTTTTAAAGTACTTTCGCTTTTCTATGGATTTATTTGAGCAATATAATTCTATGCCCGTAAAGCTAATGAACTTGGATAACTTAGATAACGGTTTAATCAATTTTCATCCAAAAAAGTGTGCCGCTGAATTATATACATACATACATATATATATATAAGATTTAGTATTCGTTTAAAAAGTTAAAAAAAAAGATTTAATTAAAAAAATTCAAAAGGAACTTATCTCCTCGGTGATGGGTCACATTCGTTATTCTCTCTTTTCCTTTTTTATTTGCCGGGTCTTCAAGAGAAATGGAGCGAAAAGTTGGCCCTTAGAGGAAGGGAAACGGGGACCAAGTCATTTTCTATGAGCAAATTGGTAGCCTTACTAATCTAATAAACTAGGAAAGGAACATGGCAACGATGATCACTTCTTTCAAACCCGTGGAAATCGATGCAAAACTAGATAGAAGTTTGCCAACCATTAAAAAAAAAAAGAAAAGACAAAAGCCTTTTAGTCAACCAAAATTAGAGATTGGAGACGGTAGGTATGTACGTGGACAGCTTTCAATTGTTTAGGGCTTGAAGACGCAGCACAAATCAAATATTGAACTTCTACTGGCAGGCTGGTATGTAAATTACGTATTAGTACGAAGAAAAGAAAAGAAAACCCCACAAATGAAATAACGAGAAAATAAATTAGAGAAATGAGAGAGAGAGGCCAATTAAGTTGGTAAATAAAAAAAAAAAAAAAAAAAAAACGAGACAATGGACAAAAAGACAGGCTGGATCCAAATACCAATAATGGTTGGTGCAAAAATAAATTGAAAAGAAAATCTTTACCGTCAGAGATGATCACAACTCGGGCATATGATGGAATCGTCGGTGAGAGTAACACCAAACCGTCGCTGCCAACGTGGCCCCCAGTTCAGTTTTGGCTTTTCTTTTTTCTTTTTGAATCACCACGATAGACTTGGAAAAAATCAGATTGTATATGGACTTGCCTTTTTTTTGTCTTTGTCCATATCGTTAGACGCGTAGTAAATCAAAGAAATCGTTTGGGGTATTGTCCGTGGAAGTCCCATGCATTCGAGAAGATTACCTATTCAACTGAAAATCAACAGCGTCGAGAGCGCAAGTCCGTCTGAGTTCACAATTAGATCCTCTTGTCTTCACCGCGCCAAGCATTGATCCACAGTCAGCAACCCACATCATCGCCCTAAATTGGTACTGATCAACGGCTTCAAAGCAAGGAGTGAAAAAGAAGATGTCGTCAAGCCTGTCGTTGTCAGGAGAGATGCCACCGTACACCAAGATCCCCTGCTTGCCATTCAAGCAACCTGCCCCTAACGCATCCCATCCAGTGATGTTCCGAATCCGGCCTGTCATCCAACCTCTTCCAAACCCAAGTCTCAGTGTCCAATGCATAGGCTTCACTGGTAAATTTCCCAGCGCCTAGATGGCCCAAGTCACTGGGGAATACTTCCCCACCGTATATGATTATGTACTTTCCAACCCGCACGGTAGAAAATAAGCTTCGGGTTGTTGGATTTTCGCCACTGGTCTCCACCTGAACCCACATTACATGGGCTGCATCAAAGCAATGCATGTTACAGCAAGTCCAGGCCCGCCTCTGCCCTTCAAGTTGTCCCCTGGCCTAGGATATTTGATCCACACTTGTTCAACCATATATCATTAAGCCGGCCAGTGACCCCACACCCACCAAAGATATACGCGCACCATTCGTCTGATGTGATTGAATGGAAGCTCCGGTGAGCGGGCCCGTCATCACCATTCGATAGTAGGGTCCATTATTAGTGGTTTGTGTCAAAAGAATACGGCTCGTTAAGCCTTTTACTAGCAGCATCCCTGCCACCAAAAACGTAGATTATTTGGTCAACAGAGGTCATTGCTACGCCTACACGTGGCGGAGGAATATATCCGGAGACATCGGCAACGTGGAGTTTGTTGTCGACGGGGACGCATGGCGAGAACTCGCCACCAAAAGCATGGGCCTTGTGTCCTACCAGAGTTATGGCATGTGAGCTCCTGGCTCCTGGCCCATTTCCTTTCTGGACAAGCTGATACAAAAATGGCAAACGTTAAAATGAGAAGCGTCCAACATAACAAACAAGGAAATCAAGAACAGAGTACGGTACGTGGGAAGGACCAAGGATATCTCAAACTGATAAACGTGAGTACTGTAAAACTTAACAAATTAAATTTTTGGAGAGAGGGTAGTAGCTTTGATATTAAAGTTGATTTGTCTTGAAATGTACTTTAAATTCGGAAGTAAGCACCCCGAATACAACGAATACGTCTGATTAATTTGGTGGGCCGTTGGTCGTGTACATGCAAAACGGCCAGAAAACAAAACTCAAAAATGCGAGAGAGAGAGGAAAAAAAACAGGCGAACAAACCGTGGCCCATTTGCCCTGCAAAGGAGACATCACTCTCGACTGAGAACAAGAATTCCGCTTCTCAATCTCAATTCTTTCCGGCGATATTATCTGTTATATGTATGTGTATATATATATATGTAATTAAAAAAAACAAAAAATGTGTAATAATAATTTAAAAAAAAGTACAGCAGAATAACAAACAACTGGAGGTTCACTTTTTCCGTAAAGAGCCACTCAATTACAAAATAAATAAGTATATAACTGATAAATTAAAAATTAATACTTTATCAAAAAAGATAAATAAAGAGATAAATACACCTTCAAATAGCGCCCCCTCCCCCCCCAAAAGAAAATAAAAACATTCAATGTTTTATCCATATTCATCAATGATCATCCTTTTAGCGAACTGCAACAAAGTCAGGGAAGCATAATGCATAAAAATGGAGAACAGCAGTTTCTTTTTGGGCTTGTTGGGCCTGAGGGATTGTTGGGCCACGGCATTGAGTCCTGCAGAGGTTTTCCAATCGAACTTCAAGCTCGGAGTTCCACCACATCCATGCCATAGAGAGCGGATAGAAGATTTTGTGAAGCAACTTGAAGCAGGAGCTTCAAACTCTGGAGTTCGGATGCCTGAGGTACTCACCTTGTATTACCATCCGTAGAATAAGTTTAGCCGTAATTTGGTTTTAACAATGAAAATAAAATCTTCGCTCCAGCAGTCAGAAAGAAAAAGCACAGCAAGGAAAAGCGATAATACCGCAGATGGCAACCCATGTCTGCAGTCTTGGAAGTTACCCTACTAAACCTTGGAGTAACGTTCAGCACGCGAGGGAACCAAGTCATTTCGAATGGATCATTTATTGGTGCAGGTTGGCATTTTCTTCATGCTAGCTTCTACATATCACAATGTTCGTGGCATTTACATTACAAATTGAACCATATCATCGTTCCTCTCCGTTTGCCGCGGCTCAGAATCTTGAATTCCTGAAAATAAAGGAGCTTTCAGCTTTCCTGACACTGTTCCTATGGTCAATGCGACGGGTGAAGAAACTTGATAAATCTGGGAAGATGATTGCTTTTTTAAAAAAAAAAAATCAGATCAATTTTTTTTTTTTTTAAGAATACATAAGATACAAGACAGGAAACGAGTTTAATTTTGCAAAGTTTATATGATTGTGATCCTCCTGAACTTTACAACAAAATCTCTCGCATATTCTGCTCTTCAATCAATTTGTCCAGTTCTCAATCCTTACAAGTCTTTTTTTGTTGACATCCATAAAATGCTCCAACAAATTGCATTTGCAATGTAGATTTGGATTGTCCTTCACTTTCCTGCTAGGAACATATGAGCTGGGTGCGATGTAACAGTGTCCTGGAAAAAGGATTGTGGGTGCATTCAAGGAAGACGTTTCGGTAAAAGTATTAAGTTTTCCATTTTTTTTCTCCTTGGTAACATAGAATTATTGTTTGACTGATGGCAAATGTAACGAAGGTTTCGACAGTGTCCATGTATTCCAAAGGTCCGATTCAATTCAAGCGCATCATGCCAAGTGTCACAGGCCGAAAATTTCAACCAAAATTCGGACCTTGTGATGACATTAAGTCTCACTTAGTTTCAACCGATTATCTCCCACAAAACACACCAATATTTAGAGAAAACCTTTCCCAACCTTTATTACTTTATACAAAGTATACAAAGGAAGCCAAGACCTCACACACACAAGTGTTCTCTCAACACGTTTGTGTGTTCCCTTTGTTGTATCCCTTGGCTGGACACATTACACCTATTTATAGTGTGGTAGTTAACACCCCCAACTACTTAGGGACATGCATGAGTTGGTTGCCAAGCCAATCATGCATAGTGAGGCTCTCCACTTTGGGATAACTTCCCCACTAACTCACTAGATTAGGCTTCTCCATCCAAGAAGAGCTTGACACCTCATAGGGGACTGTTTCCCCCCATTTTCTGCAACCACCCACGTTCTCCTTCCTTCAAGGAGATCTTGCCAACACGTTTTGGCTTGGATGAAGCTGCTGGATGCCACTCCCACGTTCTGCTGGAGATAACTACCCATATCTCCTATTTTAGTGGCACATGGAGAGCCAATTTAGCCATGATCTGCCTCATCACTTGCCCATGTTCATGCTGGCTCCAACCGCCCACGTTCTCCTTCCTTCAAGGAGATCTTGCCAACACATTTGGCTTGGATGAGGCTGCTAGATGCATGCAGAACTGCCCTCATTGCCACTCCCACGTTCTGCTGGAGATAACCACCCATATCTCCTATTTTGGTAGCACATGGAGAGTCAATTCAGCCATGATCTGCCTCATAACTTTCCCATGTGAGTGCTGGCTGTTCACGGTTTGGTGCTGGCCCGAGCCTGTGCCCGTGCGCCAACCTGCTGATGTTGCCGAATATGTGGGGCATAGTGTTAGCCTTGGCTAACTTTGAAAGACATGCACTTCCTCCCTAAAGAGCATTAGGGAATCTAGTTGTGTGGTAGGAGGAGACATTGATATGTCTGAATGGTCACACCCCTCCTTGCTGTCCCGTTCTCCGAATGTTGCTAATGAGCCTCCCACGACGTCCGGTGCTTTCCATTGGTAAACCTCTCACCCATGCTTCCCCATACATGTCATTGACCCACCTTGCTTTACGTTGAATGTCCGCACTCAACTTCTATGCAAGAATTGGTGCAAGGTGTCACCAATTTTCTTGCATGCTTAAGCCAACATACTTAAGGGACTAACACCAAGGTTCAAGGCATTAAATTGGGCTACGACGTTTAACAGCCATATTAAATCTTGGAACCGTGTATCTAGTCGGGTGGGTGCGTGGGTGGACACCGCATGCCTAGCATTAATAAAGAAAGTCTGAATTCATCCAGACCCCAGAAGCTTTCAGTCTCCAACCCCTTCTTATTCATTCAATTGTTTAGGTCGGATTACATTAAATTGATTCATTGTTAATCTCTCAAGTTGACTCTCTAAAATACTTTGTGAAGACCCAAAAAAAAAAAAAAAAGGGCAATTTGTTTTTTTTTGAAAAAATTTCAACATTTTGTTTTGTCTTGATGGACATACTTCATCGATTCCTCAACTACCAACCACCAGGTGTGGCAAGTGGCAGCTAGTACTTCATGCGCAGACATATCCAACGCAGTAGATTCCGTCTCTGTAGACGACCACAAACAACTGTTTGAGTCAATTGTGACATCCTCGATCTCATTTCGGTTTTCTTCCACGATATTAATGTTGATCACGAGTCGAGGTGCAATTTCTACGCTAATGGGCCCTGAATTGTCAACAAATAACATATCTATTGTTTCTTTTTGCACTTGCATTGGATGGGTTGGCTAAGATTCAAGCAGATAGCAACACCCATCAAATAAGGAGAAAGAAATGAAGTTTCTCTCCCTGAATTCCACTTATTTTACTGGGTGGACGACTAAAGAAAACGACAAAGCCAGTCAAATTAGTCACACGGCCATCCTGATTCCATTGCTGGCTCACCGGGTCAACTTTGCCACCTTAATTAATCTGAGTTCGCCACTAATGCTATGCGTAACGGATACAACACCAAGCTTTTATTTTCTTGGATTGGATTGCAATTCACGTTCATGCTGCCACCAAACCATTCATAAATGATATTTTGGCTGGCCTAAAATCTTGGGGAACGCCAAAGGATTCCGCCCGTGCACTTGTCGACGCGCACCCACTTGTCTTTTTCTTTGAACCGCTGCTCTTGGATTTTTATTTCCAATTCTTTTTGATCTCCGTTTCATTGTTTAAACTAAACTACTAGGGTGGCGGAATTCTGATCTTAAAAATACACTCCCTCGCCTCGGCCTTGGTTAATTGACGAAATTCTTCGTGATTTACAAGGGTCTGGTCAAAACTTTATTTCAAAAGAAATTTAAGAATATTGGGTTAGGTAAGTGCCTCGTGGCACGCACGTGCCTGGGCAGCCCCGTCGGTCATTTTCCGGCGGCCATTCTGCTGGCGGTAACATTTCCGTTTTTAAAGGCGGACGGAACTACGCTTAAAAATTAGTCAAGTTATTTTCATATTCTTAATATTTTAAGTTGCATGAATATAGATTAATTAATCAAGCAATTCATCAGAACATAGATTAAAAGGAATTTATCTGCAAAAATTCGGCAGATGCTTTGAGGAGACGCTTTAATTATTATGAATTTAAGTTTTTATATTTCGACACTCAAGTTATTTTTTAAAATTATCAAAAATATGAATTTTATAAAAACAAAAAATCTCTATTATATAATTTATGAAATCAATAAATTTTCGTTTACTGAAGATTCAAAGTTTTAAATTAAAAATTCAGTTAAATTTAATTAAAGAAAACAAATTGCGTGGTTGGCTCCCAAAAACAACAATGACAGTTCTTGCTTACGAGGCCAACCCCACCTCCGTACCAATTTTCAATATTATAAAATGAAAGGAAAAGACCACGCCATTGAGCCAACCTTCCTCCTCCTTTTCTTATGCGACGTAACCGGAAGTGAGAGAAACATTACAACATCGGTGTTGGACTCCACATTTTTCACTCTAGATCATTCCAACCTTCCTAAAGCAAACGTAATCCACTTTTCTTTGTTATTTCACTTAACTTCTCTGTTTGTCTTAGATCTGATGTTTTGTTTTCTTTGTTTCAATGCCGTGTTTTTTTTTTTCTCGGCTTCCGTTGTTTGGTCGCCGAGAAAGTTTCTCCGGCGGAGGCAATTTGATACGCATGCTTTTTAGCTTTTCTTTTCTTTTTTCCTTTTGTTTTTTGAACCTGGCGACCATTGTTTTTTCTTGAAATAACGGATTGCTAGAGCTCATTTGTTTTTACGGAAGTTTTTATTGTGTTCATTGGTGCCCATCTGATTGGCTTTGAGTAAACCAAAAGGGCGTAATTCTGTTTTCAATTTCTGCAGATTTCTATTGTATTACCCGTAGTTCTCCATGGCTCCAGCCACGGCAACATCATCAGAATTAAAGCCTAGAGGTTCTTTGCTATTTCTCCATTTCGAAATATCCGAGTATTTGTATTGTTTTTTCATTGCCCCCGATGCAGTATTCCAAGATTTGAATTCTAGGATGATGTGCTTTTTTTGGGGGGTGGTGGTGGTGGATTTTCTATTGATAAAGAGGTCTTTCCGTGTGCCAGTTTATGAACTTAATAATGGCATCGATGGGATGCTGTTGTTCACTCTTGTTCGTTTGTGTTTTGTGTAGATGTTTGCATTGTTGGTGTTGCTCGTACACCGATGGGTGGATTTCTTGGTTCACTGTCATCTTTTTCTGCGACCAAGCTTGGATCTGTTGCTATCGAAGGTCTGAATACAGCCTAAGATGTTTGGAGTGTAATTGAAGAATTATTTATCTCTGCTTTATGAGATTCATAATTTGTTTTTTTCCTTGTATGCTCCTCTTTATCAACTTGTAGCTGCTCTCAAAAGGGCCAAAGTTGACCCATCACTTGTGCAAGAGGTTTATTTTGGAAACGTTCTTAGTGCAAATTTGGGGCAGGCTCCTGCTAGGCAGGCTGCTTTAGGTGCTGGAATTCCTAATTCAGTTATTTGCACCACTGTTAACAAAGTTTGTGCTTCTGGGATGAAAGGTGCGAACCTAACTGGTAACATAATTTGTTTATTATCTTTAAGGAAGCATAATTAAACTGTGCCGGTGTTTCTTTTTTTCTTTTTTTTCTTTTTTTCTTCTTTGCCTTTTCTTTTTCTTTTGACTCTGTTGGGGATATTGCAGCTACTGTGCTTGCAGCACAGAGTATACAGTTGGGCATCAATGATGTTGTTGTTGCTGGGGGCATGGAGAGCATGTCAAATGCACCTAAATACTTGACAGAAGCAAGGTTGGAGTCACAAATCACTAATAGCTATATCATTTGAAAAACTAGTTCCAGATTGTCTTATTTGATCATTATAAGCAGGAAGGGATCTCGACTTGGCCATGATAAGCTTGTTGATGGAATGATGAAAGATGGGTTGTGGGATGTTTATAATGATTTTGGAATGGGAAATTGTGCTGAAATATGTGCAGATAATCATTCAATTACGAGGGAGGAGCAGGTACTATGAAATGCTTGTTAATTGTGTTATTTTTGGGCCAAGTCCTCTGCTATGCTTAACCATATTCTGCTATCCCTCCTGTATCTGGGCAGCCCAGGGACACCATAGGCATATCTCCCTGAGAACACAGTGATAGCAGTTAAACCTTGAAGTATTAAGACTTTGTTTCTGCTGCAAATGCCTTTAACCTCAAAACACAAATCTCCCCTGCTGCATTCTGTAGAGGAGAGTGAAAACTATACCATAAGGCCATCACCACACAATAATTGTCTTGTCTTTCTGAGATTGTCTGCAGAGAGTAAATTGTAAAGTTCCGCTTTTGAACCTGACCACAAAGTTATTTTCGTTGTTTTCCTCAAATTTTTTGAAAAGTATTTTGGGGGTTTTTGCAGGACAACTATGCTGTTCAGAGCTTTGAGCGTGGTATTGCTGCTCAAGGCAGTGGAGCCTTTGCATGGGAAATTGTTCCAGTTAGGCATCTAGTATTAATTCTGTTGATTCTACCATTGTCTGCCACTTTAGATAACTTATATCTAAAATTTGTTTCACGCAGGTTGAAGTTTCTGGAGGAAGAGGAAAACCTTCAACAATTGTTGACAAGGATGAAGGTTTAGGAAAGGTAACTGTTTCTTCTTTGAATCACTCACACAATTTTCTAGGTACATGTATTCTACAGTTTATCAACATTAGTTGCTTATTGATAATGTAGAGGTGTAATGACAAAAACACAAGCTTGTTCACATGATCCTTGTCTAGCATTACTTGAAGGTTCACTTTTTTCTTTTACTTAAGGATCTAAAGAAAGTGGGGAATTTATATACTTTTTTTTTTACCACTTCATTTGATTATCCACTCAAGTCCTTCTCCATCCAGTTGCAAAGTGTTCCTTCTTCTTCCTCTCTCTTTTCTTCTGAGTTCTGTAACTTGTGAATTTTATCCTCAGTTTGATGCTGCAAAATTACGGAAGCTTCGACCAAGTTTTAAAGAGAATGGGGGCACAGTTACAGCTGGCAATGCCTCTAGCATAAGGTGCTAATCTTTTGCTATTGCTAATCAAATCAAGCAGAGTCTGACATGATCTCCATGGACATCTTAATCACTAGATGTTTAATGGATATTCTTGGCCATCAGCATTCTTTTATTGACTTGTTTTACTTGACAAATTAGAATTATCGTCATGTAAGGTTAAGCTGTTTGTTACACGTGAATTTGTTAAGCGGCCTTTGTGCTGATTTTCTGGGTGGCTTTTATGCTATTTCATTAACAGTGATGGTGCGGCTGCTCTAGTTCTAGTAAGTGGAGAGAAAGCACTTAAACTTGGACTGCAGGTGATTGCAAGGATCAAAGGATATGGTGATGTCGCTCAGGTAAATCCATATACAAACAAAGGTCTAAAGTATGCAGGGGGTTCTTACGAACATTTAAATTGAGGAAAAAGGATTTGATCTTATTTTTCCATGCCATTTAGCTTCTTCTGGTTCCCACTTTTTGACGACCAAATGTCATTCACTGTACAGGCACCAGAGTTATTTACAACTGCTCCTGCCCTAGCAATTCCTAAAGCTATAACAAATGCTGGCTTGGATGCTTCACAAATAGATTACTATGAAATAAATGAAGCCTTTTCTGTAAGCTATCTCTATGCTGCTTTTGGTATGATATAATTAGCTGTCTATGATTAAAGCTATAACATTATATGCAGGTTGTGGCTCTTGCAAATCAGAGACTGCTGGGAATTAATCCAGTGAGTTATTCAGCTGACCTTCTCCATGTCTCCCCTTCACCCCCCCTACTCTCTGTGCTTAACACATCTGTGCAAGCATTTTTGGTGTTTCGAGATCTTGACATAGGGCAATAGGCTGCTTAAATGCAGAGAATGAGCTGCATTTCCAGTTTCGCTTCTCAACCTCACCTACTATGTCCTGTTCAAGTTTTATCAGCATTGTACATAAGGCAGAATATTAAAGAAGCACTTTTGAACTACTTACAGGAGAAGATTAATGTACATGGTGGAGCCGTATCCTTGGGACATCCACTTGGTTGCAGCGGAGCTCGTATCTTGGTTGCACTTTTGGGGGTATGTTCTGCTGCATATCTGTCTCTTATGCAAATTTACCACTTTTTACCATCAAATATATTGTTCTGTCTCCCAGTATTTATGCATACACATGTATGTACTTGCGGTATTGTAGGTACTGAGGCAGAACAATGGGAAATATGGTGTTGGTGGTGTTTGCAATGGGGGAGGAGGTGCCTCCGCTTTAGTTGTGGAGCTTCTGTAGGGCTTCTTATGTTGGGGGTAAGTAATAAATAAATCTCATGCACATGATATTGCTGCAAGTAATAACCATATTGATGCATTTCTTCACATGGAAAATGTAAGGGAAAAAATGTTTGCATGTTAACATGCTTCAAGAAAATCAAAAGCTGCAATGTTTTATTTCTGCAATGAAGAGTTCATTCACACCGAGCTTTAAACACTTATTCCGTTTTTGTGACTGTTTATGCTTTTCTTCTTCAGGCTTTCACTCGAGGGTGGGTCCCCGTATAAGATATGTCTCTTTTCGTCATTCAATAAGGAAGGGTTTTTTCCTTTTAAATAGCTATGAATATAGAAAATATCCTCCCCCCAACCCCCCACCCCTTTTCAAAAAAATAAAAACAAAGAGAATTTTGGTCAGAAAACTGTTTAGTCATTTTGTGCCAACACGCTCTGTTTTATCCAATTGTGCTGCTGCCATTGGATCTTGCTTACGAGTAGCTTTGTTCTTTTTTATGTGCGCGTGGTTCGATGATATTGCATCATTCAAATGAAAACGGCCACCGCAACGGGGTGGTGATATTGTGTGCGGTCTCAATCAATTTCTCCGGGTGGCACCTTTGCTGACAGACGCGCGTTGGTCCGGCCTTATGTGGCCCACAATTATCGGTAGTTTACCGTTCGGATTCTTGAAATAAAAATAATATTTGGGATTCTTTTTACCCATTTTATGTTGAAATTTCTTTTTTACTTATTTTTTTCACTTTTGAAATTATAGTCCCACAAGTTACAATTTGTTCACACTTAAGAAGAAACTTTGCCCTTTAAGACTCGGGATTCATGAATAAACAGAAATAATATGTGAAATTCCTTGGATAAGACATTTCAATTTAACTTTTTCGAAATTTATGTACCCACAATTTATTCAAAACTTTTACATCTACCTTTAGGATTCAGAAAGAAAAAAAAAAGTTAAATCTTTGAGATTCGTTGGAGATCAAGCTAATCTTTTCTGTTTTCTCTTCTCTTTTAAGCTTTTGCAATTATAATTCCACGGTTTACTAAACACGGATTAAAAATCTACCGCAGAATTCATCAGTAATGACTGAAGCACCATTTCTTCTCTTTGTTTGAAGTGGAAGAATGTATATGAGATTCTACGGAATTATGTTTTAAGTTTTTATTATTCATTTTGCACTTTTGAAATGACAGTGGCATTTGGGACGGGCTAATATCTTTACCTTTTGTCCGAAAGTATGAGAAATCATTCGCTCTAATCGATTGTTGTCTTGTTGGATGAGACTTTAAAATAAATAGTATACTAAGTTGTAACATATTTATTTACCTGTAAGTACATAAGGTTAGAAGTACTGATAAATCTAATATCTTTCTATTTTTGGCACCTAATTTGACAATTATACGAAGAAATCATGGTTTCAAGTTTGAGCTCAAAAGAGAAAAGAGTGTAATAAGCGTAGAAAATAATTTATTACACGATATGGAATTATACATAACTAACTAATTACAATAATTTCCAAAAAGAAAACCCCCCACTTGGAGAAAATGTTGTAATATTAAGAGATTAATGCAATTGGGTATGGTAATGCATTTGTAATCGTGTTATTGTATCAATGTATAACTCAATCGGTCGTTTCACGATATGATTTGGTCTTGTTTTATTTTTTATTTTTTTTTTAGAAAAAGCCTGAAATGGAAAAGGCAAGGGAATGGAATTGGGAGAGATTGAAAGGGTGGTTAAAAAAATAAATATGTGTATTTAATTAATTAAAACTTGAAGTCGAATTGCCATAGGTTGTGAGTTTCCCAGTTGTCAGCGTATGCTTTTGGTTGTCTGGGTGGTGGTGTACGGCTGCTTCTTCCCATCTGAAAACAAAACGGGCGAGGACCGTAATTAACGAACAAGGCCCGCGTAAAATTACTGTGGCCCCCACCCCACCCTCCCAGGCACTCGCACGGACAGCTCCTCTTCTTTCTAGCACCCCACCCCACCATCGATCGCACTCCTTTGAGGCCCAATTGGCCCACATTTTTCCAATCTCTCTCTCTCTCTCTCCCTCCTATTTCACCGCCACCATCTCCACCACCGGTCCGCCACCGCTCTCTACGGAGGCGAAAGAAGCGGCGACGACGACTACTCCCCCTTTCTATAGTTTCTCGCAAAACACCTCTCTCGCGTAATCATGGCGGTACGCACTCAAACCGTATTACACGCCCATATATAACATAATTTAATGGACATTGCGCCCCTGGAGGTGCCGTGGCTTGTAGATTTAGGACTTCAATTTGTGTGTGTGCGTGCGCTTTTTTTTTTTTTTTTTTGTATGTGTGTTAATCTATCTCGTGTTTAAAAATTGGATTGTTGATTTTTTTTTTCAATTTATTTTGTACGTTTTGTTGAGTTTTTTTTTTTTTTTTAATTTGAACGCTTGGCTCGGGGATCCGCTTTCGAGTGTTGTTGTTCGCATTCCTAGTAAAATTTTGTTAGAGAGAACTGATATTGCTTTGGAAAACTGCAATTTTCCAATTAAATTTCTGTTTCGAATTGGTCTAAATATTTGCCAAAAGGGGTAGCAAGCAAACCATGTTGTGATGCTGCTGAAAGCCGCCATCGGATATTTTCAATTTGGTTGTGGATGGGGTTGTAAGAGAAGTCTCAATTCGATCTATTGGGCTGTCCTGCAACTGTGAACTGCTAGCACCATATTTCATAGTCAAGAAACTATTAGTTATCAAACGGCAAGAAGTTGAATTTGGCGAAGATTTATCTGATAGATGGATTAGTTTTTCTTTCTTAACTGTGTGCCCTCACAGGATTCACCTGGGAACTATGAAATATTGCTCTTCTTTTTTTTTTTTTTTAACCTCGTTATCTTTTCTGTATTTCGCTTGATTATATAAGTCAATTTGAGCCGGTTATCTCTTATCACTGATCCTCCTTTGGTTGCGATTTTTGCCTTTTCTTGGAGAAACCCTTCTTGTAATTGTGGTTTGTTCAGGCAAATTGCCATATCTTGCCAATAAACCTGTATGCTCACTTGATGTTGTTTTGGCAATAATTGTGGTTTGTTCAGGAACCCTTCCATATGTTTACCATTTGATATAAATCTTGGGGCCCTGTATCTTAAAGGTGAAATGAAGAAGTCAATTGATCTGTTTTGTTTCAATTTATATAATCAAAGCTTAGTTCCAAGGCTTCATGCTTTTTTATTTTTCTATTCATATATGATGCCTTGAAAGCATCCACTTGTCTACACGGCATGCATAAATAATATTAAAATTGTTTTGCATTTATGTCAGCCATTTCCAGTTTCATGCACCTGCATCCCCTTTATAGGTCCATATAAAACATCAAACAAGAGTTTTAGCTTGCTGAAAGAAGCCTTTTTTCCTTGCATCTGATTGTCTTGCTATTGTTACCTGTGACGACTGACTTTTTGAGTGACTCTGCACAGGAGAAAGGTCAGCCATTGCCAAAGTTTGGTGAGTGGGATGTCAATGACCCAGCATCAGCCGAGGGATTCTCAATTATATTCAACAAGGCTAGGAATGAGAAAAAGACTGGGGGCAAGCCTGACTCACCAACAAAAAATAATTCCACACTAAAGCAGGGTGCACCTTCTACTCTTGTAAAGCCTCCATCTGTAAGTTGCAGCCTTCATATGCCTTACATTGGTTGCCTTTTTGTTTGCATAAATGCTGTGCATGCATTTATTTTTTCATATTTTTGTTTCTGTGCTCTGATGTGCATGTGAGGTGAGATGGATTCTTCTATTCCGAGTGATACAACTAAAGAGAAAAATATTTGTATCGCTGAGAACTAGTGCATTTTCTTCTCATACACCAGCATTTAAGTATTTCTTTGTGCTGACCTGTTGACTCTGCTTGTTTGATGATGTATGGGAATCTCTTCTGCTATGAGTGACATCGACTTGTCTCAGCCAAACATTATTCTGGTTGCTCTTCTATGCTTCTTGAATTCTTTCATGTGCTTTATGACGTATCTGAATTTATAATTTTCATTGAATCCTTGTACATTATGTCCTCCTATAATGTGATTCCCAGGCTGCTTTTCACCATTTTATCACTTCGAGCCCAAACTATATATTGTGTGCTTCTTGAGTAATAGGGTTTCCTTAACTTGTTGCATTTTTCTGGCAGAGGAAGAGATACAAAAATTATCATCCCTTTTAAGTACTTGTATGTTCCCTCTTTGCAGCAGAGCTGAACACCCTTTTATTGCCCCCCTCATGTGTTAAGTGGATTTCTATGTGTTTACCAATGAATTTTGTTTTCTTTTATGTGGAATGCTAAATTAATGCTACTTACTTTGCCAAGATGATAAACCACTAACATTGCTGTTTGTAATACCCATATTTAGTGAAGGCTGATGCTTTTATCAGACATTGATAAATGCTTCTTCGATTTTCAGAGAAAATGGTGTTGCTGCATAACAACTGGTCATGCAGATTAGTGGGATGGCTCTTAACTTGTAAGACCTTTATGGAAAAATTTGATTTATCTACACCTGCCCCCCCGGCTTGTAATACTCAGAAGAGTAGAGCTGTATTCAGAAGCTATTGTGGGTCCTCCTGGAATTTGTTTGTTTGTTGTGACCTAGGCATTGGCGATGATGTGGGCCTGAGGAATTAAAGGTGATGAAAGGACAATGTTGTTTTCAGTTTTTCTATACTGGTGGAATATCACCAAGCGTTCTGTTTCATTCTGCCATGAGCTGAAAACGCTTGTCGAGACAAGCTGCCCCATCTTTTCTTTTGAGCGATGCAATTTTCTCGTGCGTATCAACTTGCTATTATCTAATGAATTAAGGCGTCTCCAGGAAACACCGATGTTTTATTGCACATAATCAACAAAGTCGGGGTTGCATGGCAAAATTCTGAGATAAAAAAAAAATTATTAAAGTCTGTCCACAGAAATTCTCACGAGAGAAGTAACAAAACGAAATCCTAAGAAATGAGCGTGAAGTGCAGGAAGCAAAACTCTGAGGTTGGGAAGGAGCAAACAGTGAATGAACAGACACATGAACAAATAAGTAAAACGTGCTAAGTTCACTTCATCAACAGGATTTCGAAAGCTGCATGGATTTGAAGAAGCGAAAAGCAGTCTCTGCTGGCACCTAATGGCTAGCAGTATGGCCTGATCATTGGAAGCCGCTGCGCCGGTCTACGAGGAAGTCTAAACCCTGGACAAACCAACCTTTCTTTCGAACAGGCGTTGCAGCAGGTAGACTTGCAGGGCACTGGCCCCAATTAGCGCAGCTGATTCAAACATTGCCTTGTGGATTGCTCGCCGGCTCATGTTATCGTTCACTGCGTTCAAAGTCATTGTCATATTTCAACACAGAATGCAAGGCATAATGACAGCTCAGCGCTTATTTCCATTACGCATCAATTGAAAGAATTTTATATATTAAACTTTTGGAAAGGAAAGGAGCTCAGCTATTATTAATCTCACCTATTGCCTGGCGTTCTGTCTGAGCCTCAGTCCAATGCTGCTCAAACTGGATGTTGGAAAGAGCTTCCTCCAGCTTTGCTATCTGCTCCATCAAAGGAGCAAAATGCTCTGCACAATCCCACGGGTAGTTAGTTCTATTTCAATCATGGCTTATGGACTACGTTGTTTGCATGTATTGGAAGGATTAATTATGCCAAAAATATTTGGCAAAATCGAAGAGTGAAAGAATGAAATCCTCGCTCACCATCTCTTGCATGCTGATCACTGTGTGAGATGTGAGCGGCATGCACATCAAAATCAATGGTTTCAGGGTACGGAGACTTGTTGGTGAAACAAAAACGGTATAGCCCTTTTTGGCTAGCCACGAAATCAAACTTTTCACTCGTCTTATCACATATCTCTTGAATGTGTTCTCCAGAAGGTCCCTTTATCTGATCACCTCAATCAAACCCAGTTCATGAATCAAATTACAGATATTTTCTTTCCTAGAGTAAACAATGAACGGAGATTGATTCATGGGGTCCATAGATTAGCAGGTTAGGAGACAACGAGGATATACCAGGAGATCAACGCCCTCATCAGTGAAATGCCAGGGGGTGTCAGCCTTGATGACAACGAAAGAGATATGAAGATTGATGTTGCCAGCCTTTTCCAGATTGTGGGACAAGCACTCTTCTCTGTCTATTACAAATCTGATCCCATTTGTCATCGTCGCGCAAACGGCCATTATTGTTGTTGCAATCACTAAATATCTCATTTCCCATATCTCCATCCCTTTCCTGCAATGGAATGAATCTATTTGCAATTGGAAACTATTTGTCACAATTATAGCCTGAGTCATGCAGGCAAAGATGCACACACACACAGTTCAGATCCAGATGTCAATGGTAGTATGCAACACAGAAGAGAAGACTACCTTTGGCCCTTCTTAATGAAGACAGACAGATCAAATGAGGAATGAATTCTGACTAATGAGGGCGTAAAAGAAAATCTTATAACTCTGTTATTTGACAAACTTGAAAAGTGGTGGAATTGGGTTTGGCTTGTACCCTGTTCTTTACTTTGATTGGTTGAGTGTTTTTATTCGTTCGCAAACTAACTTTTCCCCGTTTTTTTTGGGGCCTCAGAAAATGACGTTGGAATCCTGGAGATGAACAGAGACTTGCAAAAACGTCGTCGGGTAGGCCCGCAGTGCCAAACATTAAACAACCAAAGCCCGACCCACCCAAAAAAAAAAAAGTAAATAAATAATAACAGGAAAGCCTTAGTGCCTAACATGGAGATCATAATCCATGGCAGCTCCAGACTGAGGAATAACATCGATGAAACAATAGAAAAATGATGAAATAGATGGCAAGAGCTTCATGATATATACATAAGTTTTCCTTTCAATGACTTTTAGGTGTCATGAATCATTACATCTGTTAAAAAAATTAATTTATTATGACGTGTAATATTTACATTTATAAGATTTAAGAACCAATTATATTTTATCCTTTCGAATTTATCGACATTATCATTGTAGATCGAGACCCCTTGCATACTTGGTAACAAAAATCGAATTTAAGTCTTATTCTACGTTGGTAAAAGAATGATCCCTGTTAACAACCCGAGAAAAATACACATTTACATTTACAGTCACATTGGGAAAACCCTATTAGTAAGACCAAGAAAGAAGTCCATATCCGTAACAAGTGCACATCCAGGCAAACATGGTTTTACAAAGATTAATCGTGTTCCCCTCTAAAATTAGCTCAAAGTTCCAACCTTCTTCCAATAACACCAGCCCACTTCAGTAAGCTGGCAAACCAAACCACGGAGTGATAAAATTAGAAATTCCAGAACAGAATGCCAATTGCCCTTTTACTTATCATTTTCAAAAAAAAAAAATAAAAGAATGGTGGCGGAAAAGCAGAGAGAAACCAACATTAATGTTAATGGTTTCTTCCCATTTTATGGATTTGTGTTGCAATGCAGATAAACTTAAGGGAATATTTTGTCCTTTTTCTCAATAAAAGTTGAAATTTGTCCTAAAAATTTTCCCACCGTTCTCTTATTTGTTTTGTTTTTCAAGATTAAGATCTCCAACTGCATACTGTAATCTTTCTTTCTTTCTTTCTTTTTTTCAAAACAAACATTTCAATTCCCTCCTCATCATTACAGAATTCTCACCGAAAAGGATGAGCGTTTCTTTTTAATTTTTATTCAAAATTGAAATTTCGCTTCCACACTGTTTCCGTGGACTGCTTTTACAGAGAACTTGTTTTCCCAACTCGAATGTCTAACCTTAGCAATCAAATAAAAGAACAATTGAAAGAGGAGCAAAAACAGAGAGAATACAGGAGAGGAAAAGAAAGAAGGCCAATTTAAAGTGGGGTTGCCAATGTCTTCTCTCTTAGCAGTTTGGTATGCTCGGGACCCTTTTTCTATCCCTGTTTTATTTATTTATTTATTTATTTAAGGGGGACGCGTATGCTTAGACATGATTTAAAGTGGGTCGTTTTTATTTACGATCTTGGGAAAGTTCAAACCCTAAAGAGAGCCGTTCAAAGTAAGCATCTCCCATTTTTCTATAGGCTTTCCGTTAATGATGTCATGACCATTCACCACCATTGCCGTGTTTACAACAATTCGGTCTCTATGAAACCCCTAGTCCCAGAGGACTTCCAAAGCCAGGAACCTTACGGGGAAAAAGGATGGTGCTTTCATATCTCGTACTTCTAACACAATTGGCTTGAATAATAAATTTGTTGGAATCTCTAAGTTTCATGTTTAACAACTATGTTCTCCTTTCTTGGCCTTGACGGTTTCCTTTGTTATTTATTAGAAATAAAAAAAAATGCAGAAAGGAAAATCCAAACATTACAATGTTCTTTAACACGTTTTTATCATCAATTTCTAATATAGGAAAATTTTCTGGTACATTGTTGAACCTTGGCATAAACCAATTGCTACTTGAGCCAACTTCACCTGCTGGCAAAAACCACTGCAACAACACTAATTAAGCTTCCCATTTTGAACTCAAATGGAAATATCTTTACCAAAAAGTCCCATTATTCCCTTCCCAGGATCAGATTGTTTCACGATTGACTCGCCAACCAATACCTGCAGCACATTTAGAACAAGTTAAAAAGCAATTTTAATATGCACAAAATGTCTAGACATTTTCCCATTAAACCATATTTTGAGATAAATTTACTTAAAAATGTAGTTTGACGCTTGGATGATACAGAAACCCTACAAGTGATTTGAGCACGAGTAATGAGAAGCAGTTAACTCCATTTGTTTTTCACATGGGACATCTAGTGTTGCCCACTGACAGGATTGTGCAGAGCTACCAATGTGGATTTTAAGTTACTGGAGCTTACTGCTTTAACGCCAGCCTCTTGGACGTAAGCAATATCATCGGGAGTAAAAAGCCCAGACTCCCCAACTACCTGCGATGTCCATAACACAACTCAGAAAAATAAGCTTTTGAAAACAAAAGAGAATTAAAGGTATATTTTCCCTTTAGCAGTTCATCTTAAGATAGAACCACGTACAATTATGCCTTTTTGAGAGATAAGTTGGCCTCGCTCTCCTTGAAGAAGCTTCTTTGTGTTACTGATATCAACTTCAAATGTCTCTAGAGTCAATAAAAATATAAAAATTGAGCACCATACATGACTTGTGAATAATAAACCAATTTATGAATGTAAAGGACAATGAGATTGTTGCCTAATGAGTTTTGCAAATATATTCATGAATGATGGTAAAGCATACCAAGGTTACGATTGTTAATCCCAATTAACTCAATTCCCTCTATTCCAAGAACACGATTCATCTCTCTTTCATCGTGCACCTATGGATTAAAAAAAAAAAAAAAAGGAGGTGTAAGTAATTCATACTGGAAGTCCATGGAACATTCCTATATAAAAGTACATATATTCAATGCTAAGAAAGCTTATCTGGCTGTTGAAAAATAACTCATAAACTTCCATAAACTAAAGCTAAAGCACTGACAAATTTTGGCCAAAACCATATAATCAATGGAAGGTAATTATTTTTTCATAAATCAGAAGCAAAAGGCTCCTTTGAAACATTTTATGTCAAAAATATGATTAAACAGAGAAAGAAGCACCATTCAGACCTCCACAAGGGCTGTCAAACCAAGCAACTTGCAAATCTTGATCATGTATCTGATATCAAGATCAGGCAAAGCAGCAGCTATTAAAAGAATTGCATCTGCACCTTTAATCCGGGCATAGTAGATCTGCCATGCATCAATGATAAACTCTTTGCACAGCAGAGGGCACTGCATTACTTCACAAAATTAGAATGATGCTTTTTGTTTGCCATTACCACAAAACGAAATTATTAATAGAGTAAAACCAGAATTCACAAAGCAAACCTTCACTCCAGCCTTTCTTATTGCTTCCAAATTTTCAAAGCTACCCTTAAATTTGCCCAGAAAGAAAAAGGAGGTCAGAGGAAACTAACTAATGGCTTTCACTGCAGTAAATTCACATCCCATGATCATAAAAAGAAGACAGTGTATATACAAACACATTTGCACACGGCATGCACAAAAAGGATTGTCCAGAAAGATAACCTGATATGTTTACCTTAAAAAACTTTTCATCTGCCAAAACACTGAGGCATGCAGCTCCACCTTTTTCATAGGCTCGAGCAATTTCAACCTATTGCAAGAAACATTAGGTTGATGACAACAACTGTAAAGAGTGAATGCATCCAATAATGAATTAAAAAAGTAGATATATGACTTTATTTATAAAAAATATATAAAAAAACACAGCCGATGTGAGATGACACTAGTCATCTGCATAGAGATATCTCAAATTTAGTAATCATCCAACTTTCCTCATTGCAGAAAAGATCCCTAATCTCTGTTATTCATACTATCTGAAGCCCAAATGCGTCAGTCATAGGCATTTTGAAAGGACTTGTGCGTTTAAAATGATGAGGTGGAAGACTCATTTCCAGAGCAGATACATGCGTGCCTAAATAACAAAGACAGAATGGGCTCGTGTCCCCCAATTTGTCTCACTTCTTGTTTCAACCATTTTATTGTTCTACATCACCATCCTATTCAGAAAACATCTTTAAGAATAACACAACACTAAAAGGTGCCAAATTGAGATCGTAAATGCACTATAAAAGAAAATAACACCTAGCATATAAAGAGTGTGTGAGAACACGCTAACCGGATCAAAATCCTCTCTCAAGATTCCCCTACTTGGAGAAGCTTTCTTCACTTCTGCAATCAAACCAGGCAGTCCAGTTCGAAGACTGGCTTCCTTGAGAGCCCCAATGAAATCTCTGGTGGGAGGTGCACTCTCGAGGGATTCCTTCAGCACAGAGAGTGGTCTTCTCTCTTTCAACTGCCAAACGAGCACCATCAAAGCTATAAACCTATATTCTTGACTGAAAATTTACAAATTACAAAAAAAATTTCTTACAGAAAGTCCAGAGGAAGGGAGAGAAGAATCTACTTGTGAGACTTCCAGGTCCTTGTGCCAAATGATTTCCTCAAGCATGTTTCGGGGAGTATTGCCCTCGTTTTGAATCCGGAACTCATAGGGACCCACATAATGCAACGGCGGCCCCGTCGGCGGCCGCCTCCTAATTCTGATTCCTTGGTTAGCAGCAATCTCTTCTCGAAGCATTTCCACTTCCCATTCTTTCGCCTTAAGCGCCGCACTTTCTCCATCTCCCCAGTCCGCCGTCGAAACCGTCGCCGACCCAGGTCTTGTCTCAGGCTAATTTGTCATAATTTTCAGACCCAAAAAGGACCAATGCACTCACAATCATTGAGCATCAGCAAACAAAGATCAAAATGAAATCGACTTGAAACAAAGGCGAAGAGACTTACTTGCTGGGCTCGAACGGAGGTGACAAAGAGATGATTCGGATTCCGATTCCCAGCAGGCGAGTTCATAGACGGTGGTCTGACTGAGGAGTTGGGTCTGCGATAGAGAGTCGGGGCTACCCGGAAGGGAACTCGAGGTGTTGATTTCAAGGAAATTAGTCCTTCCATGTATTCTAATTTCCAATATCGAATTGGGACTTAAGCCTCCTCAAAAAGCACCGCTCTTTCTTCTTCTTCTTCTTCTTTCTTTTATCTTGTAGCCGAAGAGGACGGCTAGCTGCGTGGCCCTTCTGGGCACGTGGCTCCGGTGCCTTTTGAGAAATTTCGCTGTTGCATGTTAAGTTAAATGTGTGATTTTGAGTTTCATACTTATTAGTATTAAAATTAAACATAAAAAATTACTCAGATTTCATAATACTTAAATTATTTAAATGGAAATTCTTTTAATGAAGATATTAATGAATAATTAATATATTCATAAAATACTTTTTATTCTTAAAAAAGCACATCATCATTATTAAACAAGATAATAATTGAATTATATTAATTTAAATTTAAATCTCTAGTTGTGATTTTTATTTCAAATAAAAAACATATATCAAATATTTAATCATAATTTTTATACTTATTAATAATAAAATTAAATATAAAAAATTATTTAAAATTAACAATATTCATATCATTCGAGTAATTTTTTTTTTTTAATGAAGACATAAAGGATGAATCGCAACCTATGAATATAATTATTAATATATTTTATAAAATATATTTTTTTATGATTAAGAAGAGAGAGAGAGAGAGAGAGAGAGAGAGTGATAAAAAAAAATTTAGGATTGATTTGACCCAAATTCATTTCTTTCTTTCTTTGGAAGGATGGCAATGGTGCACCCAGGTGAATGATGTCTATTACACGGCGCCGTTTCTTGTTGGTGACGGGTTTTTATTACTTCAGGATCTGTGGTGCTCTGGTTAAAAAGGCCGGCACGTCGATTAAGATTGATTCCACGAGAGATCACGCCAAAAAAATAAAAAATAAAATATATATATATATATATATATATATATATATATATATATATATATAATTAATAAATGAAATGAGATAATAAGAATAGTAATTTACAATTTTATTAAAAAATATTACACCGAATAAGTTAAATTAGTTTAAAAGTTAGGATGAAGCTGAATAAACATTAAAAGATAGACTGTATTGTTACAACCAAACATAAAATATGTTTTTAATTATATCAAATATTTTAATAAAAAAATAAAACTCATAATCGCGTTATTAATAAAACGAGGGTTGCAAATTACCAAACCACCCCCATCGCCGGTCAAAAATCCTTCTCTTTTTTTTTTTTTTTTTTCTGTTATCCAGAGGATTAGGAAACGGCACAGTAGGATGTTGGCGAACTCCAGCCTCGTATCTTGCAACTTCGCTTGCCTTGCTTTCGGTGGCCCAGGACCCAGGTTCCCACTCCAGACCCAAGCCTCTAATCCCACGTTCTCGCCTTTGCTTCTCAAGACAAGCTTTACTTCACTTAAAGCCACTCGTTTCCCATTTCCTAAGAAGCGTGGTCTTCTTCAAGTGTTGTGCCACAGTGTCTTGAATGATTCTGAGCAAGACGAAGTCTTGGAAGGCGAAGCCAAGGGGAAAGAGGGGCGGAACTGGACAACCTCGATTTTGCTCTTGGCTTTCTGGGTTGCTGTCTTGTACTACGTTTTCTTCCTCACTCCTAACCAGACCCCGGTACTTTCATAACATCCACCTCTTTGTGTTGTTGATTTTTTCTTCTTCTTCTTCTTCTTATTATTATTTCTTATGTGCTTTTTTGGTTTGATTGGCTTGGAAATCAGCAAGCCATTATTGAGTTTAAGTTGATGGAGTCATCTTTTGTGAATTGAAAGCATTTATGGTACTGCCGATCATAGTCCTTTAGCCTTTTTAACCTATTCATAGTTTTTGATCTGTATCATTAGATATGATGTCGTTTCCATAATTGAGCTATTACATTTTGCAGTCTAGAGACTTGTATTTCTTGCAAAAGCTGCTTAATTTGAAAGGGGGTGATGGCTTTGCGATGAACGAAATACTCGTGTCTCTGTGGTACATCATGGGTTTGTGGCCTTTGGTGTACAGCATGCTTCTACTGCCAACTGGCAGAAGGTAAATTCGACTCTTTATCCTTGAATTTGATCTTTTCTAGCTACAACAATTTGCTCTCTCAAGATGTATTTCTCTTCGTTTTGACTACTTAAAGTTGGGTCGGATTCTCATTATCGATGGTTGCAATGGGTGTGAGAAGTAGAAGTAAACAGGTGTAACTTGTAAAGACTTGGGCCTTTTGCCACAGTCATATAGAAAATGATAAAGGCTGCAATATGCTTTTGCTGGCATGAATGACAAATGCAGTGATTCTGTGTTTGGATTGAAGGAGGAATGGCAAAATGCTGTACTCGTATGAAAAATTTTGTAGCTTTATATGCCTAGGGAAGATTACTATTAATCTGTCTTCAACGCACGCAGCTCAAAAGGCATGATTCCTCTCTGGCCATTCCTCCTGCTTTCCTGCTTCGGTGGTGCGTATGCACTTCTGCCCTATTTTGTTTTGTGGAGCCCGCCTCCACCTCCTGTTGAAGAAAATGAAGTTGGAAAATGGCCTCTTAACTTTTTGGAATCGAAGTTCACTGCTTGGGTGAGTGTTTTCTCTTTTTGGCCTCTTTGATTTTGTTCTTACTATCTGTTTTATAGTGAGGTTTTGGTCACCAAATAACATCGTGTCTGTGGTATATGGGCTGCATGTGTGGTCGTTTGCTTGCTATGGTGATATTGCAAGGTGTTGTTAGGTGACAAGTCCTTTGAATGAGGGCAATGGTTGAAGAAGTTACCTGTAGATTTAGACTACCTCAAAACATTGCAACCAAAGCAGTCAGGGTCAATGACACTTTCCTGTTATTTGAAAACTGCCATGATTTCCAATGAAAGGATAGCAAAGAGAGTTCTTGTTAATTTAAAAATACTGTTCTACTTATTATACTGTTCTGTTTACACTCCATTAAGCTGTCTAAAGTCTATGAAAAATAATAGTACGTTAACTTTAGTTTGAAAATATGCATCTTAATTCCTCTACTCGCCAGGCATCACTGGCTGCAGGGCTATGCATTGTCCTCTACGCATGTTTAGCGAATGGTGATGTTTGGAATGAATTCTACCAGTACTTCAGGGAAAGCAAATTTGTAAGTGCCACAACTCCTAAGTATATACACATTTGCCGTCATCCAAGAGTCTGGGATTCAAAATCTTTCCATTCCATGTGTTTGATCTTGTCTTCCGGAACTTGAGGTGTCTGTGCTGGTCATGACCCATGTTGCAGATCCATGTTACCTGCCTCGATTTTTCTCTGCTATCTGCGTTCGCTCCTTTTTGGTTTACAACGATATGACTTGGAGGAAACGGTGAGACTTCAGAATCTAATGACATTTGTTATCGTTTGGTCAAGATTGAAACCCTGTAAATGTCGTGTTGTTTCCATGGCATAACATTAACACCTTGAACAACTGTTGTTTTCGCAGGGATGAGAAAGGTTCGTGGCTTCTTCCTATATCTCTGGTGCCATTCTTGGGCCCTTCATTGTACTTGGTTCTTCGGCCATCACTCTCACAGTTGCCTGCCTCGCGGGGTCCGACCTCATCAGAACAGCAGCCGTAGGCCGACAGGCCCAACATACAAGAGGGCTCATCCTTGTTCCGCGAGGATATATGGACAGAATTAGTATGTAGATTTCGAAGTCAGATATTGAACTTCGAAATATTGATTTTGAAAAAGAAAACAACCATAGTAGAGATTCGTGCCGTTGGAACTTGACAATTTTGAATTAAAATTAAAAAGAAATGATAGTCCTGGTTGAGCAAGAATCGATGGACATGAAGTACGGAACCTATATAGATTTATACAATCGTTTAAGATCTTTGGTTTATGAAAACAGAGAAATATCGCTGTGTAGATTTAGCAGTTTGTACAGCTGATTTTGGATTGAATTTAAGGAACAACATATAAAAGAAGTCGGTAAAGTCGATTTTAAGTCACAGTATCTTTTGACAGAAACATTAATCCTTGTTCAGTGCAGATACCAAACATTAAGAATAAAACATAAAACTTTCGACAATCAAGAGAGAGACTATATAGCGCTCTTTAACACCGTTTTGTTTTATTTTGAAAAAGTCAAAATAATTTATAATATTAATCTGACATGTGAAACAATAACCACATAATGTATAAACTTAGTTTTCCATCATACGCGCGTAAATTACAAAGTCACAATAGAAATAACAAAAAATAAAACATAAGCTTTTCACCCACCACGAATCAAGGCAATTCAGTCATAACTTGCACCCCTTGAAAACATTTATTTCTTGAGAATTATTACAGTAAATCTTTATTAGCCTGAAATTTCCGTTTTTCGTTTACAAGAGAACTTAAAAGCTCTAATCCTTCCAAGCATCCTTATGTTTGCTATCATTATGGGTTTTCACAATCGGGGACTGCATAATCGAGCCAGTCCGAAACACAATTTTGCCACCATCACAAATCGGTGACTTTTGATTCCTCCATATATTTTGTAAATTCAAAACTAACTGCCCGAATTTGCAATGCGTCCCATGAAATAAAACTTACACCGAAGAACCACAGTTTATACAAATTTAGTTCAAATTTTCCGATTCAAATAGTTCAGTTCCTTGCATTCGACAAGCACGAATATTCAGAAAATCACATCACGTATAAAGCACCTAGCGCATTGACAAAATTGTAACAGAGGATGTTCTCATAGATTTACAGAAAAATACGAATCTCTATAATCAGTGAATCCATGCAACCCTTTACACTAACCATCAAATCTAACAGATCCAACCATGCTCTTTAACACAATTTAAAAAAAAAAAATAGAAACAAAAAAAGAAAGCTCGAACTGTGCCCTGTCATTCAATAAACCTCCATAATGAATGCCCAAATTACTGATTTTTGTGCTGTGCATTTCCAAACAAGAGTATGCTTCAACAAATAAACAAAACAGGCACATGAATGTCACCAGCAAACTTTCTAACACCTGAACTAAATTCTAAATTCACTCCTTATTTTTCAATATAATATATTGACAGAATCAGAAAAATAAAACCAAAAAGAAATCTAACTAGATGAAAGAACACACAAACATTCATTCAAAAAATTATCTTGTTGGTACCACTAGCCGTGTCTAGTAGTAGAACAACTGGACTCTCACTTCTAGCAACCAGGATATAAAAGTTGACAGGCTAAAATATATATATATATACACACATGCACCTCATGCTAGCATCTCACCACAGTATCCTGCTTATCAATTCCATCCTTTAATATAACTCGTAAAGTTAAATAGTGTATACTATAAATAAACTGGCAATCAGGTGAAAAGCAGAAAAGGGAAAACACAATGCAGGCAAAGAAAGCAGGCAGATAATTCTCCTCGCGCAACACTTCATCCTATGATCTTGTCTTTGATTACTTCGCCAAATTACATGAATAGAAGTGTGCAAGTGGGAACAAAATCAAACCAATATGGATGAGTTCTGATCTACGTATACTATATTACTAACAGGAGAGGACAGCAATTATAAAGCACTAATCAGCAAAAGGCCAACTGGACTTAGGTCCTAATTGCATGGCATATCATGTAATAGCATATAAATATAAGCTATCTATCAAGAAATGTGATTACCTAAATAATAGTCATAATTTCCATACAATTCTAACTAGATGATGTCTCACAACAATAAAGCAAATTCAAATAACAGTGGACTGATACTGATAGATATAAAGCATAAATCTCTAGTTGGAACCATGCTGCCCAATTGACAAAAGCTCTAGGATGATGCTCCTCTAACTTGGGTTGTCTATGCCATAGAAGGAAGGCAGGAAACTAAAGGTTCTTCTGATCTTCTAGAAGGTGGCCACCTGCAGTAGGGACTGTGTGTCTACTGATCCTTGAGATGCAACACTCTGAAAATTAATAAACCTGCAAGCAACTTCTATGGGAGAACTTAAGCATATATGTCTACCTTGCATAAGGATGGTAACGACTACCGCTACCATACCCTGTTCTACTACCATACAGTCCTCCTGGACCAGGGTAACTGGTCCCAGGGCCTGATTCATAACCAGTACCAGTGCTTGAAACACCATAACCTCCATAAACCCCACCTCCACGCCCATAAGCACCTAAACTGCTTCCACCAAACCCTCCAGCATAGGAACCAAACCGACTAGAATAACCAAATGATGCCTCTCCACGATAGCCACCAAGGCCACCTCCACTGAAAGGCCCATAACTTCCACCAAAGTCAGCAGCACCACCATATCCACCATAATTAAGCCTACTGCTATAGCCTCCTAGTGACCTATATGAAGAAGGTCCAAAACCACCAGTACCATAACCACCATAGTCACCAAACCGGTACCCACCATCATATGAACGTGACCTAGAGTCACTACCAAATGGAGGACCAGATGCAGGGTTTGAGGCTTTCTTTGGTTCAGCCTTCTTGATTTCAACCTACAACAAAGAAGTGCATTAACCTAGGTTCCAGCAAACAAATTATTTTTTGACAGCCTTCCGTGAGAAAACAGAAGCCTATGATGAACTTCAACAGAGGGGAAGTTTTAACACGGTATAAAGCCTACAAATTGATGGGTGGAACTCTCCGTCTTACTTCTTTCTCATTGGAAAAATGATGAAACTTATGAAAGTAACAAAAAGAGAAGAATAATCCTTATCATTCTTTTGACTAGAAGAACAAACTGAAGTGCAATATGATCTTGCTATCTTGAGCATGGCAATGGTATCTCTGCACACATTTAAATTTATGTATACCCATGACACTGAACTCACCTGAGTGCCTGCCATATCAATCATATTCCCATCAGCAAGCATATTATCAACTACCTTTTCACTATCAAACACTATAAACCCAAATCCTCGTGAGCGCTTGGTGGCATGATCACATATGATCTCATGTTCCAGTACTTTCCCATACTTTGAGAAGAAGGTCCTGAATTCATCTAATGTTCATAACAACGGGGAGAAAACACAACTTAAGTAAATAGAATATGCCATAAGAAAGAACCCTAGAAGAATGTTGTTGAAAAAATAATTACTAGTTTATACCTTCCGTAACTGATGTTGGAATCCCACCAACAAATATTTTCTTAGTTTTGAAGTCGCTGGTTTGCGCGGCACCTTTTGGTATAGTTCGCTTGATCTCAACCTGATCCCATACAAAATCCATGAGTCACAAGTCACAGCAACTCACCTCAAAGTTTCTAAGGCATAGGATATTATCTGCTAATAGTAAAAATCTATCGAAAGAACCAAAAAAAAAAAAGGCGTAAATAAGCATTACAAATGGAAAGGAACAAGCATAAAGGGGCACGAAAGAGACAGAACATACTTGTTTGCCATTGATGATATGTTCATCTTGAATAACAGCGTCAACAACAGAAGGATCCGCATAGGTGATAAACCCAAATCCCCTGGGCCGACCCGTGTGTCGATCTTTCATGATGACATAGTCCGTTATCTCTCCGTACTTCTCAAAGTGCTTAACAAACGTATCTTTTTATTTTATTCAAAACAAAACAGAGACCCATTAACGACAGTCGTCTTCTCTAAATTAAAAAGCAATTAATAGACCCAATCGTAACCACAGATGATTAAAAAAGACAGCTTACTTATAGTTGTGTCCTTAGCCAATCCTCCGATGAAGATCTTCCTGCGCACCGAAAAAATTTAAAACAAAAAGAAGAACAACAAAACAACCGAAATCGATCAAAATCCATTAAATCCCAGATCCAAACCACATACAAATATATTTATATCAACCAACTAACCCAGGGCTTGCACCGTCATCGGCTAGGTGGTCTCCCCTCCTGGAACCCATCGATATTGTGCTAATGAGAGCTTCTTAGAGATCGAAACCAGAAACCTTAAACAATTCGCGGATCTGTAACCAGAAATCCTTAAACACTGCTAGGGGTCGGAGTCGGTAGAGAGAGGAGAAGCTTCGCGATAAATCGGCGGCTATTTGTTTCGAGAACAATATATAAAGGGTTAAAATTCCAATCCAAAAAAAAAAAAAGAAAAGAAAAAAGCTAATATATCGGCCAATCGGGCTTGGCCCAATAATTCCTCCTTAAGCTCACCTTTGCCCGAAAAACCCAAAAGGACCCATGTCATGCCAGTGAATACCTACTGGCCGAACTCAAATATTGACCGATGAAATTATTTTAATTTTTAAAAATAACATATAAAATCTTAAGTTTCGATTAACTTTTTAATGAAATAGAAAAATAATAATACGAATTTATAAAAATAAATAAAATCATTTTATTGTTACGTTATAATTTATATTAATTCAATGTGAAAAAAGTATTATTGTTAAAAAAAAGAACGAAAGAAAGAAAGGAAAAACATTCTTTAACATTTGTTATTAAGGACTGAGTGCTTAAACATTAATTGTGTTGTGAGAAATTCCACCACCTAGCCTAATGTTTCTTTTAAAAAGGACAACCTAAGTATGATTATGGGGATTAAGTCACGGATTATCGGCAATGCATTTATTCAAATCAAATACATACGTTCAGCCAGTTGTTATTTGCTTCAAATTATAGAGGCTTCTCTGAAGGAGGCCGCTTGTTTTTTTTTTTTTTTTTTTTGTAAATTATTGAACATTTATATTATCATAGCGCCAAAATTACATATTGTATTATTGTGATTGCTGATATTATATATATATATATATATATATATATATATATATTTTATGATTGTAGTTAACAATAGATGTTACAACAACTACAATAACATAATATAGGCTTATGTTTGTGATCATGCACCGAGCTGATTCCTTTCTTGTCGCGTGGAAGATTATATTGATTGTATTGACTTATAATTGCGAAAAGAAACAAAGTTTTGGGGGCTCTCCGGCAACTTTGTCAAGGTAGAAAAGCCCCACTCTCTAAATAAATGGCAAGCCCCCGGGAGTACTCTGAAGCGCCCCCCCCCCCCTCCACAAGTGTTTTGTTGTACAAATTTGTCATAGGCAAAAGTATCAGCTCATACGGCGCAGTTTTTACTCGATAGAGCTTTGCAGAAGTGCCAAGAAATTGCTTTCTGCGCTCGAGACTCCCAAGTGTGCTCCTTTTCCTTTTTTATGCCCGGCTATTATTGGTCAGGCGTGCGACGAGGATCCTGAAACGTGTTGGAAATGTATTTATTCGCATTTGTTTCTTCATGTTTTGTTCTCTCACCTTTGAAGGAAGGAAGAACAAAAACAAAAACAAAAAGCTATAAAATCGCCGACTTCTTGAACATGATCCAAGGTCCGAGGCTATAAATGTGGGTGGGCGGGTGGGGTGGGGGACGGGGGGAGCATGTCCATACGTGGTCCAATGATTGACAAAGAACTTTGCGATCAAATTGTGTGCATGCACGTAAGAGTTAAATTCCTACGTATTTCATTACTTGAAAAGTTGTAACATTTTATGTTTTGTCTATTTAAGCTGGCCCCCTAGATCCCAATTAGTGAACGCTTGTCCCAATCATTGCTGCATGCAGTGCGAGTGATCTGCGAACTTATAAGATCAGAAACCAAAAAACAAACAAAAATAATAATATTTGATCTGTATTACGTATGCTGAAAAAGGGAAAAATAAAGATCGTAAATGCATAGGCTGAGGAGAATGTAACAAGACGAGACAACCGGGGGGGGGGGTGCGGCTAGGACAAGCGAGAGTCCATGGAACAAGTATGCAGCCGCAACTATCATAGTACGTCGCTCCCAAAGCACAGACAGCCTAAGCAGGAAACGAAAACCCAGCGACCGGTGAGAAGTCAAGCAATGGTTGGTATTGGCAGCCCGTAATAAAACCAGCCCTCCTAGTATAATGTTACATCTTTTCTTTATTTCGTTTTGGTCTCAATTCAAAGTGTAATAACAAATTCACCCCCCCAACAGTATAAAATTCATAATTCACCTTTACGAGGGAATCCCTATTCAATTTTTTTTTTTTTATTCAATTCCTACCAGCAACGTATCCTACTAACAATATAGCTTAATTATTTAAATTAAGAAAATAAAATACTTCAGAAAAGTGAGAGAGAAAAAAAAAGGACAAATGAAAAGTAAAAGTAAAAGTAATTGAAAATAAAAGAAAAAAACAAAAAATGAAAAAAAAACGACTGTATAATAACATTATAAAAACAAGAAAATGTAAATGTATAATTTTTTATAATTAATATAATAGTTTTTAATTTAATGAATTTTTTGTTAATTTATACTTTATTAAGCCGCCTTTGACATAATTTTTAGTGTTTTATTATCACATTTTTTTAGAAACAGAAAACCCTACGCATGAAGAAACACTGTTGCGTGCCTCCCCCACCTTCTCTATTTCTTGCTTCTCTCCTCTCCATTTCACCTCTAAATCAATTAAAATACAAAAAAAAAAAAAAAAAAAAAACCAAACCCATCGACAACGATACACACACACGCACTCCCTCTCTTTCTCTCTCTAGCTTCCTAATATACATCTATCTAAGTAAAAATTCTATAATATTTTATCGTAGGAAGGGAAGGCGGGCGGGGGAGAGAGTTGCGGCTGAGTGAAGATGAGCGGTGCTGGGGCCAAGCTTTCAATTCCGAGCAACATAAGGAAGATGATCCAGAACATAAAGGAGTTCACGAGCAGTCACAGTGAAGAAGAAATCTATGCAATGCTCAAGGAGTGTTCCATGGATCCCTATGAAACAGCTCAAAAGCTTCTCCTTCAGGGTAACCCGACTATTTTTGGCCATAATCAATCTTGATAATCTTTTTACTCCCGTTGTTGTTTATTGCGCCAGCTTCAAGCTTTGAGGTCATTGGTTATTGCTCGCATGGGGTTTCCTGGGGTTGTTTTGAACGTCGATTTTACAATTTTAATAGACTCGTTTTGCTGGGCTTGTTTTGATTTGGGTTTTTGAATATGGGCAGCGCGACGTCGAATTGAATTCGGTTTTTGATTTCCTTTGATGGGTTTTTTTTTCCATCTATGCTTATTTCTCTGTTTTCTTTTTTTTTGGGGGGGGTGATGCTTTTTATTTTTTGAATTGGTGGGTTAAATTTAGATTTTGCAGTTAGTGACCCCTTTTTATATATCTGGATAGAACTGTATTTTTTTTTAAATTTTTTTCCTGAAAAAAATTTAATCGAATAACTCTGTTTGGCATTCTATTGTGATGTGTTCTAGATATAGAATAACATGGGTTTTGAAGTGGGGTTTTAGCGCTTATTGCTTCGCTTTTTGGTTCTATAGTTGCAAGGAGCTGATTGTGATATCACAGGTTAACTGTTTAAGTAGGAAGCAAGAATCGAAAAAGGATTAAAGTGTACTTGACATTTTTTTTAGTACTGGATTTCCTCCTCCTTTTGGAAAACTAGAATATTTTGAGAAATAATAGTATTTATATTGTTTTGTAGGTACGTTTCATGAAGTCAAAAGAAGACGGGAGAAGAAAAAAGAGGTAACTCATTCTTTTTTTTTTTTTTCTTTCCTTGAAACTTGGCATAAGATATTGCTTTGGATTACTCCTTCACTTTGGTCTTTGTTGGGAGGATATATATGTTCATGCATCTCTGGCTTGCTTTCTTCTTTTATATGTCTAGTCTTTAAAAATTTTGTTAAAGTACAAGGAGATGGAATAAATAGTTATAGCGGGTCGGTTATATGATAAAGAGGCTATTTATAGAGGCTTGGGCTTTTCCTATGAAGAGAAGCAGAATAGATTCCTTCTTTAATTTGATTTTCCAATATATCATCATTTCCAACATGTCATGATGCATGAGTTCGTGTAGGGTAATATGTTGCTTTTATTTGATTCAAATTTGCATTGATTTTTCAATATCACATCAATTAGTAAAATTAGATTGTTGCAGAATGTGAATAGCAAGGAATCTGGGGATTCTCGGTGGAAACCTGGCACACAAGTGCGAGGGAATAGGGTTGGTCGGGCAAATTTTTTACCTCGCCACTCATTAAATGGTAAAGAACTCATACCAATGCACAGCTCATCAAGAATTACAATTGCTTTTTTGCTCCTATCTTTGATATTGGGCAGTTATTATGCTGCATTTATCTGTGCTCTTTTATTCTCTCTATTTGTGTACACTTGGATTTTGTATACACCTCATAAAATGCTAATGATACCTCTTTGCTGAGCTTTTCCTGAACCAGCATCATTACAAGAGTGCCTGAGGTTGTAGGATTAATGTGGCTTGGGCAAACTAGGGGAGGCACATTAACATCAGGGATTAGCTGTGTGCCATTACTCAGTACTTTAGATAAATGGCTTACATTTGAGGAAAGTGGAGCACACATTTTGAAATGAAATGTATCATGGCTAGAATGAATGATACCTGTAGCACATATTATGAGGAAACATAAATAAACACCAGAAGATGTAGTTTCCTTGCCTTTTTATTTGGGCTCAATGGCTTGAGATACAAGAAATGGCGACCACAACTAAAACTTGCTTCAGTTAGGCAATTAAGCTTTAATTCCAAAGGCTTTGCTTATGATGAGAAAAAAAAGGGCATCCCAATGTATGAGTCTCCCACATTGTGGGGTTCAAGGAATTGTGAAATGAGAAGTGGGAAAAGTATAATCCTCATTGAATCTACAAACCTCGTAACCTAGTGCTATGTCTGTGGTTGCTGTACTAATTACATAGCTAATTATCGTCATTTCAAATTTTTATCCTTGTTATGCTTATAATAAGCTACAAGAAGTTCAATTTCAAATATGTGCATTTGACTGTGCTGAGGTGCATCTGGGCCTTGTGCCTAAGGGCTGAGATTTGTGCATAAAGCTCTTAACAGCATTAAATTGATCTCCTGTTTCTGAAACTGTCGTGGCTCAGAACATGAAAAACACTTGACTTGCCTGGTGTTATTGTCTGATTGCAAGTATTTTGTTGTATGACCAAGGTCCACTGTAGTCATTTAGCTGACTGTTGAAGCTGAGCTTTTGTCAGATGAAAGTGGTAATAAGATTTCTGGCCCTGGAAAGGAGAGCGGTACAAATCAGACAGGAGGGAAGGATGCTGGTTCTTCTCTGCCAGCCTCTAATGAGAAAAGTAAAGAAGCTGCAGTTTCTACGAGGTGAGTAAAATTTTCAAATTCAACCAACTTTTATGGTATTGCCTGTAGGAGGTTGTGGTGTATGCACTAATTACTTTAATTTTCTTTCAGCTCTGTTGCTACTGTTGCCAATGATTCCTCCAATGTAGCAGCTGCAAGTGCTTGTGAAATACATGCCCCCAGTCTACCTGAAGGAAGAGGAGTACAACAGCATGAAGCAACTTCATCACCTATTGGCATTAGTATGTTAGGAGGTGCAGTGCACCCTGTTGATTCTGCCAAAACTCTCCCCATGCAATGCGGAACAGGGGACACTCATGTGGAGCTCGTGCCAGGTTCCAGTAACTCCTCAGTGTCTGTTACTTCAGCATCTTCTTCAGCAGTCTGTTTCTTGTCATCAGATCATGTACTAGTGCCATCTAATGATTTGCGGGTCCCTGGTGCAGTGGGCACAATCAAACGAGAAGTGGGAGATCATCGAACTGCTGGTGATTTGGATCCACCTAGTGCTGCTGAAAAATCAGGTCAGGACTTTGAGAAAGAAAGTTTTGTCAACTTATTCATTGGTTTTTGTCATGTACTGTAGTTCATACTTTGTTGGTGACTAACTGCAGCTCAGGAGATGGGTGCCACTGTGGTGCAAGGGAAGATGGCAAGCAAAACCAAAGGAGTTGGGAAGAATCAGGTCACAGACTCTCCACAACCCTCATCCATCAGGTCACGGATCCTCATCTGGTAGTAGGCCTTCTTCTAACTACAGTAACAGGTCCCAACAGATAGCTGGCCCCCTGAAAGGTATGAATGTATATTAGCTTTTGTATTGAATTGGTCTTCTGATAATATGAAGTAATTGATGTGCTTGTGTGACAACTCCATTAAAGGTGAAGTTTTATGAACCAAGTGAAGCATTAGAGATTGTTCTAGAATTCCAATTGTAGTCCATGATTGAGTATTGTTTCAGCTGATTGTCTTGAGATTATCATGTTCTGTAAGATTTTTTCTTTTCATCTGAAATTGAACTTGGGAAAAGGGGTTCCTTTGGGAACAGTGAGTTTCATGTGGTAAATATATTTAATCTTTGCAACTGTGTTACTTGCTTCCAGTTATTGCCCCTTTGTCTATTTTATTGCTGGCTTCAGGACACAGTTTTTGCCCCTTTGTTCTCGTGATGAAAACATTGAAGTGGAGCTAAATTACAGTTGTCTGAACTGTGAACTGAAAACTTAACTACGTAGCATTGGAATCTTTGGAGTTTGGGATGTATGATTATAAGATTGAACATGCTTTACATTCTGTTTTTGTTGCTTGCTTTAGAATTAGGAATGTTCTTGGATGTACAATTTGACATGGAAATGTGATGTAACTGAAAAAAAAAACGTTTGGAAGGCAAGATTTTCTGAACATGGCAGCTTTATGTTCAATTTTCAGTTTGTTATTGGAATGATCCCTCTCTCTTTGACAGTTGGGCTGAATAAGGAGTGGAAACCAAAGCCAACAAGCACTAATAAGCCTCAGGGGACTGGAACAGCAGGTTCATCTGATGTTCCTACGGCTACAGCTGGACCCAGTACAGAGTCAAGGTCCACATCAACTGTTCTTGACTCTGAAGAGTCAACTTCTAAGCTGCAGAAGAAGCTGGAGGAGTTGCATCTTCCACAGCGTCAACATGTTATTATTCCAAACCATATTCATGTCCCTGAATCTGAAAGAAGCAAGTTGAGTTTTGGAAGTTTTGATGCTACTTTTGGGGTACCAGCCAACTATGTTGATGGGTCAGAGAGTGACAAGACTTCTACACCTCCATCTGAAAATTCTCAAGGCATTGAAGAAAATGTTGAGGATCAGGCTGCAAGGTATGTGTTCAGGCATTTTTTGGCCCAGCAGCTCTGGCATTGAATCTTAAAAATTGGTACCATTGTCTATCCAAGTAATGAGAGAGATTTTATTTGTACTCCCCCATCTGTCTGTGTATGCTTATATTCTACAAATTTATAATGGTTATTAAACGATGGCGATCAGTTTAAGTGGAAATTTGGACCTGTTGTTTACTAAGCATTTATTCATTGTTTTCTTTGCTCAATCCTCCAAGAATAATTTATTGACAAGGTCTATGTTTTAACTGGTTTAAGATAACCTTTTTGCCCCCACAATTTCTGGCTTGTGTTACTGCAAAAACAACCTTTGTTTGATTTTTTACTGGCTTATAACTCTAGTTATTCTAGTTACTGTATAATAACATTCGGAGAATCATAGGTTTCTTTCTTTGTGTTGCATGTAAATACATAAACATCCTACCATATATTGGAATTCAGAAATCACAATCCATTGTTGACTGCTGAGGAGGAGGCTTATCCTAATCATCCACAGTCCACATCACAATTACCTGGAAATTTAGCCGCTGAGGGCAAGGTCTCATCCAACCCAATGCTGGAATACAATGACTCCAAGCAGGAGACTACACTGTTGGCTGGAGGCTATCAACACTCAGTGGTCCATACTTCTACAAGCCACAGCTTTGGTTTTGTACCTCCAATTTTAGGTAGCCAGGTTGCACCATTTGAAAACTCAGAATCTCCATCATGTGATGTTTCTCGCCTCCCTAGCTTTGTGGTAAGCTTTGAAACCTGTTTCATTCATTTATTTTATTTAATTCCTTGGCTATTTTGCAGTCATTCATTTACATATCAACCATCTTTCTAATTTCATCATGATGCCCTGTTTTTACCTTGTTTTCATTTAATTTTTTTTTTGGCTGTAATTTTAAATTATATGCTCTAAATCTTTTCTTGTAATTTTGGGTTGCTGATGTTGTCAGCATAATTATTACCTCCGGCATCTTTATCAACTGTTGTCAGAATTGGTTTTGAGACTATTTGCTAGTGGGCAATTTGATGATTTCTTTGTCTAGGTCCAGCAACCCTTTGATACTACAAGTTATTATGCTCAATTTTACCGTCCAGTGTCTGAGAGCGATGGTCATGTTTCCCCCTTCCCTTCTTCTGGTGTTGCTGTCAAGTACAATGGGAATGTTGCTATATTGCCCTCATATACTTCCCAGACTCCACAGGAGGTCTTGAGTTTTTAACTGCTCTTTGTAATTGTTCAATTTGGAAAAACGTTTAGGATTTATTTTTCAGTTATGGTATTACTGCTTGGTCATGGTGTGTTCAGTTTAAACTGCCCATCTTTAGGATCTCATACCATGCTGAACACACGTGCATGAACAAACACAGTTCTGTTCTTTCAAGTATCCTTGAAGAATATTTCTTCTGAAGTTTTGAAACTGGTGACAAATTGTGTATTATACATGATCCTTGTAAATTTCTACATGCAGGCTGGGAATTCTTTTGTTCTGTCTGCAGCAGTTCCTACTCCAATCGTGAATCAAACTAATGGTCTCATGCAAAGCTCCATGGCTGTGACTCCGCAACCAGTCCCCGTCTTTCGTCCACCAGCTGGGATGCACATGCCCCATTATCTCCCAAACTACATTCCTTATGGCCATTTTGTCTCCCCATTCTATGTTCCGCCTCCAGGAATACATCAATTTTTAGGCAATGGTGCATTTCCCCAGCAGCCTCAGTCTGGCAGTGCATATCCAGCTCCACCAGTTGCAGCTGGTGCAGGGGTCAAATATTCGCTTCCACAATTCAAACCTGAAACTAATACTGGAAACACAACCCATATCGGAATTCCAAGTGGCTATGGCTCATATGGATCCTCTCCAGCTGGTTATAATCCCACGTCAACATCAGCAGGGGGAAATTCAACAGCAAATGAGGATCTGGATGCATCCCAATTCAAAGAAAACAATGTCTACACCACTGGGCAGCAGGTAGGCCTATAATTTCTATTTTCTTGGTTCTTGGTGATTGGTTTACTCTACTATTGAAATGAATCCTTATGACATTCTCTATAGAAGTTATGAAATTCTTTATCAAAACCAGATCCCAAAAGAAATAATTCAGGCTTTTTGGTTGTACGGTTTTCTTTGAGTTTTGATCTTCCTCTCTGGTTTCCTGCCATTATTGGCTGCTCCTTGAGTTCTCTTACTGAAAATTATTGAACTTCTATATTCACAATATCTACGGAGTACCAGTTTCAGAGCAATCAAGATTTATTTTGTTGACCTTCAAATACATTTTCAACTCAAGTTGTTTTTTGGAGCAGCATTAGTGGCAGCACCAAGGGCTGCAATATGTTTTTTTTTTTTCTTTTGTCATAGATGTTTTGCCATTTGTCAATTTAGAGTATGTATTGAATCAGCAGTGCTTTTCAGTGGTGTGATAGTGAACTGGCAGTAGAGATGGCCTGATTGTAAGATGGCAATGACAGTAACAGTGCCCAAAAAGAGAGTTGTTGTGGTACTGTTGGTGGGTCTAGAAGTGTGATTGCCATTGCCCGTGTGGAAGATGCAATTTACGATTACACACATGATAATATGTCTACTTTGATAGGGACCTGCAGATGCTAGTAGCCATTTCTTCATTTTCTTTTTTCCTGTGTGTTTTGCTATTATGTTTTCGATTAGGTTTTAAATTTGTCATGATGTATGGCTTAATGATTTATAATATGGATTCCATCAAATAGTCTTGATTTTGAACAATGAATTACCAAGGTAAAATTTGTATTCTTATTGAGCATTGATTTTGCTCTTATCATTTTGTTTATGCATGGCAAGAGTTTAGATCTTTTCTGTTTGATCAGTTCAACAGATATTTTGTGGAGCTAAACAATAGAAATCTACTCCATTTACCAAATACCAGTTTGAGATAGCAGTAATGTGTGCTCAATGCTAGTTGTCTGAAGACTTGTAATACCAAAGTTTTATCCTGGGTTTTCCAGCAGTGTTTCATTATGATTTCATATTGTGACACGTTGCTTGCCTTTTAGCTGTAGAAAGGGGTATTTGACAGTAACAACAGTGTATTTGCTTATTCTGCAGAGTGAGGGTTTGGCTGTGTGGATGACTGGTCTTGGTCAAGATATGTCTAGCTTGCCAGTGGGTTCTTTCTACAACCTTCCTCCTCAAGATCAGCATGTGACTCTCGCCCCAACCCAAACTGGCCATGGCACCTTTGCCAGTGTCTATCACCCTGCACAAGCTGGAACTGCACCAGCAGCAGTTCATCCTCTTCTGCAACAGTCTCAGGCAATGGCTGGTGCTGCTGTGGTATCTGCAGCCAGTGTATACCAGCAGCCACAGCATCAACAGATCAATTGGCCGATCAATTACTAAGGATAAACTTTATTCATTTTTTTAATCCAAGGAAACAAAGTTCAATCTTAGGAGTTGGGATATTTTTTGGGAACAACAAGCAGTTTGGATACAGGGGGAAATGCAAGAAGATACAACACTGACTTGATTTGAGTGGAAATTTAGAAGAGGAAGCCCAAAAATTGCCAATGGTGTCTTCTGCTTGCTTTGTCTTGAGGGAACAACTGGTGCAGTTCGACTGTAACTGCTGTTAACCTTATGTAAGTTAGTTGACATGGGCACGCACGGAGTCATTTTCTTGCTGCTGCCTTTTTGGTGTTACCCTCTTTCCATTTAGTCATCTAAAGCTTTTTTCCTCATTTTTCATTTGAATAGTCTTTGAACTCTCGTAGGTTTTACAGTTAATTGGTGAGAATCTTTTCCATTCTTTTCCATGTTGAGGTTTTATTTAGGGCTTGTGAAGGGTAAGATATTGGTTGGTGGAGAAATTTCCAGTCCCTTTCTTCTTCTGTCTTTCCGCAGCCTGACCTGTAAAGGGAACTTCGATAGCAAGAGAAGCATGTACTCAACTGTTGTAATAGGTATAAGCAAAAGTGGAACATCTCTATTGTTTTTAGTTGACAGATATTTGATGAATGCTTCTATTCTTAGTGGGATATAGGATCTGGGACAAAACATAACCCTTAAATTGTGACGAGTATTTTTGTCTCTAATACTCCTGGGGAGTGGGATTTGAGTAGGAATCTATTTCCTCTTTTCGTTTCATTCGTTGATGTTGTTTCAATTTGATCCTAGGGGAGCTTGTATCCTTATTGTATAATCATCATTCAAATGTGAGTGGAATGCAAATGCTTCTTCCAAAATCATGTCAGAGTTTCCAGGGCATGACCATTTTCTACATTAGATGAATTGAAACCTAAACCATCAACTTTAGTGTTGAAGCAAGGAGAGAGAGAGAGAGAGAGAGAGAGAGAGAGAGAATTGGAGATGTCAAACAAGAGCACATCATAGCATTCTCCAATTGAGAATGAACTTATATCGACGTTAAAGTATGCATAATTAGCCACCCCATTATCATTCACCACCCTCCCCCCCCAACTAATGAGCGGTCTTAAGGCCGACCATTGTTATCCACTATACCAAGCCGCTAGACTCCGGATCCAGACATGCATCGAAGGGCCAATCTGTGATTGAAAAGACTGTTGCGACCATTATTAATCCTTTTTCTAATTATAAAGGTAGATTGCATGACTTAGGCCACCGTGGGCAATGCATGTCCTAATAAGTAAAAGGATGCTTTTTAAGCCAGCCAACTGTAGGCAAGACCGAAGTCCCTTGCGTGGGTCGCACGAAGAAAGATGCCCCAGTTGCTAACTACACCATCAACGATCCAAAAAAAAAAAAACAAAAGACTTGTTGACTTGGTAAGTTTTTCATCCTTGTTTCTACTTTTCTAAGGTAATCAACGCGGTCAATACAGTGTTGAAAACGAATGCCACAGGAAGTAGTAATCGATTCAAGCTGACTTACGTACTCGTACATGAGTTTATTTATGCTATGTTTGGGCGGTGATTGACGACCAAAAAAAGCAAAGGAAAGAAAGAAGAAAGAAAAAAAAAGACAGGTTCTCGTGGGCTAGTGGCTGTACTAACATTGTAATGGTATGATAAGCTACAGTTTGTTAAAAATTCCATACATGTTAGTAGTAAATACAAACAATCAGAGAGGAGAGAGGAGAGAGGAGAGAGGAGAGAGCATTCTTGGGTCCTTTTTGCAATGATTAAACTAAAACCAGAGCTTCGATGACCGTTGGCATCACTTAGTAAAGAATGACTCCCCCTCGTTCGTCCTTTATTTATTTGTCAAGGGAAATGATGTTCGTTAATTCGTAGCAAAGTTCAAGGGAAAATAACCAACGAAGTTTAGGTTGGCAGAACAACGTATGATGAATCGTAAAAAAATAATGATTAATGATGCCAAATGTGCCTAGAAACCCAGAAAACTAAATGGGGGGGGGGGGGGGGGGGTGTCAGAAGGCAGAATCTTGGTCTGATATTTGCGTCGCAGACTGCATATATTATATAATATAAGCTTGTTTAAGGGCAAAAGAGGAAAAAATGTTATGTGTTTAAAAAGAAATTGGAAGTGAAAGTAATGTTATTTGAATAGTAGACATCAAAATGATAATGAAAATTAATGCATTAAGCCTGGAAATCAAATGGGATCGGTGGAGGTGATAACAGTAAACCAGCCAAAAAAGGTTTTTTATTTTATTTTATTTTTCCAATAGGTATATAAGTAAAGAATGAGAGAAGAAGCAACCTCTTCACCGATTATATCAGAAGGCAAAACAACCCGTCAAAAACACCCTCATCTCTTTCTCTTCTCTTCTCTTCTCTTCTCTTCATTTCCATTTTTGCCTTCAACTGCGAACATAAAATCCAAAAATAAATAAATAATCTAAATTCTAAAAATATAGGCAGAAGAGAGAAATAGAAAAATAAAAGAAAAGGGAAATCAGCACCTTCCATTTTCATTTCCTTCCTCTTATATATATATATATATATATATATATATATGTGTATATTATTGCGCCCCCTTTCTGTTTCTCCTCTCTTTGTTTATGAATTACAATCCGTTGGGTGAATGAATTATTCATTGGCTGATCAAAAGAAATTAAAATCTCAATCCATAATAGAAGAGGGCATATTATAGAGGAGGGTGAGCATGCCCTCTAATTTTATCCTTATTTTTGCCTCCTCTCAGATCTTAATTCTTAATTTTCGAGCAGATTTGCTATCTGGGTTTTCCCCCAATCGGTGCGTTTTTATAGGATTTTGAAATTGGATCTTTGTTAACCTTGTCACTTTTGAACCTTGATTGGATTTTCTAGCTGAGTATGTTTCTGGTTGCTTTCTTTATATTAGTTTTTCATTTCTCTCTCTCTCTCTCTCTCTCTCTCTCTCTCTCTCTCTCTCTCTCTCTCTCTCTCTTTTTCCTCCTCCTACAGGTTTGTTTAATTCGGAGTTGGTTGGTTGATTGATGGTTGGAGGATCCGTTAATTTTTGTTACACGTTTTGTGTTAATTGTTTTCAGACCAGGTATCTTTTAGATTGCTAAATCTGTTGTTTTATGATTCTTTGTCTTCATAAGAACAGTAACTTGTATTTGATGGATTCTATAATTGAATGTTAACTATGTTATGGATTGGATCCAGTTCAAAACGTTACCCAGTTGAAGCCACCGTCTGATTCTGAGAGAAAGACTGCTCTTTTTGAATCTAATTGACTGGTAGTGTAATTTGCATTTGTGAAAATTTGGGCTGGGTATTGATTAAGCTAAAAACTTCGCCGCGCTGAGGTCAAAGGGACGAAAAGAAAAATGCAATCTACTAATGGCAAGTTATTCATTGGTGGAATTTCGTGGGATACCAATGAAGAGCGACTCAAGGAGTATTTTGGGTCTTTTGGGGAGGTGTTGGAGGCTGTGATAATGAAGGATCGTACTACAGGGCGTGCCCGTGGATTTGGTTTTGTTGTTTTTGCTGACCCAGCAGTTGCAGACAGAGTCATCAAGGAAAAGCATATCATTGATGGCAGGATGGTATGTTTCTCTAATAGTAAACGAAATGACTATGATCATGTACGTCTATGAGTACCATTTGTGCCTTCATTGCAAGTTTTTGCTCAACTCAGCAATCCTGTTTTCTACTTGCTGCAATTTAGATGATCTGAAATTGTACCAACAATAAAGTCTGGCCTTAATTTCTGCTTGCCACAATCCTTTTAATTTTTTTGTTGCTTTTGCCAATGTATTATAAATTTTTCTTTGGTGCACATCAGTTGAGTTTCAGAGTTTATATATCTCTTGCTGTGTGAACTTAGTTTTATTAATCGGTGAATGTCTGACCCAGGTGGAAGCAAAAAAGGCTGTTCCAAGGGACGACCAGAACATCCTGACAAGAAGCAGTGGAAGTAGCACCCATGGTTCCCCTGGTCCAGGCTGCAGAAGAAAGATTTTTGTTGGCGGATTGCCATCAACTGCCACAGAGAGTGATTTCAAGAAGTATTTTGATCAATTTGGAACAATAACAGATGTTGTTGTCATGTATGATCATAACACCCAGAGACCAAGAGGGTTTGGTTTCATCACATATGATTTGGAGGAGACAGTGGACAGAGTTTTGACAAAGACATTTCATGAACTGAATGGCAAAATGGTTGAGGTTAAGCGAGCAGTTCCCAAAGAGTTATCACCCGGTCCTAACCGCAGCCTACTTGGTGGATATAACTATGGTCTAACTAGGGTCAATAGCTTCCTTAGGGGTTACACACAGGGATATAATCAGAGTACAGGTGGAGGCTATGGACTTAGGATGGATGGTAGATTCAGTCCTGTTGCCGGTGGCCGGAGTGGGTTTCCACCATTTGGTTCAGGTTATGGAATGAGTATGAATTTGGAGCCAGCATTGAGCCCTACCTATGGGGGGAGTGCAATGCTTATTAACAATCTCAGCTATGGACGAGGAGTGAGTCCCTACTATATTGGTAATACAAATAGGTTTGATACTCCTATAGGATACAACAGAGGGAATGGAAGTAATACTTCTTTTTTCAGCTCAGTGAGTAGGAATTTGTGGGGAAATGAGAATGTTAATTACAATACCAGCTCTGGAAGTTCAAATGCATATGCGGGATCTGGGAGTGAAAGCATTGTAGGAAGCAACTGGGGAAACAGTGGAGTTAATTGGGGTTCTTCGTCACTATTAGGTCAAGTTGGAGAAAATAATGTCTCCAACAACAGTCTGAATTTTGGGCATGGAGGTGGTGAAAATAGTTTTGGCTTGGGCACAGGTGGGTATGCTAGAAATAGTGGGAACAATGTGAACAGAACATTACCATATGCTGCATCAAATGGGGTTTTTGATGCAGGCTTTGCTGACCTCTATGGTGGAGGCTCCGATTATGGGGACCCCACTTGGCAATCCTCAAATTCTGTGCAAGAGGGGTTTGGTTCATTTGGTTCTAGCCTAGAAAATGCCACTTCTGATGTTTCAGTTAAAAATTCTCCTGGTTTTGTCGATGGTTACAGTGTTAATAAAAAACAGTCAAATAGGGGTAAGAGTTTCTTTCTATCTTTTCATCAACCATTTACTTTGTTTCTTTGAAATCTCTTTTAAAGTATTTGTTCTGTTTCTTTAAATTCTCTTTCTAAGTATTACTAATGGTTTTGCACTATTGGGTTTTAACAATAACAGTTTACTGTATGGGCTATAAGCCCTCCTGTACACCAAAGAAAAAAAAAAATAAAGTGTAAAGTGTGTTTGAAGAACATGGTGCTATGCATTGGCTATTCTCAGTCTTCTGTTATAATCATCAATGTGCATTGAGTGGACTGAAGTTAGTAGTTTAATGGGTCTGAAGAACCTGATATCCTGCATGCATTCAGTATCTCAATGCACTAGTGGTTCTGTTATAATCATCAGGAAACATGGGATTATGCTTATTTAATGCTGAAACCAAGTTCTGTGTACAATCCTCCTTCAATTCTCACCCCTTGTTTTTAATTTTTGGTTTGATTCATCTCGGTGATCTGCATTGGACTTCTTTGTAGATACCAACTTTCTAGTATTCTTTCCTGTGTCAACTAGTAAAGCAAAAGTACTACTCACAAAGTGGTTTCGTGGTCACTGGTGTTTTGTCTGAGGAATAGGATTTTGAATCATGTCCGGAAGGATATGGATTGAAGTTCAATAATCAGGCCTCCAAGATTCAGACATGGATAGTCATAACTTGGAATTATGTGCCCATATTTGGACTTAGTTTTTCCAATATGTTGCACGGACACTGAGGAATGGTTCCTCTGATTTACGATTAATAATACACCACTAATCATTCGCATGGTATTCGCCCCATTTCTTATGTTTGACGTTTGTCATGCTCTTCAGGTGGTTTTACTGTCACCTTTTCTCTTAGCGAACTTAGGCACAAAAAACATACTTGTAAAGGATTTAAAGACATGGATGTGCAGAGTACTTAATTAGACATATATGCTGTTAATGGGGAAACCTTGTGTGGATTCTATTTCTCTAATGCACATTTTCATCTATACTTAAATCATCTATCAGTGATCTGATCCTCTGCTTTCATAGTTATAATTTGTGTGTGAGATCACTTCAAATTAAATGTTCCAAATTTCATATAGGTGACACCGGAAAGCCCTTTGTCACGTCAACTCTTAAATTCTGGTCCATTACAAAGTCAAACTAAAAAAAAAATAGTTTTTTACCTGAAGAACAAACCCTTAACTCCTGAATGCTACTTTCAGTGTCTCACTGATGTTGAAGTTGCATTGCCATTTCTTGCAGCTGAGGTGTAGGCACCTATCAAAATTAAGGTCCTGCATAAGATGTTCTTAACTTGTACTCACGGATTTTTAAGCAGCATTTGAATCTAAATTTTAATTAAAGGTTTAGATAACTATGATATCATGCTTATGTTGTGTCCCAAAACCCAAAAGAAGCAGAATGTACCAGTCCTTTTACAATTGCATGTTTGCTGAGAACTGATCAAGTGATATGAGCCTTTTTTTTATGTTATTTTCTAATGGATCAAGCTGTGATTCTAATGCATTATTGTTTTAAAATTGCTCCAGGAATTGTTGCCTAGAAGATCATTTTGGTACTTACAATAGGTGGAGATAATCTGACGAGGCAGGTGAACTGTGAATTTCTGCACTTCCCTTCATTAGCTTTTTGTCTTTTTTGGGCTAAAGGATATTGGTTATCTACAGCTAACCAGAGTGCCTGTTTTGAAGAATTAAGTTTAGGGATAGAAGTTACCAGGGATTTTGTGTTAAGGTTTGATTTTTCAGTTACCCTTCTAGGTTTTCTCCTTTTTCACTTCCTTTTTCTTTGGTATTTTTGGTATTTGAGTGTGATGTAAAATCAGCTTGCGGGATATAGTCAGAAATGTATCATGCATCTCTGTTGTGGTGGGGATAAAAAAAAAGGAAGTTTATAGACCACTTCCCCCCCCCCCCCCAAAAACCTTCTCTGAGTTTTATATGGCCAGTAAAATGTGGCAGAGTTTGCAGGCTATTGTCGGGTAAACTTTGTTTTCCCATTGTTCCATTGTGGGGTTTGCTTTTCAACAGATTGTACGTGAGGTTCTCGCTGATTTTATTAGTGTGAAATGTTTAAGGGGACACCCATCTAGGGTGCCCATGAATAAGTTATGACACATTCTTTTGTCCATGTTAAAATTGTTTGTCGCATCCTAAAACTTTGTGTAGAGAACCTTTTGAGATTTCTTGTTATAAAGTTACGAGGTCATGTTAATGACTCAAGATATTGTGTTCATCGCTGCCTTTTGATGTTTTATAGTCATCAAGCAGTTGCCATGAAGCAATGGTTTGGTATGCATTGTAAGAATCTTAAATCATCTTTACTGGTGGTCTTTATGTTTCTACTGAAAACTAAGATCTTACTCCTACTTCAATGCTGAAGTTGTGGAGTTAGCAATCATGGAGATGATTCATTTTACCGTGCACGGAGTTTTTAGTTTGGTATGCATTCACTTTGTGAACCCAAAAATAATGCCTAATTTCTGGGTTTGTCTTTAGAGTATTTGGATTGATTGTAATTTTTCAGGTTTAGTTGTGGTTGATCTTAAGAGCTGGACAAAGAAATCAGACTGCATAAGCAGCATAAACTAGAGGAAAACAGAGAAATATGCACATGATCAAATTGGAGGCGGTCCAAACTTGCAATTAATCAACTTTTCGACTTTTGCAGGCTGCGAATGTCCAGCACCCACCAGACATCAGCCATGCTAACCAACATGTTGTTGGCTATAGAATAACATGATAGAACGCAAAATTGGCTAGTGATCCCAATTGCGACTTCATAATAGTTAATCGACGCCAATGTGAAAAAAGAAAAATGAAACCCATTTTAAAGTACTTTTCGTTCACAACCAAGCACCATTTCTTATTTCTACATAACAATTCGCTTAGCTGTGGATTCCACTTCCTTTCTCAGAACCCCCAATCAATCCTTCTCTCCTCATCTTCTCTTCTTTGGATTTCCTACAGAAGGTAACCCATGAATTCACCTCCAAAGCTATGCATGCCCCCAACAATGTAGAGAGGCATAAACAATAACACAACATAGCATATGATCTTCCCTCTCCCATCACTTGAAATCCTTGGAAGACATTCACTACTCCTATCACCACACAAGCATACCCCACAAAATGGTGGTATGATTTCCAATACTTCCTGTATTTGTTCGTTGTCTTTGGCCTAAACAACAATGCAAGTGTTTGCAGGGCACCCAGACAAAATGCAGTGAAACCGAGCTTCCTGTGGAGACTGTAAACCAATCCTGTCGATAACTCCCCAAGCCTAATCCCAATGGCAAATCCCACCGTTCCTAGAAAAAAAGCTGAAAGCTGTATTCCTGAATGCGCATAAAACCACGATGGCCCTAGTGCTTGTATGTGCCTCAAATAGCGCGCACAGACAAGCCCAGTAGGAAGCAGAACACCCCACGAGAGTGCGTTGATAATTCCGTGTACTACTTTTAATGCTCTGGTATCATCTTTGCCGGCAGTAGTGAAACCAGACAAGACATTGACGGTGGCAATTGAAGAAAGGTCATTGGAAGTCGTTGGATGGATGGTTGGTGAATAACCTTGGACATATAGGCCACGGTTCCACACAAAGTGAATCTTGGTTTTATTAGATGCTAGTCTTACCGTGGCATAAATTTGGATTGCTGCACCATTGTGTATGGTGGCCATTTTACCGCCATACAAAGTGGCAGAGTTAGAGAGGAGGCGAATGTCAAGTGGGCGAGAGAGGAGTGGCTGTTTTTGGAGCTTGACGGTTGGATCTAAAATAAAAGGCAATAGGACTAATTGGCCTGAATTTGGATCCGGGAAGGCAATCAAGGCACGAGTGCCTGTCATTTCGGCGGAGGAAGGATTGATACCGAATCCTACCCACCCGGAAGGTGAAATAAATGTGCCGAAGAAAACGAGGTCCAAGGTGGCGTTTCGTGGGTCAAAGGTCCAAGCTATTGAGGCTTGTTGGGTAGGTAGTGTCATGCATCTATCGAAGGTTTTTGTGGCTGTTACGGCTGTGCAGTGAGTGGAAAGTCCACTGCGGAAATAGGCAGCGAAGAGGAAGAGGAGGAGGAGAAGGAGAAGCATGGTGGTTGTCGGAGAAGAGAGAAGGTAAGGGGACAGAAAAGGAGTGGGAAGTGGCAGCAAGCCTTTGCGAACATTTTATGTGTTGGGTAATGATGTACTTTGAGGAAAGAGTGACTCAGGTATGATGACAAATGATCCAATTGTGTGCGGAACAAAGGGGTGCTCCTAATGTTTGCTTAACTTCAAAGGGAAACAAATTTATTATTTATTATTTATTATTTATTATTTTTTATTTTTTATTGCTGCTGGGGTATCCTGGGGTTGGTGGATGTGAATTGTGTGAATTCTAGGATTTGCCTGTTTTTTTTTTTTTTTTTTTTTGGTCCCCGGAGAGCTACCACATTGCTGTGAGCCCTGTCCTGCAAGATATCGGTCATGGCCTCAACCCCATGAAGAAGGGAAAAAAAAAAAAAAGAAGAAGTGGGAAATCAAATGTTGTTGGTATCTTAGATTGTGCTGCTTAGCTTTGAAGCTAAGCCATTGATCCAAAGAATCACTGGTTCGGTTATAGGATGATAGGAGCAAGGGTTTTAATACTGTGTCACCAAATCCATTTCTTGTCTCTGCCTTAAACATCAGAAGACGAGACAAAACAAAAATCGAAACACAATACCGGCTGTCATCATTGGATGTACGAACACCATTTTCAGGGAGTTCCATCATCCAAATTTGAGTGGGAGTAATTGAAATCAACCTTCGCAAGCACCAACAAATCCAAGTGGCTTGCCTTCCCCCATCCATGGATAAATGGTATTAACTAACTATCAAATACTGGGGCCCACGCTAAAATGTAAAGAACAAGCAAGCATGTGTAATTCATTTAGTAGGCCTCCACATCTCCTTTTATGCTGTGTACTCGGATTGGTTGAACGAAAAGTTTCGTATTGTTTACCCTTGTTCCCCTGCAAATTTTAGGGATGGTCCCACAAAATCTTGGGTTTTATTTTTCTTAATTAAAAAAATTTCATCTCTCTAATATTATTAGAATAATGGTATATATATATATATATGTGTGTGTGTGTGTGTGTGTGTGTGTGTTAATCCACCACCACCAATTAGCAAATAAAGAGAACATGGCAAAAAAAAGAATAAAAAATTATATTCATAAAAAATCTCTCTTTTATTTATTTATTTATTTGTCTAAAATTGATCTCTTTGAAGTTGGGATATTTGCATACGAATAAAATAAAATATACAAATTTTAAGAGATTTATTTTCATAAATAGAGATTAAATTAAATATTATTTAAATACAAAGATGAAATTAATAATTCGAAATAAGTTCTCAGGTGAAAAAATAATTTTAACTTTTATTTTAAGTTTTAATATATATATATATGAAGTCTATTGCTTCATTTTATAACGCTAAAGGTGAAAATAATAACAAAAATGGATGGCTCCACGGGTTTACAAGGTATAGCCGTTAAGTTTGGATTTGAATTTTAGGTTGAAGAGATAGCCGTTATTTCAGAGGGGTTAAAAGTCAAAACTGATGACTTTATGGCCTATTTTTGGTTGGGCCGGTCAGACATTAGGGACAGCTATCTTTGCTGTGCTAAATCAACCCTTGAAGCCCAGGCTGGCCCTCCTTTTAACTTCTTTCTTTCTGTCTTTTTTTTTTTTTTTTTTTTTTTCAATCACGTTGGAAGGTAACTACTACGGGGAGGGAAAGAGCATTAAGAATTCGATGGAGGAGGAGAAAAACAATTAAAAAAAGAGAGGAAAATATTAAAATAAATAAAGGCATTTAAATTGAGATTTTATAATAATAATAATAATAATAATAATAATAATAATAATAATAATAATAATAATAATAATAATAATAATAATAATAATAATAATAATACAGACGAGAGGGAAAAATCAAGAATGAGATCAAATTTCAAAATTAAGAAAAAAAAATGAAAATCATTCGTAACAAATCCACAAGGAAAAGGCAAAACAAGAATCAAATAAAAATCTACAATTGATAGCAAAAGGGAAAATAAATATTTAATAAATTCCCAGTCGACCAGGAAAAAATTAAAATAAATTCTGAGAATGATATAAAAAAAAACACCCATATATAAGTAAAAGTAAAAGGCACTATTAATTAGTCCGAGTTAAACGTCAAAACAATATATATATATATATATATATCATAATAATAGTACTATGGAGAGAGAGTGGGGTAGGGGCGAGGGGGAGAGGGGCCCAAGCCGAGCGAGGTGAATGAATGAAAAGGGTTGGGTTTTGTTGAGGCTGCGCGGCCCAGAAACTAGAAGGGAGGCGACGAAGCTTTGAAGAAAATAAAGGGAGGGAGAAAATGGCGGTGGCGGTGGTGTTGGAGGGGAGCTTGGAAGGAGAGAAGGCAATACTGGTCCCCTACGTGGGGGGCCACGTTCCCAAGTACCACGGATGGATGCAAGACCCGGCCTTGCTCCAAGCCACCGGGTCGGAGCCCCTTTCTCTCGAACAGGAGTATCAAATGCAGCTCTCCTGGTCCCAAGATCCCCTCAGTCCGCTCTCTCTCTCTCTCTCTCTCTCTCTCTCTCTCTCTCCTCTAATTTATTTAGTTTCTACTTGAATGTATCAATCTCAATTGCGTTGGGCAATTTTGGGGCTGTCTGTGACACTGAGAATCGGGTAACTGGGTCTGGCGGTGGTGGGGTGGGTGGGGGGGGGTGTAATTTATCTATCTTGATGATTGGGTGGTCTCTGTTTTGTTTTTGCAGAGCGGACTTTTATTGTATTGGACAAAGACTTGATGGATGGAGATTTCGTTCATGGCGACCCCCACGTGGAAGGTTAGTTCTGTTCTTATTTTTTTCCCATCTTTTTTATTTGAGCGAGAGATGTTTGTATTCAGAAACCTACCATATGGAAGTAATATTTAATCCGTGTACCCAGAACCATTTGAATGATTGATTCAACTAGATTGTTGTTACAGAATATCTCAATTGCACTTGCCAAGTAAATAACAATAAGTGCCTTATTACTTAAAAGCTCTTCAGGAAATAAAAATGTGTCTTTTCCAGCTATGGTAGGTGATGTGAACATCTACATGAATGACTTGGATGATCCTCAAATAGCAGAGATTGAGATAATGATAGCTGAACCCAAAAGGTGCCCTCCTTGTTTTTGTATGAGCTTCATTTCCTGCTTCTAATGCAAAATGATTGTTTTTTAATTTATTGGTTCGATTAAGGGAAGAAACACGTTGTGAAAAGAAGTGTGTATGATTTTGTGATATCTTGAGTTATCAAGTTTTGTTGTTCTCGATTAATCATATTTTTGTCTTCCTAGTATAGCCGTGGCAAAGGACTTGGCAAAGAAGCTGTATTGATGATGATGGCCTATGCTACTAAGAAAATTGGGATCCACACTTTCCGTGCTAAAGTTGGAGAGTCAAATGGAGCATCACTTAGACTATTTCAAAAATTGGTTTCCCTCTCTCTCTCTCTCTCTCTCTCTCTCTCTCTCTCTCTCTCTCTGCACTCAAAGGGGTGCATATAGGATAACCTTTTTTTCTCTTTATTTTCTTTCTACATGACTTCGTGCAAAACTCAACCATTTACAAATGGAAATGTATCCATTGTCCTGCTTGTGAGGATGAATCTCCAGGCTTGCATCAGTTGATGTTTGTACTCTTACTTTGATGTCTCTTTATTAGGTTGACTTATTTCTTCTACTGTTGTTGTAGGGATTTAAGGAGGTTCATTATAGTGAGGTTTTCAAAGAGGTGAGTGATCTTATCTTTACAAGGACCAAAGGAACTGGCCATTTCATGTCTACACAAGTTTTGCATTTGCAGACTTCTGTTTCCTTTTGTAGCATATAACCTGCCTCACTTTGATTGTTTGGATTTTGGAAAGATTTCTCCCTCTCTTCCAATGCCATTTTGGCTGTAGTTAATAGACTATAAGGGGAAGGGTCTGAACCACTTCTACTGCTTTTGCCTTCTTTCTAAAGTTTCCTCACCTAGAATAACACTCTGTTAGTTCAGCGTCAACTCAAGTGTGTTAGCCTAGCTTTAATTTGATTAATTGAATGTAGAATTCAACTTTAGCTAAGTGAGTTGCCTAATCTTCAACAAGCAGGCCATCGGTTATACTAATCTGGGTCTGGTGCATTTCACATTCTGCTTGTCAATTTTTTTTATGTCATGGAGCAGGTGAACTGTGAACTATTTATTATTTGCATTTCTCAACCTCCACAGGTCACCTTATTCCAAGTAGTACGGTGTTCTTACTGTCAGTGTCAGTGTTGGCTGGATGATCTGCTTTTTTAGTTGTCTGATCTATGGGAAATGTTGATTCTAAGAAATTGAACAGGTGACATTGGAATTGCCATTGACAAAGCCCAAGCACGAGGAGATTTTGAAGACTTTTAGTAGCGTGGTTGTGCATGGGTAGTCCTCAAAATGGGCTTCACAGTTGCGCTCATGTAAAGGTATTATATGAAAGATCGAAGATGAGGTAGCCAATGCAGCAGTTAATTTGAGAGTACACTAATACTTTAAGACAACGAACTTTTTCTTAGGGGTGCACCTGCTATCATGTGGAGGATTTAAGAAACCATTCATGGGATAAGAATAGATGATTGCAAGTATGCTAATAGTTGTGAGCTTGCTATTTGCCTGATAAGAATGTGGGATGGGAGTTGTATTGGATCATAAGTTACAGAGATGGGTAGCATTTGTCATTTTCGTAAATCTCAATTTTCTTTCTTAAGATTAAGAACTCGAGACTTGTGTGTAGAAGTCTTTTAAAGTTTTGGGATATCCAATTGGTCGAGGTTGAAATTAGTGTCTGATTATAACAAATGAGCTTAAAACATTTTCTGTGGTAATGCTCTCGTGCTTCAGGCCCAAAAAGAGTTAAAACTGGCAATCTCAACACCCGCGGATATCAGCCCATCCAGTCAGAACGACGGTGGGTCCAGCTAGCAAGGTAGCTAACCACGGCGAAATTAGCAATTGCCACTTAACTCATCCGGCCGCTTCCCGAATTCAGGGTTGAAAATGTATCCATATGCATGATTCGTTCAAATTATCGGTAACACCTCACACAGAGGCACGTCAGATCTTTCACCTGAATGAACAACGGAAAATTTTATTAAATTGAACAAAATAAAATAATTTATATAAAATAATCATAAATACTGTGTGTGTAAAGAGAATGAGTGGGAAACAAAGGGGTCCAAGTCTTGCAAAATATCCATCTGTTTATATTTATTTATGATTCCGTTGCCATAAAACAAGTTGGAAGAAAATTCAGGGCAACATCTTTTGGTCCGCGGCTCTTGAATCTGACGGCCACTATACATCTTTTGCCATTGTCGGTGCATTTCCAACCGTTAACAAGTCACCTTCCCGGCATGTTACGTTACACCAGCTAATTCAATAACAAACTTGTCCCATCAAAGGAGAGAGGGAGGGAGAGAGAGCAAAAAAAAAAAAAGAAAAGAAAAAACTACGCTACACTACGCGCACCGGAAAACGGTTTAGACGACAGCCCATGGCCAATAAATGCTTCCCAGGTGGCCCGACATGAACGTGGCAGCATCACGAGTAGTAATGTGCACTATGCTCCCCTCGGTTCCCTGCATCCGCCGCATCCCGCATAGTTCTGTAATAATATCATCGTCATCATACATCACGCAGCAAACCGTGTGTTTTGACTTCGCGTCCATCGTAGACATTCTTACCAAAGACGAGAGAGAAGCCGCCAGAACAAACCTCACCCTTTGCTAAGCTCACTCTCTCCCTCGATACACAGACACGGAGAGGGAAAGAGAGAGAGAGAGAGAGAGAGAGAGAGAGGGTACTCTCTGGTGGTTTTGCTTGATCCCAACGTGCACAAGTTAAAGGTTAGTTAAATTTAGAGTCTTTAGATCGCAATATCTATAAATTCTCTATTTAATGTCTTGTAGATCTCATACAATTTTTTCGTTCCAAGTGTGATTTGTTGTCTCGATTTGCTTAAGTTCGCTTCTATAAGATCCATAAACCCGTTTCGTTTCGGATTAAAAGCCAGATTATCTCTTTATTTCTTAGTTTCTATAGATTGGTTTTGCCTTTTGGTCATCTGGGTCGTTTTGAGAGGTGTTTTCGGTAAAAAGAGAAAGAGGAGAAGAATGTTCGGCCGGTCTAGGCTGTCGAGAGCCGGAAGCTTCAGGGCCGAGAACCTGGGCCAAAATGCATTGGCCGTGATCGGCAACCTCTGTTTTACACTCTTTGTGCTAGGAGTCCTAATTTTTACTATTATTGCTGCTACCTATGAGCCTGAGGACCCACTTTTTCACCCATCAACTAAGGTCACCTCATTCCTCACGTCAACCTCTAATGCCACTTTTAAGTCTGATAACACCGTGGTGAAAACTGGGGAGGACTTCGTGGCCCCCAACCAGACTGCATTTGCTAATTTTCTTAACATTACTGACGTGGAATCCACAAAGGACAAGAGTGGTGATGACGGGGTAAGTACTCCTGAAGTGACCACGGAGATTTGTAACGGTCCTATAGATTGTAAAGATCCTGAAGTGTTTCATTTGATGATGAGAAAGGCCATAGAGCACTTCAAGGATATGCATTTTTATCGGTTTGGCAAAGCGGTTCCTGGGAATGAAGAAAGTACATGTGATATGGCATGGCGGTTCAGGCCCAAGGAAGGGAAGACTGCTGCATTTTACAAGGATTACAGGCAGTTTGTAATAGCTAGGTCTGAGAATTGTACCATTAGTGTCCAGCAGATAGGGGATTACCATTCAGGTGTGAATGCAAGGAAGAAGAAGAAGAAGAATGAGGCACCTGGACTTGAGAAGGCAGTCACAAAGCAAGAAGCAGCTTTACCATTGCTGCCTGTTGTTGGGGATATTGTGAACGACTCACTTCCGGTGGTTGAGTCAGAGAACTCTTTTGGTCGTGGGAAATATCTGGTTTACAGTGGTGGTGGTGATAGATGCAAGAGCATGAATCACTACTTGTGGAGTTTCTTGTGTGCACTTGGTGAGGCACAATATCTGAATCGAACTTTGGTTATGGATTTGAGTGTTTGTTTGAATTCAATGTACAGTTCTTCAAATAAGGATGAAGAAGGGAAGGATTTCAGGTTCTATTTTGATTTTGAGCATTTGAGGGAAGCAGCCTCAGTGTTGGACCAGGCTCAGTTTTGGGATGACTGGGGTAAATGGCAGAGAAAGGATGGATTGAGCCTTTATTTTGTGGAGGACTTCAAGGTCACACCTATGAAGCTTAGAGAGGTGAGAGAATCTTTGATTATGAGGAAGTTTGGAACTGTCGAACCTGATAATTACTGGTATAGAGTGTGTGAAGGAGAAACAGAGTCTGTTGTTCAACGGCCGTGGCATTTAATTTGGAAATCAAGGAGGTTGATGGATATTGTGTCGGCAATTGCATCCAGATTGAATTGGGATTATGATGCAGTTCATGTAGAGAGAGGGGAGAAAGCAAAGAACAAGGAGCTCTGGCCTAATCTTGCAGCAGATACTTCTCCCAATGTGCTTCTCACAACATTGGCGGACAAGATTGAAGATGGGAGGAATGTCTACATTGCCACGAACGAAGCTGACACATCTTTTTTCAACCCTTTGAAGGACAAGTATACCACTCATTTTCTTGACGAATACAGGGATCTTTGGGATGAGAACAGTGAGTGGTACTCAGAGACAACAAAACTTAACAAGGGGGTCCCGGTTGAATTTGATGTCTATATGAGGGCTTCTGTGGACACCGAGGTCTTCCTGAGGGGAAAGAAGCAAATTGAAACATTCAATGATCTTACCAATGATTGCAAAGATGGAGTCGGAACTTGCAACACTGCTGCCAGTTGATGCTTAATACATGAGGATCATTACTTTGTGTTTACCAAAATGTGGGATATTACCCACGTGTATGATGTACGTTTAGCTATTGATTCTGTTGCTTTCAGGACCATGAGTTTTTGTTTTTCTATTTCACTTGTAGAACAATGTTCCATTGGTGGGGTTATTATTACAACTTTTCTCTGCGTTCTTCACTTTCAGTTATTCGAGAATTTGGCGCCTAGAAATAGCAGTTCAGTCTTTGTTCTAAAAGAAAATTCATGTAGCTCGATCTTTGATATTTTTCTCAAATTCTCTGTGATAAAGCTTGAGTGTTCTGGACCAGGTGTTCTCCATTGCGCTCATTTTCGAAGTCATTTACCCCACAAAAAGCATCAATGAGCGCAAAAGCCAAAAAGGAAATAATCCATTTGCATGGCAAAATGGAAAAACGAAGAAAAAGAGCCGGGGAATATCATTTCCCACCAGCACGTTTACTCTTATCCCAGAGTCGACTGTTCTAGTCTGTTTATGGAAGCACCGAACTGTCTTTTGAGTCTCAATGCTTTCATCGTTATGCATGCACGATCCACATGTGTTAACTCGATAAATGACGCAACTAACATTAAATTTTGACCAACAGTTTCTCGGTGTTTCCATGATTCACTGTAACGAACAACAGAAATGGCTCATAACTTCAACATCAAATCCCACGGACCGACCATCAAACATGGCCGTGCGATTGAAGATCTACAATTGCTTTCTGGTTTCCATTCCTTCTATGCACTCAAGAAGGGTATCCCCAATATTTCAACTCTTCTGCAATTGTTGAGGGAAGGTGTTCATCTTAGATTTTTCTTTTTTCTGTTTTCCTTTTTCTTTTTGGGGTATGCCTGGCAATTCACCATTCTTAAAGGGACGGAGCCTCAATCAAATAGCCTTTTTCAACATTTTTGATTCAAACTGAAATTGGATCAATTGGTTCTAGTTCAATTACAATTCTAGAGCGATTTCGTTTCGGCTCGATTCCAATTCGCACGGGAACCCTGATTATGTTTGGAAACAACTGCCTAGTTATTGTCGGTGCCATGGAAATAGAGGATGTTGCGTACCCTTCAAGATCTGGCCTTGCCCGTTTTTCAAAGATCCGTGTTCTTTCAAAGAGATAGATTGCTTCTCCAAGAAATTACCAAACATTTGTGAAAAGATAAATGGTTGGAATGTTGGAGAATGTAAATGCAGAAAATTTACATACAGCAATTTGTTCTCTTGTATGTCCTTGTAAATCATTCCAAGGCTACAAGGAAGCAAAAAAGTGGCTGAACTCCCTGAGACGGAAGAAATGCCTTGAGAATTGTAAAAGAAGTCGGAGAAGAAATCCTGATAAATGCTCAGAGTATCATCAGCCACAAATATGCACAATGAGATTTCTGGTCTCTCAAGCACTCATCAAGACATCACGCTGCTATATCTTGTGTCAGAAGAACACACAAGTACGTACATAACACTATTCCACTGGCTAGATGCTAAACACACAGACTACCTTCAAATAGAAAATTATTATATATATCCCTTCACCAAAACCAGGAAGCATCCTCCTCAGGGATGAAGGGAGTCCTGCAAAGAGGGCAGGTAATGTTCCAATAATCCAACCACTTCTCCAAGCACACTTTGTGAAAGACATGGCCACAGGACAAGCGATTAATCTCAGATTCTGGCTTGAACTGAGTCAAGCAAACAGAGCAGTCATGTTCTGGCTGTTTACAGCCACACAGATTCTCAAATCTGGTTACTGGGATCCTGCTCCGGAACTCCTCAATGTACTCCTCAATGCAACTCCCTGAGTGAGTCGAATGGTATTCGAATGGCTCAATGGGATCTCCGGTACTGTAATCTGATGATGCAGGTGAAGAAGATGGCGATGCCGATGCCAGACGGACACCGACAATGCGAAGAATTGAACGGACTATTCCCTTAACAATAGAGATTGATAGAGCAGTGTTTACCAAAAGCACGCATAACACTACTTCAGATGGAGCTGGAAGACTTGAGAGACCCATAGTACTCCGCGGACTCAGGCTCGTAAAGAAACGTGACTCGGCTCAAACTAGAAAGAGGCTCTTGAAACACGGAGTACTCAAATAGACTGGATGGAAGCGGGGGCAAGATCGGTAAATCATGGCAAAGGTAGATTAGGAGGATCGGATACACTTCCTCGTCTCTTTTTGGTACCTGATCTGCAATGCATTAAAATGGAATCGAGACCTCATTAACTCAACCCATTAAATGAAGAAAACGTCAGACTTGAAATTTACATACTTTGCAAAAAGAAGATTGGTTCATCATGTGGGGCAAATAAGAGTTAATCATACAAAGGAATAACCTGATACCAATACCCAGTGATCGGCATTGAATGTCTAGGACATAATGAAGCGATGGGGGTAAAAGAAGCCAAAAACATGAACCAGCCACAGACCACAACACAGAAAGGAAACTAAAAATAGTGACATACAGAGAAGAATACATATTAATCATCATGGAATTTGTCCTTGTTGGATGTGAAACAAGGTGATAGCATTCCCGGAGCATGTAGGGATTGGATGCTTAAAATAGAAGCCATTCTTGTTGGAGGGGTTGGACTATAGACTATAGAGCAAACAAATACTAGATCCCTTAAACCCAAAATGTAAACAGCCAACTTGCGGAGGAAAGTAGCAAGAAATTAAACTACCCCACGCAAACAATCCGAATTCATATTAAAGGATCCTAAATCCCAGAATTCAGGGAAATCGTCCACGGCCAAAATCTCTAGAGTTCACACAGAACAATGCAAACTATGTATGATCCGTGAAGCAGTAATGTTTTCCCAATCTCAAACTTGATATCTACCTTTTTGGTCAAAATTGGAGGATCAAAACCATATAGAAAGGGTAACCACAGAACCCAGATGCTCAACTCATTCTATTGTGTCAAAGAATTAATTGAATCTATCACCTTTTTGGTACAATTCAGGCTGAGGGAATGTTCTTTCTTCTCTTATCCTTCCACCATTCCAGAGAAAAACCCCACAAAAGAAAAGGGAAGGCAAAAAGGAGAGAAGAGATCTCAAAATGGAACCTCTTGATGAGTGATAGAGACTTACACTACAAGGGACATTCTTTGAAGTCTTGAAGTTCAGACGAGTATCGTTTTAGAGAGAGAAGGAATCACAGCCATAAAGCGCGACTTCAAAAAAAGAAAAACGATGGGATCATCAAATCGACATCATTTGTATAGATTGACAGTTTCCGTGGAGTTTCATGAGGTGATAGCATGCAGAGAAGGTAACTCATGGCTTCTGCTGTTTCCCCTGCCTGCCTCGTTGCCACCCTTTCTCTTTTACCGTTGATGTCGTTTATATAGCCCAAAAAAGTAAAACACTCACGCATTCCTCAAAACCAGCGCCATCGGCACGCTCAACCCCTGTTTTTTTTTTTTTTTTTTTTTTGGTTTTTATTTTGTCTGAAAGCAAAACCCATCCCGTGTTTTCTGGATTGTCGGCTCTTTTTTTAATTTTTGAAAGCTAAATGTTTTCATTTTTTACATGAAGAATAACAGACGTGGCAATATATATTTAAAATTATTTATTTTGACAGATATAAAATAGTAATCAAGTCTTTATAATATTATTTTAATATTTAATGCATATTGTAACTATAAATAAGCTTGCTTGAAGACATTTATGAATCTTTAGTTATTTAGGCTTATTTATGTTGCCAACGATTTTTTCCAAATGGGTTTTTCTTAAAAAGAAAAAAAAGAAAGAAAGAAAAAAGTCTCATTCCTCATTCTACAAGACCGAATCTAGCTCCAATATTACCACCGATCGATGCCATTTTTGGCGGTGAACATAAGAAGGCTTAGGGGCCAACGGGCCGGCATGGCTCCACGAGTTACCATTTTCCAACTAAGGTGGGGGCTTCCCTTCCCAATCTTACACATATCATTGACAGGTGGGTACCATTTCCCAACTATTTATGTGCTTACACGCAACGATTTTGTGTTTCCATGAAAATTTCGGAGAAAAAGGAAATACAAATGAACAGTCATTGTCTAACCCAGCGTCCTGTGTCCAGCCAACGTGTCTCGTAGATCTAACGTGTGTGTGGACATGCAAGCACGTGTCAATATTCATGTGAGAGGTTGTTAAATCGATGTATCGAATTGATTGCTTGATCAACAGCTTTTTGTTTGAGGACGGAACTAGACCCTTCAATCGCATATAATTTTGCATTGGAAAATGGAACTCATTATTGTACACTTTAATCATGTCTCCATCAATTTGTTGGACTTTCAATGCCTCACATGGATTCTCTTTCCCGAGAGAGAGAGAGAGAGAGAGAGTCCATGTCATGGGCATATGGGATTGTAAATTGACCTTTGTTCACCCAATATCACACCAAATCAATCGAGAGCTCTTGTTATAGTCAGATATGAGCACTTATGAATACGGCCCCGAAAAATGGCGGAAACCCCAACAAAGACCGAAGATAGCTCGTGGACTAGGAGGGTAGGAATGAGAAGCCATCGACCAATACGCTTAGCTATGAATGAATGCAGTACACTCTCTCTCTCTAAGACTTCGTATTACCAAGCTGCTAATTCTCGCTTGTGTTACTTCAGACTACTCCAATTCTCACCTTCCAACTGTGAATGGTAAGTACGAACATATGTTTATATACTTTGCAGAGTAGGCGCGCCGTAAATGCCAAAAAATGTAAGCCACTGTCAGGACCAGGTCGAATCTAACCGGCCTGGTTCAGGTTCCCTGAACACAGAATCCCAGGGTGAATGATCACGTGAACTTGACATGTTCAAACTCTAGGTGTCGTCCGTTGGTTGGAGCATGACCCTGAAAGTCCACGTGCCCCATCTCCGCTTTCATCTTAGCGTAAAAGACGGATGGAGAGAGAGGAGAGGAGAGCACACTGATCTGTGGGCCACCGGTTGGCTGTGCCTTCTCGGCTTCGTTGCAGTTCATCCAGTCACTTCCTTTTTGTCGTTTTGGGGATTTTCTTATTTTTTGTATATCGTTTTCTTGGCCGTAAAAATACTCGGTTCATCAGTCAATTGTCAAATTTGTCCCAAGTTTCTTTTTTTTTTTCCTTGGAAATATAGAGATAAACAATGGCAGAGGAACGGAATCGGTAAAACCCACGAGAAAGAGAAAAACAGGGCCCAGGAAAGGCAGCATGGCCAAGAAGAAGCAGAAACCGTTTCTGGGTATGGCAGATTGTGTCAAAATTTACCCCAAATAGCAGAAATTTCTTCCAAAGAAGGCACGTGACTACAACTCTGACAATGACAATTAGAAGGAAGAAAGTGCTCATGGGATTGGAGATGAAAAGGTAGCTTAGTATGCTGCTCATGTCTACGAAGACAACGAGTTTGATGATCAGGAGGATGCCGAGAAGGACGATTTTAACATGAATAATAAAAAGAAGATGGTGAAATTCAGCCGGGAATTACAAAGCTAAATGAGGGTTGTAGAGCGTTTAAGATTGTTTTCGGGATTATTATGAAGAAGGCTGCTGTATCTGTAGATGCATTGGTGAGTCCATTGACTTGAATTGTTTGTCATTTTACTTTTTTCTTCTTCTCTCTCTTTGTAATTGGTTATGTGTTGTTTGGACTAGATCATGATTGTGTAAATTTGGTGGATTTGCAGGGACCGGTTTTGTCGGGGCACAACAAGATTCTGAGGAGGAAGCAGAAAAGAATGCCAAGGGAGGGGACAAAAAGGAGAACCAATTGGTATCTCAATCTCTTCTTAATCATAAACATATTTGGAACCAGTTGATCTGTGTGTATATGTCAGTGCTCTATGGTTGACATGCTGTTATCATGTTCCCATTTCTGAGGCAATGTATGCTGTTACTAGTTCTTTCGGCACGATCGGTGGGAGAAAAAGGGCATGCGAAGCCTGCCAGTTTCTTTGACTGGCACGAAAAGTTTTTCCTAAGCGTCGCTACCAAAGGAGGTATTAAAAATTGCTTGTGTTTGTTGTTTACATGATAACAGTGTTATGACACGTCGAATCTATTAATTTCCTTTCTAACATGGTTCATGTTTGCCGAATGTGTTGGGAGTGTTGCAATGGTCGAGCTATTTAATGCTGTAAGTTGTTTTGTGAAGATTTTAACATGCCCTGTTCTTTCCTTGTGTGTGTGTGTATTTTAGTCTTCATTTGCCATTGTTGTCATGCCACTGAGGTTAACCAGCTGTTGTTTGTAATATGGTAAAGGTTAACAAGGCACAGCATGCACAGAAAGGATTGAATGCTTCAAGGTCAAAAGATGCAAAAGGTATCTCATTGACTGCAACTGGAACCTGGGACTGTTTTATGACCTTTACTACTTCATTTCCAGGTTATTTCTGAAGTTGAATTGGGACTTGCCGTGATGCCTACTTGATGCATTCATGACATGCAATTGTTAATTTATGCAAATCTTTCCTTACAATGGCTTTAGCCTTTATTGATTGTGATCAAATGCTCTCTAAGTCTTCTCAGTGATAAACAAAAGGAAAAAGGAACCCTTCTTTTCAGAGTTAGGCAAGAAACCAACGGTTGATGCTTCTGCCAAGGTTTGGATCCTCTTTCCCCTTTCCAGTTGCACTGTGCCAGTTATCAGGGGACAATGGCTGCAAATTTTGGCTTTCTGTGATGCCTTCTCAACTTGGACGTGCTAACATAAATTTCCCATTTCAAGTTTTTGTTGTGATTTCTCTCATAATGTTTTGTCTGCACAAGATCAATTAGCGGTCTCAGATGTGTTTTATGATCATCTAATCGAACCATCTGGTGGTTAGTTGATTGTTGATCTTAAATTGTGTGATTGGGTCACAGCTTCAAGGCATTTTTGTTTGTTTAGTGGGGCTTTCACTGATTGATAATCGCGTAAATCTGTGACGTGCAAATGAATGCATTTTCAATACTAATGAACAGTGAATGGCTATCTGGGGCTCCACTTCGTGACAGCTATATGCTAACGAGTTCCAAATTAAAGGACTGGGATAAACTGCCGGTCGGTAAGAGTTTTCCGCATGCCATATATGTGAGTCTCTCTTTGGCAAATTGTATACCGCCGACAAGTGAACATGCAACACTGGTCTTTATTTTCTGCTCGTACTACATGCATCTCTGCATGCAGGATACAGTTGCGGCGGATGACATTGGGAGGATTTCTGAAGATAGCGGTTCTAACGATGAATGAAACACGCAGAACAAAGCAGTCCATTAGCTTTGTCACAAACAAAAAGAAAAAAATCAATCGTGTTTCATTGATTTGTTTCCATATCATGTCCTCTTCCCTTTTCAGACGGAAGATGGCATTGCAGACCCTAAGTTGGAGAAGTAGCTAATCAATGAAATGAAATGCGGTAACTCATTTTGTATTTTTGAAAAATAAAGTTAATAACGTGGACTTGGAATTATTTTTTTTATTTTAGACATGCTGTTCAGTTGGCTTGTCGAGGCCAGACATCATGGTGGCGGAGCTGTTGGCACCTGATAACGGCGGGCGCCAGCTCTTGTTGTCAGTGAGCGGTTCCGAAGTTTCTTTTCATTATTGGTCGCATTGCCCAAGTGCGAGAGGAAAAAGGCAGAAAAGCAACAAAGCATGCTTTTACAGAAAATATGTATATTCTAATAACGAGAAAGTGTTTGTATATAACATTACACGCTAGCCTCTTACCGGCGTACTTAATCATCCTGTCCTATTCACGTCGACTGGAAAGCGAAAAAGAAAACAAATTACAAGTGCTAGCTAGTTTACTGTCTGGGGCCGGATTTATACACCCCGTTAAAATTATCGATGTATTGTATATTCTTTGCTGTACAAGTCAAGTGAAAATCGCTAGACCTCAGGCTGGAGTAGCACGCGTGAGTTCAGGGACTCACCACGCCACATGAGCTGAATTATAACATTAATATGCCGCACTTTTGAGCATTTCTATTGCTGGACCAGGGATCAATAAATATATTCTTCTTTCCCCATAAAAGAATGGAACGTTGAAGTTGCTCGTGGAAGCGGAAAGGAAAATGATATGATATACGCATAAACGCAGGGAATTCTATCTGATCCTCCTGATTCTGTCTTAAACCATCCACCCCTTGAAGTGATGAAATCTTCTTCTGCACCTTCCACCAGTGAAGCATCGGAAATTCATTCAGAAACCAATTCTCTTTTTGTCTCCACCTTCCTATAACCCCCAGTGAAGCATACAATCTGCAACTGCAAAAGGAAATCAATGACATCAATTTCATCCAGCCCTCAGGCAACAACAATTGATTCTATCCACGTAAACATGGGTTTCTTTCCTTAATCTAAACACATGGTTAAAAATTGTACTCTCAGCAGCTTCTGGTTAGACTCATTGGATCATAATCATAAGCATCACCAGCTTTGACAAACCTCCCCTTCACGCGCCTTCTAATGTCAGCCCTAGCTTTGCGAGAGGCATACCTTACTTTCTTCTCAAACCTATCACAAATTAAGCATGTGATTAAACCAATACAAGTTCCTTGAGTAGCATAGTATGCAAGGAGGACTGACTGAAAATAAAGCCCGAGTTCAGACTGAGAGTTCCAAATGCATGTGCAACAAACAAGCATAATTTGATAAATCTAAACAGGAATAGCTCATAGAAGAAGATCAAGTCTAACTCGCCAGGGTTTTATGAGACAGCAGCCATTACAGTCAAAAGATACAGGTTTCCTATTTATATTCAATTGCAAGAATCCATCTGATTGACTAATTCACATGAATTGCATGCCGTTCTTTAAAACCTTTCAAATTCAGTGCTTCCATTTCCTAGGCAATGAATTTACAACATGGATGCAACCTATAGGCACAAAGTAAAGATGGCAATGTCAGTGTTTAACCTAAGTGAATTTTCATAAAACCATAGCACTTTTATGCTTACTTGCGGGCCTTCTTTTTTTCCTTGTAACGCAAAACAGCATTATTTCGGTTAACTGATGAGAAAGAACTCTCAGGACACGGAGGACACCACGGAGGCTCTCCCATGAGAAGCATTGAAGAAGCTCCACAATCCTGATAATCTGCAGCATTGCTCTCCCCATTAAGACCAGAAAATGAAAGGCTCGATTGGGCTTGTCTTGCTGTGAGACAAACTGGTTCAGTTTTAGCGCTCATAATGGAGTCAGCAGATGCCACATTGCTGCATGCTGGCTGCACTGCATTGATCAGTCCAACCGATGAGACCTAGAGAAATTGAACTTAATGTACTTCAGTATAAGATCAAAAAAGGACCTATTGGTAAGAAAGCTTCAGCAAGACAGGTAACCGTATGTTCTGACAAATAGCTATTGCCAAAATGCCGCATAAGTGAATGGCAGGGGAACTTTCCCTATGAGACCACATTTATGTTTCCACAAGTCACACCAGGAATCAAGAACATTCGAGAATAAGGAGGGAACATTTTCTTCTCTCTCTCTCATGCACACATTTGCCCACATATGTAGAGAGACAAGTCTATGCCAGGAAAGCATACCATAAATGGCATGGCAAAAGCAGTTGGTGACACACTAGCATTTTCCGCGATTGGAAATGGTGCATAAGATGCTTTTCTCAAAATGAATGGTATATCATATAAACTCACCCATTTGTTAGTCAGTGAGAGTGGGCCGTTCAAGCAGTTTATCTGAACATCTTAAACTATAAGTCAAACGGGAAACTATAATCATGAAAGAGATGCAATAGGACTTGGAGAATATCATTTGTTTTTGGGTAGATATCCACTAAACAAAAACAAAGGCATGCTCCACATTTTTACCATGATTAAGGGTCTGAGAAACAAACATGATACTGAGAGCACAATATAGAGAAACACCAGCAACAAAACAAATCAAGGAATGCTACACAGGCTAGAACGTAGCATAAAACCATTAAGAGTCACAATTATAATTAAGAGCATAAATACCTCAGCTGCGACTGCACCCTGACAGTTGGAATCAGCACCAGCCACATCCTTTGTCCCAAACAAGCTATCAATCCCACCATTCTCAAAAAGTTCTTCTGAACTGTTGAGGGCAATCCCAAATAGTTCTTCATAGTTTTCAATATTCAAATCTACTTCATCCATATTAAAGTCCTCATAGATGCATTCTTCACATTGTGCACCTTTCATTCCAGAACAACATAACTGCGTATAAACCACATCAAGTTTGAATTGGTTATTAAGATGAAGAAATATAAACTTTAGAAACTGTTATGCATGGATCAAATGTTTAAAAGACCATAAATCATTTTTAATTTCTCAATTTGCTAAGTAAATTTAATTTTAGAAATCCTGCCCAAGATGTGTTTCATAAAGCAAAAGCAGCAAAAAGTTACAAACAGCTGTGAAATCAAATGACAGGCAGGTTCTAGGGATTGGCTCTCGTAATCACCAAAGGGAGACCTGGTGTCACTCACATTTGCAATACAAACACCACAACAAAATCAACTCATCCTTCACAAAACTAGGGATGCCCAATCAAGTTGACATTTCCCAAGCTGTTCATGCGCTGGTGGATTGGTTTAGCAAATTATTTGGTTATCGTATATAGTATGCAAGACATCAGAAAAATTATATGAAAAAGAGTGCAAACATATTGCATGTAGAAGTTGTTAAAATGTAAGTATTTATGAGTAAAGTATGAGATAAGAAATTCCAAATGTCTCAGTTTTCAAGAAAATAAAGAATAGGTGTAACAAGGTTTCTGAGCAATTTTCTCATTTATATATTTTTAGAAGCACAGACATTCAACAAACAATCTTCATCTACAGTTACTATACTTCAACAGCCAGAAACTAAAAAATGGAAGAAAATGATTAAAAAAAAAAAAGGTAAAGCAAGTCTTGTCACCCAGCTGTTCATTGACTGTCCAGGCAAGAGTTTCTGAAATTAAAAAAAAAAAAATCAATTATGGCTTGAAGTAATTAACAATTTCCATAGTACCATATACCTTTGGTGAAGCTGTATTTGCAGGTCCAGCGGGCACAGAGCTCAGTTCAGGTATTGATGAGCTCCCAACCCAAATATTTGATTTACCCATGTGGTGTGCATCATTAACATCAATGGTGTCAGAATCCTTTTGGCTAATTGAATTATCTGAAGGAACACATGTGCTTTTGCTACCATTTTCAGCAATGCTCATCAAGCCCAGCTCCTTCTCACAAGCAGATTCGCCTACAGGAGGAGAGGGTAACCCAAATGACCACAATGTAGAAAGCTCAGCAGCTGATGCAACCAGAATAAAAGCTGATCGTTTGCCTCTTATGCATTGAAGCTGATGTGGCACTTCCATGGCCCATCCAATCACAGTTTTGACAGAGAAAGAGTCTTTCTTCAGCACACCTAACTAATGCAGGTTGGGAATTGCACCTTTCACACAGAAGGGTTCGCGAATGGCGTCTGGACAAAGCATTAGCGGAGTGGACATCTCGATCACACGATAGACATAAGCATGCGGCATCTGACCGACAATAGACCATAGACCTTTGAACCCCACAAAAATCACAAATATAACCCATGTTTGCGCTTATTGTTCTTGCTTGAACCAGCTCAAATCCTTCCAGCACAGACAATCTTATAACCAGATAGAGATGAAAACTAGCTTCTTCAGCACACCACCGTTTCACGGAGCATTTTTACAACCTTCAAACGATAACCTATAAGAAAAAGCGTTCAATAACATTCAACAAGAGGATATCAGATAAAAATCAAGCCTGTTGCTGAATAAGATAGGAGGAATGCCATTCTAAAGTCTAGACCGTACGGATAAAGCCAATTCATTTAAAACTCTTGGCATATAACAGTCATAAAACGAATAATCAGCTGCAGAAAGAACTAAGATTCGTCCGGGAATTCCCTCAGATCACCAATAAGGATAATACACGACGCTAATGAATAACCCAAAAAGGAAAAGAGAATTTCGAATAATATAAAAGAAGAGTGACTTTTAGTGTAAAAGAAAAGTTACTTTACCCTGACCTGATAATGGCGATTCCAAGTCCCGGAACCATTTGTTTAAGATTGCATAGCGTGGGAGTGTGCAGAATAACATTTAAAAAAAAAAAAAGGGAAAAAATGAACAATTTTAAAGTTTCTTTAAATACTTACGGGAAAAATATATAAAGACGCAGCACTCAGAACGGAAGCATATTTCTCATATCAGTACTCTCTATGTATTTGTGAATTTATATAGACACACACACACACAAAAAAAAAAAAAAAAGCCAAAAACCAAATTGATGCATTAACAGAGAAGGAAGGCTTAATCATCACACCCCATAAGAAAAAGAAAAGAGTAGAAGAAGAAGAAGGAGAAAAAAAATCATTGGAACGGTACTCTTAAATCGCAAACAGATTTAACGACCGACAGATGTTCATCAGCACGACGATAAATTACACTACTAGGAGGATCCATTTCCTAGCTTCCATACGCATAAGCAACCAACAGAACACGCAGAATAAAAAAAACAATAGAAAGAAAACTCAAACAGAGAAAGAATAAAAGAGAAATTTACCATACAATCAAAAAGAGATCGGCTGCTTCTGCAACGAAACTAACCAACACTATATTTAAGGAGAAAAAAATAAAAATAATATATAAACATATATAACCAAAAAGAAGAAGAAGAAAAAAAAAAAAAGCTTCCCAAGGTGATGAATCCTGAGCAGACCCAGAAGAAGTTTCTCAAATCTTTTTGTGTGTGTGTGTGTGTGTTATTCTTCTCTCTTCTACAGATTGGAGAAATAAAAACTAAAAACATAAAAAGGAAAAACAAATGAAGCACAGAGGGACGGAGAGAGAAAGGGTTGGGGGGGGGGGTGGGGAAGATAGACACTGGATGTATTGGGTGGGTGTGTGTGTGTGTATGTGTAATGCGTGGGCATAGCAAACGTGACATAAGAAAGAAGCTTAGCTGAAAAGTGCAAGGAGAGAGAGAGATGGAGTGAGCGAAAAGTGGAAAAAGTGCAACTTGTGGGTGGGCAAAGTGGGACCCTGTCTTTTCATTTTTGTGAAAAGCAAAAAAAAAAAAAAGAAAGAAAAGGGGCAGTTAAGCCTTTTTGCCCCCAATCTCCCCCCCTCCTTTTCACCTCTTCTTTTTCGTTTTTTGTTTCGTCTTCTTTTTCAGGTCTTCCTGTTTAGAAAAAGAACTTTTGTTTATTAATCTTTTAATGGGTCTTCGTTTCTTTGTGATGTTAATGTTTTTCCTTTTTATCTGCCTTTTAAAGGCTTCTTCTAGTGTGTTAATAATTATAAAGTTTTGGTTTAGTCTTGGGGATAATTTAATTAATGACTATTGTCCTAGCCGCTCTCGCTCGCTCTCTCTCTCTCTCTCCCCCTCCTCCCCACATTTGCGTCTCCCTCTCTATTTGCTTTTGTTGCGTTGTAATAAGTTTTCCCACTCTCCCTCACTCCCTGGCGCCATCAAAAGGGTAAGCGTCAAACTCTTGAAACCTCTTCTTGTGGGCGAGGTCACTCCATGGGAGTCACCGTGCACATAGGGCTCATCTTTGCATAAACAACAGCAATTTATATAATTACAGCCCATGAATAACTGCTGGCGTCCGGGGACTTTTGAAAAGTCAGACCCATGGCGTTCCCATCTAGAGACAGTAGGATTTCGTGGTAGGCTCCTGAAATAAATGGGGACCGCCCAAAAAAGAAGTATTTGCGCAAGATAAGGCACTTCCGATCTAGTGAGCCACTTAATGGACAAAGAAAAGACGTAAGATTCATCCCACGAAAAGTTCCCCACTTTTTCCCATTCTTTATTGAGAAAAAGCTAGTAGGCACACTCAAATAAACATATGATAGACAATATATGCCTATATTAATTTCATTTTTTATTAATACAAATAAATAAAAATAAAAATAAAAAAACTATATTAATATCTTCTTCTTCTTCTTTTTTTTTTCTCGATTGATATGAACTTTAAAAGGGTAGTAATGCTCTTCTTCATTATTCCAGAGAACCAAGCTGCCCCTGTCCGTCTTAATGATTGATACCCCACACCCCATGTTCCCACGGGCCACAGCCTCCGCTAGGGACCATTTTTGGTCTTCGCTATTACATTTACAACGTTAAAATCAGACAGTTGCCATTGCCATAAGTAACGCGAACAACGTTGACATGAGGCAAAGACTCACACTTTCACGCCTCACAAATCTTTTTGACGACTAGATGTGCCATCAAGACCCATTAGAATTTACCGAGCAAAAGGGAGGGAACCCCCAAATAAAATAAATAAATAAATAAGCTGTCCCGGTCCATGTTGGATGCATCTTAATTACATACCTTCAACTTGTAGCGTCAAATATATCAAATACTAATTTTAGTGCTTTCGTTCTCAAAGCTCACAATATCCGGCGAGCGAGCTATACGAAAATGAAACAAAACATAACTAGCTGTGCTTGGCCACTGTGTCCACGGCCTCGGCGAGGCGTCGGCCTCCTCAACAATTATTTGGCTCCCATTCCAGAGCAAATATCACGCCGTAGGTCCACCATGCGATTGATTACTGCGAATCCTGAAGGACACGTGCCACACGGCGTCGGTCACTTGCCAGACTTGACTTCGATTTCCACCCTTTCAGTTTCTTGCGTACATGTTCAAAATCATGCCAGCAATAAATGTTCCCTGTAATACATGCAACGCGAATGGTCCAAAACTCGAATCAACATCCCAATGACAACAGAGCCAGGTGTAAGTCGTTTGGCTTTGTCCTAGCCCTCTCCTAAGTCTGCTGGTTATTAACGGCCTTCAGAGTTTCCAGGACTTTTGGGGTCTTCCGGCTTTCCAGAATGCAACGATGCATCCCCAGCTAACAAGCATATCTGTGTGTTGGGCAACTGCACCAATTGCCAGACGATATCGTGTCAAAGGAACTTGGATATACAGACTTCTTTTCAAATAGAGAACCAGATGGCAGTGTTCTTTGAGACCGAGAAACGAACATATCATTGCGGGGAGGCATCCATCCCACAAGTTATCATGAACATTTGGATGGTAACAGCTGAACAAGAGATAATTATGTGTCTCGGAAGTCTATCAAACTCAGCGGGATAAAACAAAATGCCAAAAGATACCTTGTCTCCAAGATCCGTTCACATGCTTGAGGACCGTACTGTCTGGGACCTGCGAAGCCTTATGATCCTTGGATAACCAGTTGTTAGACCATCAACTGCAGCTTTTATTGCAGCTGATTGCGACTCGGGAAGACACTTTTGTGTCCCAGTGAAGGACTGTTGTACCTGGAATGGTATGATCTCTGAAGGACAAATTCCCCAGCTTTAGAAACCAAATTGACAGATCATGCAATTATTTGAGGATACTACAAAAGTATGGAGCTTAGTTGAGGGAATGAAAAATTGGTGAAATGTCAACAATTAAAGAAAGTACCGACTTCAGCCCAAAGGTTTCAGACCACTTATACAAACAAAACTTCTAGGTCAAATTCTACCCAGGGTGTTGACTATTTTGCCGCCTTAATACATAAAGATTAATGCAGGCATCCCTAAAACCCATCATCCAACGTATGTACCTTCATCTGCATCCCTTTTGAGTAGCCAATATAGACAGCGTAATAATACTTTAAAAATCAGAAGCAGCTAACATGTTAAAACAGAAGGGATAAGTATGTATCCCAGATCAGTACTCGTAGGAGCTGCAAAAGCAGGAATAACATGGAGCACCGGCACAGTACCAAGATGCAAGACTTGATTAATTCAAAATCATTTTCTTCACATAATGGGGGGCCTAAATTTGTAGAACCTTTGAAAGTGATGAAAAGAACAAGTCGTAAAGGTTATAACATTTCCAACATGTCATTTCAAGAGTCACTTTCACCATCCTACCTCCATTAAAGTGAACAAAATAAAGCTATACAACTCATTGAAGACAGAAATGTTGAAAGCATTGACAGTAGAACACCTCCATAGCATAGAATATTCAATTTGAACTTCTGGCAACCAAATATCAGATATTGGGTTAAGCATAAGTGGGAGACAGAATCACCATGCCACTCCATTATCTTGCACAAAACATGGAAACTGCTTAGCTTGGAATGACCAGCATCATGATTATAATGCACTGAACCACACTCATGAATAACACCTAAATAAATATGACGATAGGAAAAGAGACAAAAGATATCTTTCATACCACATGAACAAAGAACCTTGTTTCTACTAGATCTTGAATTTCTACCCATGCAAACAGTACTTCCTCAACCACATCTAGCGGATTATGTAAAAGTGAGCTGGTCATCTGCAAAAACCAAAATGACTTTAGACAGAAGGAAGGCAAGAATAATAATAAAGGATCTCAATCAGACTCAGTCTGTCCATGCTTCCAAAATGAAAGGTGTCATAAGATAGACAGGGATCCACACTCACACACGGAGAAAGAAATAGAGAGAGAGAGAGAGAGAGCAGGTTAAAAAGAAGTCCCATAGCCTAGTCCAGGGAGAAGAGAACAATAGACACAGAAAGCATTCAACAGCAAACATTTCAGCCAGTATTTAAATTGGAAGTTTTGGTATGCACCAATAGTCCAACTGTAATGGCTTTGTGCAAGTCACTTAAATCATTAGGCTATCACATATACTTACATCTGCAGTGGCTACAGGAAGTATTTCCAAGAAGAAGAATCGAAAGTAAACAGAAATGAAAAGTTAACCATCCTTTTTGAGCCGAAATTCTGGAACTGAGATAATTCATAGTGGCCTCAGCTTTTAGAGCATGGGTGAATGCCATGCAATCATCAACATTAGGGAAGCGCTGATGAGCAAAACATGCTGAATTTTAGATTTGGATACAAATAATGGACCTGATGAAACAGATACATATCTCTGTATTAACTTCATAATGTCCCTAGCATTCAACTCGTTTGAGATAAATATGCTAGAAGCATGATCAAAATTTCCCTTGAACCTACACATAATCAAAACAGAAGATCCTACGAGATACATTCCAATGACCCATTCTGTCTTAACTGGAGACAAGAGGCCAAAGAAAATAAAGAAGCACAAGAAATGGTCAAAAAGCAACCTTTGACAAAATATGCCTTGCTAGTTGAGAACAATGTAGAGCTGGCCATTCTTGTTCCCCAAATCATCAACCAGCCAAATGTGGGAAAACAATAAACTGAATATGTTTCTCTGTGGCATAAGTATTAGATTTTCTTCTGCACATGATCATTAAGAAATATAAGATTGTCATAATAGCATGGTTATTCCTCCCATTTGCAGTACCCATGGAAAGATTTGGTTAAGTTCTCAGACCCACAGAGTATTAGAAACTAAGAGGGAAACTTGATATTTGATATCTGTTACTGTCCATGTTCTTGAGAATTTCTGAAAACATCACTTTTGCATTTAATTAAACAGGTCAGTTGGGGGACATTTTGCAAATCCAGACATTTGCATTGTGTAATTCTAAGAGAACATTTTCCTTAATGGCACCAGTGATTTCTTTCAGCAGAGAATCTCTCTTTAAACCATTCTCATTTTGCTTAATGCATGAAGAATACATCCAAAAATGCAACAAAAACGATCAATAGATATAGATAACTGATAAAAAACACAGCGTGATATGAATACCTCATTTTGCTCCCGAAATCAACTGTGCAAATGTTCGCATCTACTGTATTGACTATTTTGCTAAAAGCAGATAGACACTGGGCATTATTTGACTTCAATGTCTGAAATCCCTGCATTGCAGAGTTCAGCAGTTGATATCTCTTCTGCATTTGGGAATACGGGCAGGTCAATGAAAATGCAAATATGAGAAATGCAAGTGCAAAAGAGCAATGACATACCAGCAATTTCTCATGCTTCACAGAAAAGAAATACCCTCTTGCCTTCTCAAACACCAATTTATTTAATAACAATCTTGTTTCAGCTACTCTGCAGTGGCACCAAATCACTAACGTCATTGCTTCCCTGGCTAAAAAATTCATTGATAAGAAATAGCACGATGCGCATCAATAACCGAGTAAGAAAAGGATAAGCAACTACCTTCCTTGCCTATTATTGCTGAAGCGACTACATATTCTCTGCAAAAGCATTCTAATATCTGTTAGCCAACAAAAGGTTGAGTAAGATAATTTCTTTTAAAAAAAAAAAAATCAGAAGAAACCAATAATAAACGCAGATGAAACAACCATATGACCATCTTGCTTGGTTATTCAGCAAACCTGAGATTGAAAGAGGATTTTCAAGAGTCTAATAGTCAACATCCATAGTGGAATCCACTGATAGTGACAAGAAATGTTACACGAACTACTTAACAGGCCAAACGACACAATTTTTATTGTGTGCGTGTGTTCTGAAAAAGCATTACCACAAGTGTGAACAACAGGAAGATAATCCATTCAGCCAAGAAGGACACAAATTTACGGTAAAGAAAGGCAAGCGACAAAGAAACATACCGCAATTGGAAGTAGCAGAGCCGAACAAACTACTCCGTGGAGAACGGGACTCAATCGGCCTCAAGAAGGACTTCCTCTTAACCAAAATCTCCTCCGTTGGAGATATGTCTTTTGAAACGTCGCTAGGTCCCTTAAAAATCTTAGAAGCGCATCCTCTGGATCCGCAGCATCAACAGAGGTCCGGTTCTTGGCGGAGTCGTCCGGAGGGGTCTCAAAGTCCTCGTCACGGTTGAAGATGTGTGCGGACGCGATCTCGCTGTCGGCAAAGTCCACGCGCCGCCACCACTTCTTCTTGAGAACGATGGTTTTCTGGTCGACGCAGGGATCATCGGCTTGCGTCGGATTTGATGTCATCTTTGATAGTTTCGAAGGAATTTGAGAGGATTTTTCCATTGTCGTTAGGGTTTCAAATGAAGCTCGGAGACGAGGGAGTTGGAGTCGGTGTTTGGGTGTGAAGAAAGAAGGTTAACAATATCCGTGCGGGAAAGAGGAATGGGAAGGGACCGCTCAATTAAAATTGAATGAGGTTCAACGGTCTTTCCTGGTTTCACCCGTTGTTGCTTCCCCCTAATAAAAGGATTCAAGAATGGAGTCGTCCATCCTGCCAACTGCCACGTGGCATCTCTCTCCAATAGTTTTTCCTATGCTCTTTACTCCTGTTTATTGAGAAAGAGAAAAAGGAAACAATTGCAGAAACGCTTTTAAGATTTTGTGTGGTGGTTTAGGAAATTTTTAATTTTATTTATTTAAAAAATAAATTAAAATAAGTTATTTTTATGTGTAAAAATAATAACAATAAATTTGAGTAAAACTTAATTAAAATAAAAATGATGTGTAAGTAAAAATAATAAATTTATTATATTAAAAATTAAATAAACATAACAAGTAATAATACTCTAATATAATAGTTGGTATGCTCGAGTTTTATTTTGTGCCGTTTTATCCATAATTTTGTTTAAATCTAACAATTTTGTTTTCAATCTAATACCTCACATTCGATCTTGTTTTACATGTCCATTTTAATCCCAAAATTTTCTTAATTGACATTTCAATCCTATAAAAAATCACTGTATTAAAACAAAAAAAAAACAAAATATTTATGAGGCCACCCTCAAGCATGTTTTCCCCTCTTTTTTCTTTTCTTTTTAACTTTAAATTATACTAAATATCTTTTCGCCTTTTTGAAAGCACATTAAAATAAGTGGCGAAATTCGCAGGGAAAGCCTATTTGAAAGCACATATTATAATTTGCCAGCAATCGTGACCTCTTAACAGCCGCGTCGCTTTCTAGTCCCGCAGTTGCATAAAATTGCAGCACAATCAACGGCAACGAAGATATTACATTAGCAGCATGACTAACTGAAAGGAGCGACGGCCATTAAAGCATCGTGATGCCACCGCACATCTTCAACAAAAATGTGATCTGACATTTATTCTCCCCCATTTCTTGTTTTTCAAGCAGAACTAACAGTAGATATCGTGACTATTGGCCATAATGAGAAATTTAACCATACAGTGCTCGCCACGGCTCTTCGCTATCCTTGGATGTCTTCGATGGATTCCACTTGATTCTCTCCCTCTCAAAGGTTAAGTTAGCAGTGTCGGCCAAAAGTTCTCCGATCTTGCAGAGTATCTGGAAATTTAACACAAAAACATTAGACAGAAATCCCACTGCATTCTCAGTCATTTTCATTGTGCATTTGTAAAGTCAAAGTTGTTTCGGCAGATTTCTATCATGCATTTGTAAATTCAGTTTCGGCATGGTAGTCAAATTAGGTGAAAATTATCTCAGAATGAATACCTCAAGCTCTTCCCCAGAATCTCTATCTGAAAGCCTCAAACCACTTTTTCCAATGACAACTGAAGTGGGTAAATTCAAGATGCGGTCCAACTGAAGAAAGCAGGCCAAAGGTTCGTGATGAATCTGCAATGTCAATGGTAGCTTTTGTGTTCTGCTAGCAATGGCCCTAGTTATATCTGTTTCTGGACCTATATCCAAGCTATACAGCCCTGAAAACATGGTGCCATCTCCAGTCATGGAATTTCTATCCCATTTAAGCTTTGATGGTGTTGCCAAAAATGGAACTATAATTGTTGGCAGGCCCCCCGACGCTTCTCCTACAATTTGGGTCAGAACTTCATTTACAGCACACAGCAATGTCGGTGGCACACATGTCTCCACAAGCAAAACCGATACCTGGAAATAAAACAAAATGTTTTGACCCATGTATCCACAGCCATAGATAACAACACTACAGAGCTGGCCATTCTACGATTCTGCTTATATTGCTTGTAGCTTGCATCTTGATTGTCTTCAAGGTTTTTAATTCATTCAGTTTACAGTTCAACTGACCTCTACTGGAAAGCATGAATTCTCACCTACGCATTGTAAGAATCGTAAAGACTCTTTATCTAGCAAAATGAACCAAAACATTGCGTGTTGGGACAACTTTACAGCAGAAAGGTTCAAATCCAAATCCCTTCCTTAGGAGTCCAGAATTACGTCACTAAATAAGAATACCTATCAACTATTCGGATTAACTTACCAAAAAATCTCACGGAATCATTAAAAGATAAATAATTACTCAAGTGTATAGATAACCACACAAGTGAACCTTACAGTTCCATGTTTCCGAGTTAATAATAAACCTGAGAGAACCACTTCATTCATTTAAATTATCTTCTGTGGGAAGGGATAAAATTACCAGCCAACGCCAGAGTCCTATTGGTAGTCGGAGTTGCCTAAGAATGGAAGTGCTTCGACAAAAAAAAATATATAACGCGATTATAAGATCAAAAGAGTGCAAGCCAGTAGTCTCAATTTACAATCGATGACAAGAACGGGATACCTGATAATTCCCATTGCTGTCAACAAAATGAACTAGGTTCCCACACGCTTTACGATCTTTGATTCCGTAACGGTCCAACGATAGCTCGAAGGGCCCTTCGTCTCTGCGGCTCCCAAAAAAAAAGGAAAAAAAAAAAGAAAAAAGAAACGTAATAACTAAACCCCTTTGAAAGAAAGAAAACACTGAGCATCTGCCACGAGAAGTTAACTTACAGTCTGCGAATAGAAGAATTAGGGTTTGGGTGGAGGGCATCTGAAATGGATGTAGCGAACCCATCAATTTCTTCGAATAGGAATACTACGCTTGGAGCAACCTTCATTGTTCTTCACAGTCTTCGAAGGATGTCCAATTCGTGGCGACGTCGGAGTCTTTGATTCCACGAGACAAAATGACGAACGGCTGAACTCACCCACAAGTGGTCAATGGATCTATAGTTTTACAGATGTTGGAGTTTTACAGAATGTACACCGTGAGATCTCGATTATAGTTTAGGAGAATTTAAAAAAAAAAATTATTTTGTTATTTTAGCAAGCAGATTAATAAATTTTTTAAAAAATATCATAAACGATTAATCACGTCACCCACATTTTATTTATTTATTTATTTTTGGTCTTTTACTCATAAAAAAAAAAAAAAAGGGTTGACGGTGGCGGGAAAAGCCCAGTCGGATCTGGGATCCTTGTCGTCCCCGTAGTGACTCCAAGATCTCCTGTGAAAAGCCACGTTTCTTCTTGTGTTCTGATAAAATAAAAGTTTCAAGATAAACAGCGACGATAAAGGAAAAAAGAAAAAAAGAAAAAAAGAAGAAGTGGGGAAGGCGACCGACATGCAGAAAACGGCGCAGGCGTGGTTCACGGGAGGACCTAGCCTTAGCGATCAACGGCCGAAGCCGTCCTCCTCTCTAGTCGACGATTGGAATGCTTACGCCGCTTCTCAGGACTCCGGTTCCTCCGACCAGGGCTATGGATTCGATCTCGAGTCAGCCGTCCGTACCACCGGCGACAAGGTCTCCAGCACTATCAGCGTGTAAAATTCTCTAATCCCCCTTTTTCTTTTCTGTTCTAATGCATGAATTGGATTCAGTTTCCTACCTAACTTTAGCTACTCGACCAGAAACAAGCATTCAACTGCTGTTGGATCTGATTTTATTAGACTTAATCGAGATGCCGAGCTAAGGGAAACTGTTCTCGGGTTTTTCTCTATTTTTTTTTTAATTTTGATCTTTTGACTGGGACTGTTGTAATGTATTGTGTTGTAATTGGGAGGAGAGAAAATGAAGAAGTGGAAAAAGCTTTTCTCGATAGTCATGGTTGCCTGCAGCTGTAATGCGTAAACTCTTAATTTGGCTGTCGCTTTCAATTCAGGTTTTCGAAGGGGGTTAAGGATTTGCCGGGGAACTTTCAGTCTGCCAATAGCAATGTCCTTTCTGGAAGATCTGTCTTGTACTTTGGTGTCCTCCTTGCCTCTGGAGGGTTCTTTATCTTCATTGCATTCACCATGTTCCTTCCTGTCATGGTGTTAGTGCCTCAGAAATTCGCTATTTGCTTTACTATTGGTTATGCCTTCATCATTGCTTCATTCTTCGCACTCAAAGGCCCTAAGAATCAGCTTGCTCACATGGCTTCTAAGGAGGTAAATTGGGTTGTGTGTGCTAGTCTCGTAAAAGATATAATTGCCCTGCTATTTGCTTTCACTAGCTCAAAAATGTTCAGAAAGGATACAACCTATTGACCCTTCTTCTCTTTTTTTTTTCTTTACATTAACAGAGGCTACCTTCTACATTGGGATTCATTGGTACCATGGTGGGAACCGTATATGTTTCCATGGTGCTTCATAGTTACATTTTGTCTGTTCTCTTCTCTATACTACAGGTACGTATAGTTTGAGTTCTCGTGTGTTACATGGAATTTCCTTACCTGTCAAAGTAGGTTATTGACCTGGTCTATGGGTTGTAGTTTCTTGATCTAGTTTGAAAGCCTGGGTGAAACTTAAATTTTGTTTTAAGCAATGTGCTCATTTGACTTCCCCTCTATAATAGCTTAAGTTGTTGGGTATTGTTAAGCTTGGTTAGTATATTCTATACACCTTTCATAATAGTTTTCTTGATACTATAGTCTATAGCATTTATTCCAGACTTTCACTTATTAAAGATTGTTTAAATCTCCTCATTATTCTCTGGCTTTCTCTATTTGAATTGAAGGCAATAATATGATGGCTTGATACTAGTGATGATTGAAAACCAGCATAATCATCATAATGGTATATGGGTTAATGGAAATTTTGGGATTTTGATAAATTGAGTTGGGCATCCTAAAAAACGTTATCTTTTGACTGTGCCAGGTTCTTGCACTATCATACTATGTCATTTCCTACTTCCCTGGAGGATCTACTGGAATGAAGTTTCTTTCTTCAACTCTTACTTCTTCAATATTAAGATGTTTTCGAAGGTGATTGAATGTCTATTTTTATCAAAAAAATTTGTTTCATCATCTATGCCATTGTTCTTTTACATTGTGTAAGGTAGGAGATTCTTTAGAACACCATGGGATAACTTTTCGACCTAAACATCTCTTGAGAATTCAATTCCTTTATCACTTGCAGTTATAAGTAATTTGCCACGCAAGCTCATTCTATTTAAGTTTATTGTGTCCATCTTTAAGTTTCACACATTCTGACTTACATAGTAAAGAGCCTATTAATGGAAATTGGTGTGTATTCAAGGTAGCCCTCTGTCAACTTAAGATGATTGTGGTTTGAGGATTGCATGTTGACTGTTCTATGATCTTCTTGATACTCACTCCTGTTAGGCACTCATGTCCGCATTATTTAGGGCAGGGGCAGATGACATTTAAATGCTATATTCTTTCCCAAACAATTAGAGAGCCCTTCCTTGCCCCTCATTATATGGTTGATGCTTGTAATTATTCTGCCGTTGGGTTGGTAAAAGTTGTCTAAGCAATCAATAGATCATTTAATTGCCTTTGCCAAGCAAAGAGCTGCTGTAACAGATGGTGGTGGGTTGTGAAGAATATGTCACGCATTTTTATGTCAGGGCCTGTAGTTGGTGGATGTTCTGGGCCTTCCGGCTATTATGTAAGCCCTGTTCTTGTTCAACTTTAAAGTACTTTGATTTGGAGTCTCTTTAGGAGGAAGCTTAGAAATTAAAAAAAATATGTATGTGTGTGCCTTTGAGCACAAAAACTTCTAGGTTCTCTGGGTTTTGAGGAAGATACGTAGATACGTCGAGATTCAGACCATTATATTTCGCCAGTATGTGGACAAGAAGAATTCCATGAGTTATAGGTAAGCCTTCTTGGTTGTCTGAAATTTGCTGCGCTGTGATTGCTGCATGAACACGGAAAACAAGTACGTTTTTGCGAGATTAAGTGGTCAGCTCCAGCAAAGAAAGTGATACAAATTATGGTGTAAAATTTGATTATGATTTCTGTAGATTTAAGGTAGTATACATTGATGAACAATTCTCATCAGCTTTAAAGTTTTCATTCTGCCTGCACAAAAATTGAAGTGTTAAGCCATGTTGCTGTACATAATCGTTGACAAAAGCACGCAAGGAGGTCGAGTTTAAGCTCTAGCTCCCTCAAATTCTCTCAAGGTGTGGGCTTTAATTCTAAGGAATAAAAAAAACAAAAAATAAATAGTAAGAAAAAAGAGAGGTTCGGGGCCTTACTCCATCTTCCAGGCATAAAATTATAGGCAGAAATCGCGTGTTGTTGTATGGCTCCGTGTTGAAAAATACGTGCTTCCATCATTGATGTCACCGGTAGTACCATGGCTGCTGCCATATTTATCATCTTCTGATTCTTGAGCCCCTGGTTTGAATATGAACAAGCCATGGCCTGCTCTGTGGCTATTAAATAGCCAGTCATGGACATCCCAGAATATTTGCACTGGTTGGTTATTCACCACAGTTTGGTTCCCACTGAATTTCCACTGCAAGTCCCTAACATGAATCATTGCTATTCCATCTATGCAAATTCACATTTCGGGGACCTTGTTCCCCTAGTTGAACTTTCCACAACTATGTCATGCTCCTGATTCTTCTCATCAAATCTCGTTCTGGTTGTGAATGTTTTCTTGAAAAAAATATTCTCCTTTTTATACAATAGGATCCCGTCAACAGGAGCCGGCCTTGCTCTAGTTTTCTTGTAGTCTCCGAACGACAAATACTACCTCCTCCTTGGAGACTATGGCAACATGGTAATCGCTGTATGGCACGGGGCTACCTGTAAATTTAGCAGAATGGATATCCTTGAAGATCGAAGGACCTGTTCCCCTTTTTGGTCCAAAAATACCATGGCTTAGGGTCAACTTTGAAGCTGTAATAAATCTCACCTTCAAGGCTGTTGATGATGACGCTAAGAGAGTGGTTCATAAGGTTCGTGCACCACAAGACGGTCACGTTTCGCCAGTAGCCTGCAATATGGGCCTGATATGCGCAGGTAACGTTGCGCTGAGGTGTTTTATTTGTTGTTAGGGAATCACCTGTTATTTCCTCTGCTGCAGGTGATGGCTGAAATGCCCTGAGAGAATGCTGAGAGGATATCTTTTATTCTAAATTAAAGCTAATCTTGTGACCATGATTCTACATAAAACATCTGATATATGCCTGGTTACTCATAGTGAAAAAGTTCCTGATCCTTTGGATTGGCGGAAATTTGCGGTTGATCATAACAAGAACAGAGAGATGCATGCTGCCTTGACAGGGGAATTTGATGAGGAATCTTGAAGGGGAGGTAAATTAAGCTTGGATATTTTCTTGCCCTGTAAGCAACGAAGGCGAAACACCCCAACTGTGACGACTGATAATGTGATAACACAAGATAACCCGAGCAAATAATGAAGGATTTGCAAGAAAATGCTTCTAAGCATTTACAATTTTTTCTTCTTCTTTTTATTTAATTTTTGAGTTGCCAGGTTGAAGAAAGAGAATTGAAGATTGTACATGAGGAAGCTGTTAATGGAGAAGCATCACCGTCAGCAATTCTGTTTTGCTTTGATCTTGCACCAAGCGAAAGCACAAAAAAAAAAAAAAAAATCACTCCCGCTAGAGCCCGTAATGGAAAGGCTGCCCCGGAACAAAAGTTTCTTTTTGCCGTCACCGCAGCATCACTGTCAGCAATTCGGTTTTGCTTTGATCTTGCACCAAGCAAAAGGACAAAAAAAAAAAAAAGCAAAGCCATGTGTCACGCTCTCTTTCCTTCCCCAAAAGCGCTTAGAACCCGTACAAGGACCTTTTCTTTTTGTCTATTTCGTCGTATTCTCTCTATCACCCAATTCATTCGTCGTAAACCGGAGACATTATATTCAGGTGGTACCGAATTTAATATTATTTATCACATAATTATTATTTTTATTTTAAAAAATTAATATTTATTATGTAATTATTATTTTTATTTTAAAAGACTAACCTAACAATAATTACGTTTATAAGATCAAAAAAAAAAAATCTTTTCCGACCTAAAATTTCATCATAAATATCTTTCAAATTACTTGAAGTATATAAAACAGACATCCCACGATGATTTTTTTTTTCACAAATCTAACATCTCTTCAGTAAAATTAACTTTTTAAGTTTTCAAATAATATTTTAAGATAAATAAAAAAAATTGCTAACCAATTTATTGAATTTATAAAATAAGCTGAAAAAGAGAGTTTAGGATCTACGAAGCAGTATGAAATATGGTAATAATTCATGTATAGTGGCCTATGAATACGACATCCTGGAAATGTGTCAGCAATACATATCCAAAACGGAAAACTAATTGGACCAGCCTAATTGGTCAACCACAAAGCATTAAGATTTGGGAGAAAAGGTGCAGGGTCCCTCCTTCATAGACACAAAATATGAACTGTGTTTAAAGCACACCTACCAACTGCCAATGCACCATCCCTACAGGCCAAAAATCACAAAGCAGACTAGCGTACTGCTCACGAGCTTTTGTAAATGGACGATCAAAGGGCATAGCCTTTTTAATTATCAGTTAGATGAATGTCATGGGCCTGTCAGTGTCTTTCTGATTGCTGACGGGTTCGTTAGACTTTCCGCGGGGTAATAATAGCGTCGACCGAAGGAGCCCAATTGACGAGAGCACTTATTCAAGTGAAAAAACGCAAAACACAACCCAACACTGAGGTCCCCCTGGTCCGGGAGTGCCGATCAGTCACAGAGAAAAATGAGGCAAGTCTACAGGACGTATTCAAAAGCCATGCTCATTGCCATGGCTTCATCGGCTGTGCTTTCTTTGCTGGTTCTAACCAAGGATTTCAATGGATTGTCTTGGTTCTATTTTCCAGCTTCTCCTGCCGATCTTGGAACCACTTCTTCTTCGCCCAAGATCAACGTATGGTCGTCATTCTCTTATGGCTCCTGGTTACTCCTCGCATTTCTTTATCATTTTTTTTAAAGATTAGAACAAGAACAGCCCCAACATTTAGGAAATCTTATACGATGAAATCTTTCTTCGGTGCAGGACCATAGGAAGCAGAAGGCGGATTTAATCAATCCTGAAAAGGGTTCTGAAGATAAATCACCTCTGAATAAAGGCGAGAAAGACGATTCAAATATAGAGAAGATTGAAGCGGGGTTTGCCATGGCTAGAGCCTTGATAAAAGAAGCCATGTCTGACCACAACTGCACGTCATCAGCTCTCGAGGATTTCGACTATGTTCCACACGGCAAAATCTACAGGAATCCTTGTGCGTTTCACAGGTATGGTTGAACTTTCAATCATCCATCAACATTTCATTACCACATAATCCACGACTCTCTGTATTCGTTATCCATAGGCGGCCCACGTCGATTAAAAGATATTTAACGCCCAAGCTCCTATTTGTCTTCATGACAGGATCTGTAACTGTTACTAACCCTCGTTAACAAGCTCCGACGGGGAAATGATATTTTCTTTGGATAGGTGACACCTGGGACAGGAGGGCACGGAATTGAAAGATACAGTTACCTAACTCTACATATGATTAAAAAAAAAAAAAATTAGGCATTGATGCTTTCAGTATCACAGTCATTATTCTGTCGGCATCATCGCAATTAACAAGATAAAAAGACTATATAACCATGCATCTAAACTAAACATAGACCCGCATCCGTAAATGGACTATGCCTATATGATATGAAGCTCCCCTGTGCAAAAAAGCTGTGTACCCTTGTCAGATTAGCGGCATGAAGAAACATGGGTCGGATGATCCAATAGCTGCCCAATACGATATTTTTGTTTTGTTTTACGTCGGAATGGATTAATAGAATGCTTTAGGAGAGCTGTTAGTGTAGGAAGGGTGTTGACACGCTGACGGGGGAGAAACGGAGGGAGGGTGATGAGGTGGGGCCTGCAAAGGTCCTCACTTAACTTTTTCCCTTTTTTTTTTTTTCTTTTTTTTTTTCAAAAAAAAGAAATTTATAATGTATAAATAACTAAGATAGAGTGTGTATCTTGATGTCACACATCATACATTATTTGTATATCATTTTTAGGTCTTGTTAAAATTAGGAGCAATCGGATTTGTGGGTGTCTAGCATTTGATAAGGCCTTAGCGTTTAAGAATTTTGGGAAGAAATTAATCACTTGCAATGAAAAATACGGAAAAAAAAATAAAATTATTTTCCCATGAATTTACAATTTACTGAATAAGTGTGGCTGAGGCGAGGCGAGGTGACAGAAAGAATTAGAAGTCACCGAGTATGGTTTATCAGTTGTGTAAAACATCGGGTTTCTTTGGCAGCCTCACTTTAAAATTTAAAAAGAATAAAAATAAGTAAAAAAAACTTAAAATTCAAATTGAAAAGGATCAAATCAAATCAAATCAAGCTAAAGATTCTAATTGATTGCATTGTTTTATGGAATAATCAATCCATATCCTAACAGATTTTTGTTCCCTCGTGACCCTATTTCCGCCGTCTCAATCTTTAACCCAATTATTATTGTCATCGAGATTTATTGCCAGGATCCTTTTATTTCCATGTCAATAAATTTGCCTCATTTGCATTTGTTGCAGACTTTGAGTACAATGGGCGCATGAAAAAATAAAATTATATATATATATATATATATATATATATATATTAAAATTGAATTAAATGATAATCATAATATATTATTTATTTGTTTATTGCAACCTGGAGCACAGTAATCTGGTTTTGATTTGACGGGAATAATTTCTTTTGAGCATGTTTTCAAGATAGTTAAATTGATTGCTTCTATCTGTGTGATGAAATTCTTTGCCAATTAGGACTTAAACGTAGTTTCACATAAATTAAATCATTGGATCTTTCCCTCGCTCTGTGATTCCCTTGGACATTGAGTCCTATATTTCAATTCTTGTAGGAGTTTCCTGCTAATGGAGAAACTGTTCAAAATCTTTGTCTACGAAGAAGGGGAGCCTCCTTTGTACCACTATGGAACCTGCAAGAGCATATATGCAATGGAAGGAGTGTTCATTAGCTTAATGGAAAGAGACACCAGGTTCAGGACCTGGGATCCTGATCAAGCCCATGTTTATTATCTACCCTTTAGTGTTGTCATGATCGTCGAACATCTGTTCCATCCAATTATCCGCGACAAGGCTGTTCTAGAACGCACTGTCGTTGATTATGTGCGCATTGTATCTCATAGATATCCGTATTGGAACCGAAGCCTTGGAGCTGATCATTTCATGCTTTCCTGCCATGATTGGGTCAAGTTTCAATTACCCTTTTCACTGCAGCATGTTTCTATGGTTTAGGTCAGAGTAAATTTATGTGATTTGTGTTGGTTGCAGGGGCCGCGAGCGACCTGGTACGTGAGACTACTGTACTTCAATGCAATCCGGGTCTTGTGCAATGCAAATACGTCCGAGTACTTCAATCCCAAGAAAGATGCATCGTTTCCTGAAATCAATCTAAAAACTGGGGATATCACAGGCCTTACAGGGGGCTTGCCTCCATCTGATCGTACAATCTTGGCATTTTTTGCTGGTCGAATGCACGGCAGACTTAGACCGGCACTTTTTCAGCACTGGAAGGACAAGGACAAGGATATACTAGTTTATGAAACACTCCCTGATGGAGTTTCGTACCACGAGATGATGAAGAAAAGCAGATACTGCATTTGTCCCAGCGGGCACGAGGTTGCTAGTCCAAGAATTGCCGAGGCAATTTACGCCGAGTGTGTTCCAGTGTTAATATCACAGCATTACGTATTTCCTTTCAGTGATGTTCTTAATTGGGACTCGTTCACAATTCAGGTCTCGGTTAGTGAAATACCGAACCTCAAGAAAATATTGTTAGGAATACCCGAGGATGAGTATTTAAGGATGTATGAGCGAGTGAAGCAGGTTCAAAGACACTTTGTGATAAATGATCCTCCCAGGAGATATGATGTCTTCCACATGATCATCCATTCAATCTGGCTTCGAAGATTGAATGTGCTGGTTAATAGTTGAATCACAGTATGGTAAAAAATTCAGAACAACTCTACTACTAGTAGTTTTGCTGCTGCTGTTGTTCAAATTGTTTGTGGGTTAACTGCTAACCGAGAATCACATGGCAAGCACGCACGAGGATCAAGGAGAAGCTTTTACGATTGCTCTTGTTCTTACATCGGTTAATAATTTCTACCGGCAATCTGGAAATTCAAATAACCTTATCCCTAATGTTCTTACTAAAATGATGCGAAACTAACAACAAGCACCCACATTACACAGTTCAAATTTTCAAGTTATTTATTTTTTTCCCAACATATATGTTCTTACTAAAAGGGCAGCATCGGCAGCTGCAATTTTTTTGGGATGGAATCCGGTGAACTTAGGCTTAATGAAGTTAATATATTCTCCAAAAAAAAACAAGAAAAAGGCTTAATGTGGTAAATGGGAGGTTTGCAGCATACGATTTAATTGATGGGATATCTGGGACTGATATGACAAATTGACAAAAATTACGTTTGAGACACTAAAATCTGGCTTCCTCGTTTTCTTGCAGCCTTGGCGGAAGAGCGGGGCCGCATTAAGCAAGAGACGTAAATGTTAAGGTAGAATTGCAAGGCGAACACGTGTGATTATGAAGGTATACTTTTTCAGTCACAGGTAATCACAATCCCTTTTGGATTAGAGCATACAAAACTTGGGGAATAATTTTGATGTGAGGGAAGGAATACTTAGGAAACAAGTAATGAATCTGAGTCACACTTATGTACTAGGAGGAGAATGGGTTTGGCTCTAGACAGACACAGACGAAAGCCACAGGATGAAAAAGATTGCAGATATGAGAAGTCCTAATAACAGCCCACTTTCCCCTTCCCTGCTGGGATCCTCCTCTCGTGTGTTCCTGTCGATTTTTTTGCCTTTGGTGTAATATTATTCTTTGTTTTCACGTTGCATAAAACTCCCTCGGTAAAAAAAATTATAATTAAAGAAAAAATTATTATAATTTTAAGTGTAAACCTGTAAATTGTGTAATTAAAAAAATTTTATATTAAAAATATAAAAGAAAAATAAGTAATATATAAGTAAGAAAAATTCATAAATATAATATTATGCAATTTTAAATTAAATTATGATGTTAATTACACGAATTTATCATTTAAATTTGTAAATATTTTACTTAAAAAATCATATACTTATTATAATTCTAACTTATTTCTTAATTTTTAATCAGTTTTTATTCATTTCTTCTCACTTTATATCATAGTATCAATCCCAAAATGTGTCTTAATCCTATTGATTCATTAGGCACAAGAACACGACAGACAAAATCTCAAAGATTCTGATGAAGTAGTTGTCGGTGGCACACATAGTAAACTGGGGAAATTGAAGCAAGTTTCGCCCGGGCCGTCATAAGAGAAATTGCTAAAGAGTTAGAAACTTAAACATCAATACATGAAGATTCAGACTTTATACCTCGAGGCCCAATATACAGGAATGCCAATGATTTTCACCGGTGAAAGTTCAATTTTAACATTGCACAGTAGTCTGCTGAAGTGATGGTTACATAACTCTTTGCATTCCTTAAATTTTGGGAGCTATTTGGAGATGGAGAAGCTATTGAGCATACATGTAAACAAACATGGCTACCCTCCATTGTTCCCATACGGTCCGTGCAAGGAGTATACAGTCCTCAGAGGGAAGGTTAATGCATGCACTGGAAAAGGGAAAATTATACAGAACTAAGGACCCCGGTGAGGCCCTTGTCTATTTCCTTCCATTCAGTGTGGTGAACATGGTTCAACACCCCTGTATGCCTGGCTCCCATGAGATTGATGCCATTGGACGTGCTATTGTAGACGACATCAATGTCATAGCCAAGAAGCATCCCTTCTGGAATTGGAGCCTTGGTGCTGATCATTTCATGCTTTCCTGTCATGATTGGCTGAGCAACAATCCTCTCTCCAAATCTTTTTCACCAGAAAATTCTGAATTAACTTACATACTGAAAGGTGATATTAGCTGCCATACACCTTGCAATAGTTCATAATGTTCTTCATTCCTTCAATTGCTTCTGGGCAACATGTCCTTCATGAAATTCTAGTATGGTCCATTATCTAATGAAATGGCTTGTTTGCTGTAACAGGGGCCCCGCACATCTTCTTATGTTCCTGATTTGTTCCGCAATTCCATCAGAATTTTACGCAACGCAAATACCTCTGAAGGATTGAACCCTTCAAAAGACTACCTCGTTTCCAGAGAAATCTACCTCAGAACAGAAGAACTTACATGATTGAACCCTTCGCTGGCCGCCTTCATGGCCACATCAGGCACCTACTTCTACAGCAATGGAAAGATAAGATTTCCAAGTCTATGACCAAAAACCCAATGGCGTTTCCTACGACTCCAGGTTGAAAAAAGGCAGGTTTTGCCTATGCCCAAGTGGTTACGAAGTGGCCAGCCCCAGGGTCATGGAAGCCATCTATGCAGAATGTGTGACTGTGCTCATTTCTGAAGGTTATGTCCCACCTTTCAGTGATGTATTGAATTGGAAGGCATTTAGCGTCCAAGTGGAAGTGAAAGACATAGGAAGAATCAAAAGAGAAACTGAAGGGCATATCTCAAAGGCAATATCTTATATTGCATAGGAGAGTAAAGCAGGCTCAAAGGCACTTTGTGGTCAATGAAAGCCCAGGAGACTTGATGTGTTCCACATGACCATGCACTCTGTTCGGCTCAGGGGGTTGAATATTCACATTCAGGATTTAGCCAAATGAAAATAAAGCAAACTTCAAGCCGGGTCCGATATTTTCGGTTAAAGAAAATTTATGAAATCATCTGAAACTTATCTTTGCAAAATAACAATGATCAGTTTCAATCTTTCACACTCATGTTTTAAATATTCTACTAGAATTATTAATAATAACAGTTTAAAAAATATAGATGTTTTTTCTCTTTTTGAATAATCACATAAAATTTAAATTTTTGTCATTTATTACGTTTAAACTCTAACTTTGATCACATTAATTGATATTTATTTTTAAAATTTTGAATATATTTTTTTTAATTTTTTTAAAATTATTTGATATGTATCTTGTAAATTAATTTTATTCAAATCGACTCTGAGGGAGTATTATAATGCTATGCAACTAATGAATTTAAATTCATTCCTTTTTCTTGATTTTTTTTGGCTGCAATAAGTTGTAATTTGATATTTTAATTTATTGAACAACACGAAAACTTTGGAAATGCTTGATTTCCTAAAAGAAACTATAATAAATACAAGCACAAAGACCGACCATGGAATTTCAAATAACCACTTGTTTGTGTGTGCGTGTGTGTGGCCAAGTTTATCGAAAGCAAATTAACATACGAGATATGGTGGCAAACCTCCATTATTCTTTTCAATAATAATATATATTTTCAAGTGTCCGTCAAATTACTGGACCTGCTTGGCTCCAGAGACGCCAACTAGGAGGAGTCAACCATCGTTGGCAAGCTTCATATTTGGCATCCAGGGAGCCAGGCAGATCATTCCCCTCCGACGGCGGCTGATGGGGTTGGTCTATCTCTGGATTTTCATTATGAAAAAAAAAAACTGCAAAAACTTGACCAAATGTATGTCAAGTCAAAACAAGAGACTGAAACATTAAAAAAAAAAAAAAAAAAAAGCCAAGCGTTATGGAAGAATAACTGAACTAAACTTGGATTGTACTCACACTTCAATTATTACAGGCTGCGGAACCCGACGAAGTAACTTGTTCAGAACATGAAAGAAGGATAACCCATTTCTCTCCTCTTTCTTTCGTGAGCTTCATTACTTACAGGGCTTTCTCTAACAAGCCAGCAGATAGATGGCTTGCGTACATAGGGCTTGGGTTTTAGAGTAGTGGTATTTAAAGAATCGTGGGAGAGGAAAGTTTTTGGCAAAGACCACAATAAGTCCAAGAGAAAAGCGTGAGAAAGAGAGAGATTGGGAGGGCTTTTTGAACAGACGGCCGAGCCTAAGTCTTTACATTCCAAATAGTACTCGGGAAAATCATTATTAGCTCACATGTTGTCAAAACCCGAGCCTAATCTTGTAGATTCACAAACTACTTGTACTTTTTATTCTTCCTACGTAACAGTGACCCCTCCAGTTACCATGTTTGGTTTTTGTTAAAATGCACATTCATGGCATGCAGTTATATATGTCCTTGTTATAGATTCCAAACTGTAAGTCACAACGGCTTTTTGACATTACCGGAAGGGTGCCAGGGCCACGGCTTGAGACCAAAAATGTTCGGCTTAGACATGGGTACTGGTTTGAGTCCTGATTCCTTTGCCGTCGCGTCGGCTGGCCTCTGGCCTTGCTTGCCGGCGACAACCCCTCCTCTTACCTGTTATAACTCCACCACACACCCCCCCCCGGCCTTTTTTTTGTTCGTTTCCCTTCCGTCTTATTTTCAGTATTTTGCACTAATAGCCTAATTAGCTGGAGTTTCACACTTTTCTTTGTTCCTTATCAACTTTCTCAATTTAAATTCCAAACTGATTTTTTTTTTTTGTATAGATTATAATCAAAACCCAATTCTTTTCACTATTTGATTGCGTGCATATTCATGAGGTAGATATCACGTGTTAATAAATCGGGCTATACTCAAATCTCATTATTTGCATGGGTAGGTCCTTATTCATAGAAGGCCTTCGTCCTGCATTGAGACAGCTACTTGCTCAGTGACGAAGGGAGTGGGCAGGGGTGGGGGGGGGGCCAGGATACGAAAATTTGTAAAAAAGTATATGTTAAAAGCAACCTATGCCCATGTAACCATTTTTGTCCGGCACATTATGGCTAGTTTTTCCATAAAAAAATTTTATAAATGTTGTTATCGCATGCACGTGAATTTGACAATTCCTCTAACACTGTTATACCCTCTTTTTTTTCTACATGTTCTATTATTTACTTAACAGCAAGTGCCTCTAAGCCCATTCCCCTTTTCATCTCCACAAGAAAAAGTAAAATAAAATCTTTATCTCGAATGTTTATTTCATTAAAGAATTATTAGTCAGTTTTAAACTTCATTTATTATTTGTACTCAATTTTTATTGTGTTATAAGTTATTTTAATTAAAAATTTGATGATATTTAATGGAAAAATTGTTGTCATAATATCACAATGTTATTGTTTTTGTAATTCCATATACAAAATGATCTTAGCAGATTCAATAAGTATTGCTTTTTCACTACTGATATGCTGACTTACGGAATAGACATGAACTGAGTTTTCTTTTTTTTTTTTTGGGATTTAGTTCTGAAATGAAATTTGAAAACACAAAAGGAAAAAAAAAACAGAGAGAGAGAGAGAGAGAGAGAGAAAATAAAATAAAGATACTATTCTTAGTTACTGTACAAACAGAAGAATTTGACGTTGGCAACTACAGTTACCGGGATATTGGTGGGCTCGAGCTCTGGGTCCCACATCTTACATGCACCCCATAATTACCCACGTGTCATTCTGCCGTCAAACAAGTCCAAAGCTGCGCTCCCCCCTCGGGAACCGAGCTTCGGTTTTGAAAGTCAAGTCAAGTCGAGCTAAAACTGTGCGTGTAACCACGCACTATTCGTTCTCGTGGGTGCGCGTGGAAGTTTCTTGAGAGAACTGGACCAAGGTAGGCTCAACTCTGACGTCATTCCACGTTTTGCGACTTTTTCCATTCACTTGTTACTTTCACTATGGGCTGGGCCAAGTTCGACTTTTGCGCTGCTCCACAACGTTGCCGCTTCAGAACGCTGTTATCTTGCAAAATTTAGACTACTTCTCCCTTTTTATTTTTTATTTTTGTATATAAAATGATTTTCTTAAAAAAAAATTAATGATTGATTGAGGATTCCAAAAGGGAAAATTGGATTGGATAGATATTTTTAATTCTTTTTTTTTTCAAGCAATCGCACCTAAACAAATTCAAGCAAATGAGTACACAAATTAAATAATTTCTATATTTTAAGCAAATAATATGACTTAGCATGTTGTTATTTTATTGATAATATTGAGGGGATCGCTACAGGGAAAGGAACTTTTCCATATGAGCAGTGCCGCATTAAAATGATTGCTGGGTCCTTTCTTTGAATGCGTAATATTGGGACCATTAATTTGTCCCTGAGATGTTAAAAAGCCACAAACTTTCAAGTTTTTATGTGATTCAGTTACTTTTCATACGTCAGGATCCATTGATTTCCATGCTTACCATGCACTGACAAAGGCTCGCGTCCAATAAATATCAGAACATTTCTTAAGGAAGGAAAGAAAGGAAGGCAAAAAAAAAAAAAAAAAAAAAAAAAAAAAAAAAAAAAAAAACAGATGAATGCAATCATTTTCTGATTAATCAGAACAAAATTAGAGATTGAGAGGGAGGCAGACGGCCAGCTCCGCCATCGATTCATGTGGCTCCAAAGTGGGAACCCAATCTGTTTCGTCAGCTACCAGTGGTCCAACGGGGACGCATCTAAAATTTTTGCATGTGGAAGTGTCGCGACGCGCTGCCGGGTGGGGGACGCACGGAAGGGATGCGCTGGCCTAGACCTTGAGGGTGGATTGGCACCTCTTTGATGTATACGGATAAAATAGGAATATAACAGACAATTTACGATTGATCAATCAAGTTAAGAGAAGTTTAGATGTTTTTTGATCAATCGCCTATGCCATACAATTCAGATCCACCTGACCTATCCCATATGCTTCAACTGGAAATGCTATAGGAAATATACAGATATAAATACATATCTTTGCATGTTTATGTACACGTATGTATCATAGAAAAATATTTCAAAAAAAAAAAAGAGGAGAAATTGAGATTTACTTTTAGCATTAGGACGACTGGAGAATCATACTACAGTAATCTCATTCCATTATTCTCTGAAGGGAAGGCTCCATGGAGCAACAAGGGAGAAACAGAGTGAACGCATAATTTACTTTAGAGAGGCAAGGGAGGGAGGAATGAGACATCCTAGTCCTACCCTTTGCCAATTGTCATTTATTTTTTTTTTTTTTAACTCTGCTGCAGAGACCCACATTTCTCTCCAAAAAGGGGAGCATTTCATCATCTTTCCTTAATTAATAATGTTAATATTATCTTTGCCATACAATCTTTTTTTTTCCTTCAATATTTTGTAGCAGGTGTTGGCTTCACTGTCTTTCATTTTGGTTTCTTTGTATGTGATATTGCTCTGCAGTCACATGTGGTCTATTTGGGAGCACATTCGCATGGCAAAGAATTATTGCAAGCTGTTGTGAATCGCGAGACTGAGTCTCACCACGATTTTCTAGGATCGTTCTTGGGAAGGTAACCGGGTTCTTTAATACTTGTACAGATGAAATTGGTCTACGCTCCATTGTTTTGTCCCATATCAGTACTGTTTTTGCTGGAAACAGTCGAGACTTGGACAAAGATGCGATAATCTACTCCTACACGAGGCACGTCAATGGATTGGCGGCAACTTTGGAGGACGAAATAGCCAACCAGAATGCCAGTGAGTGCTAATTGTTACCTTGCTCCTCTGTTTTATACTCTGTTTTACTCTCTGTAAATGGGTTTTATCCAATGCAGAGAATCCAAAGGTTGTCTCCATGTTCTTGAACCAGGGGAGAAAGTTGCACACCACTCACTCATGGAGATTCTTGGGGCTGCAGAAAAATGGCATCGTTCCTTCCAGCTCAATTTGGAAGAAGGCCATATATGGCCAAGATGTACTTATGGGAAACCTTGCATTGGTGAGTTTTTTTTTATCTCTTTTATTGCATTTAACATTAGTTCTATATTGTACCCCACACATTATAATTAACAACTAGGAGGGATTGGAACAAAACCTTGTCTTGGTTTGAATAGGCATCTCTGACTTTACCACAGAAAACAAAGAATTAGACTTACCAAGATCTATGATTCTGCTTATGAAATGTAATTTAGAACTTGATGGAAACCTATAAGTCAAATAAGTTTGAAATCTAGCTTTTCTATCCTTCATAACTTCATCAAGTTTTATGGTCTTTTAGACTCAATTTTATGGTAAATAATAGACGGGAATCCAATTTAAATCAACATGTTCTATAAAAGATGATTCTTCAAGTTACCTGCGCACTTTCTAAGGTTACTTATGAAAAATGACGTCTTTGTTGCTAATTTTCCTATCTGGAAGGAAGTAAGACAGAACAGAACTGAGGTAGCAGACTGCCAGTAGCAATAATGGAATTATTGTAGTTGTAATACATGCGGAAAATAGTCCAAAAAAAAAAGAAAAAGAAAAAAGAGGAACAGAATAATGAAAGAAGAATCGATGTGCAAACTGTAAATTGAACGCTCCTGGATAAAGTTTGCATTTCTTATTCTTTACCATCTTTTTTGTTAAGATGGGATTGCAGTAGGTGTGTGGCCAGAATCCAAAAGCTTTAGTGACGAAGGGTTGGGACCAGTTCAAACAAAGTGGAAAGCAAAATGTCAAAATGGCACAGATCCCAGTTTCCACTGCAACAGGTCCGTTTCTGCTAGCCAACCCACTTTTCCCTACAAATACTAGTCCAAAAAAATCTATTCTCCATACTAGATGACGCTGAACTGCCATAACCACATGAATGGGTTTTATTTATTTTATTATTAGTATAGCTCAATCTAAGTTATATCAGCAACCAAATATTGGGATTTTTTGAAGAATGAAATATGTTTGACAGATTCTCTAATCACCGATCACCGCAGTTTAAAATGTTGCTCTAAGCTGTAGTATCCTCTGCATTAACGGTGTTTGTTTTGAACTCCCAACTTTTTTTGAGCAAAATTTGCAGCTCGTTTGGTTAAACTACCAGATCATCTTTGGCGTAGTCTTCCTCTTTATTTTGAGATGCCGATATCTTCACGTAGTTCATGATGGACCGTTTCAGATGAGATGCTAGTGGCCCGGATACACATTTGTGCATACTTCCATTATAAGTTTGTCCATTAATCTCTGAGGGATCTCATTTTAATTGTTGATCAACTGTCCCAAAAAATGTTTGATGTAAATACAAAGCAAGCTTACTGGAGCTGGGTACTTCAACAAGGGTTTATCCTGCAGCTACTGGTCCGCTCAATCCCACATACGATTCGCCTTGTGATGTTGATGGACATGGATCCCAGACCCCATCAACTGCAGGTGGCAATTTTGTAGCAGGAGCCACCCTGTGTTTTAGGCCTAGTCAAGGGAACAGCAAAAGGCGGTTCGCCGAAAGCCCAAGTGGCAGCTTACAAAGCCTGCTATCCGCCACTGAATGGAAATGAGTGCTATGACGCCGATATACTAGCAGCATTTGACGCTGCTATTGGTGATGGTGTTGATGTAATTTCAGTATCGCTGGAAGGCGATGCAACCTCATTCTTCAACGATAGAATATCAATTGGTTCTTTCCACGCTGTTAAGCGTGGAATTTGTGGTGATTTGCTCTACCGGCAACTCCGGTCCTGCTGATGGGACCGTCTCGGATGTGGCCCTGTAGGAGACAACAGTTGCAGCCAGCGCCATGGACAGGCATTTCCTTAGTAAGAGTCCCTGGCAACAACCGGAGCTACAAATCAATTATTATTATTGAAAAAAAAATGTGTGTATATATATATAGAAAGAGAGAGAAAGAAAAAGAGTTAATTTTAATATTAAATAATAAAAGATTATTAAAATAATAATAAAATTGATTCATAAAAAAATAATAAAATTAATTAATGATTGATTAAAATAATAATAATTTTAAAATAATCTATTTTTTTTAAATCCTATTTTTTGTTTCTCGTTCCTTAAAAAATAATTTACAATTATTTCAAGTTATTTTTATAAATTTTATAATTATTTTTATTTATTAATATACTCTTTCAACTCACTAAATATAATAAATAAATTAATAAAAATAAAAATAAAAATAATTACCAAAAATAAACAGGCACTTAGGCTCTGAAACATCCCTATCAGAATTTCGGTTTCGTTTTTGAGTATTAATATCTCATTATCATTTTTATTGACCTCTTTTGTAGCTAAAAAAATAAATAAATATCAATTTAATTTCCAACGTGCGGCCACCTCGTTCCGGTGACTTACCACTTACCGGTCTTACCCAATTAATTTGAAAGCCCAAGAAAGAAAGTATCCATTTTCGGGAAAAAAAAAATATTTATAGATTAAAAATTGAGCCTGAACAGGATGAAAGTTTTTTCTTTTTAATTTATTATAAATGTATTATTTTTATTAATGTTGATAATATTTTACAATATATATATATATATATTTTTGAGTGATAGGTTAATATTATCCAAATTAAACGTCGGCTTTTCGCCCTCATCGTATCTTTCTATTTCTTTCACCAGTCGCGCGGGTTGGATACGATTCCCAGTCTCTATCCTCTGTTTGTGGGTGCCAAGTACACAGAGCGATTTCGCTTCCCACTGAAGAGGCTCCGCTCTCCACCAACACATCCGCCGTGGCCGCCGCCGTGGCGATGGTGAGTCCTTCTACTTTTCATCTATCGAATCGTAAATTTCACTCTCTTACTCCTATTCGACGATTGACGCTTTGAATTTCTTTATGTCTTTTTAGACTTCCCGAGCAGGACTAGGAGGCGGAGGCAGAGATCGACTCCGAAGAGAATTTCCGTCTTCTCACTTCGACGACGATAATATTAATGCTAATGTCAACGGTAATATCAGTATGAGCAATAAGCGAGGCAATAATCCGCCGTCGAGGCATCTGTGGGTGGGGAATTTGTCTCACAGCATAGTAGAGGCCGATCTGACGGACCACTTGCTGCAGTTCGGGGAGCTCGAAAGCGTGGCTTTCCAGCCGGGTCGCAGCTATGCTTTCATTAATTTTAAGATGCCGGAGGACGCGATTGCCGCCATGAAGGCACTCCAGGGTCTCCCTCTCGCTGGCAACCCGCTTAGGATTGAGTTTGCTAAGGCGGTTAGTTATGCACCTCCAAAACCTTTTTGTCTGTTACTTTTGACAACTACACAGCTTCCAGGTATTTGTTGTTTATGGATCTATGTATATTATATCTTCCTTGAGTTCAATCCATTTGATTTGCTCCACAGCTGCAGCTTTTGTTTCATTTCACCAATTGCAAAAGGGAAATAAATAAATAAATAACAGAGTTTACTTCATTGGCAATATATGAATTGTAAAATAGGAAACGAAAAAGGAAAGCAAATAACTTGCTAAACTTATTCTGCATATCGAATGCCCCATGGCTAGAAAACAGTGCTCAAGTCCATTTGATTAACCACTTAAGCTGCAAAACTCCATTCAATCTGATGATCGGAAGCAGTACAACTGAAAATATGTAATCATCCGTCGATTATTTAGACATACCTTGAGCTGGATGGGTCGAAATTGAGGCACCATGAAACAAACAGCACAGATTGGAACAGTCAGTGAATCCCACTTTAAATAATGATTTTGACAGACTCTAGTTGTCTTTCCCTAGTAGCAGCCAATCTTAGTTCCAGTGTAATAATGATTTATATGTCCAAAGCAGTAACCACTGCCATCTTAATTGTTCTGGAATCACAAATGGTATCAGTTAACTCCTAACAGGTTATACATTTGCTTGTTGAGACTTGAAATCCGGAACATTTTTTTTACTCTGACTTTGCACTTTGTTCTTGGAATGCTGATGTTCAGGACTTACATAAGTTATGTGGTTCCAAAACCAAAATAATGCAATGTAAACAGTTTGAAATGAACAGCTTTATTGTCTCGTTAATATTTGACTGGCTTATTTTAAGAAAATACTTGATGCTTGAAAGCTGTGTGCAAATGCTTGTACTAATGGGGATGGTGCCTTTCAGCTATTCAATTTCAGATAATTGCAGTCTTTATCCTATATTAAGAGAATGGCAATAAAAAATGTGCCGTAAGGAGAGGTTTCACCCTTCATACAAATATCTATCCTTCTCCTAATATTAATGGCCCAGATATAGAAAAATCTAGCTCATATCTATACATCACAAGTTGGATGTCAAGTTAATATTTTAATTATGTCAGCCACTGGCTTGTGAATCATTTATAATTACAGAGTATCTGTGACAAACCATTGACAGAAGATAACCGAATGGCCTTTCTATTCAAGCTGCTTATTCTTTATGTTTCTAATTAGTGTATTTCATAATCAGTGCATCTTTGGTTGACCAATTTATCAAAATATTAATCTGGATTAAAATATTATTACTAAAGCTGTAATGTAGGTTATTGATGCTTCGTTGTTGTCCTCAGCTAATTCCAGTTTTTCTTCCTAACATTTGACAAATCATTCAAGATTGTCATCATATCCAGAATCAATGGTTCTTCCAAACTAAGATATCCAAATATAATCATGAGGTATATCAGTCCACCATCATAAAAGGGTATTTTTGTGCTTGCAGAAGCTTTTAACATGGGCATAAATATTCACCAGAGATGTACAAAATGATCCAACAGAAAAATGATGGAGTTAAGATTTCAAGTGACAGAACTGGGGAGCTTATAGAGAATCATTTTAATTAACTTAACATCTTTATTTTTTTCCTGAAAATGATCTTTAAGACCAGAGGTACCACTTTCTTTTCCCCTTGATTGGTCCTCACTGTTGTGCAGTCCCCTATTTAGTTCAATAAAGTTATCTTTATTTCAGCCGAGACAGCAGCATAGATATTTCTCTGGGTTGCTCTACTGAAATCTTGAAGACACATTGTCATAAATAAGACAACCTTGTGAAATATTCACAGTTTGCACCAAGTCTTCATACTCTGTAACAGCAGCCACCAATTTACCATAGTGTTGTTTACCAGTGTTGTTGTGCTTGGTGATCTAGCATCATTTGGATAGCAGGTTTAAATAAGAAGATGAAGCAGTTATCAATCAAATTATTTTGTTGAATTAAAATGCATGGTAAAGGAATTTATGCCAGCCATTGTCTCTGAAACTTGGTGACAGCTTCAACAGATAATAAAAATGATATAAGTGACTATGTTAACAAAAAGGTTATGTGTGACAATGTGTTCAACCAGAGCCTGGCTCTTGATCAGAATTGCATCAAGGTTCTATGCTTCATGAACTTTTACCATGACTCAATTCCTTTCACCTTCATTTAGGTCATATACAAGAATGAGGCATTCCCTTGGCAAGCAAATGTTGTTCACTATGCAAAAATCCTCTACAAAAGCAGAGCAGACAACTTTAATTCTTGTTTAATGGACACATCTGTCAATAGAAAGTATCGAAGGGTAGTGATAGAAACCCAGAGTTCCAACACCTTTGTAATTGGTTTTGCTTTCTTATCACCAGAAACCATGGGAATTGATGCCCCATTTTTCAAACTTAATTCTTGTACTTAAGCTAACTACTTTCATTCACGTGATGACAAAAGATGGTGTTAGACTGAATGGTTATATATGAGAAATTCGTTTCCATGCAAGACAAGACAAATGGAGCATGAATTTTCATAGGTTGGCAGCAAAAACTGTGTCTGATGTTCGATTCCTGCTCCCAAATGTGGGTGTCACAAATTTTCTCAACATTTTTATCATGTATGCTAGCAGGGGAATGCCAAGTTTGCACTGCACTCGTGCATCTATAAACTCAAAACATAATGGCATCCATCCATACAGAAAAAAAAGCTGTGTAACTCCTCAGATTTGGCTCATATCACTTGAGGTTTTTTTGGAGTGCTTGTTTATATTAATTTTGATGGTTGCTGCTACAACTTAGACCAATGAAAAAGGCTCGGAGTATGAAGATTTATGGGCCTGCTTTTGACCGGCCAGATTAGCATTACGCAAATTGTGGTAGGAGTGATGATGTTTGCTTTTCTGTTGCTGATAAAGTTGCACATGTACAAATGATCTCTTCTAATGGTGTTTCTACCTTGGATCAGCTTCTTAATGTTAGACAGATTAGTCAGGATGTAAATTTTCAAAATTTTCAGTTTACTGCTTTTTCAGATGTTGGAACTTTGAATTATATGTTTGCTTAAATGTCAGCAGTTTGTTGATGACTGATACAAGACTGAAAAAGAAATTGTAGTAGTTTGCTGACAATGGCTTAGATTGTTTTCTTTCTGATAATACCATCCAAATGCCAGGCAAGCGAACCCAAAAAGAATGATGTATACAATGCAACCCTATCTTATGTGCTAGCCAGCCCTTTTCTGATGATAAAACCTTTATCACACCCTTGAAATTTGTGTGCAATTATATCCTCTAATCAGTTCACTGCATATTCATTTTGAGTGATTGCTATAAACCAGTTACTTGATCTGTGAAATGGTTGCTGAGGTTTTAGAGGCACAGATCTGGCATCTTGCATTCTGATAGTCAGACTGGAAGTATGAGGGCTTTATTCTTATTTTCCAATTGTAGTGTTATTAGTTGTTCTTGGTCATTCTCCTTACTATTTTAGCAGTAGCCAGCATCATTCATCGCATTACATGGATCAAGACAAAGATCACCCATCAGTGACTGAAAATTTTATTTAAATTCATTGAAGTAAAAGCTGTTTACAAAAATGACATTGATTGCATATATTCTCCTCATTTTTCTCTCCTGCTTTCCAATGGTTGTCCCAATTAATACCCATGTCAATGACCACTTGGTGTCCAGTGAAACTTTGTTGGTTTCAATCTATTTAATTTTACTTTAGTTGTTCATGACTGAATCAAGACGCCATTTGACAATTAAAATGCTTTCCTTATCTCAATGAGATTCTTATATCAGGATAAGTCAACAGCACCAACACGTGATGAAGATTACTTGCGAGGAGGAGATGAGCAATGGTCTGCATTGAGAGGATCACCCTTCTCACAAAGAGGCTCCAAAGTAAATAATGCTAGTCCAGACCATTTTTACTCTGAAAAATCCAAGATGAGTGATAGAAGTGCAGATCCTAGTGAGGTTTTATGGATAGGGTTTCCAGCTTTATTGAAGGTGGATGAAATGACATTGAGAAAATCTTTTTCAGCTTTTGGTGAGATTGAGAAGATTACTGCATTTCCAGGTCGTAGTTATGCTTTTGTTCGATTTAGAAGTCTATTATCAGCCTGCAGGGCAAAAGAAACTCTTCAGGGTAAATTATTTGGAAACCCTCGTGTACATATTTGTTTTGCAAAGAGTGAAGCCGGCTCGTCCAATAGTGGAAAAACACCTCACTCCCTTCTTTTCAAGTCAAATGGCCGCCCTGGAGCTTCTGAGAATTTTCAACAGGAGAGGAGTTTTGGAAGCTTAGCAGATCCCAGCCTCAGATCTCCTCATTTTATCTCAAACTTGGACCCTGGAGAATCTGATCTATATGGTTTTAACCGCAAGGGCACTATGTTCTCTGGTGGAGGTGATGCTTTTGACAACCAGAGGTTTGAAGAAGAACTAGGGCCACCACCAGATGTTTATGAATGCCGTGGTAGTCCTGCAAGAGAAAGAAGTTCCCACTTTGATGAATTGACACAGAAATTTCCTTCGAAGGGTCAATTTTTTGAAGAGCCATGGGATTTTCCAGATGATTCATATCCCTTCCATGGGGCCAAAAAATTGAAGACTAGCTCTTTTCCTCCTGAAAGAGAGCTTCCAGAGTATCCTTACTCTGGTATAGAACGGGAGAAACAAGTTTTTACTAGGGCATCTCCCGATTTTTCCCATGCTGAAGCCTTTGAGAAGAACTATGAGATGATGTCTTTAGGGTACAATCCAGGATCTAATCACAAAACAAATTTACCCCTTCCTCGTGGAGAAAGGAGGGACCACTGGAAAGCATCCTATGACAATTTGCAGGCTGGTCCTGGTACTCTGCCATCAAATCCTGTTGGCCAAAAGAGATTCACTCCTGAACCAGAACAGTCATCTTTGGACTTGTGGAAATGGGAAGGAACTATAGCAAAGGGAGGAACTCCTGTCTGTCATGCTCGTGCCTTTCCAGTGGGAAAAGTCCTGGATATTATTTTGTAAGTAGATATCCTTTCTTTCTGCTTATAGTTGGCACTATCAGTTTTAGTGTCACCTAAGTGATAACTTCATTTGTCTATCTGTTGTTTAAAATTACAAATTTTGTTTCTGTTCTTTATAACAGTGGCATGAGAGGGCTTGATATCAAGAACTGTAAACACGAGCACTATTCTGTTTTTTCTCATGGTTGCTCTTCCAGCATACCATGGTCTCATATCCTAATTTTAAACCTCATGTCTGTTATTGTTTTTTATTTTTTGATGGAAACCCTGTTTCGGTTTAGAATTCTAATTTTAGACCATTGTTCAAGAGACTTATGCAAGATGCACCCAGCAGTATAGGAATGCTACTGTGTACCTTCATTTTTCCCAATATATTGCCATAAAATCTAATGGAATAAGGCAAATTATATAAAATCCATACACCATACTATTTTCAGCACACCAAATGCAATTTTGCCTTGATATTTTGTCTAAATGTTCTCTTACATTCTGTACTCTTGCCCACTTTTTTCTTAAGCTTTCGCATTCAACTTTCATTTTGAAACAACTTCTCACAGCCTTTTTTCTTTTTTAACGGATGCCATAGGCCTGAGTTTCTGGATTGCACGGCAAGGACTGGTCTGGACATGCTAGCAAAGCACTACTATCAAGCAGCTTCTGCTTGGGTTGTATTCTTTGTCCCTGCTAGTGATGCAGACATGGGATACTACAAGGAATTCATGCACTATCTAGAGGAGAAGCAGCGAGCAGCAGTAGCTAAACTGGATGATAAGACTACCTTGTTTCTTGTACCACCATCGGATTTCTCAGAGGAAGTACTGAGAGTACCTGGGAAACTGAGCATCTCTGGCGTTGTCTTGAGGTTGGATCCCCCTGGTTCAAATATTGGGCCTCCTCATTATGCAAATGAGAGAAGAAATACAAATTTTTCATCCTCCCATGGGGATTTGTCATATCCAAAGCTGCCAGCATCCTCTGGACATCTTCCTTCAATGACAACTTTGCCAGATTTGGGCAAAGCAGGAGGTGATCTATTGCTGTTAGGGAATGTGGATGCATCAGCTCCGCCTGCAGCATTTTCTGGCTCATCCCGCATTGGTGGAGATATATCTGATTTTAGGAATGAGAATTGGCATGATTATCAGCGGAAACCCTTACTGGGTCCCAACTGGTCTCCTCACCATCCTCAGAACATCATTTCTGATAACAAAAGTAAGCCACCTCAGGTGTCCAAAACTTCTCTTGATCGGGAGCATCACTTGGTCATGCCAAGAGTATTGCAAGAAAAGAGCTCTACACATCATGGAGATGGAATTTCAAGTAACCCTCAGTCTGGGAACAACCAGTTCTCTGTTCAAGAAACAAAACATTCAGTTAGTTCATCAGTGCCTATTGTGGGCTTGCAACCACAACAACTTGCACAGCTAGCGTCATCTCTTCTTGGGCAGCAGACCCAAATAGGGAGCAATCAAAATGTGTCCGAAGGGGAGGATCTTAGACAAACGAGCCCCATGCATCAGTCTGGTGGCCAACTTAAAACAGCACATATGCATAGTTTGCATAATAATCAGGTGGGTTCTGAGATTCCCATATCTCAATTTGGTCACATGCAGCAGCAGCAGCAGCAGACTGCAAGCGTGCCTACAGTGGTGCCATCCTCGGTTCAAAGAGAGCCTCAACCAAGCAGTCAAGGGAACCCACCACCGATGCAAAGCGCTGAAGATGCAGATGCAGACCCGCAGAAACGCCTACAAGCAACATTACAGCTGGCTGCAGCTCTTCTTCAACAAATTCAACAGGGGAAAGGAACCTGACCAGTGTGAGATAATTGATATTATGGTGTCACTGTTTACCATGGACATGAGGTCTCGCCAGGTAGATCTTAGTATTTTAAAAAATTAGGAGTGCGCTTCATGAGGTTTCCTAATGCATTTTGCAACGAGTGGTGGATTGCTACCTTTTATGTACGAACTTTTTGACTTGCAACCTGGCCGAATGAGGGTTGAGGAAAATTAAAGTTATTTTGGTTGTTTTGTTGCTGCCTTGCAGCTAAAATAGGCCTCCATACCTAGTGTGGATTGTGTTGACGTCATCTACGGTGCAGCTAGCTTGGTTCGCGCAAGACAAATAAAGAGTAGGGTGTGCCGGAGCCTGGACCTCCGGTGCTGGTGCTCGAGTCAGCCCCCTGAGTAGAAAATAATGGCGGAAAGTAGACAGAGATTGCCTGGGACTACAGAATGTTGGCCCTTAAGTAGAGCTTTGAAAGAAACGCATATTAATGGAGATGTTATTGGGGTACCTGGTGTGGTAAGGTCATTTCATGGCAATCAGAGGGTTGATGGGAGACACCGGAGACGTCGAGCTACCGTTGAGTGAGGAGTCGCGAGTGAGGTCATCACTTGGGCCTGGAGGTGGTGTTGATGGGCCTAAAGATCCATTACTCATGGCCCATATAACGACATTACCATTCACCAGGGAGTCGCTTGTTGGATTTCACAAAACAGCTCTGAGTGCCCCTGGATAGTAGTACTTTATAAAAACATCATGACTTGGTGGAAATTTCACGGCACTTCAAAATCAGACAATCTTTGGAATAGTGCTGTCATCGAGGCAAAGTTGAAAGAACATTGCAGCATATAGAAGTTTCCTGAAACGAGGAGTCTGTACAGTAGTAAGTGGAAAAAATTATGCTCTCAAAACTATACACCTATGCTAATAAGTATAGGATATGCCAATGCCCAACCCGTTTGATCCCCTTGGGATTGTCGTCAAGTCTTTGGCAGAAGTTCTTATTAGTGACTCAATAATAAGAATGTTGGCGAGTACCAAAGAAGTAAAGTTCGCAAGCTTTTCCACTGTTTCTCAATAGTGTGGTTTTTGGCATTTTGTTCTCGACAAAATTGTGATTCCATCTCTCCCGTGACAGGCAAGAACGATGCCAAGACTTTTAAGATGATGTTCTCCGCTCTACAATCAAAGACGTCAAGCATTCTCTTGACCCTGTTCAGCAAAACCGGCACAACAGTCTGAAGAGGAAAAAGAAGAAAAAAAAAAAAAAAAGTTGGTTTGGTTAGACATCTGTGGAGGACAGAAATCTATTCCGTAACTCCTTTGTTGAGGTACAGAATATATTGTCACCGATTGTCTTCTTGCAAGTTTCTGAACATGCATGTTAAACCTCTTTGGATGTATCCGTCAAAGGAGCCAAGATATCATTGTATTGCCTTTCCACCGCCTTGATTATTTCTCTTTCCAGATCAGCGACAGCTATCTGGCAGATCAACAATGTAATTTTTCAGTCGCATGATATGAGTTTATATGTATTACCAGTATGACTGCATGCATGCCGAGTAGAGAGAGAGAGAGAGTTTGATCCATCACCACTTCCTACTCAGTGAGAAAGTCCTAAGTTTTCTCCCACATTTCTTCAGCAATTGTCGTTACACCAGCCCGTGGGCACCTGCAGAAGTTGGCCCCGATTAGCCTGAAGGGGTTTAAATGTTTGTTGATTGGAGCACAATAAATCCAGGTTTGACGTTTTAATGCCTTTAAGCTATAAGAAAAGAAAATAATCATTAGCACTGGTAAGAGGTTACTCTACTGTGACCCATTGCACTATAAAAAAATAAAATAAAATAAAATAAACAGCGCAAAAATAGGATAAGAACTTACAAGACTCTGATAATACCCACTTTCGGGATATAAGAAAATGGTCCAACCTCGGTCAACTTGAGCATCTTCAGAAGTGCTCTTCCATTGGAATTGGAATAAGCATGAAAGTTGCTTTGCAAACATGAGAACATGAAGTTGCTAACCATCTGCTAAAATATAGTAATGATGAAGTTTCTAAAATTTTCAAATTTAGCAACAACCTTCTTAAACCTCCAAAGGAAGAACTTTTTCTGCATTCTCTGTTGTTCTAAATTCTATTGGCCGAACACCCCGTGGCTGCAACAAAAATTCTGTGTAACCTACTTAATCATAATAGCAAGTGACAGATTCCATTCACAGTCAAAAAGTGCCATGAAAAATATGAGGTTTCTCTACATTTGCCTAGTAACAACATAAGAATTCAGGAGCATGCAAAAATAAGAAGTGTACCCAAAAGCACTTTTAAGAGCCTAAAGAAACTCAAGAACCTCAGTGCAACCTCTAGCCCAGGCAGCAGGCAGACATAAACGTATACAAGCATCATAAACCATAAGAGTTTGCCAAGCACATTAGCCACTGGAACAGGTAATTGAAACACCATTACCAAAGAATCTAAACACACAAAAGGAGAGAGGGATACACTCGGACCATACCTAGTGTTATAATAAGCTGAATCATCCACCAAACATGTCTGCCAATAAGGTATATTTTCTTGCTCTTCTTTAGTCATGAACTCCTGGCCTGAAAAAGGACAACTCGAGAAGATTACAGCTACAAGTTGTGATAACTGCCGACAGAAAAATGGCTAGCAGAAAAATGTGAACTGGCAAATCACGCTGATGACTGCAATACCTTCCAATGAATTCGGTGCTTTTCATTGATTGTGATGGTCAATCTACCTAACCTTCTCTTCTCTGGTTCCATCACAAAACTCCAAGTCTCTTGATTTGCAAACTCTTTCCTCATTAGGCACTGTTTCTGTTTCAACCATAAAGTTCTCTCCTTCTCTTCCAATATGAATAATTGATGACGCACTTGAATTTCTTAAATCCCCCACCTTCTTAAGCATATTTGTCTGGCCTGCCATAAACGCCGTAAAATCGCAGCCAGTTTGGGGATGTGTAAACAAGGAAACAAATCAATAATCCAACTCAAATCACATATCCAGCCCAAGGACCACCCAAAAAAAAAAAGAAAAGAAAAAATATTCACCTCAAACACGATGTAACAGACAGCGACCTCCAACATCAATCACCAAGAAAAATCAAAACTCACGGCACAAAACGCACAATCAAAACATTACCAAATTACTCTCAAGTCGAGCAAATGCCACCTGGGGTAAACCATTTTTTTGGAAAATCTGGCTCTTCACAATTCACCATCTGCGGGGAACCTCCTGAAATTGCCCGGCACACTTCAATTTTCAAATCTTTCTTCAAGAGCCCTTTATTCAACTTCGTTTTAGGCCTGTTACCAAATGTCTCGTCATCTTCATCGCGAAACTGCATTACTGGCTTCTTGAAGTAATTTACGTAATTGGGGAACCCACAAGCACCTCCTCCTCCTCCTCCGAAATAGTTTTCCAATCACATAATCGGAAACAGAGGCCACGATCTCATCACCGTCACCGTCCCTCGCCAGAGCCATCAAGATGTATGGCGTCAACAATCCAGAATGGAACTTCAGTGGAATGAAGGTCAACACAAATAAAGAACCATAATTCAAAACAGAAAAATAGAAACAAGAAACCTCCAAGACCCCATGAAAGAAAGAAACGAGAAAAAAATGATTAAAAAAAAAGAGAAACTTCTTTATTTGTTTCTTGCGTTTCTTTCTGGGTGGGTTTCTCCCAGTACGCTGTGCGGAGCAGAGGGCTGTAGCGAGCGTTTGGAGTTTTACATATGGTAACGGCTAGTTTTTTACTCTGATTTCTTCTGTACGAAGATTTCATTTTCCTTTTTTTTTTTAAGATACATACATTAATATACACGTCGACCACTTCTCTCTCTCTCTCTCTCTCTCTCTCTCTCTCTGTTTTTCCGCCTTTTTTTCTTAAAAAAAATAAGGTTGGCATGAAAGGGAGCATTAAGGGGTAGCATTTTGGTTTAATAAATTAAAATATATTTGATCAAATCTAAGTTTTGCTGGACGTAATAATTAGTAGCATCATACGCATTAATTCTCGAAATTGTGCTTATTTATTCTATCACTTTCTATGATAGCATCAAATATCAATGTCATAAGTGGGGTCATTTTGAACACACACACACATATTTCGGCCAAGAAAACAAAAGACAGAAGAGACTGGAAATAAAGTCAAAATAATTTGTGGATAATTCCGTCTGTCAAAAAGATTTTGATGACATTATTGTACGAGTAATGTACCAAATGTACACAATATTATGCCTTGTCACACACGAGATACGATTAAATAAATTAAAAAAACAAACAAACAGGAGATACGAACGAAATGATCTCAGAGAGAGGACATCAATTAGGAGACGAGCTTCGATTATTTCATCCTTGAACTAGTAATGGCTAGTTAATGAGATCTATGCAATCGATTAGCGTTCAAAACCAGACAGCAATCATGTGCTTGAATTGTTATCTCCTGGTTCCACGGGATGTTAATGAATCAAAAACACTTTTGTAGTAGACTCATTGAGTAGAAGATGATTGATGCTGACATGCAACCATCTTTCCAAAGATTAAATGGAATAAGAGTAAAAAGGAAAAATTATAGTCCATGAAGGAGGAGGGCCTGCAAATTGCTGCAGTCTGCAGCCAACTAGAAGAACCGGCACTACTAATTCAAGAAAAGTTCCAACCTGATCTTATGCCATCTAACAATCTCAAATAGCATAAAAAGATATAACAGGCTTTGATGCATCCAGCGTATTCTCGAGTACAGTACAACAAAGATCAGTCATCAAAGGGGTATTTGCAAATGGAAAAAACAAAGAGCGAGAGAGGGTGAACCAAAGAAACTTCTCTTTGTGAAGAACAGTCTGCTCCAAGTGGCTGTTAAAGATTCCACGGCAACTTTTCAATCAATCTTTACGGATGAAAAAAGATAATGCACAAAGTAGAATGACATAAGGAAGCCGATGGTGCCAGTTGATAGCATGATTGCAACTGCCATGAGAAGTGAGTAACCAAGGTAGAGCATAGCTGACACAGGCCCACTCAAACTCCGCAGGTCAAAAACCAAGTAATTTATGGAGTACAAGAAGACATAGAGAGCAACTGAACCGGAGGCAAAGAATGCCTTCCACCACCAATGCCAATCCTCCACGCAAAGATGCATGTAGGTAAGAACCACTGACACTTCAGCACTTACAATAATGAGTAGCAGAAGGACTATCAGTAGGAAACCAAAGACATAATAAAAGCGCCCAAGCCAGATACTAGAAAGGATGAAGAACAACTCAATGAAAAGGGTTCCAAAGGGCAAGGTTCCAGCACCAAGAACAAGAAGCCAGGATGGATATTTGCGAGCAGGTATTTCCCTTGGGATCTGGTTGGTTCGTACAGGGTATTGAATCGCCTCAGCTCGTGTCCCAAAGAAGCCTCCCAAGAGGGTAAGTGGCACCGAAATGCAAAACCACAGCAGAAAAAGCACAAAATACAATGAAATGGGAATAGCACCGGTACTATGGCTTCCCCAGAGAAGGAAATTTAGAACTGTGAGGATAACAAAGACGATTCCGGGGAAGAAGCAAGCAACTGACCAGGAAACTGACCTCCACCCTTCCGAAGTTCCCTTGATGGTTCTCCACAAACGTACAGCAACATAGCCAGCTGCAATACCCAAGAAAAGATAAAGAATTATCATGCCTGTCAACAGCATTCCTCGTGAAGCCGGTGACAAGAATCCAAGTGCAGCAAACACAATGGTTACGATTGCCATCCCAGTAATCTGAATCCCATCTCCAACCATCATGCACAAAAGCTTTGAGAACTCCGGTTCTCTGAATACATCACCCACAACAAGCTTCCAACCAGAAAGTTCCTCATTCATCTGTGCTTGTGCTTCTTTGTCCAGTTCCTCATACCTTGTCAGATCCCTCCTCACTGTTCTTAAGAAGATAACAAAAACAATACCAGCCAGGAAAAATATCACCATAAGGGAGTTCAGAATCGAAAACCAGTGCACACGAGCACCTTCCATCTTCAAATAAGCATCCCAACGAGATGGCCATCTAACATCACTTTTCACAAATTTAACTTCATAAGTGAATGAAACTCTCTCTTCTTCCCTTATGATCTGGGACTTGTCAAGGTCCAAGGGGCAGTTCACAGCTGGGATTTTATCATATATTGGGAGCTTTGTCATCGCTTCAGGATCGTGCTTAACACTGCAAGGCACAACCTCAAAACCAACAATCTCATACCCAGATGCCTTCTTCTTATCAGCTTCAGTGATCACACCCATACCTTCTTCACCAGTACCAATTATCTCTACACCCCTCCCTTCATATTCGTGAACCAAGACAGTAAACCTAAGGTGATTGATGATGTAATCATCATTACTATTCTGAGATGTGAACCCGACAGGGTACCCAGTCCACAGGATGTTAATTCCATTTTGCTTGGCATACCTCATCACTGGCAAATTATCCAAAATCATGTTCACTTGATACAGATCATGGGTCCTCTGTTTCAAAAGCTTCACCTCATGCTTGCCCAATGGAGTAGTGGTACAAAGGTAAACAGACTCATTGATATTCATTCTGAAACTATAAGGAGAGTTATCAATTTGATCTCCCATAAGGAGCTCCCCGAGATTCTCGGCACTTTTCTTGATTCCACCTTGGGGTTGGCAATAAGGGAGAGTATAATAGCCAAATGGGAGCTCCGTTTCAATAGAAGTAAGAGAATTGACTTTGGCAACTATGGGATCCCCAGTTGAATAAGTGTGCACATAACTTCCGGGCAGATAAAACCCATGGCAACTTCGGGCAAACAGAACCAACAAAAGGAAAGCCCAGCTGATCGTGGGCATCGTCATCTTTGATGGAAATGCCAAAAAAAAAAAAAAAAACAATGAATCAAACAGATCTTCTCTCAATTTCAAATTTCACCTACAAGAACGCGAAACACCGAAATCTGCAAACAAAGAATTTAACTTCGTACATATGCCTCTGCAACAAATTCTAAACCATGGTGAACCAACGAAACCCAACGTTAAGTTCACACCAAATCCATATAAGAAACCCAGCAACTGAGGATATTCTGATTACATTAATCCTAATATTAGAGTAGCGAAAGGAAAATCTAATTGCCCTAACTAACAAACAAAAAGAAAAACAAAGATCTGATCAAATTAATCCTAATATTAGAGTAGCGAAAGGAAAATCTAATTACCCTAACTAACAAACAAAAAGAAAAAAAATAAATTAAATTTTTAAGAAAAAAAAAACTTAAAACCACCGCGAATTGAAACTTCGCAAACACTTTTAGATCCAAATCCAAATGAATCAGACACATATAATAGAAACCCCAGACTGACTGAGGAGGCTTACCTCAAAGCAGATCTAGAGAAATGGAGACCGTAGTGGGTCGGATCCGGATTTGAATTCGCTTTCCAAGATCGTTAATCCGATGCAGAAAATTACTCCTTCAGTCCTTTCTCTCTCTCTCTCTCTCTCTCTCTCTCTCTCTCTCTCTCTCTCTCTCTGAGATATATACTGATCTTGATTTTTTTTTTTATTTTTGTTTTTATAAATTTCTTGAATATAGCGTGGAAGAAATGCACAGATGAATGGGAACAGGACACGCAGCGGAATCTTGTGAACTTATTATAGTATTACTTTCTTAATTATTTTTAGGCAAAAACGGTGTAGTTTAAGTTTCCCCCTTCTTCGGACCAATAAATTGGATTATGATTTTTAAAAAAACAAAAAAAAACAAAAGAAAAAAAATATTTTTCAACTTTTTTTATGGCTAAAAATAAAAAATAAATAAAATTAATACCCACCGTTATTCCGATCAATAAAAATTACATTAATTACACTGATGGTGTGCTGAGCAGCTAAAATTTTTATTTACCGAATCGTAATCCACTCCAAAATTTCAAACTTGCTTTAGAGTTTGGAGATCCAGTATTTAATAACAGAAATGAGGCGAGAGAATGGCATCTTTTTGACAAATTCACCAATTGGAATTTTTTTTTGCCCCCAAATTCTGTTCATGTAGATTCCTCGATCCATTTTCTTGTAGTCTACTCCGTGGATAATTACTTACATGGTATTTCTTTATATAGAACTGCAAAATTAGAAAAAAGGAAAATTAAAAAAGGGAATGAAATCACAGTAAAAGGACCTGGTAATCTGGGCCAGCCTTGCTTGTTGTGCTTACTAAAATATCGAGGCCCATATCTGGAGTTTTAATTTTAAAAATAATATAAACTTTATGAAAATAAAAAATTATTTTTATTATATCATTTATAATATAATAAGTGATTTAATTTAAAAATAAAAAAGAGAGAGAGAGAGAGGGAAGCACTGTATCCACAAGGAATGGAATGAGGGCTGGAGCACAAGCGTTTCCAAATTTCATTTGGTTTGGATGATTTCCCCCCATTTGTTCAGTGCTTTCCCTCTTGATTTCATTTCTTGTGTGGATACAGCGCGGCGCTTGCTTTGCTAGAGCCAAACCTTCACATTTTATTTTATCGGCGAGAAATAGTCAAACCAAGTTTCGGGGTGCACGGAGTTGGCACGCTAATGAACATATTAATGCATTAATAATAATAATAATAATAATAATGTGTATAATTTTGTTGCCATTTTCAAGATTCCTTTGAGAAACCATGGCAACAAAAAGTTTCTCCAATTCAACTCTCTTTTATTTGATTCTAGTTTCCACTGCTCGGACCATGTCTTTGGACCCAAAGGAAGGAGCCCATCTCCAAGTTACCCAGCGTTATATATTTTAATAGGTAAAGATTTCGTGTTATTAGAATTAACTTCATCTAAATCTGATATTTGTTGTCAAATACTCTAAATTCAAGAGAATATGACAAAGTTTCACATTAGAAAAAAAAGAAAAAAATACTTTAACCTTATAAACGTACATATTGCATACTAAGTTATTTTTTGAAGATAAAGTAATAATTCAGTAACAATAAGCTTATGAACACCTTAAAAAACAAAAAAAAAATACAATTTATCAAAGCTTATTAGCAACATCTCATGCAAAGTTTTAATTTCTACAAGAAAGAAGATTTTTTTTTTTTTTGAAAGAATCTATATCTCTTTAAAAATATTCAAAAAAATTTTAGAACCCCTTTTATTAACATCTTAAAAAATACTCTCGAATCTTTTAAAATTTTCTTAGAATATTCTGAAAATGTAAAGAAGTATTACGAAAAGAAAACTTTGGTAATATTCTAAATGTTCATTAAACTTTCATCCTCCTCCTCCTCCTGGCCCTCCATGCACACAACTCGTTCATTAGAGTTAAACTCCAGTTGGGTCATGAATGATGTGCTTTACACGCAGAAGCGTCGTGGGCCAGTCTCGTCAACTTGAACATTTGTGGTTGCACTCAACAAGCCGGAAACACCACACCAACGCACCTGGGCCCAAACCCAAAAATCTCAAAAAAAAAAAAAAAAAAAAAAAAAGAAGCAAATTTGGAAAACAAAAGCATAATAATTATTTCTGTTTGACTTCCTACTCCTGTCAGGCCGACCCATTTCCTGCTAAAAAGTGAAAAACACCACCTCCATTGTAAAACCTTAAACCCTAGTTGCTGTGTATGTCCAAATTCCCCTGGGTTTTAAGCTTCTTTATGTTTTTTTTTGTTTTTTTGTTTTTGTTTTTAATAACACACACAAATGCTTGTCTTTATCGGATTTTATCTTTCTTTTTTTTAAATAATAATAATAAATAAATAAATTGCGTGGTTTCGTTTTGAAGGTTTACGGCGATGGCTTTTTCTAGAATTGGGAAGCGTTCGATCCAAGTGATGCTATATGCCAGGCATGGAAGTTCTGGTCAATTCTTTTCTACATGGCCACACAGAGCCGCTACACGCAGTTCTCAATGTACAGAAACGAGGACAACGACGATTCTGGAGCCTGCTTTTGGGATTGTTTTACGGCGATTTAGCGCTCAAGTGCCGGCAGCAACGGAGCAACTCAATCTCATTAAGCATTTGAGGGAACGAACCAGCGCTCCGATAAAGGACGTCAAGGCCTCTCTTGTTGATTGCAATTGGAACATTGGTATTTGATCGAAGTTCATTGATTTTCTTGCGTTTTGGGACCTTTTCTGAATTGGGGTCTTCATGGGCTTTTTTGTGCAGAGGCAGCACAGAAGGAATTGAGGAAACGGGGAAAGGTTGTGGCGTCAAAGAAGTCGGGTAGAGTCGCTGCCGAGGGGTTACTTGCATTGACACAGGATGAAGGGAAAGCTGCTGTCGTTGAACTGAATTGTGAAACTGATTTTGTTGCCAGAAATGAGATTTTCCAGTATTTGGTAAGTAGTTGCTGACCCCTTTCTTTTCATAGTCATTCTCCACTCTAAGTTGCTAGAAATTTGGTTAATTTAGGTTTCTTACAGGCTCTATCTTTAGCTAAAGAAGCTTTGCAGACTTCTCAAAAGGTTCCTGGTGTCTATCCCATTGGACTTGATAGTTTGCAGGTAAGAGTCAACTCTCTCTCTCTCTCTCTCTCTCTCTCTCTCTTTCTTTTATAATCTTTTACAAAGTTTATTTAGCTTTATTGTTCCCTACCGCTAATTTTTGCTAGATTTAATATCTAACATTATGTTGATTTCTCATTAGAATGGTCAAACTTGTTTTAAGGACCACGCTGGTTGTGTTAAATTAATCATTCTTCTCCTTAAGCAAAACATCCGTTTTCCCAGGACCCAATCTAATTGAATTTTTAAGAAATCTCTCTCTAGCTAAATCAGATTTTAAGTTTATATGCCTGTCTCTATTCAATCAGGGCTTAAAGTTGCATCTTGAACATCCCAAACTAAGTGGAGAAACCACTATTCAGGATGCAATTACAGAAGTAGCTGCAATGACAGGTGAGAATGTGAGACTCAGAAGGGGCTTTATCATGTCTACATCTTCACCTGGTGTTCTGTGCACCTACCTACATACAAGCCCTCAGCCAGGTACCCTTTTTTTTTTTTATTATTATTATTAATCCATCCTGCTTTTCTTTGAGTCAAACCTTTTCTCTCCTGTCACTTTACTTTACTATCACATATGCACACACAGCCCATAGCTCATGTGATGCTATGTGGAAGATGCTGAGTTTCCTCATCCTTTACACAAACTATTGCCCCCAGTCTATACAGAACCTAGATTTGATTTGCACTATAATTGTTTGATTGTATTTAGGTTTGGGCCGTATTGCTGGACTTTTATCTCTGGAAATAGAGAATGAAAATTCTCAGTTAGATGCTCTCCAGCGCGTGGGATCAGAGTTGGCTATGCACATAGTTGCTGCAAAGCCATTATTCCTGACCAAAGAACTTGTCTCATCACAAGTGTTAGATAGTGAACGTGAAATCCTTAAGTCTCAGGTACACAGAAAATTCTTGTTTGCAATGCAGTTGTTCTAACTAAAAATGAGAGAAGTGGAGAAATTCTGAAATTCTTTTTGATTTCTTTGCTTGCTCATAGTTGTTTTTGCTTTTGTGGTTTTCTTTTCCTTAGTTTTTGGAGGTTTTCTTCTGCTCTTTGGTTCTCAAATTTGGCTATCTTATAAACCTCATTTGGCTTAGAAGTATCTTTCTTAGGTGAAGGGTCTGTGGTTTCCATTTGCTTTAAGTTTAAATAAATCATGCAGATCCACAATGATGGATGGCAGTTCAAATACGAACTCAATTCTGTGATATATGCAGGCTAATGGATAATACAGTTGCATATGATGGTTATTGGGATGTACTTTGCCAATGATTAACCTGAATGGCTTCTCCCCCCACCCTCCTTTTTTGTATTTCATCTCTGTTATGGAGGCTTTGCTACCGTAGGTCTGTCCTGATTACTTTGTTTTACTGCTTAAAGATTCTAAGTTGCAACTTATCTTTGTTTGTCAGGCAGAAAGCACAGGGAAGTCCCAGATGGCTATGGACAAAATGGTAGAAGGCCGCCTGCGTAAATACTATGAAGAAGTTGTTCTTATAGAGCAAAAGTTTATTGTGAATGATACTATAACTGTAAAGGTATTTTATGTCTGACCCCTGCAAATCTCTTGAATTTCAGCATCTGGGATTCTTCCATGTACCCATCTGTGTTCGTATGTGCACCCTTGCACACCTCTGCTCGTGTCTGTTTTAGCAAATTGTGTGCTTTGTAAATTGTGGTTGTAACATTAATGGCTTTTGTGCTGTCCTGCAGACACTCTTAAACAATCTATCAAAGGAAATGGACTCGCCTGTGAAGATAGGGAATTTTTTCAGGATGGAAGTTGGAGAAGGCATGCAGAGGTATTGAAAATGTTTTTCTTTTACAAATAAAGAAAGATATGAGCTATAAACTAGGGATCGACTCTTACTACGTGTTCATACCATCCTATCCTTTCTTTGCAACTTTTTTTTATTTGCGCATATTGTTGACAGGGGATAAACATCTATATAAACACACATGATTTGAAATCCGATGGGCAGGAAATAGTTCCTAGTCTAGTTAACCCTTTGAAGGTATGGATAATGTGGATGCATTTTGGGGGAATGTGAATGTGACTCATTAACAGTAAATATAAGATGCTGAAACAGCTTCAATATGGACATAATGTTCACAGTTCCTGCTGCTTCTCAACTACTACTCATATCATCATTTCTTTCATCCTTCTGCATCTTTCAAATTTCCCGTCTGCCTAGCTTTTAGCAAATGGCAAAACCAATTGGAAGAATGCCCTCACTTTCCCTGATATCTTTACTGTACATAGTACTGATTGAGGCCTGCAGGTTGGAGGCGAGTGCAGATGAACCCATGGCTCAGGCTGCTTGATGTAATACCATGATGATGCTGACAAAGATAGACATGCAGTATCAAAGATTCCATTCCTAATTTGAGACTTGATGCTATTATAATTATTTTGGCCCCCTTTTTTTTTGGTTCGTTGCAAAGAGACGCACTACTACAATACCAAATCAGTACCTTTTTGTAAGAATCTGGATCACAATGGACCAGCTTTCTTAATTTCATTGCAGGATTATTATGAGTAACTCTACAAACCAAAGATAAAATAGCCAAGCCTATCCCTGAAACCGGCTAATGAGGTAGTGAAATGATCTGTTTTCAATTTGACGTGGTTTTAGGCAATATGGTAGAACCCCCTTTTCACCCTGTGTTTTTGTCCTGGTAGTTCAAATGAAAAGTGGGTGTGATTGAGCATGCCCGGACGGAATATTGAATCCCATAGCAAGTGCCCGAGCGGTTGTGCGGGTGGCCATAGCTCAAGAGACCAATAGCTGAATGCTGGGATTCGCTAATTGTTTGCAGCGCATTTGCTCTCACCGCAGGTTTGGGTTAAGCTATCTTCAATAATAATTTAAGGTTGATGACACTCACCCTGTTGCAAGAGACCCGGCTGGATATTTCATTATTTGGACTTATATGGTAGTCATATATTCATTTATTTACTTATTTTTGGCTAAACTGAAAAAAACAAATAACGTTAACGAGGGCCTGTTTTAGTCCTTAACACGTCATTTGTTACTGGAAATTACAATAGAACTTTTCACAGGAAGGTTACAAACGAGTAGGAGAGTAAAAGAAAGGCGAAAGGGATGGGAGGCTGAGGTATACATGCCATATGGAGGCCATGAATCAACTCTAGTGGAACTTGAGGCTGGTTAAGATGTTGTTATTGACAGGATCAGCCAAGTGATCAAGGAGGTTCTGGTAAGGTCCAACACCAGTCACAAGAGCCTGTACAAAGTAACCTAATATTGCCAACATTGCCAACCTCCCGTTCTTGACTTCCTTCAACTTCAAGTCTTTCAGAGACTTCTCATCCTTCCCAAATCCAAGAGGGTTAAACAATGGTCCTCCAGGGTAGGGTGGGTCCCCAGATCCTCCCAAAAACTTCTCGAGCCCTAAGAAATATTGCTTCCCCATTGATCCAGGTTTTGCCCAGTCTTGGAATCTCCTGTGCTCCGCAAACCCCATGAGCGCCATTTCAAAGACGAACAGGGTGTATGGATCTGCCCAGTAGTTGTATGTCCCAGCAGGTGGGATCACACCAGTTTTAAACCAAGGGAGGGCAGTTTCTGGTGGAATAAGGCCAGCCTTGCCAAGAATTTCTGGTGCAATGGCACCTACAGCCCCCAACATGGCATATCGCCCGTTGATGACCTCGCCATAGGCCAGCCATTTGGGTTCAATGAAGCCTCCTGTACCTTCTGGGTCAGACAGGCCAAGTGGATCAAATCCGTAGTCACCCGGTAGACTGTAAAAATATGAACTTTCCAAAGTGGATCAACAGCCAATTATAGAAATCTAGTATGCTACGGTTAACAACAAATTACAAAATATGAACTCTTTTAAAGGCTCTTGTTTAAATTGAAACAGATAGGGGAATTGTGGGGAAGATTGTACCTCCCATCCAAGTAAGAAAGACTTTGTTTGGATGCAAACCACAGCTGCCTGTCTGCTCCTTGCTGAAAAAAGAAAAGTAGAAAAGAAGAAAAAACACCATGGAAGTTTTAGCAGGCTAGCTATGGTACAGACCCAAAAGTAAGAGAATATTCTTGTCTGGACCGGTCGACTTGTGAAGGAGAAATAGACCTTAACGGGGGGAGTAGAAGAAGCCCTGACAACAAAGGAGCCTTTTCTTGAGGACCCAAATGGTGATTGTGTCGGCCTTGCTCCCAGAATTTGTCTGGCAGCTTCCACTGAAGAGGCAAGGGACGATGACACCAGTGCTTGTGTTGCCATTTCCTTGTGCACTTTCGTTCTTTTCTGTTTTTTTTTTTTTCTTTTTTCCTTTTCCCTTCAAACTGATGACATTTCGGCACTAATAACAAATCTACAACAAATGAACGAAAACGGTGACGGGAAAATGAGGGCCAAAGTAAGCCACAACTTGTGGGCTTTTGAAATCTTGGCTGATGCGAGAGATGGGCTAGTTTCAGATTATATTAGGATCTGGTTGTCCAATAAGGAATTCCCACGTGGCTTGACTAACTGGATGAAGGATTTCCATCCAACAGGGTACACTTGGTGAAAACTAGAGCTGCGAGAAACTTATTTGCCACATGGCAGACTCCCAACCATTATTACCCTTCCGCCGGTTGCCCCCACAAGTCCCCTAAAAAATATCTTCTCTCTCCTTCAAAACATTACTTTATTCAATTTAGTCTAGCTTTAGTTGATCAAACGCTGTCACCGCATAAAATGATCAAAGCAGCCAATAATAGAAAGGCCTCCAAAAAAAAAAAAAAGGGAAAATCAAACCCTGATTTTTTTGAACCAAATGCTCAGCCACTTGTGGCAGCTGTCCAATTATCTGCCAGTATATTCTTCCCCGCACCTTGCCCCCAAAATAGAGGAAAGCAAAGACAATCGTTATTTACCTTTCTTTTTACTTTCTTTTTGAGATCGAGAGTTAAGTGGCATGCAAAATAACCAGCTTTGTCGATTGTTGACATGCCGGTTTGTTGGTCAATCTTGATGTCGCCATTCCTGCATTACATTCATTTTTTTCATCTACAATCGCGCAGTCAAAAGGAAGTTGATGGTCACTCGCATATTCATATCCGTGCACCATAAAACTATTTGTTCCTCTTTTGGTTTTGGCTGACTAACCGCTTCCCATCTCATGTGTTTTATACACATCAAACCACCACCAATCTGGGAAGGCAACCTTGTTTTGCAGACGTCTCTATCTATAGAAGAAAGCGAAAAACAAGAACGTGTAAAGCTGGTCACAAATTCATTCGTACCATCATAAAGTACCAATCTCTTACAACTTTCTGATAGGGCTATTTCATGATGATCAGGGTACTTCGGTAGACAATTCCCCACCATGGATTTCCTGTTATCCATGATGATCAATTTTACGCACAATGTTTATCTTTGTAATAATCACCAAAGGCAGACTAAAAGTGCTGAAAAAATTTGGGCAGTTCTTCACGGTTTGAGCCATTGAGCATGGGTCAATCCTTGTGCATCTTTACCACCTCGTGAACAGCTGAAATGTCCGAGTCTCCCAATCCCATGCTTCTGGCCTTCTTAAAAGCCTGCAAGGAATTGTAGATGTCAAAAGTTGCTGTTCAAACACCATAAAGCATTCGGCAAAATGGACAATCCATGTCCAGCATTTCTGCTACTTCGTCTAGATAACCTCAATGAAGAAAACTTCATCGTTTTTTAAGCTAAAATTATCCATTAAGATGTGTTCATTGAGATCAATTTCCCACGAGCAATACGAATCACGTAATATGTCATGTTAAATGCTAAATGCCATACGAATCAAGCAACATTCATTAAGAAGACAGCTCAGTATGTCTACTTTATAAAAGCCCGAAACATATTTATTCATGAAAGACTTTTATCTCTAAATGAACAAATTCTAACAAGCAATCACCGGATTGACCCAACCTCCATTTTAAAGGATATGAGAATACTGCAGCAGACCATGTGTGTAATCCATCAAGTTAAAAAGGGTGATTAAAACAAAAGAAGATCGTAACCTCATTTGCTGCAGCTGCCACTGGCATTGAGATAGCATGTTCATCACCAAGAGCAAGAGCCAATCTCATGTCTTTTTGCTGATGTTTCAGAGGAAATGCAGGGGAGTGATTGCCCTTGAGCATATTTGGTCCTTTGCCTCTGAAGAGTGGGTTGGAATTTACACCCAAGTCCTGCCCAATTGTAATTAAACAAGAATTAGCCTGCAATCCAACATTAATTACACAGAAACTCATTTATGCCATCTCACCAGTACTTCAAGGAGATTATAAGGGTCCAATCCACTCCTTTCTGCCAGCACCAGTCCCTCTGAGAATGCATTCACCATACTGCACACAAAAAATGCAACCTAGAATTAAAGATATGTAGCCATCAAAATCTTCAAAGAGATTACTGGGTCAGCACAACATAACAAGCTGTCTTCCTGATGGTTTCATAGACAATCGTTTTTCCCTAAAGACATCAACATTTCCCCACCTATATTCTAGTTTGGATGAGGTTATAATAGCACAAACAGTATCCTAAAAATTTTTCAAAAGACACTGTAGACATCAGCGGGATAATTGTCTTGAAGCACAACATACTTCTGAATATATATAAAAGGCAGTATCACAGTCCATTTTGCCATGGATATCCACACTGGTCAGCCCACATTTCATTGCTTATGTGATGAGCAGTTCACTGCTGTGACTGTAAAGTTAGTGAAAGGTCAAGCATGTTTTACTTTGCCATCTTGTGGCATACAAGGCATTTCAAAATTTGTTTTTAAGGTAGAATATATGAACAATTGCTATAACTGTTATGATTCTCCAGGAATGTGCTGCATTAACCCCACTAAAAAAGCATTTTCGAGAAAGATTAAATAATATATGATAAAATAAACAAAATTTGGGGAAATTCTTTTAAGCTGTTTTATTTTATTTTGCAGTGATTACTAATGATTGAACATGAAAAAAAAAACCTGTCTTCTTTTATGGTCTTTTTGGCATTCTACATTGCGGCAGATTTCTTTTTATTATGAAAACTACAGTCCATTGACTGAATTTGAACCACAAAAGCAACCTATTACCTGCCCATTATCATGTTGACCACAAGTTTCATTTTCGCTCCATTTCCAACCTCTCCCAAAAAGAAAGATTTTTTCCCCATGACATCAAAAGCTGGAGTTGCTTCCTCATACAATGCCTAATATAAAAGGTGGTGAGATAAAGCATCTACCATCAAGTAACAGCCTGCATGCAACTTTAATAGGTATCAGTGCAGGAAACATGGCCCTTTACATCGATTTACCTTATCTCCAGCAGCGAGGATTATCAATTCCCCATCTTCTGCAGGTTTCTTGCTACCTGAAACTGGAGCCTCAAGGAAGGGACCACCCTTTGAGGTTATTGCCTGTGGATATCAGCCGCACACGTTGATAATTTATAGAATATGGCTCTAAATAATTGTATAGAAACCAAGGGTTCCATTACCAATTATTACATAGCTTTCTGGTGGGCAGTTCAGGCATGTCTTACAAAACTTCCAGCATTAAGAACATAATAAAAGAACTAGTACAAAGCTTATGTTTCCATATGAGACTTCTCATGCATGCCTTATTCTTCTTTCCTTGTCAAAGTTGTCCAAATGCTGAAAAGTCATCAGGCCCTCAAGGAAAGTGTAACAAACAAAACTAATCTATGATTGAAAATAAAAAAATAAGGAAAAAAAAATTCTTCTCAATTTCTCAGAGCTTAAACCGAATTCAATATTTTATACTGAAAATGTAAATAGTGAGTACTTCACACAATCCTATAGCTAAAAGCACCCCAACACTGGCAATACTGTAAGAGTTTTATTACGAAGCCATGCAAATTGAATGCAGGGATTGGACTACCAAAATTTGAGCTGTTGGTTGCAGTTGGCTTCCAGCCACAACCTTTGGTAGCAGTTGGCGCACCAAGATGCAACCAACAATTCAAATCTATAACCCACTGATTCAGATGTTGAGCATCAAAATCTCACATCCCACTTGCATGGCTCCGTAGCTTTTTTGATAATATCAATCACCAAGTCATCTCAGATAAGTAAACGTATATTTGCTCCTGGACTCATAACTTCTAGGAAACTCCAGAATTGTCAAGTCACAAGCATGTTAAGAATAATCATGTGAAACATCCAGGAAAGAATTGAAAAAAAGGAAGAGTACTAATAGAAAAAGAAAAAGAAGAAGAAGAAGAAGAAAAGGCTTTTAGCACTCACCACATTGATCTTCCTAGAAGTTTCAGGATCAACAGTTGACATGTCAATATATCCTTTTCCAGTGCCAGTTTCCTCAAGAACACCATCTTTGTCAAAAACCACCTTATAAAGCCCGCCCCAATAAGGAGTTCAGTTAGAAGAAACAAGACTGAATACATACAAATTAAAAAAAAAGAAAAAAACAAAGAACAAAGAACTTGAGACCAAAAGAAGAGCACAGACTGAAAGGGCAGCTGCGGGATCAGCCAACATGGCAATTGTATATTTACACTTCTTGACCACTGCAGCAGGGGTTTCTCCAATTGAGGCACCAAATTCCACCAGTTCATTACACTGCAAAACAACAGAACAGGACATGATGCTCTAAAGACTCAAATCTTTTTCTATCTTTCCCAGTTTCATGCCACAATCATTACAAGACAATTAAATATTGAGATCCAAACCAAAAGCCCTGGTCCAAAAGAACAAGACTAAATTGCGAAAATTTTAATTCTTTAGATACAACAACAGTAGCGATGAGAGAGGCACCTTGGAGAGTGTCCTATTCCAAACAGTGACCTTGAAGCCACTCTTAATCAAATTCATGGACATGGCCTTCCCCATTATCCCCAGCCCCAAGAAGCCCACCTCCATTTTCTTCTTCCCCCTTTCTCTCTCTGCTGTATCAGGTAAGTACACCCAAGAAATGAAGAGATTAACGATTTGGATTAGCGCTGAAAATTAACTGTTGGCTAGCGATAGCAAATCTCTTTTATTTTATTATTATTATTGTCCGATCTTCCTTTTGTGGTCCCAGTTAATTTCCACAGTAGTTTGCCCTTCCCATTGGGCCAATGAGCTTAGTGTCTTGTGGGCCCATTGGCCCCAGCCCCAAAGTGAGAGCCCAATGACCCTTCGGTTTTTTAATTCTTTAGTTGGTGGAGGGCCGATGACCCAAGGTATTAGTAGGAAGATGACAACTTAATTAGGAATCATAATGGGCCTAACTCCCTGGCATCATCCATCGGATTTTGGGCCAGGTCAGAAAAGAATTCCGGGTCCAATGTCAGTGGAGCCCTCCCTCTACTTTGTTTCCATGAAATAAAAGCCCATAAGCCCAATCTCACACACACACAAACACACGCAGATATATATATATATATATATATATATATATATATATAATTATTATTTTTTTGAATTGTGAATAATATAATTTTCCCTTTCTTTTTATTAAAAAAAAAAAGTTGTTCTTTTAGCAGCACAATTTTTAGACTGTAACCGTTTAATTGGGCCAAAACGCTTCGGCCGATGCTTGGTTTTACTTTCGCGGACCCCAAAGTGAGAGCGCAGGTCATCGGTGGATTCAAATTCTTAAGAGTCTCTCCCAGAACTGGTGGAAGCCGAAGCGTTTTAGTGATAGAAGGACTGCAAATGAAGAAAGAACCCATCTTTGATTCAATCACATTAATGGCGGACTCCAAGACCCCAGGAAAGAGGAAAAGAAGTGCTCCGCCAAAGAACAAGACGAGTAATGAAGAAGAAATAGAAGCAGTCCCGGAACACGACATGGAAGACATGTTCAGCGAAAAGGAGACCCAGAAAATCAGGGATTCGTTGCTGAAATGGTACGACCACAACCACAGAGACCTTCCCTGGAGAAAAAGAGTCGAAACGAAAAACTCACTTGGAGGACTAGATGAAGAAGCCCGGGAAAATGATGATGATGATGAAGAAGAAGAAGAAATGGAGAAGAGGGCATATGGGGTGTGGATATCTGAAGTGATGCTGCAACAGACGAGAGTTCAGACAGTCATCGATTACTATAACCGCTGGATGCTCAAGTGGCCCACTCTGCAGCATCTGTCCCAGGCTTCTCTTGAGGTTCTTCTGTTATGTTATTAATTCAAATGTCTTTTTTTTTCCATCTATTTTAGGTGATTTCTGGGAATTTTTGCGATAATTTCGCTGGGTGTTGCGTTGTGAGTCAATGGTTTCATTTTGGTTTTATTGGTGTAGGAGGCGAACGAGATGTGGGCAGGTTTAGGGTATTATAGGCGGGCTCGCTTTCTGCTGGAGGTTCGCTTTCCAGTCTCTGCTTTGTTTCTAACGGCAGGCGCAGCTGCTGCTTCAAAGTTAAAATACGTTCAAATTAAACAATTGGTGGAATTTTCACTTTGGGTTGATAGCTATCATATTTCGTGCACTTGGAACTTTGGCATTGGGATGGTTAAAAATGAGTCTTGGATAGTTTTGAAATGTACTTTTTTTTGACAGTGGTGTTAACTAAATGAGAAACAGGAAAAATAATACATTTCTTTAATTTAAGTACTTTCATCTTCATGGGTAACCGTGGAGTTCAATTTGAGCTTCCTTAGAAAGAAGCTTAACTGGTAACTTCCCATTTCAGCTGCACTTCTAACTTTTCAGTCAGGTCCTGATTTAAATGTAAATGTGTTCAATCAAAAGGGAAATTGATAGTGTTTGGGTGGAAAGAATAAAAGACTAAAAGAGAAAGGAGTACATACCTCTTCTGAAAAATGGACATCGCCTTTTCTGATCCAACAAAATACAAAAATTTCCCTTTATCCATATTTCTTGTGTGATGAAAGATGAGTAATTTCTAGCTCCATTGTGTTACTACCATAGGGGGCCAAGATGATTATTGCTCAGGGAAATGGATTTCCTAATACTATTTGTTCGCTGAGGAACGTGCCAGGAATAGGAGACTATACAGCTGGGGCAATTGCTTCTATAGCATTCAAACAAGTGAGGAGCTTGGCATTTTTTCCCTTTTGACATTTATGTATTTGAGGGAACCTTTTCAAGATATGTTTTGCCAGGTGGTGCCTGTGGTTGATGGAAATGTAGTGAGGGTGCTTTCTAGGTTGAAGGCTATTTCTGCAAATCCAAAAGACAGAATGGCAGTCAAAAGCTTTTGGTGAGCTTTTCTCATAGGACAATTTCTAATGACAAATACCCATAAAAGCGAGTCTTTTTTATTCTTCACATGCTAAGCATTGATGTGGTGGTATTGGAGATTTGGATCAGTGTGATCTGCAAGATTAATTAATCATGTAGGCAAAGGCTATTTCTGCTTGTGCTACCCTCATTCTAGTATTGCTTCTGTGGATCAGGAAACTAGCAGCCCAACTGGTCGATCCACAACATCCTGGGGATTTCAACCAGTCTGTTATGGAACTTGGTGCAACGATATGTACTCCATTGAACCCAAGCTGCTCATCTTGTCCTGTTTCCAGTCAATGTCGTGCGCTTTCAATCTCCAAGGAGGATAAGTCAGCATTGGTTACTGATTATCCAACTAAGAGTGTGAAGGTGAAACAAAGACATGAGTTTTCGGCTGTTTGTGTTGTGGAGATATCAAGAAGCCTTGGTGAAACTGAGACAGAGCAATCTGGTAGTAGATTTCTTCTGGTAAAGAGGCCAGATGAAGGATTGCTTGCTGGTCTCTGGGAGTTCCCATCTGTCATGTTGGGCAAAGAAGCTGACTTAACCACAAGAAGAAAAGAAATTGACAACTTGCTGAAAAAGTCATTCAGACTTGTTCCAAAAAGGACATATAACAGAGTCTTGAGGGAAGACATTGGGGAATTTTTGCACATATTCACTCACATTCGACTCCAGGTTTATGTGGAGTTGCTGGTAATCCGTCTTAAAGGTTTGTGGCCCAGCCTTATCTGCCTTCTTTTTTAACTAAACATCTGTCTTGGAACAAATTGCAAGTGTTGTGCTATTCCTCATTATCTTGATAAGTATATCATGCGTGTAATATGCATTGGCATCATTGTTACACAACCTGTAGTCAACATTGATTATAATGTCATTGCTTATGGTAAACGATGGTTGTTATTATTGCATTGCAAACCAGTTTGTTGACAGCACTATGAACTTGTTATTTAAAAACTGCATTCTCATGATTACCACTTATTATTGGTGATAGACTGAAGAATTTTTCTAGATAATGCATTTATATGATAACTTGTACCCTCTGGCTTGAAGCTGGGACTAGCAACTTATCAAGGAAGGAAGAGGAAGAAACTGTGTCCTGGAAATGTGTCGACAGCATGGCACTCTCCAATTTGGGATTGACATCTGGGGTAAGAAAGGTAATTTGAAGCCACATGATACCAATTAATGACCAATTAAGAGTTCATATTAATGATTAAATTGAAAAGGCAAAACTTCTTCTCCTCCCCTTCTCATGGTTGTTTGAGAACATTTTCGGTAATTTAAATGACATGAAATTATCATGCTTAACATCTTGGTTAGACAGTTATTTTTACGTTGTTGTAAGTGCAAGGATCTTTAGCAAAAGCAAAAGGCCTATCACATGTTTGCTTAAAAAAATTGCTTTGCTGTGAATCTTTCTGTGCAGGTTCATACTATGGTTCAAGAGTTCAAGCAGAAGAGATTACCCCTTGAATGTGCCTCAGCGGGAAAATGAATTAACTTGAGATGATTTAGTATCCTCTTGAACTGGCTGCTGTGCAGCGAATTGCGGGGGATGGCTTTTTTTGTTTGTTTCTTTTTCTCGCCAAAACTGATGGAAAGGTCTCGTTGACTGTATTCAGAAAAAGGATTGTTGTTCTTATGGATAGAAGGAGCACCAAAATATCCTTAGAAAATGTCTGTATGTAAAGGCTACGTTCTGCACCTCATAAAAATATGGGGAATAGACATGATTGTTGGGTGGAATTCCCCTTTCTTTTCCAACTTCTTTCCATACTATATCTTTCCAGTTGTTAAAATGTGGCTAATTTAAGGAGCCTTTTGAGTTAAAATCTTGTTATTGACGGGAAAAAGGAAATTGCCGTGAGGAGTAGACACATCAGTTGAAAATTTTGAGCTTAATTACTTGTGTTGTAAGTAGCTTAATTTTGAGTCAAAAATAGCTAAACGGATCGTGTTACATAAAAGTCCCATATAGTTTTGACGTACACAAAGAATACAGCCGACAATTGGCAGGTGATATTGACCGCAGAGTGCCTCAATTTTAGTTCTTTAATGTATGTCGAAGAAGGGGGGAAAAATGGGAAAGCGGTGGCAGTACTTCTGTGCACTCCGATCCCCCTCTTCCAGTCTGTTTTCAGCTCCCTTCCCCAACTTCTTCTGGCTTCCTTTTCTTCTCATACAGTTCGTGGTAAAGGAACAATAAAGAAGAAAGTAAGGCAAGGTCGAGCAAAGAGTTTCAACCTTCCCATCGTCAATATCATATTTGAATAGGCATGTCATCAGGGCAACATTTTCAGCAATTCAATTCCCATGGTATGTGCATATTACTAATAGTGTGCTTGCCAGCGGCTTTATCTGTATCCATGTCTACCTGTTTGCATGCGAGTGCAAGTTTTTATGAATTGGGACATGCGCTTTGCTGAATTTGATTGGTTGTTCAGAATTGTTATGTTACGTGGTTGTTTATTACATTTTGTTTGTGTTGAAGACAGTCTTATGTATGCCTAGTATTCGCAACAGACGCGTGCGCGAGCCAGGGACACGGCGAAGATGTATCACCTGCTCTGCTCTGCAAGAGTCATTCACTTCCACTGGTAAGTTGCCTACCGTTCGTTGACCTTATAGCCTTCAACGTTTGCTAATTAACTGTATCTTTGTGTTTCAACGGTGGCTGCAGCGACCAAGGAAGTGAAGACAGTTGAAACAAAGACACCAGCAAAGCGAAGCCCAAACCACCAGCAAAAGATCTCGCCAAGCCACTGCCTCGGTTAATGAAGGAGGGTGTCATCCCTCCACCGAAAGCAATTCTTGAGGTTCAAGACGATATCTCTGAACTTGAGCTATCTTTCCAAGACAGCAGGGTCAGCACCCTTGCGTTAATTTTTCCTACCGTCCATTGGTTACCCATTATTATTCTAGGCCTTGCACCGTAAGAGAAATTTTTTTAGTTTTTATTTTGACAATAGCAGATGGATGGGTCTTTTTCTGAAGCAGGGAAAGCCCTATTCATTTTGGGCTTTCACTCCTAATGGGGTTCCTCACAGGTACTTGAATTCTGTTTACAGCTTAAAGCTATGCCCAAATGGGCTATAACAGGCGCTGCTTAGCATCTTCTTCCTTGTTGGGCAAGCGATTGGCAGCTCAAGGAATTATTCCTGTTTGGGGCAACCAGGTACTGACTAAGTCTATATATATATATTTTTAATATTTTTTTTAAATTCATTCAATGACCATGTAAAAGAATTATCCATAATTTGTCTCTATTCTTTCAATGACAGTCAAATCTTCAGCAAAAGCTCAGTCCTAATTTTTGTCTACAAAACAAAATAAAAAAATTACGCTACAAAGTTGTGAAAAAATACACCCTATCGTCGAATGTAACAACTAACAATAACAAAACCTTAATCCTAAATTTGATTAAAATCTATTATATGAATGTTTTTTCGTTGACCGCAAAAAGAACGCTCGGTACTTCAGAATTTCAAATCATGAATGGAGTTGGATACTTTCTTCTTTTTGGTTCCCGCAGCTGGTCTCGTGACAATAGAATATGGATCTTCATTTTATGGTCTTTGCTTTGATGCTCTTCACCATTTAGAGCTTAACGTGCAAATATGTAGTCACAACACTGAAAGTGACAGGCGAGATGATTGGTTGCCCCGTCGAGTGGAAAAGGGGTAACTCGTTATCCCCATCAAGTTGCAGACCAGAAACAAAGTCAATTGGCTTGTCAATTGTCATACCTGCCTGCAAGTACTAGCCAGCCAGCAATAAATGGAAGCCTCTGGTTCTTCGTAAATTTAATTACTTGATGTTAAATTAATTAATATGAGTGGTACATATAATTTAAAGTATAACTCAAAATAAAAGGTCTAATATGATGGTCGGTTAGGTATAACGGTAATTTAAGTCATCGGATTTAAAATCCCTCCACTTTCTCTATTAGGAATAAATGTTATAGGAAAGGAATATGTGTATATATATCTTCCCCTATTAAGAATAACCGTTACAGGAAAAGGAATATCTTCTCATTTAAGATAATTATTACAGAAAGAGAGGATCTTCCTATTTAAGGTAACAGTTACAGGAAAGGAAGATGTGTATATATATATATATATGCTATTACAGACCTTTCCGAGAGCTCAACCGTCAGAGAGAGAAAACGTAAAGAAAAGAAAGGGGAAAGAGTAGGAGAAAAGAGAGAAGCGTTCAGGAACGAAACAGAAGAGGCTTCCCATCTCCACTGCGGGACATCAGCATAATGGACAACGGTATGTTGATTTCAATTACAGTTTTATTGCTAGTATTCGCATAAAGAAAGATCCTGCAATATATGAAATAAGAATTTCATAAAGAGAAATTCTAGAAAAGTCCAACAATTGGTATCAGAGCGGGTCTGCGAATATTGTAATTTGGTTTTCTTTATCTCTTTGTGCGTATTTATTTTATTAGGCTGTATTTTGTTTTTCCTTTGCGTGTAATCAATAATTACAACGCGGGACAAAACAAATATTTTGGTTGCCTGGTACGCGGGTCCCACCTGCAGTATGGTGGTGCTCGGGTAGTATTTTATTTTATTAGGTTGTATTTTGTTTTTCCTTTGCGTGTAATCAATAATTACAACGCGGGACAAAACAAATATTTTGGTTGCCTGGTACGCGGTTCCCACCTGCAGTATGGTGGTACTCGGGTAGTATTTTATTTTATTAGGTTGTATTTTGTTTTTCCTTTTCGTGTAATCAATAATTACAACGCGGGACAAAACAAATATTTTGGTTGTCTGGTACGCGGGTCCCACCTGCAGTATGGTGGTGCTCGGGTAGTATTTTATTTTATTAGGTTGTATTTTGTTTTTCCTTTGCGTGTAATCAATAATTACAACGCGGGACAAAACAAATATTTTGGTTGCCTGGTACGTGGGTCCCACCTGCAGTATGGTGGTGCTCGGGTAGTATTTTATTTTATTAGGCTGTATTTTGTTTTTCCTTTGCGTGTAATCAATAATTACAACGCAGGACAAAATAAATATTTTGGTTGCCTGGTACGCGGGTCCCACCTGCAATATGGTGGTGCTCGGGTCCGAATGAATACCATAATAAAAAAAAAAACTCTCACATAAAAGATAATTTAATCTTCGTAATTGAAGATTATTAAATTCACGTTAATGAGTCAAATATTAAAAGCTTGTTAGTCACCAAAGTGGCCTAGCTTTGAATGGATTTGAACAGCTGACTGTGAATTTTAATTGTTCATTTTGGATGCTAATAAAATGTTTTGAAATGAAAAATTGTGGTTATTAATTATAAAGCTAGGAGATCATCCAAAGATGGATCATTGCTTATAATTAATGACACTAAAAGGGATTAATTAATATACTAAGTAAACGTGATTGTATATCCAAAGATGACATTCATGTTAATTTTAGTATGATTAATTGATCTATTAAAGTTTATTTAAATTAGCATTATTATTGATTAGAGTTATATATTTGAGGATCACCCAAAGGTGAACTTAAATACATAATTAAAGTTTGTAATATATCTGAATCCATTAGAGTTTACTCAAAGCATTAACGTATAAATTTGGATTATATTTGCAGCTTCCACCAATGTATTCGCCTTAGGCAATTCAATGGTCAAATTCAATGGGCTGAACTATGCTGAATGGTCTGAGCATATTCAGTTTCATTTGGGTGTATTGGGCCTGGACTTAGCAGTCATTTCGGATGAAAAGCCTGAAGTCTTTTTATGAGGCTTGGGTACGATCCAATAGGCTGAGTTTGAATTTGATGCGAATGACGATAGCTGAAAACGTCAAGCTATCGATGCCTAAGACGGAAAATGCGAGGGAATTTCTGATGAGAATTAAGGAATACTCTCAGTCAGATATAACTGATAAATCTATCGTAGGAACCCTAATGAGTGAGCTGACGACCAAGAAATTTGATTGGTCACAGCCCATTCATGATCATGTGACCAGTATGGTTAATCTAGCAGCAAGGTTGAAAACAATGGGCATGGATGTGAGTGAATCATTTCTGGTTCAATTCATCATAAACTCACTGCCTCCTGAATTTGACCAATTTCAAGTGAATTATAACACTATTAAAGAGAAATGGAACTTTCAAGAAATTAAGGCCATGTTAGTTTAGGAGGAAGGGAGATTAAAGAAGATGAAGGATCACTCCATTCATCTCATCGTTCATAAGGATGCTAGTGGTAGCAGGTCTAAACCACATAAGAAAGGTAAGAAGAAGGACAAAGCCTCTATGAAAGTCACTGGAGGTCAGATCCAGAAGGATCAGAAATGCTTCTTCTGCAAAAAGATGGGTCACTTCAAAAATGATTGCCCAAAAAGAAAAACTTGGTTCGAAAAGAAAGGTACGTACTGTATATCAGTATGTTTTGAATCAAACATAATTGAAGTACCCAATAATACTTGGTGGTTAGATTCTGGAGCTACTATTCATGTGTCACATATTATGCAGGGATTCCTTTCAATCCAGCCCATAACAGGAACTGAGAAGTTCCTCTATATGGGAAACAGAATGAAGGCACGAATAGAAGGGATTGGGACGTACAGATTGATCTTGGACACCAAGTGTCATCTGGATCTAGAAAAGTGTCTCTATGTTCCTGAATGTGCTAGAAATTTAGTTTCTGTTGCAAAGTTGGATAAAGAAGGATTTAACCTCAAGATTAGAAATGGTGCATTTTCATTGTATAGACATTCGTACTATTATGGATCTGGTACTTTTATTGATGATTTGTACCGTTTGAATCTTGATGCTATGTATGCTGATTCCATATTTCTTGTTGAGCATGGTATAGGTAACAAACGTAATATGCATGATGAAAGTTCTGCTTTCTTATGGCATCAAAGATTGGGTCATATATCCAAAGAAAGGATATTGAGGTTGATGAAAGGTGATGTCCTGCCTCAATTGGATTTTACTGATTGGGATGTATGTGTTGATTGTATAAAAGGGAAACAAACAAAACATACATCAAAGAACCCAGCCATAAGAAGCAATGAGCCTTTAGAATTGATACACACTGATGTTTGTGGCCCGTTTGATATCCCAACATGGGGTGGTGAGAAATATTTCATCACCTTTATAGATGACTACTCACGATATTGTTACTTGTATCTACTGCATAAAAAGTCTCAGTCAGTAAACATCCTAGAGGTGTTTATTAATGAAGTTGAAAGGCAGTTAGATAGAAAAGTAAAAGTGATTAAGTCAGATAGGGGTGGTGAATATTATGGAAAATTCAATGAAAGTGGACAATGTCTTGGTCCATTTGCAAAACTTCTTGAGAGTCGAGGCATATGTGCACAGTATACAATGCCTGGTACACCACAACAGAATGGTATAGCGAAAAGGCGGAATCACACACTTATGGATATGGTTAGGAGCATGTTGAATTACAGTACTATACCCTTATCCTTGTGGATGCATGCATTAAGAACTGCTGCATATCTGCTGAATAGAGTTCCTAGTAAGGCTGTCCCTAAAACTCCTTACGAGTTATGGACAGGAAGGAAACCCAGTTTGAGACATATTCATGTTTGGGGTTGTCCAGCAGAAGTAAGGATATACAATCCACATGAAGGAAAGCTTGATGCAAGAACCATTAGTGGTTACTTCATTGGCTATCCTGAAAAGTCCAAAGGGTATAGGTTTTACTGCCTTAACCATAGTACTAGAATAGTTGAGTCTGGTAATGCTCGGTTCATTGAAAATGGTCAGTTCAGTGGAAGTGGGGAATCACGAAAGGTGGATATTAAAGAATCACAAAATGAATGGTCCACAGTGAGTACTCCTACTCATGTCGGTATTCCCACACCCAGTGTTTCTACTCAAATTGTTATTCCTTATGTTGGATCACAGTCACGTGACATGCAAGGACAACAAATTGATACTCGAAACACGCAAAGTGAACACATAAGAGATGAACCAAGTGACAATATTCAATTTACAAATGAACAAGTGATACCACAAGAAATGGCATTATGGAGGTCTACAAGACAGAAAAGGCCAGCAGTTTCAAATGATTATGTGGTTTACTCACTTGAGCATGAATCAGAATTGAACATTGATAAAGATCCAGTCTCATTTAAACAAGTCATGGAATGTAATGATTCTGAAAGGTGGTTCAATGCCATGAAAGAAGAGATGAAATCGATGGATGTAAACCAAGTCTGGGAGCTAATAGAGTTACCTAAAGGATCAAAACGAGTTGACTGTAAGTGGGTCTTCAAGACCAAGCGAAACTCGAATGGTAACATCGAAAGGTATAAGGCCAGACTTGTAGCTAAAGGTTTCACTCAAAGGGATGGTGTTGACTATAAGGAGACTTTCTCTCCAGTTTCTAAGAAAGACTCTTTAAGAATTATTATGGCATTGGTGGCTCATAATGATCTAGAGCTCCACCAAATGGATGTAAAAACCGCCTTTCTGAATGGTGACTTGAAAGAGAAAGTGTATATGGACCAACCTGAAGGTTTCATCACTACGGGGCAAGAAAATTTGGTGTGTAAATTAAAGAAATCGATATATGGACTGAAACAAGCCTCCCGACAATGGTATATTAAGTTCAATAATACCATTACGTCATACGGTTTTGTAGAAAACACCGTTGATCGGTGTATCTATATGAAGGTCAGTGGGAGCAAGTTCATTATATTAGTCCTATATGTCGATGACATTCTTTTGGCCGCTAATGACATAGGTTTGTTACATAATGTGAAGAAATTTCTCTCTGAAACTTTTGAAATGAAAGATATGAATGAGGCATCCTATGTGATAGGAATAGAAATATTCCGTGATAGATCACAAGGATTGTTAGGATTGTCTCAGAAAGGCTATATCAATAAAGTATTAGAGAGATTTAGAATGGAAAATTGCTCAACAGGAATAGTTCCAATTTAGAAAGGGGACAAGTTCAGTGAATTACAATGTCCAAAGAATAATTTGGAACGGAAAGTGATGGAATCAGTTCCCTATGCATCACTAGTTGGAAGCCTGATGTATGCGCAAACATGTACTCGGTCAGACATCAGTTTCGCAGTTGGAATGTTAGGCCGATATCAAAGTAATCCTGGAATAGATCATTGGAAAGCCGGAAAGAAAGTACTTAGGTACTTACAAGGCACCAAAGATTACATGCTTACTTATAAAAGATCAAGTGATCTTGAAGTAGTAGGCTACTCGGATTCAGATTATGCTGGATGTGTAGACTCGAGGAAATCTACATTTGGTTACATATTTCTCCTGGCTGGAGGAGCAGTTTCCTGGAAAAGTGGGAAGCAGTCTGTCATTGCTACTTCCACTATGGAGGCTAAATTTGTAGCATGCTTTGAGGCTACTGTTCATGCATTATGGTTGTGGAATTTTATCTTAAGGCTTGGTTTGGTCGACAGTATAGAAAAGCCGTTAAGAATTTTTTGTGACAATTCCGCAGCAGTCTTCTTCTCTAAGATTGATAGGTATTCTAAAGGTGCGAAACATATCGATTTGAAATACCTATTTGTTAAAGAAGAAGTGCAAAACCAAAGAGTGTCCATTGAGCATATTGGCACTGAGTTGATGATAGCGGACCCGTTAACTAAAGGTTTGCCACCGAAAACATTTACTGGACATGTTGATCGGATGAGCATTATGGACAGGTCTTCGTACACTTAAAAGCCAATATTTAGATGCTCATATCATTGTGACACTCGTGAATTCAATTAAAGTTATGGTTTTGCTTGTACTCTGTTATCTTTGTTTAGATGTATACAATTATGGTTTGTGAGATAATTAATAGCATATATGAGAATGACAGTTTAAAGTTTCAATGTTCCTCAGTAAAGTATTATGAATTATGATGATTATGTGATACATGGAAGGAATCATATTGCTATAAGATGTGTGACTGCCATGATCCAATCATCTTAATTCAATTAAGTGTTGTAATTTGATGATCTTTAAGAATTGTGTGCACTTAATTGTTATTGTTTCATCAAGTCATGATATGGACCAAGTGGGAGATTGTTAAATTAATTAACATGAGTGGTCCATGTCATTTAAAGTATGACTCAAAATAAAAGGCCTAATATGATGGTCGGTTAGGCATAACGGTAATTTGGGTCATCGGGTTTAAAATCCCTCCACTCTCCCTATTAGGAATAAACGTTACAGGAAAGGAATATGTGTATATATATCTTCCCCTATTAAGAATAACCGTTACAGGAAAAGGAGTATCTTCTCATTTAAGATAATTATTACAGAAAGAGAGGATCTTCCTATTTAAGGTAACGGTTACAGGAAAGGAAGATGTGTATATATATATATATATATGCTATTACAGATCTTTCCGAGAGCTCAACCGTCAGAGAGAGAAAACGTAAAGAAAAGAAAGGGGAAAGAGTAGGAGAAAAGAGAGAAGCGTTCAGGAACGAAACAGAAGAGGCTTCCCATTTCACTGCGGGACATCAGCATAATGGATAACGGTATGTTGATTTCAATTATAATTTTATTACTAGTATTCGCATAAAGAAAGATCCTACAATATATGAAATAAAAATTTTAGAAAGAGAAATTTTAAAAAAGTTAAGTTTTGGTGGGCGGCATTGATGGCTTCAAACTTGCCTCAGCCTTCACCCACTCTCTTTGTAGGCATGCTACATGCGTCTGCACATGCGGGAAACTTTTATGGTTGTTTTGACCTCGAAGGTACATCCATGGAATCTAAATATTAGTAGTCCATCTAGAGGGAATAATGTCGACGAATGTAGACGTTTGTGTGCAGGTCTGTTTATGGCCGACAGGAAGCGATCACATCAAAACCATGTCCAATTTGATAAAGTCCCGGTTGGGGTTGGACCTATTGGGCAGGGTATTAGGGCAGTTCTGACTAATCAAAACAAACTTCATTATGACTTTTGAGTCGAAACCATGTTCGATTGAGTCAAAATATTACATTTATAATTTTTTGTTATTTATGTACTATTTATTTTTAGTCTTATTTTTGATATAAAGTTTTTAAATTATGTAATTCACATCTTGAAATTTTAAAAGAGGGCTTTTGAGGAAATTCTCCTATAAATGGGGAAGTATCGCGTTCGGTGGCTTCTGCATACATGGGAAATAACTAACTGTAGTTGCTAAAATATCGGCGTGACTATCAGGCAATGGAGATTGGATGGCAAAAGAAGAAAAAAAAAAAACGGAAAATAAGCTATAATGATGCCAGAATCTATATATATATGAATTTAACTCAAAAACTTACCTCAAAATCAGCTATTTTTCCTTCATCTACAGTGGAGAAACAGAGGCAGAATAAATATGAAGAAATATTCATTCATTTTTTTAAAAGCGAAATTGCTCTCATTTAAGGAAAAGGTGTGGATGACCAGCAGCAGCTTGATGGCAGCTAACGTAGAATTTCTCACACTGAACATTTTTCATTAACTTCGATCGAGGCAGACGTGTATTAATCAATCAGCCTTTAGCGAACGATTAACAATATGGGCCCAATTGTTGGTACACGGAAAGCTAGGCCAGGACTTATATATTCTTCTGTAGTGTCAATTGTCAATGTCACTATTCTCAGATTGAAAGTCTTCATTTTTATGTCTCAATTCCAGTCAATTTTTAAATAAAATAAAATAAAATAAACACCTTTTCCCCCTCGGCAACTAGTAATAATGACAACGACAAATTTCTTTCTTTTGTAATTAGGAGTGGCCAACACATCATTTGAATTTCAAGATTAGATGTTATTTCATAAACCCCAGTCTCCCACTAACGCATGTTACATAACATGATATTATCATTATCCTAACCTCTCACGTGTTCTTATAACATTTACTTTTAAAAATTTATTTATTGTTGAGTGACTTTCCTAACCCTTTTTTTTTTCCCCCCCCCCCCCCCCGCCCCAACACAAAGACAAATCCTGTGGTTAAGGTTAAAGTTACAAACATTCTGAAATTACAAATTTATGACAATTTATTGCTGTGCTTAACAATGGAAAATTGAATAATTTGCATAGGTAATATGGGTAAAAAGATCTAGATTCGGGATGGAGAGTAAAATTTGGACGAGAAAGGCCCGAGGTCAACATTGTTGTGAAGGTGGCCCCGGACATTGAATAGATGATCATGGGAACGCAAGCCACGAGAGTGTGCACATGCAGCACATGCAAACTGTATCGTGTGCATTAACTGCAGCTACCGTATCGAGTTATCCACATCAACGCCATACATCCTGCCGCTTCAATTCTTCGTTTTTGACTCCACTTTCTTTTTTTGTTTTTTGTATTCTCATTCTTTATATTCAAGTATTTTGGTCAGTGTATGCATGATATGCATCCTCTTTAGCGTTTGATTGGTGAAAGTATCGCCTGGGCTCCCCTCGTAACATCGTAACTTCTACTTGTATGCCCATGGTCGGGACACGGGTTGTCCCACGTGGGACCCAAAATGTCCATATCGAATTCTCAATTATTTTTGATAAGTTATTTTAATTGTTTATTGGATCGGCGATCTGCAAGAGGACAATATATATTACTCCGTTGCGGTTCGAATGAAGCAAAGGGAGAAATTAACTTAGACACACCCAAAAAAAAAAAAAAATATATATATATATATATATATATATCGCCAGACATGCAATGCACCTTTGTGATCCAAGAGTAATGTTGTGTTGGGAACAGATTGCCTATCTGAAATTTCTACCTCTTAATTCTTTTTTTGCCCCCCCAAAATTCTCTTATCAAACTATGATGCATTTGCATCTGCCGAGGAAAATCAGTGATTACACGTCACTCCCTCGTAATTTGTTGATTTCAGATAAAAATAAAATAAAATATTTTTGCCACGATTTTGGTTGTGTTTTCATTTGGACGAAAAAGAAAGAAATTTGAGTTGGACTAGGAATTGTTTTTTTTTTTTCTGGTATTTTTATTTTTTAAGGTAAAATTGCCATTGTCATTTAAAATGATATTCGTACAATTTAGTTGGGCTAACAAGTTAAAATAAAAAAAAAAATATTGACCATGCCGAGATGTGATCGTTATTTTAGAATGCAATTAAATAAATAAGAGTCATAATCCTGGCATTAAAGGGATTAGGTAAGAAAATATTTTGGCTTTCCGAAGACTGAATATTGTAGATGAGGAGGATCCAACCGTAAACTGGTCCAATCTTCCACGTTATGAAGTCATGGTAAAATAATATTTCCTATGATTGCAAATCAACCACTAAATGCCGTATTTATTACGTCCAGAGAAAATAAAAAGCGTGGGAGGCGCGGGCGAAATGCTTCTCAAAAAAAAAAAAAAAAAAAAAAAAAAAACGAATCTTAGTGCAGATTCACAATTAAAAGGTCACGCAAACTGCCAGCCACGGCCATGATTCTAAAAGGCAAGGATTTTATTTTTAATAAGACGAAAGTATTTTCACACATCGGGAGACAAATATATTTCTTTCTGACGAAAAATCATTTTAAGCAAAGTTTGGGTTGCGGTGTGCCCAAGTCACAGAATGTCGACCCCGTTCTTTTTTCTAAATTAATTACAGTAAAAATATATATTGTTAATATTAAAAATTTTAATATAAATTAAAAAATGTTTATTTCTTATACAAAATATATCGTAAACACATTAATCATTATATATGTAAAATAAAGTTAAAAATCAATAGTTAAAATGCTTATTCAAATGTACTAATAGACTTAAGTAAGCATTTTTTATTAATTTTAATATTAATGAGTTAATAACTTAATATTATATTTTTCATATAAAATTTTATTTATTAAAAAATAAATTTAATGAGATCAATAAGAAAAAAAATACGTTAATTATAAGACTCTGTCTTTAAGTGAAAATTAAAGGGATATTTGTTACTCGGTGCAGTTAGAAGAAATTCATTATTGACAAAAGTACAAGTTCATCTGTCATCAAAAGTATTAATCGTAAATAAGTACATTTTTCCACGATTTTTGAATGACCGACGAATTTCCATCCCAATTCCCAAAACGACCAAAAAAAAAAAAAGCCACGCAAACAGAATGCAAACAGAGGCCTAATTTATTTTATTTTATTTTATTTTTGTGTGTACTATAATTGACGGTGTATTGTTGAAAGAACAAACCTAATTCTTTTCCCTCGTTCGAACGAAGTCTTCAAGACGCTGAAAATAAATAAACAAATAAATAATAATTCACACTTTTTTTAAATACCCACGCTTCTCACAAACTCACAGCGTAAGTACTCCCTCTGTTTCTCTCTCGCTCTCTCTCTCTCTCTCTCTCTCTCTCTCTCTCTCTCTCTCTCTCTCTCTCTGTTAATCGCTCTGTTTGGTTCCCTAGAAAAAAACGCAAAGGGGACGTCTGACAAGGAACCTCTTGGATAACGGAAACGGCTAAATTCTCCTAGCGGGATTTTATTTGCATTTATATATGCGTGTGTGAAATAATTATCTGAGTTTTAAATGGTTTTTCTCTTTTTACAGAATTTCCTGTTTTTTTCTGGCTCGCTGCGAGTGAAATAAAGTGTGTTGTTGTGTGGATTTGGATTGATTGATGTGTGTTTTCTAGTCATATTTTTGGAGGGGAGATTCTAATGAAGGAAATAGGCAAAGAGAAGCCTCCTGAGCCACTCGATTTCTTCATCTGGACCGTCGAGGTAATTGATTTCTCTCACATCCCCTCTCTTCAAAGGTTTTTCAAACTTTCCTTCCCCTTTGTTTTTTATTTTTTTTGAATAACTCGTTTGCTTTTCTGGTTTTTTTTTTTTTATAAATTGTTTCTATTCTATGCGCTATTGTTGGATCTGGCGCTAAATCATTCCATTTTTCATGCCGTTGTAAACATATTTCAACTCCTGATTAGGAGTTTTTGTTGATAATATACACACACACATATATTTATTTATTCTTGGTTGATTTATGAACAATTAGTTTGTCAACCTTCCTTTCTATTGCCTTAGGAGTAAATAATAAAGTTTTAGTCCTAAATTTAATTGAGTTCATTCCCCAATTAGTGATTGTTCCATATCGGTATTTTGAAGTCAAGTTAGGTCGTTGTCTTCCTCTCCCTTTTACCTTTCATCTAAATTCGGTTACCTCTTTCATTGTATTGCGTTAGACGTGTCTAGACCAATGTAAACGTCACTCTATCAACTCAATTGTCGTCAACTCTTATTTCTCTGTGAATATCTTTGCTTCTTATTTGATTCTTCGTAGAGTAACCTTTAATACAATTAAGCATTCTTCTAGCCTATGTCGAGGGAAATGGGGATTAAATTGGTCAGCCCAAACCACTCAGTAGTACAATGGAGTGCTATTCTGCCAGCGCAGTTTGTGGTAATTCAGTTATTTGGATGTTGCCAGGATTTCAATTGCTGTTTAAGTCAGTTTTGGTAGTTCTGTCAGTGGGAATTAGGGCAACTTGGTCAATTTGATTGTTTTACTCGCCACCAGTAGTAAGTTTGTGGATGTTTGACACCTTCTGTTGGATGCATTCGAGAGATTGGCCTCTTAAGGATTCCCGCTTGCTCTCTTTCACACACACACACACACGTGTGAAGACATGCTTGCAATTGCACTGTTTCACAGACAGACATTTGTAGCTGAACCAGTGGTTTCTTATGACTTGCTCTTCATTTTCTCATTACTCTCTTCCAAGTAAGTTTGCATTGGACTCTCAGTGTGTACTTGAAAACTAGGAAAGAAATGGATCAATCAATCTGTGGACATACTCACATTAATGAAGTCATTTCTCAGAGTTGATGTTGAGGATGTCTTGAATACTTATCCAGTCCAAGTGATTGTCAGAATGGTTGGTGGATGTATTTACTCTCAGCATGTAAAATGCCTGATGATGGATGTTATGTAAATGCTATCCTTCCAGCATTTTAAGCTATAATATCTTTCCACACCTTGCTAGTTGATGTGGTAAGCATCATCTTCTTATGAAGATTGTGGCCTTGCCTATCTGTTGCTTACTGGCTGCTCATTATGCCTGCTTTTTAAGTTTTGTCATTAGTATGGCTGAGCTTGAAAATTGCTTGGTTATATGATGAGATAACCATTTGTTCTTGGATAACCTAAAACAGTATATTGGTGGTTGTATGTAATATAATTGTACTGATGGGGACATGCCCATAGAGATTACCTATGTCATAAACAAGAACTATTTCAGGGAAGACATTTTATAACTAGCCATCCCAATGCGTTATATAGAGTTTTCCTAGGCTTACTAACAAATACCCATAATGCCTTCCTTTGTGAAAACATACACGTGCCTAATCTTTTGTTTTGCTAGGATGTGGGTCTATGGTTGGAAGAAATAAATCTGAGCGGCTACCGGGAAATTTTCAAAGAAAATGGTGTCAATGGAGAATATCTGGAGGGCATGTCCATGTTCACGACTGAACAGATTCTAAGATTTATAAGGCGGTGCCACATGAAATGGGGAGACTTCATCACATTGTGCAAGGAGCTCAGAAGAATAAAAGGTTACCTCTCTCTTTTTCATATGTACGTGTGCATGCGTAAAAATTGTCTCCTAGTTTCTATATAGTTAGAAAGCTAACCATTGTCTGCTGTCCAAATTCTTTTTATTGAAAGATCAAATTGCTATTAGAGGTTCCAACAGTGTAGACACCAGAATTTGGTTGTGGCATGTATTCTATTGTGTTTTGATACCCCATTGATTGGATTTCTTCATCTTGATTCTGTGAGCAACTTCAATATGCTGAACAACTTGTGTTTATGCATTATATCTGTTTGTGAACACTGATTAATCATTAATAGCTGTTTTATGTCTTTGTGCTTCAATTGAGAAAAGTTGGTTAAGATCAGGGGTATTGCAGAAGTTGTGCTTCCTCTTTCTTTATTGTACAAGGAGTTTACCTTAGAAATCATAACAATTCGTTTAAAGAAAGATGCAGTGCAGATCCTTATTCTGTAGGGTGTCTCTTGGAGGAAGCTTGTCTGGCAATGTATTTAAACATTCAGAAGATAATGGTATCCAGAAATGAAATATGTTTTATTGAACAATATGGTTGTGCTCTATTGCAAATGATATATGTGTTGGTTAAAAGAATATTATATGCTTATTATGCCCAAGGTCTATAGTGTAATGTCAGGGAAGCAATTAGTGTAGTTTTGTAATGAGAATTATGTGTGGGCAAGCTTTTCTTTGTCCATTGCTTCTACAAACTGTGTTTTTGGTTGACTGCATTTACTGATACCAAACTAATTCCAGTGGCCTGCCTAAAAGGGGAGCAAAAGGTTCGCCGGCCATGGTGGGCTCCATCCTGCTTCTCCGTGTTCTATGCCAAGGTAGCAAAGCGCAACAGACAGTCCAGAGTTGTTTCTTTGAAGTTGGAACCATAATGCAAGATGATCCTATATGCACATATGTGTTGTTTTATTTTCATTTAGGGAGCCCGACGGTAGAAAAACTCAATTGTTTTAAATCTAGCACGGTGTTTTGGAAAAGTTCTTCAAGGGAGAACTTTTTTTACCTACAAAGCTTTTTATATATTTATTATTTCTGTTTATTTGTAGTTGCATTTTCTCCTTTTGGTCTTTGGAGTATAAATGGTAAATGTCGTGCGAAGTCCATCTGTGTGGTCGTGGTTCAGTCTTGAAGAAATGTACTCCTGAATATGGTGGGGGAAACGAGACAGCATCTAATTTTCTGTTGAAATTTATCGGTAATCAGCTATATGATCTTGTAATTTTGGAACCTTGGCTCTAGGATTCCATGATGCCTTGTGAATCACTTTACACCAGTGACAGTGATCAAATAGGAACAGTCAGGCTTTGCCTATCTTCCTATTTATCGGATCCAGATGAAGTTGAGACAAACAACGAAATGCTCGAGTCTATTTACTGCTCATTTTTTGGTTGATGGCCGAGGATTCCATCTAGTCTAATGCCTCGGGAAAGTAACCGATAAAATTTCCTTTAGCTTTGCCTGTGGCGTAATCAGAGAGGCTGATTCTCATGCGGAGCTCTGTTTTGGGATAAATGCACTGTTATCTTCCATTGATTTGGAAGGAATGTGCACAAGATGGACGAGGGTTTTGTGTGAATGGCAGGAGCCCCCTCCACGAAGGGAAGGGGGATGGACTCTCCTACCAATGGAGAATCGAGTTCCGTTTGGTCTCTTTATGGCGTCGACAACACACAATGGACTCTAATTTGGGTCAATGTAAAGGGAAAAATATACAAAATTATCATTAAACGACCATCTCAACTAATATTTCTTTATCTACACTAAGGAATAAGTTTTCAAAAATTTTAGATTGTTGAGAATTTTTATAATTGAATTGTACTTTTTTTTTTTGAGTTTTTCAACCAGTTCTAATTTTTTAATTTTCATTTTATATACTTATTTTTTTTTGAGTCAATAGAGATTACATAAAAAAAAAGCACTAAAAAATATAATTTAAAAACACAGAAATACTCTACATGCATAATTGGTTCCATATTGTCTTTTTTATGTGAAAAATTATATACGTGAATGTATTTTTGAAACATTTTGAGTATTTGTTTGTTAAGTCAAATTATATATGTAATCGTTATATTAATTTTTACTTAAAAAGGTATATAAATTTAAAATTTAAAATTAAAATAAATTATTTTTTTTAAAAAAATGTATAACTTAATTATAAAAATTCTTAAAAAAACTTTAAAAAATGTATAACTTAATTATAAAAATTCTTAAAATTTTATAAACTCCTCAAGAATTACCCTAATTTTCCATAAAAATTAAAATTACGATGCTGTTTTTACCTTAACGAAGAGAGGTGTTTGACATGCCGACTACGCCATTCCCCGAAAGTCGTTTTCTTCACTAGGGCTAACTGGGCCCACGTTGTCTCTCTCGGACAAGTCACGTTTGCAGAAGCGGTGTGGCTGAATGAGCCCAGTTATTGAGGCCCATGAAAGGCCCAATTGTATGTGTCCATTGCTTTTCTCTGTTCTCTAGCCACATCATATCATTTTTCTTTATGGTGGCGGCATGGACGCTGATTTACTGTCTGGGCCAGCACCTAATTATGAGCTCGACCCCTGGCGATCATTACTCCATCTTCTCCCCTTAAACCCCTCTATTCCGAGGCTCCAACTCGAAAAGAAATTCAAAATGTCTTCCACTTTATAATGAACACAGCCATTTTCGCCTCTCTCTCAGTCTTGCTTTCTTGCGAATTGAAATAGAAAAAAAAAAAAAGGTGAAATGTTTTCTCCAGGAACGAAGCAGTCGGCTCTCAGGTCCAGAAAAGAGCGAAGCCTAGCGCCAACGGCGCCTCCAGATTCTCCAAACACGCCTGTGACGGATGACCGCCGGTCACTTCACGATAACTTAATCCCCAATCGGCCAAGCACTGGCACTCCGGCAGCTTGGGCTCCTCGCCTTTCCGTTCTTGCCAGGTAAGTTTCTTTAAAGTTATCATTAACTCTTTTTTTTTTAACTTAATCTTTTTTTTTTTACTTGTATTCTAGTGATAAATGTTATTGGTGGTGGTGTTTTATGTGAAATCATTGAGACCTGCCTTTTTTCAGTTCTTTTAATTTGCGCGCTATTTTGTGAGAATGTGAGCGGCAGTAATGTATTGATGGGATTTGGTTGATTCTTTTTTATCTTTGGCGGCAAAATGAAGGAGCGGGCGAGAAGATAAACCAATTGATGCAAGTCTTTTTTTTAAATAATTTTTTTATCGTCGTATATATGATAATGGAGTTCTTTCAGGGTGTTTTTTTTTTTTTTTGGGGTGTCGGGGTTGACGACCGAGATTTCTTTTCTTCCTGTCAAACATGCCTATTTTGACTCTAAGAGGCTGAGGGAACTTTGTGACATCATATTTTATAAGGACCATTCCTTTAGATGTTTAATTAGGGTTCTCTTTTCCCTGATTTCTGTTCTTTGATGAGGCGGCTAGTTTTCATTTTATATATTGTTGTGCGTAGGATTCAACAAGGGAACCAGAGTGAAAGAGGGAACAAGGCAGATCCAATCAGGCCTGTTTATGTTGGAGAGTTTCCCCAGGCAGTACGTGATGAACAGGCCAGCTTTTTGCGGAAGCATGTTCCGGGTCTGTTAGCTTTTGGTCTGAAAAGTTTAAGTGTTCTTGGCTGCTATTGCTCTGTTGTTGATATTTCTGTAGTGTAATCTCGCAGGAGATGCAAGTATATCTGGTGGAATGGACAAGGAAACTTGCCTTTCTTGGATTATCTGTGGGAACAAGCTCTTTATCTGGACTCACTTATTGTCTGCAGTTTCAAGAGGTTGTGTTGTTCTTCAAGTTCCTGCAAATATTTTGGATGGAGATGTTGGTGAAAGTTCTTATCTGAGTGGTGGGCACAGTTGGCTAGTTTCTGTGGTCAATTGGAATAGCCTGTCAAGGAGGAAGAATATGAGTTTGCAGCCCTGCAAATCTGCTGGCATTATAATGTGTGATAAAAGAACTCAAGCTGTCATCTACTGGCCCGATATTTTCAGTAAAAGTGGATCCACTCCTGTTATCAGCCTGTCATCTTCTGATGAATCAGAGGGATCTTCTCCTTTGGCTCCGAATGACAGGCCCAGTGTTAGTTCAAATGGATCATATTCTTTCAACTCTTTGATTGCTTCGGCAGTGGCAGCTGAGAGGCATTTTTGTGTTGCCTTGGCATGTTGCTCAAGCGGTAAGCTGTGGCTTTTTTGTTGCAGCCTCACTGGCATTCAACGTAGGAATGTATATTTGGATATTCAATTTGGCTGGAGCAAGGGTTATCCAAGGTCACTTGTCTGGTGTTTCAAACCATTCCATGGAGGATTCTAGTTGGCAGTTTTTTCTACTAACTAACCGTGAGATCCAATGTTTCACTATGTCATTGCATCCTGAATTGAGGGTATCAAAGCTCTGGTCTCATAAAGTTGTTGGCACTGATGCTGATTTGGGAATTAAGGAGGATCTGGCTGGTCAGAAACAAATCTGGCCTTTGGATTTGCAGGTGGATGACAGTGGAAAAGTGATTACAGTTCTTGTCGCTACTTTATGCAAGGATCGGGTTAGCAGTTCAAACTATACTCAGTACTCTCTTCTGACCATGCAATATAAATCTGGAGCAACTTTTCCCTCTGAGATGCATGGAAGGGTGTTGGAGAAAAAGGCTCCAATCCAAGTTATAATCCCAAAAGCAAAAGTAGAAGATGAGGATTTCTTATTCTCCATGAGACTTAGAGTGGGAGGTATGCCTTTGGGCTCTGTAGTCATACTTTCTGGCGATGGAACAGCAACAGTCTCCCATTATTACAGAAACTCTACCAGGCTTTATCAGTTTGACCTGCCTTATGATGGGGGAAGAGTTATGGATGCTTCAGTTCTTCCTTCTGCAGATGATGGTGAAGATGGTGCCTGGGTTATTCTTACTGAGAAAGCAGGAATATGGGCAATACCAGGAAAAGCTGTTCTTCTTGGTGGAGTTGAGCCACCTGAGCGAAGCTTATCACGTAAAGGGAGCTCAAATGAAGGATCTGGAGAGGAAGAACAAAGGAACCTTACATTTGTCGGCAAAATTGCTCCTAGAAGGGCTAGTTCTGAAGCATGGGATGCTGGGGATAAACAAAAGGCTGTTATGACTGGGCTTGCATGTCGAACAGTCCAGGAGGAAGAATCTGAAGCCCTGCTTGGTCAGCTTTTCCACGATTTTGTTAAGTGGGAAGGTTGATGGCTCATTTGAAAAGCTTCAAAATTCTGGGGCATTTGAAAGAGATGGAGAAACAAATGTATTTGCTCGAACAAGTAAATCAATTGTTGATACCTTAGCAAAACACTGGACAACCACTAGAGGTGCTGAACTGGTGGCTATGACCATTGTATACAGCCAACTCATGGATAAGCGGCAAAAGCATGAAAGATATCTCCAGTTTCTTGCTCTATCCAAGTGCCACGAGGATCTATGTTCCAAACAAAGTACAGTTTCTTGCCTGTTTCAGTTGCACGCTCAAATATGTTTTCACTGCACACACACAGACATTATTTCAGTGCTTGTTTTTGGAATGTTAGGAAAATTGAGTTGTTTTCCTTGTAATGTTTTCATTTCTGAAGTTATTTATTGCTGGGAAACAAGCTTATCAATGTTTTTTTTTCCTACCCTCTTGCTCCATCAATCTTCAACCATTTATCAGAAGATGCAAGTAAATTAATGAATGAGTGAAACATGCCAAGCCCAAATAACTTTTGTTTTAGCAGTACAATCTTTGCAAACAATTTTGGAACATGGTGAAAAGCTTGCTGGGATGATTCAACTCAGAGAACTGCAAAACATGATTGGCCAGAACCGTTCAACTGCAGCTGGGTCACCACATTCTAGTTCAGAAACTCAAATTTCAGGTGCACTTTGGGATCTAATTCAATTGGTTGGTGAGAAAGCCCGTCGAAATACTGTTCTTCTTATGGACAGGGACAATGCTGAAGTCTTCTACAGTAAGGTCTCTGATCTTGAAGGCCTGTTTTATTGCTTAGACAGGCAGTTAGAATATATAGTAAGTGAAGAACAGCCACTTGGGATTCAGATCCACAGAGCCTGTGAACTTGCAAATTCAATTGTGTCCATAGTTCAAACTGCAATTCTCTACAGAAATGAGCATCATATGTGGTATCCACCACCCGAGGGTTTAACACCTTGGTATTGTCAAGCTGTGGTGCGGAATGGTCTGTGGAAAGTAGCTTCTTTCATGCTTCAGTTGTTAAGTGAAGCA